>CM062197.1:24532500-25255000 GCA_031216445.1 Lateolabrax maculatus | reverse complement strand
CTGGCTCATCTCTGGTAGGGAAGAGTCTCCCTTCAGATGGGAGACCAGGGGCCTCATTTATAACCACTGCGTACGTACAAAATGGGGCCTGAAAGAGGCATACGCCACTCCTAACGCGAAGGTTGGGACCTATAAAAATAAACTTGAGCAGTGTTATTTGCACTTTCGCTAGTGAGCCATAACTATTCCATAAGCACCTATCAATTGTAAAATATATAAACCAACTCAAATTTCAAATCAGATTCCACTCAATATTCCATCAGCACTGTCTCACCATTACATCCCTCACCCCCTGACAGCTGCGAGTGGTCAGTTGTGGAGTACAGCAGCTGTTGAATGTTGAAGGTACATATGAAAGCACACAAAATGGACACCAGGCAAGCTGCGGCTTGCAGCAGAGTCTCTCAGCCCAGCCTCCAGCTCAACCGTAGCAACAGTAGACAGAACCAATCTGAAACGGGAACAGAAGGCAGGTGCGTTTACCGAGAGTCAGACGATAAGGGAAAGTCCAAGGCAGGGAGGGTCAGCAACAGGAAAACAGTCCGGGAATAAATGCTGGAAAGTCTGGCATGAGCAAAGAACAACCTGGCAATGAGTGTGAGAAAGGCAGGAGTATAAGTAGTGGCTTGATTGGTGATTGCCGGCAGGTGAGTGGACAGGTGAAAGGAGTGAGGCTGATGAGGAGAGAGTGGCTGACAGGTAGGGTGGAAAGTTACTGGAGGGTGTGGCTGAACTGTGACAACCTGCACATATGGATTGTGTAAATTAGCAAAGTCTGGAAATAAAGCCGTTGACAGCTCTTGCACATTCATTACACTCAATATCCTCATTATAAGCCCTAATAATAATGTAGGCCAAGTTCACCGTAACAAAACTTAAATAAATAAAGTGTGTTCACATGTCAAACTTATGATATCCCAGGGTAGGGGAGACCACTGATTCTCGCTTTCATTTTGGCAAAGTGTGAAGCAGTAAGTTGTGTTGCTGTACATGTAAATACTGCAGAGACAGTCATGTGTGATGGTACACGATGGCACTGCTAGAGGTTGCTCTTGGTTTTTGTCATAATTCACCATAAGGAACCATTGACCAGCCAGCTCATTTCTATGCATCAACATTCAGGAGATGCTTTGCATTGACCATTTATGGTTGAATGTGGGTGTGTAGAGGGCGGAATAGGAAGCTGATCTTCATGTGCACATTTCAAAGTGGACTGTGATTTATCAAGGGAACATTGCCTGCAGGTGTGCATCACCCTCCCTGTGCATGTTTTTATAAATCAGATTCTTTTTTGGTGCATGCCATATTAAGCTTTTGAGCATACGTACACTTTTAGTATGGATCCTATCTGGAGCTCAACGCTCAGAAGATGGTTGTAGATTTTATAAAGAAGCCAGCCCCACCCACCCTCATCACCCTGTGTGAATCTCCAGGCGACACTGTGGGGGCCTTTTCTCTTCCTCGGAACAATTATCACCCAGGACCTCACCCAGGACCAGCTGATGTTCAGCTCCCTTACCAAAAAAGAACAACAGAGGATGTACTTCCTGCGGCAGAAGTTCAACCTGCCAAAGTCAATGATGGTGCACTCCTTCATTGCCATCATCGAGTCAATCCTCACTTCCTCTTTTACCATCGAATCTGTTGCTGCCATCTCTCCAGGACCTGTATGCCTCCAGGACCCTGGGGCGAAAAGGAAAGAGTGTGGCTGACCCCTCCCACCCCGGACCCAAACTTTTTGAGACATTCCCCTCTGACAGGAGAATGTGGTCCTTCAGGACCGAAACCTCATGCCACAAGAACAGATTCTTCCCATCTGCAGCTGGCCTCTTAAACAAGGCCCTGTACCCCCCTTGTTTCTTATATGTGGGTAATACATACCACTCCTGAGCCACGTTTCATCCACACAATGGTTAGAGAAGGGTTTCCTGTCCAAGCACAGTTGAAAACGGCATCAGATCCCAGGTCCACCTGCAGAGATTGAGGCTCTGCTGCCATCTTTGGCCCAACTGGAAGACAATGATTTTTATCATTTGGCACCCCCTGATGGTGGTTTGTATAGTGGTCATTTAGGTAATTTGATCTGTGTCTTCAGTTGACGACATCATCAGTAGGCATCCAGGCAGTTCTCCATTTTCAGAGCCTAGGGTAAGCTCCTTCCTTTTTATCTGACATCATCCTAACATTTCAGGTCTTTGAAAGCATCTTTATATTTGAAATTTATTTGTATATCTTGTGTATTATTTTGTATAATTTATGGTATACTTAATACTAACCCTGTACTTACCATAATGGGAATTTGGACACTTTTTTTTAATGAGAAAATATTATTGATTTGCGGATGTGCAAATTTTATCCATGACTTCACATTTTATGATACAGGTGTGTCAATGTGTTTTGCACCATATTCTCTGCAGCAACTGTAGCAAAAATGTGAACGCCTGAGTTTACTGAATGTGTGATTTGTGGAATAGGATTTGTGCACCTGCAATGAAGAATTTGAAAAGTTGTAACTGTTATACAACTACAAATTCCACTGTCACAAGTGCTTGACAGGTTACTTTTCTCCTGTAATACCTTCATAGCAATAGAGACCCAAATCTTACAAGTGCAATATTTAATCTAAAAAGGTAGTCATTCCCTTAAATTTTTTATGGGAAGTTGTACATTATTACTCATTGTACCTGCCACATCGCAAAAGGTTGATACTGAATGTATCAGAAAACTGACAATGTTTTTCTCTTTTTCCCTAAAATCCACTCTTGCAATATAATCTACGTTGTAGAAAGCATGATTATTTTTTATGGTTCTGTTTAGAAGTTCTATGATCTGTGCATGACATCTTAATTGTATATAAATATCTGATGTGACATGTGTGCACACACTTTATGCACAGGTCTTTGATGAGGCTGACCAACACTCACAGTAGACATCCACGTTCCTGCTGATGTTGGTGTTGCCCAGTGCGTTGGTAACCTCACAGGACACAGGCTCCATGAAGAAAGAGTGATCCACAAGAACCTCATACGTGTAACCTGACATGTCTGGAATCACATGACCTCCTTTGGCCCATCTGAAATCATCATAAAAAGAGCATAGAACAAAATATGTGGGTTTACAGAATGCCTTTATAATAATTATACAAGAAGAAAAGTTGAGCTCAACTAAAGTCTATAAAAAACAATTCAAAAGCCTCACAGAGCTAGAATAGTCTACAAAAATGAGCTGATGACACTAAATGTAATCACAACTATCATGTATAGATGCATTTGTCTCAACAATAAAACATTTATTACAGGTTTTAGGCAACAACAAGCAGCAAAGGTGAAGACTAACAGTTGCAATCAGTCTTATTTATGGTACCACAGTGCTATAAATGGAAACGACCTAGCAGAGTTTTAGGGGGAACGACCACACCTCAACCATGCCACTTCCGGCACTCCCATAAATACCCACCTAACCCTCTCCTCCCCATTTTGCTCTTGCATTCTTCGCCCCTCCCCCACCCAGCTTCTCTCCTTGTTTCTTCCTCCCCTTTCTCCTCTCTCCTTTCCATAGGGTCCTGAAGGTGTTGATCGTGCCTGGGTGCCACAGTGGGTTCCTCACCAAAGTTCCCCACAATGCAACCACAAGCGCAAAAACAGGGCAAGCCAAGCCTCCCACACAATAATTTTTCGTGGGTATGTTTAATAAATTGTTAAACTTATCTGTTGATGGAGTGGTCCTTGCTAGTGAAGAAGAATACACATTGCTGCCCCCCCCCCCACCGCAGATTTGCTGAATTGATTAAGTCTGGACCCCCTTCCCCTATGCTAAGTCTGAAGCTCTTTCCCATCTGCTAATTAACGCTTTGATCTTGTCATCTAGGTGTCCCCTGCAAGTCCGATAGCAGATGTCTCTTTCCTACCTTTTGTTTCCTGTTGTTTTTACATCACTGCTTTGATCATACTGTATAAAACTGTATCTCTGTCTTGACTCTGGGTCCACTCACCGACTCAGATCCACTCTGTGTCCATCAGTGCACCAGGGTGCCGGCATGCTTGAATAAACTCACATAACCACAGCAAACCTCTAGCCTAGACTTGGATTTTTCCTCAACACTAGTCAAATACACATTAGACCTACGTACATCAAGGTATCGGGGAAATGTATTCCAACAATTTGGTGCCGTGACCCGGATGGCAACATACTTCCACGGAGACTCCTTTTCCAGACCAAGGACACACTAGTGACTTCAGATCACAGGGGTAAAGGGTCCTTTTGAAAACCCAATTTTTGTTGCTGTGTGTGTTGGAGGTCTGTGAAGCTCGAGTCCCAAAGAAGTTGACGCCATCCGCATTTTTACGTAAGTTTGCTGTGTGGTTGTGAAAAGTAGTTAATTTGGTTTTCTCTGTAGAGATGGTAGGAATGCTTGTATTAAGGAATTTACACTGTAGAAATGCTTGTGCTGTATAAACCTTGGAAATTTGACTCTGTTATAGAGTTGCTTGCCTCTTCCTAACCTAAGAATCTGACTTGCTATTCTTAAAGGTCCAAACATTTCGGATTACGGAGTAAATTTTGCCTGCCTCTTCCTAGCCTTAGAATCGGATTCACGCTTCTTAAGGTTAAACATTTCAGAATACAGAGAAAGGAAATTCATGGAAATGGCCAATTGGAATAGAATCCTTGGATCGGGTGAAACACGGCTATCTACTAACAGATAGATGAAGGTCACAGTGTTGGGAACACTGCCAGTGTGGGGAACACTGAGGTAATAGTCCAGAGAGACCTGTAAGATGGAGGCCTATGCAGGATCGGTAGTTCAAGCCCAAGTAGCTGAGTTGTATGCCCTGATGAGAGCCTGTCACCAAACAAAAGGTAAAACCGTTATCATTTTCACAGACTCCAGATATACTTTTGGATGTTCGTATGCCTCTGGTACACTGTGGGCAAACTGAGTATTAGTTACATCCTCAGGGAGACCTGTTAAACAGGGGAAACTGATTGGTAAACCGCTAGATGCATGTTAACTACCTTCATCTATTGTCGTTTTACATCTGAAGCCCACACCAAATCTAAAGATCCTGATTCACGAAGCAATGCATTGGCCGACCATGCCGCCAAGCATCTGCCAAAATTGGCATTCCTGTCCATGTAAAGCTCTGTCTTGCCATACCTGCTAACAACCTTGCTTCTCTTAATGATGTGGCTCTCTTACAGGAGACCACTGATGTGAAAGAGCATAGTTTGTGGCTTTCCCATGGATGTAAATATGTACACAATTTGTGGGTCCACAGTGACGGCCGCACTGTGGGCTCCCATGTCTCTGTACTCTGTGGCTAGCACGCATGTCACGGCTTGTCACATGTGAGCAAAGGGGGGATGTGTCAGATAGTGTTGAAAGACTGGTTTACATCCTATGCACAAAATGAAAAACGGTACAGACAATAATGTTGAAACATCCTTCCCCTCTGGGATTTTTTTGAAGCTTTTGAATACATTTTATTCATTCATATGCCCAAGTATGATGTTGTATGTAGAGATAAGTTGTCTAAATGTATGTGTAGCGCCTTTAACCTTAATGGAAGAAAGCAACCCACATTCCCCTAGGTTCAGAAAGCTGGACTCTGACTGGAAGTTGAACAGTGATCATTTATTGCCTCACAAGCAATTATTAATCAGCAGTGCATGGAATTTGAGCTCTTTCAATAAAATAAAAAAATAAAATAATAAAATAAAGTTCAAAGAAAAGTGTCCTTTCTTCTATATCAGAAGATGGGGTTTCAACCCTGTGTTCATTCTACAACCCGGGTAGGTTTTATGGTGAACGTTCTTATCTGTATCAAAGGAAAGTGAGTAGATGTCTTTGGTCTTCGGAGTGAATCCCGATCTCCGTCCGCTGTCAATCGCCTGGCTCGCCACTGAACTGCCAAAGGTTCAGAATACAGATCAATCCCTGATCTAGCAAAAAAAAACAATCTACACGCATGGTGCAGAAAATAGATTTCAATTATCCATATTCATCACATGACTTCTACTACTCTTACTCTGATTCTCTGCATATACATATCCAAATGCAGTACATTGTTCCAATCATTGTAAATGGCGATGTACACATTTACAGTACGAATATTTTAACACAATTATTCATCATGAACTTGTATTTAACATACATAGACTTATTTATCTCTATAAGCAGTATTTATATTCTTAAGCAATATTTATCTTTTTAACTGTAAATGAACTGTATCAATTCACTCCTTTTTACTCAACATGAATATTTAAATTTCCTTCATGAATTAATCACATTATGTACACAGTTAATTATATCAGATCAATATTATTACAACCTGACATCATAGTCCATCTCTGTCTCTATCATTAAATATGGTGGTGGCATGGCAGTTTAGCCAGCTATATATATATATAAGCTATATTGAACACCACAGTATATCTGAGCTAGCTTAGCAATGCTAACCGCGACTAGCGTTAGCGCGGTAGCTAGCGATCTTTTAGAAGTCATTTTTCACATATCACAATGTTACAATAGTACCACGGTGGGTAAAAACATTAGAAAACATTCCTTTAACTCCGATTGGTTTTACGAAAGTATCTCAGTAAGCAGCATGTTCATCTGAGCTAACATCAACAAGCTAATAACGAGGCTTAGCCTCTTAGCATGTAGCAATGCTCTTACCGGAGTCCAACAGAGGCTTACACGGCTGAAGCAGCTCTGCTCTCTCTCTCTCACAACACACAAAGCTCCCTCCTAATAAACAAGATATTTATCAATATACTACGTGGGGATTAATCATTAATTTATAAGGTTTACATCACGTTTCATACCCAGGTTCGTCAGCTCACTCAACGAGCGGCACTCACGATCAACGTCTCGGGTGAGTCTCAGGATGAGCACGCGCTATATGGCCGTGACCATGGACGCAGGGCTAGCGCGCCACCTTGTGGTGGGGCCCGGTAAACTCTCTCTAAATGACACACATGGGTCTGGTACCCATGTGGGTTACATATGTCTGAAGGTGGACTCTGCTTCCATAGCAAACGCCTGCTGAAAGACATTGTGCCAAGATTTGGTTTTCCACAGACCAATCAACTGTCAAGAGTGACAAACCCTGCCACAACATCCAATCAAGAAATTGGATGTGCGTCAGAGAGTTCCAGCAGAAAAACACCCTGAAACCTTGCTGGTCCAAACTGCAACACATCCTGCTCACCACCAACACAGCAGTCAAGTGTGAGGGTCATCCCACTTGGGTCCACACATCCCACTGTGAGAAGACGCCACCTCCACCATGCACCAGAAATCTACAGAATTCTTCATCCTGTGGGTCCTCTTCCTCACCGGCTGCAGAGCAATAGGAGGTTTGCTGCATCCCTGGGAAGGACCTACTCCCTTGAAAGCAGGCACTGGAGAACCAAAAGAAGCCGTACGACACCCACAACTATCAGGAGGAGAGAAACAACGCAGACATCAGAGTCCCAAACAAAAGCCGCTGCACACCCAATGCTGATTAAAGCAGGGAGAAATACTGGCAGAGAGAACAAAGGACAAACTAAAAGGCTGAGTGGGCTATACATGACAAACAGAGAAATCTACAGGTTCCACAAATGGGACCTTTCAGAATACCAACAGAAAAGACACCTAATGCACATGAACCACGTTCCTCAACAAACATGGTAGCTGTTAACAACCCAAACCCTAAGAACCGTTATGTCTGTAGATTCATCACACACAGTACAGGAGAAGGACTCCCACTGATAGTTTTTACTTCCTATGACACTTGACACGTTACACTTTAATTCCACCTATGAACACTGTGCCTGTCCCAATCCAGACTGCCTGTCCCAACCAGGATGGCGCCGCAGACGGTCGCCTTGGTGTGTTGGTGCGCGTTATTTTTTCTTGTTTTGTGTGTAAACACCATGTTTTGCTGCAGCACCAGGAGCTCTTTCACCAGAGAAGAGCTCATGAACATCAGGGCTACAACCCCTGTGGATTTAATTCCCACTTTCATCGCTTCATCTGTGGAATTACTGGACATTCTGGTCAAAGGTGTCCTCACCTTTGTCCACACAGTGAAACGCCGGAGGAGAGGGAAACGTGCCGGTGCACTCGTGTGTCTCCGCCGACGCGGATTTCGCACACCGTTGCCGGGAATATTTCTTTCCAACGTGCGTTCAAAATGGACGAACTTCAGCAACTGGTGGGGAAAAACAGTGACTTTTCTACATCTTCCGTTCTGTGCTTCACGGAGACGTGGCTGTGTGGATCGATCCCGGACTCTGCGCTGCAGCTGGCAGGTTTCCAACTCCACAGAGCGGATCGCCACACGGAACTTTCTGACAAAACGAAAGGTGGAGGAATCTGTTTTTATACCAACAGTGGCTGGTGCAATGACGTGGCAGTGATGCTGCAACACTATTCTCCTTCTTTGGAATCATTTATTATCAACTGCAAACCTTTCTACTCCCCCTGTGAGTTCGCTTTGTTCATTCTGGTTGGTGTTTACATCCCGCTGCACGGCAACGTGCAGGAGGCCCAGCGCACGCTCGCTGACCAGATACTGAGCATGGAGCGGACAAACCTGGACTCCCTAGTTATTGTCCTTGGGGACTTTAACAAAGGAAATCTAACACGTGAACTCCCCAAATACCGACCGTTTATTAAGTGCCCCACCAGAGAGGAGAACATCTTGGATCACTGTTACACCACAGTCAGCATGGCCCACCACGCCGTCCCCCGAGCTCCACTGGGAAACTGACCACACCATGGTCCACCTGATTCCTGCTTACAGGCAGAAGTTAAAGCTCTGCAAACCTGTGGCGAGGACATTAAAACAGTGGACCAGTGAGGCTGTGGAGGAACTTCAGGCGTGCTTGGACTGTACTGACTGGGAGGTTTTCAGGACTGCCACCAACACTTTGGATGAGTTCACAGAGGCTGTGACATCCTACATCAGCTTCTGTTAGGACAGCTGTGTACCATCACGCACCAGGGTGAGTTACAACAACAACAAAACCCTGGTTCACAGCCAAACTCAGACAGCTAAGGTCGCAAAAGGAGGAAGCATTCAGGAGTGGAGACAGAGGCAGGTTCAAAGAGGCCAAGTACAGGTTTAGAAAGGAGGCGAGAGGAGCTAAATGTCTGTATTCTGAGAAACTCCAAGAACAGTTCTCAGCCAACGACTCTGCTTCTGTCTAGAAGGGGCTCAGACAGATCACCAACTACAAACCTAGAGCCCCCCTCTCTGCTAACGACTTGCACCTGGCCAACAACCTGAACAAGTTCTACTGTCGTTTCCAAAGACAATGGGACAGTCCTGACACCACGACCCGTGACTCCATGGCCTCTCCACAACTTCACACCTCAGAGGCCCCCTCCTTCCCCTCCACAGTGACACCTCTTTCAATCCTGGAGAGGGATGTTACCAGACTATTTAAGAGACAGAACCCCCGCAAAGCAGCCGGGCCAGACTCAGTCTCTCCATCCACCCTGAAGCACTGTGCTGATCAGCTGTCTCCGATATTCACTGATATCTTCAACACCTCACTGGAGACATGCCACGTACCAGCCTGCTTCAAGACTTCCACCATCATCCCTGTTCCCAAGAAGCCAAGGGCCACAGGACTTAATGACTACAGACCCATCGCCCTGACCTCTGTGGTAATGAAGTCATTTGAGCGCCTTGTGCTGTCCCACCTCTAATCCATCACTGACCCACTCCTGGACCCCCTGCAGTTCGCCTACAGAGCCAACAGGTCTGTAGATGATGCAGTCAACTTGGCCCTCCACTTCAGCCTCCAGCATCTGGGCTCTGCAGGAACCTACGCCAGGATCCTGTTTGTGGATTTCAGCTCTGCCTTCAACACCATCATCCCGGCTCTGCTGCAGGACAAGCTCTCCCAGCTGAGCGTGCCTGATTCCACCTGCAGGTGGATCACAGACTTCCTGTCCAACAGAAGACAGTACGTGAAGCTGGGAAAACTTGTCTCTGACTCCAGGACGATCAGCACCGGTTCCCCTCAAGGCTGTGTTCTCTCCCCTCTACTCTTCTCCCTGTACACCAACAGCTGCACTTCCAGTCACCAGTCTGTCAAGCTCCTGAAGTTTGCAGACAACACCACCCTCATCGGGCTCATCTCTGGTGGGGATGAGTCAGCCTACAGGTGGGAGATTGACCATCTGGTGACCTGGTGCAGCCACAACAACTTGGAGCTCAACACTCTCAAGACAGTGGAGATGCTTGTGGACTACAGAAAGAAACCCAGCCCCACTCACCCCCATCACCCCGAGATCACCCCAAGTGGGAGCTGAACATCAGCTCCATCACCAAGAAAGCACAGCAGAGGATGTACTTTCTGTGGCAGCGGAAAAAGTTCAACCTGCTGAAGACGATGATGGTGCACTTCTATACTGCCATCCTCACCTCCTCCATCACCGTCTGGTATGCTGCTGCTACTGCCAAGGACAAGGGCAGACTGCAGCGTATCATTCGCTCCGCAGAGAGGGTGATTGGCTGCAATCTACCATCTCTCCAGGACCTGTACACCTCCAGGACCCGGAGGCGTGCAGGGAAGATTGTGGCTGACCCTTCCCACCCTGGACACAATTTGTTTGAGACTCTCCCCTCTGGCAGAAGGCTGCGGTCCATCAGGACCAAAACCTCTCATCACAACAGCTTCTTTCCGTCTGCAGCTGGCCTGATCGACAAGGCCCGGGACCCCCATTGACACGGACCCTTATCCCCAAACAGACACTGCGCATTACATTAACGCACACTTGTGGACTGTAGTTTATACTAAACCGTACACACTTAATATTTTGCACATTCCTCGCAGTTTTAGTTTTATTCATTATTCATTATCATCTACAAAAGACACATTGCACATATTTAGCAATTTTCTTTTTCATATTTTGTACTGTTAATTATATTTACTTAGCACTAGTACTGTAGTACTTTAAAATACGATATTTATGATTACCTCTTGTCTGTACTTGTCTGTAATTGTCTGTACTTGTTACGCACTAATACACCACAGCAAATTCCTTGTATGTGAAAACCTACTCGGCAATAAACCCAATTCCGGTTCCGGTTGCTCCTGTAACAAATAATAAAAAAAAAAAAAGTGTGGATTGGAGAAGAATAAACATTGAGCCCCCTTCAGACTAATAGAGAATACACATTGTATCTCTGTCTTGACTCTGGGTCCACAAACAGACTCAGATCCGTTCTGTGTCCGTCAGTGCACCAGGGTGCCAGTGTGAAGGAATTTTCCTTGTTGTATGTTAAACTTCCCTGTTGTAGGTTGAAGGTAACTTAAGACAGGGCTTCACAGGTCAGGTCACCTGCCTGTCTCTGTTCGCCTGTCTCACTCTGCCTGACAAGGCCGAGTTGGCTCTAGCATCTGGTAGACCAAGGTCTGCTAGATATCTTCTGTATTCAGGTTTAGACACAACAGGCTGGCGCCTGGTTGTTGACGCTGGATAAGAGAGACTGTAGAGAGGCTATGCTGTTGCTAGCACAGCAGTGGTTGACGTCTTTCCTTGTTTGAATCTGATATCCAATAGAGTCATCACACATGACAGGCTGAGTTAGGAATAACCCTATTTGGATATAGCGGAACTTATCAGTTCTGAGGAAGGTTGAATACTGAGCTTCAGGACACCATCTTCAGATTTGGGTAGCGGTACGCTGTGATTCACACGTCGTGTTTCACTTTTCTCCTCGATCAAGCTTCAATAAATATTCCTGTGTAAGATATCCAGGTCTCCTGAAACTTCTTGTTAGAGTGAACCAGCACTAAGATTTCCATCACAATTGGCGTCACAAACAGGATTCCAATACAACAAAGACTGGTAAGTGCATTTATTTATTTTGCCTTACCATGTCTGTGGTTGACGGAATCATAAAAAATCTATGTGTATTTTCTGTATTTTTAAGATGTAATGCCTGCCTAAAAAGAGAGTTCAGGGTCTGAGGACAAATAGTCCCCCCTGTCTTAGTGGGGGCTCAAACCAAAATTGACAAATTTGACAGAAAATACAGAAATCAATTGAGCTAAAATTGGTGTACTTCAGAAAGACTGTGCAGGGAATTTACTCCACAGCACCACAAAAATGGTGGTTTTCTTCCAGGGCAACTGATGGTTGTGACACAGATAAGACCCACAGTGAGGTGAAGCCAGCGGGAAGACGTTCCGTGGTAAGCACAAAGAGATTTATTTCGGATAATCAAGACCTGTGGTGAATCTGTGTCCGTCGGGAAATGAGAGTTTTGCTGCTGGCACAGATGCCGAGGCGCCGAATATTATTGTGTACACAAGGTGTTAACTTTCGGGGTTGCACTATCTCAATCACCCCTCTGAAGTACAATAAGTAAATAACAGTATGGAGACTCTGATGCTGCAGCAGTGTTTTATTGAAATGCATGGGAAATATGTTAATAGCAATGTATTGATGTATTAAGTATTTAATGCTATAGTGTGCATGCTGTAATTATGATCAGTAATCTGTCCAGAGCAGAGGCTAAAAAAAAAAAAAAGAGAATCCGGAGTTAATTTACCAAACGTAAAAAAAGATAATTAAAAGTTACAGCTGCTGCGCAGTGAGTCCAGGATGGACATTTTGAGGAGGAAGATGAATGAGAAATAAATGACAGTTGATCAGCTGAACTGTCTTACCGTTAAACCTCAAACATGTATTTCACACAGCACAATGCCTGAGTAGGTGTAGGTGGAAGATGTAAAACACTGTATAAACCTGGTGGTCTCACAACCTTAGTCACAAGTCATAAAATGACTTAAACAATCACTAGAGTGGCAATAACAGCTGTAGAGCATAAAAATGCGGATTTGAGACTAGCATCTGAATAGTAAACATTGGAGATTTATTTAGCGGGAATTTGCAGTAGCAATTTTGATGCACTGCGGGCTACATTCTTAATAATTCAGAAATCTGACTGGATCATTTGTGGACGACAGTCTGAAGATGAAGCGTATCAAGTTTGGTGTCAATTGAGAGAAAATGTGGGAGGAAGATTGGCACATGACTGGACCTATGTGCAAAGTTGTTTACTTTATGCATAAGAGGGCATATTTCCTCTGAATAATATAATAACAATGGGAGATCGGGGGCAGCTGTGAGCTGCCTGGACCCTAATTTACAGATGAATTAAAAATAAGATTTAAGAAAGGAGATAAGTTTGTCATTAACGAGCAAGCAGAGGCAATCACAGAATCACAAAGATCCCACATCAAGTTTTCCTTATGCATGCCTGCATGAATGGTAGATAAGAGGTAAAAGGTAGACAAGAAGGATGGAATCATGTGTTTCCTTAATGCTTATTTATTGGGTACAGAATCCAATGACTATGCCGCAGTACCAAGATCCTTTCATTCCATGTTAGATCGGTACAGAAATCATAAAACTAAGTAGTAGTGTCAGACAGGAGTTACTACTTCTGTTTTGCAAGCTACAAAAATAAAAGTGTCAAATTCACCTGAGTTGCAATGTTGGTTGACAGTATAATTGTTCTTCCTGCAGTTGGTCATTTATCATTTACGATTGCTGTTAATTTAATTTTGAAAAAGATGCTGAGATAATTTTGGAAAAAAAAGCCAAAACCAGTTTTAACAGCTATGACTGTGTTGTTGTCTCAGAGCTACAATGTTTTTATACAGGAGGAAGACTGTGACATGTGTCCACACTGTTGCAGTTGCAGAAAAAGAGAGGCCAGACTGATAGCAAATCTCAATTAGATTTAGCAGTTATGGTCGTTCTTAAGTTCTTCAGTGAGTTTGTATTAGCAGAGATGCTTTGTGTGCTTTGATTGTTGAATTTTAGATACTTTCTGATTGTTTATATCTAGAGGTTCCTAATGAAATTATTTAAAGTAATTTTAAGTAATTAAATGTATTTTGACCAGTTGGATTTAATCTGCTGTCGCCTTTGTTCACTTTGTGTCAGCGTCAAACTTTGGCTCAAACAGCACCAGCTCTGGCTGCATCTGGCGCTGCTCTATTTTGCACACTGTTAACCTTGTGATGTAGAACTTAGACTATGATAGCACACACAGGAACACACATCCCTTGCTGCTTCTTTGGGTTGTTTACATTGCATTTCAGACACAGAGCGATTGTTAGTTCTGCATGCATCAGAGAACATTTTTCATGTACTCTTAAATTAAAACTGTTGCGTCTGTTAAGAGTTTATTATGGACTTTGTTTGAAACAGTAGTGAATTTGTAACTTAATCTCTTCAACATAAACAGATTTTGGAACTGAATGTAGTTTTGCCGCGCATTAAGCAACATCACCTACTTCAAGAAACAAATTAAAGGCATTTAACCTTTTATTGACTCTTTTTCTAGAGCAAGGTGTTCTAACATCTGCCTCTAGCCAGAAAACCACCTACATTTATATTCTTAAAACTAACACCTGGAGAATGGTGCTTTGTTCAAGATCTGAAAAGCTGTTAATGCAATTGTTCCAATTTTGACTGATGTCAATTCTAATTTGGCCTCATTACCTCATGAGTTTAAATTTTACATAGTGGTGCATTTCTGTTCAGTATTCTTTTTCTGATTGTCAGAATTAATTCTGACTCACCTACAATATAGGCATCAGAGATAAAGAGAGACCTTGATGGCCTTGTTGACCTGGTGGAAGCATGTCACTTTTGAGAAAGCAAAGTAAACAGACTCTATTCTCCTCCTGAAATGTTTGACGGAAAGAGGTGATATCGCTTGCTAAGCTGTCAGCATGATCACCTAACTGGAGTACATTTTGGATAATGGTCAGCTCCTCTCAACAGACAGTTATGCTGCGGTCCGCAGTGCCTTCTCCGCACATGAAAGAAGATGTGTTCCTTCTTAGGCATGACCAGTTACTGCAAGTACAGGACTCATAGATACTCTGCAATGAACATTGTCGCTTTGTGCTGCCACTCTGAACTGAACCTGAACTCTTCAATGAACTGATAACATGACATCAGCATTCAGAGACCGAAGGCTGCTCTCACGTCAGCATCAGCTTTGGGCTTGCCAGACAATGAACTGCCTTATGTTTACATGTACAAGAAAAAGACAGTTTCATCATGGAAATCTTGGTTCACAGACATGGCTCTCATTGTTAGATCACCTAGGCCAGATTTGAAGCAAACCCTGTTCTGAATGCTGATTAGTTTCTTTTGTGAAGATTCAGCAATGAGACTCTATTTTTCAGGCTATGCAGTTACTACTGAAACAGGTGTAGTGGAGGCACATACTTTGCCTCCTTGAACATCTGATTAATGAGCTCGGTTGTAGGCACTAACACATGCCTGTATTTAAGGATTATTACAGCAGCCTAACAAATAATTATTATTATTTTGAGAATAATTATGATAGTACACTTTATTAAATGGCATACACATACCACAGTGAATGGTCATCTATGCTCAAAACACTTTGTACGTTAAGAAGAAGGATAACTACTGATTACATTATCTTCTACTAGCCATTTCAATCTATATCAGTACTGCATAGCATATCTTTCTTGTTTTAACTCTTGGCATTACATTAGGGTGTTTGCCCCACAACTATTTGAGATGGGCATGAATGTTATTCTTTTTACTGTACTTTACTATTCTTCAGGTAACGTTGCGATAATAATGAAGTTTGCATTTTTTATTATTTTTTAAGTATATGACAATAAACTTGAACCTTGAACTAGCTGAGAACCAAACTGCCACCATGTACATCGATTCAAGATATTTTGGTGTCACCCATGAATTTGGTTTTATGATATCGTCTAGTAAACCAAACCAACACTAAGCTCTTATGTCACACTTTTGAAGTAATTTCTTTTCTTTACAATTGCATATTGCCAAAAAAGCGCTGCACACACAGGTGACACTGATTCCATTAATAAATGAGGAATATCTCAAAGATAATGCTTTAGCATTCGATGCTATTAAACACAGTTGTGCTTAACTCATCTCTAAGTTTTTCTTTGATGTGTTAGCCTAAGTTTCACACGGCCTCACACATGTAGGAAAGGGGGGGATAAAGGAGGATAAAGCAATAGTTTGGAAAAAATAAGAATAAAAGTTGTTTGAAAGAAAAATAGGTAAATGAATAACTATAATAAGTCTCCATACACTATAGTGGATAATCTATTAAAGGAATAAAATGCTTACTTCTTCAACTTATATACTTCTTTCAAAGATGATTGAAGCATGACCATTGGGAGAATAATCTTTTCAGGGAATAAACAGTGACAGAGTTAGTGGCAAAGATAGCAAAGAACTATGAATGAGAGATTGCTGAAACAATAATGGCATCAGGTCTAAAATGTCAATTTTAAATTGATGCAATTGAGCCAACTCTGAAAGAAAAGTGTGACAATATTGTAAAGAGATATTTATCTCATTCTTCTTTATTAGAGTTGTATTGCAGAATTGCCATGACAATCTGGGTTTCCATCACAGCCGGCATGCTTGAATAACTCACAACACTACAGCAAACCTCTAACCTGGACTTGGATTTTTCCTCAGCACTAGTCAAATACACATTATACCTACATACATCAAGGTATCATGGGAATGTATTTGTTATTTAACAACACTAGGTTGATGTTGTAGCCCCTTCATGCTTCACACATAGAACATATATACAAATATTGAAATTTAGAATATAACAAGATAAAATTAAAATAAAATACAACAATATTTACAGTTATCTGTATACATATACACAGTAGGCGTTTTGAGGGGGATACCATGAATGAGAGAGACTATTCTCTCTTCTCTCCAAAAGACTATCTTCCCATGAACTGCTGATCAACACAGGTCACTGTAAAAATTCAAAGAAGACACTAATTTAAAGTTGTATGACAAGTTTCTGATTTACATAAGCCTGCAAACAATCACAAACATTGACCAACAAAGTTTGGGTGCTAATTCAGACCACCTAAACCAAGGTATTGAATTCCAATGTGTTTGAACTGACCTTCCCAGGGCCACTTAATGCCACACTTGTCAGAGAACTGGTTTCCATCAGAAACCCCAACTAAGCTAAAACCCCCACATCCCACCAAGGACTGAGGACGTCAAGAATGAGACAAAATTGAAACTTAACAATAAACAATAAAAGTGACCATCCAATAACTTATGTGTAACTAACCACCTCAAGGTACTGGAGTTATGGTTTGACACGATTTTTAACGCTGAGGCAATACGAATCATGCTAACAAGAGTCCGTTTTGTCTTTTTCCACAAACCCAAAACAGACAGTCCAATCCAGCCACATGCACAAAAAAGAGAAACAACTCAAAAGTCCGCTCCAGGTTTTACTGCGAATGCAGCGTCGGCCTTTGCTCCGCCAAGACCTGCAACTCCAGGAGAAACTCTGACAGCAAATAAACATACGCTGGATTATTCCTCCTCCTGACACAGACTCCAGAGACCAGGCTTCTACCACGAGTTGGCTACAATGACGCAGACTTCTCTCCTCTACTGACCAACAACCACTGCCGGCACTGAGACACACTAGTAGACTTCCTGAAGGTTGGTTTCAGACTACATGAGTTTCTTTAGAGGTTGTGACTGGATTGTTGGAAGATTGTGGGTGTTAACTGTAAGAAACATGAATGAACTCTTCACAGGTGGACGATGATGTGGGCAGTAATTCAGAGAGCAGGACGCTATAGTAGAGACCACTCCATTTTCCCCCGTAAACCCTGCACATCTTGCCTGGGAACCAGACAAATCTGCTCATGTTTTTTTTGCTCTGGCAGATACATCTGGCCCCTCTCCCATTCAGGCTGATTTCGTCGGTATATGTATCTGGCCGAGCAACCATTTATCTAATGTGAGGCGGGTTTAATATGATAACTGACAGAGAGGAGCACCGTTGAGGCATCCAAGATGCCTCAACGGTGCTCCTCTCTGTCAGTGGCCGCCAATGTGGAGCGTTCCATGGCCGGTATATGGCGGCAGAATTAAACGGACTGGACAGTAAAGTTTCTCTACAAGAAGAACAACTGCACTTAAACTTAATGTTGATAAGAAATATGTGTTTGCTGTACTCCTTTTTTTAAATCACAATTTATTGGTGAAAATATTTAATATGGTATACAAGATTCAAAAGAAAAAGATAGGCAGTCTATATTTCCATTTTTCCATACTTAACAACTCATAACTCAGACATAACAGAACAGCAAACAAGCATACAGAAAAGAAAAAAGAAAAAGAAAAAAAAGTAAAAGAAAATAAAAACCTCTTCTCATTACATCCTCTAGGAGCATATTTCATTTCCTCAAAGTTCAGAAATAACATCACATCTTTTAGCCAGGCAGGTTGAGATGGTGAGGTAGGAGATTTCCAGGCAAAAAATATTTTACAATGTGCCAACAGAGTGGTAAAGGCAATAATGTCCTTTTCTTTAGTACCATATAAAATAGGTTTCGCTGCTGCTCCAAAAATTGCCAGGAGGGGGCATGGTTGTACCTTGGTCTCTAAGACTTTAGTCAGAGTATCAAAGACATAGCACCAAAAATGTCCAAAGTCCAAAACATATGTAGTAGATCTGCTTGTGGATTATCACAATGGTTGCATCTTGCGTCATGACCTGGAAATATTCTACCCAAATTGTTTTTACTAAAGTGCATCCTATGGACAACTTTAAACTGGATAAGACTAAGTCTAGCACAAGACGTAGAGGTATTCACCCTTTTCAGTGCATCTACCCACCTGTTAAATTTATCTCCAATTCACTTTCCCATTTTGTTTTAATTACAGATAAATGATCAGTGGCAGTCATAATCTGGTAGTAAACATTAAATATGTCCCCTCTGAGTTGGATGTGATTGTAGCAGTTTTTTCCATAGCATCTTACATGGGAGGTTAGGATATGAAGGAAAATGTTTCAGCACAAAGTGACAGATCGGAAAATATCTGAAGACATTTAAGGCCTGAAGATCATATCTCTTACATAAAGTATCAAAGATAAGAAAAAGATTACCATCATACAGGTCTTTGAAACATTTCAGTCCCCTTCTTTTCCATTGTATAATGGTCGCATCCACTATAGACGTTGGGAAAAAGTGATTATTACTAATAGGGCACAAAGGAGAAGCAGCGAAAAACTTAAAGTGATGGCGAAATTGAATCAAAATTCTAAGAGTGACAAGGACAATTGGATTAGATGAATGACAGGATGGTCTGATTGAGATGAGTATACTAAGGCAGGATGAATAGATGAACGACATGACTGAGCTTCTAAGATGCACTTATTTGTTTCAGGGGCGTTAATCCAGAATTATATTTTTTTAATGTTACTTGCCCAGTAATAATAAATAAATTTAGGAAGGGATAGGCCACCCACATCCCGGGGGCATTGGAGAAAGATTTTGCTCACTCCCGGGATTTTATTGGTCCACATATAGTTCAAAATAGCCTTACCAATAGAATGGAAAAAATATTTTGGTAGAAAAATCGGTAAGCATCTGAACAATGTTGGGATTACATTAATTTATATCGACTGTACTGCCTGTTAACGATAGCAGTAGGCGGCCCCACAAAAGGTCATCTGCATACAATGACACACAATGTTCTATCATACCTCGTTGTATTCCCTGTAAGAGTGGAGATGTTTTCAGTGCAATGGATAGTGGCTCAATTGCAAACAGTAGGGGTGACAGTGGACATCCTTGGCTTGTACCTCTTGTTAATCAGAAATATGGAGAACGTATTGAATTAGTATTAACACATGCTTGCAGAGATAAATATAAGAGTCTAACCCAGGAATTTAATTTATCACCAAAACCACAAATAAGTACTCCCACTCAATCAATTATATTGAGAAGCCTGCAAATGTAAAAGAACGAATGACGCACTTTTATTAAACCAGTTTGGTCTTCAGAGATAATTTATGGCATGATGTTCTGAAGTCTGCATGACAGCACTTTTGCAATGATTTTTGCATCTACGTTAAGAAGTGAAATGGGCCGGTAAGATCCACAATCATGAGGATGTTTATCCTTCTTAAGCAGAAGTGTAATGGTTGCTTGTGTAAAGGTAGGGGTGAGGCTGTTCTTCGCCAGTGAAGAAGTTACACAGTTTAGACCTCCTTCAAAGATCAATTGGTGTATATTTAAGTAACAACCAAAAAGTTTTTTTGGAGGGCAAAAGTCTGTTAACAAAGTCAACGTCATCCCAATTAAAGAGTTATACTATCACATATTGACCACATGGGTCTGATAAAACATCTATTGGAACAAACTTAATTTTTTTGCGGACCAATATTGCAAACCCTCGTGCACCCACAATTAGAGTGCAGGGTGGCTCCCATGATTCTTTTTGATGAGATTAAATAGAAATGAAAGGGTTATATTAAAAAAAACAACAGAAAAGTGAAATATTAAGTGCTATGAAAACAAATAGTAACTAATAATGAGGACAAATTGTAATGGCAAAGTATTAACAGCAATATGAAAAAATAAAGTCTGCCAGTGTAACAAATTGTATCTAGCAGAAGATCAATTAGACAGAATTACTATTCTATTGCTGTATAACTGAATGACTGTTTGCTGTACTTCTGGCAGGATGTATGACAGGACAGTGTTTTGATGCTGTGATTGGTTGTCTGCATCCGTTGATAATGCCCCTTGTAAATCGAAAATGAACTGAGAGGTTGCCAGGCTACTGCACATCTGTTCTCTCCTCCACATTCCTTACTAATGTATTTTAGTTCAGTGTTTTAGTTTGTTTAATTTCGTTCTTTGTGTTTCATTAGTTTTTAACTTATATGACACTAATATTCAGGTAGATAAGTAATAAATAAATAATCCTAAAATTTAAATCACAAGACCAACACCAGAAACTGTTCTGGCAACAGTAACTTAGGGTTACCCTTTTTATATTTACCATTTTATACAGATTCCATAAAATATGTGGTTTTATATGCATATTATAGATCCCAAAATATCACACCTGGTGAGTTGTGTTGGACAATGCAGCGTCAAAATTACATTACTAGCTGCATTCCAGACAGATTTGATTATCTTCAGCATCTTGTATTGATACATAAATTTATTTTAAACATTTTAAATAAAAGATGGCCCAATAAACAACCTTGTGGACTTTATACTATCATTTCAAGTCAAGTCAAGGATGGTGTTTAATATCAATGCAACGTGCCTTGCAAAAAGAAAAAAACACATCCTTATGAGGCAGCAGTTAGTTTTGATATGTGTAGACACTCCTTTTAGCATCTATAAATTGAGCATCATGTTAGTTCAGGAAGGCCACGGAGTCAAGCTCAGCTCAATATCCCAGCTACATCAGCTGACCATTGCAATCCAGGAGCCACATCAGCTGATGGTTCAGCTGATTCTCTTCTACGCATCTATTGGCAATACCATTCAGGTCGCTATTTAAGCTGCTTCAGCCTGCCTATCCTGGCTGCTTCCTGCACAAGGGGCTTCACAAGCTCGCCCACGTGAGAACAACCAGGCTATCAGCTACCTGCCTCAAATCACCTGCTGCTCGCATGTCGATCCCCGTCCAGCATGACTACATCACACTCACCGCATCAGCAATCTGAAGCAAAGGAAGCTATTCATGTCGGAAAGTAACACTGCTCCCGCACCTCTGCTGTCGGAAGGTAATGCTGCTTTGCACCGCTGTCTTAAGGTAAGGCTGCTTTGCACCGCTGTCTCAAGGTAACACTGCTCCCGCACCTCCGCTGTCGT
Organism: Lateolabrax maculatus; assembly: GCA_031216445.1. Taxonomy (NCBI): domain Eukaryota; kingdom Metazoa; phylum Chordata; class Actinopteri; order Acropomatiformes; family Lateolabracidae; genus Lateolabrax; species Lateolabrax maculatus. Next base: position 25,233,268 of record CM062197.1, on the reverse strand, counting down.
CCAAGGAACACGAGCCCCACCTCCAGCAGCCGGCTCTGCGGACCAAGAAGATGACACCTCGGTTTTTCTGGCCACCGCTGGACTGTTTTGTGTCTGGATGATATACTGTGTAAAATTTTTAAGCGTTACTATTTCCTGAAGGAAACGGGGAAAAAAAAACATTTTCTGCATCTCCAACTGAATGTAGGATCCCGTGGCAATGTGATCATACAGTTTTTGCTGCTGTAACCAACAGAACGAGATAAGGCTAACCCACACCAATGAAAAACAAAGGCATCATTGGACTTAGCAAACAGTTAATGAGTTTTTGAAAGGAGCTTGGATAAAGTGTATAAGTATAAAATAGCTCTAGACAACAGATACTGTAAGGATCAACCATATTCATTTATAGATAAATGCAGACTGATTTACAGACATTCTTACTGTAACCACCACTATAAAGTACATTTTGATGCTGATCTAAATGCATCTACTGGTTGGCAAATGTTTAATAAATTGTTTGATAAAATCAGTGGCAGCAGAGTGATGTTGCTCTAGAAACATATGCGCAGCCATGAATATAGAACCCTTATAGAGGACTTTTTTTACAGATTTCCATATTCAAATTTGTATTCATTTCTACTAAAAAATGTTTACATGCTTTAATGTTCAGGACGAAAACACATTATTTCTCTCATACTGTCCATTGCTTTTAGAATGACTCACTTCTCTCTTAAATACTCTTTTCCAATGAACTGCAGATAAACACAGGTCACTGCCGTAATTCAAAGAAGACGCTAAAGTAAAGTTACATGACAAGTTCCTGTCTGTTTACACTGACCTTCCAGGTGCCACCTTATTGCCACACATTTTTAAGAGAACATCTCTGGTTTCCATCAGAGACCCCAACTAAGCTAAAACCCCCACATCCCACCAAGGACAGAGGACACCAAGGATAAGAGAAAACTGACGTAACGATAAAGAATAAAAGTGATTATCCAATACCTTGTTAGGTGTAACTAACCACCTGAAAGTACTGGAAATATGGTTTGACATGTGATGTTTAATGCTGAGGGAATCAGAATCATGCAAGCACCTCAAGATGAGAAGTGTGTATGACTAGGTAAGAACGAAGGAGGGTGTTATTTAGGGTGGGATTTAGTTTAGTGTTGTTTAATTTCGTTTTTCGTGTGTAATAAGTTCTTAACTTATATGGCTCAAATATTCAGGTAGAAAAATAATGAAGAAATAATTATAACATTTAAATCATAAGACTTAAATCCAAAGCTGTTCCAGCAACAGTAAAAATGGCAAATCAAAAGGAGTTCACACTGATCAAGAATATGTAGGCTTTAACCTAGCACATGAACCTACTCTTTTCACAGTAACCATTTTATACAGATCCCTTTTGAGTAATACACTAGAAATATGTGTTTTTATATAAGCATATTATAGATCCCAAGATATCAATCAAAATGTGTATAAACAGCACTAGTGTGTGTTAATCATCTTATATTAAATATCTCTTTTTCATGTATTACACATTCTCAGAACTATCCCAACAAGTCTTTAGATTTGAGAGCATTTGGGTTTATAAATAATATGTCTGCTTTATTCATGGTAAATCTGTTTACAGCAAGAAAGTACAAAGTAAGAAAGAGGAGGACAGTAAGACAGAGCAGCTACAGAGATGATAGGAGCTTTTAAACAGCGACAGTTCCTTGACCGACATCGATTGACCGACTTAATTCCTTCTCATAATTACAAGCTCCACACTCGTTTTTGGAACTTATTGCACGTAGAGCTTGGTTATCTGAAATGATACAGTGGATCAGGGAGCATTCTCGCCCGCCGGTCCACTCGAAAAATTTCAATGTGAAATTTTCTAGTTATTATTATTCCGTTTCTTCCTGGTATTTTGCTGCGCTTCTCCTCCCACAGCTTTGAAAGCACATACGCAAAAAATACATCCAAATGTGCAGCTCGATCTCAAATCGATTAGTTGAAGTTTAAAAGGGTTTCTTCTCAGCTCATCCTCTTTAAAGAACAGGACAGAGTCAGCCCCCCCTTACTCAGGATGCTGTGTGAGGGCATAAGGTCTGACGATGGGGGGTGGGGTCAGCCCAGACGTCTGCAGGGAATATTTGTTCATTAATGTGTAAGCGTGTGTTAGGGGTACAGCTACAGAGATGGTAGGAGCTTTTAAACAGCGACAGCTCCTACATCAGAAACACTATATGAACACATATCAGTCCTCAGTGAAGCCCTGTGCCGCTTGAAATGGAACAAGGGTTTCAATAGAACTTGTAGTTTTTGCGCTGATAGAATATTTAAATGTGGTCATCTGTACCGCTTATTATGGTGATTTTGGCCCAAATTGACCTGCTCTGTTTTTTTTTTAACTGTTCATGAAGCAAACATGAAACATGAATTATCACCAAGTGGTGTGTGACATCGATTGATCAACTTAATTCCTTCTCATAATTACAAGCTCCACACTCGTTTTTGGAACTTACTGCACGTAGAGCTCGGTTATCTGAGATGATACGGGGATCAGTGAGTGTCCTCGCCCCGCCGGCCCACTCCAAAAATTTCAATGTGAAATTTTCAAGTAATTATTCTTCTTCCGCCAGGAAATTTCGCCACGCTTCTCCTCCCACAGTTTTGAAAGAACATATGCAAAAAATAAATCAAATGTGTGGCCAGATCTCGAATCGATGGCTATGACTTTTATAAGAGATCGACCAAGCAGTGCTTGTGCAAATCACAATAGAATGGGCATTTTCTGTCCCTTTTGGAATGAATGCAGAACCGCTTTTGAAAAAGATATTTGACTTCAGTAGAACGTAATTGTTTTGATGGTCGAGTTATCTTTGGCATTGGATTTTCTGAAAGTTAAAGTTTCAAAGGTTTCTCCTCAGCTCATTCTCTGTATAGAACAGGACAATGTCAGCCCCCCCTGCTGTTACTCAGGATGCTGTGCGTGGGCATAAGGTCTGAGGACAGAGGGGTGAGCCCAGACCTCTGCGACCGTATCGCGTGTGTGCATGCGCGCGTTTGTGTGTTCAAGAGCATGCGCTCAAACATAAAAATACACCCGTGACTTCAACAGAAGCTTATTGTTCTGGTATTTGAGTTATCTCTGGGATTGGATTCATGGTTTGCCTCTGACAGTTAAAGTTTAAAAGGTTTCTCCTCAGCTCATGCTCTTTACAGAACAGCTGCATGTGGGCATAAGGTCTGAGGATGGGGAGGTGAGCCCAGACCTCTGCAGGGGGAGACGGGGGGACACAGATTATGGTATTTTTGGCCCAAATTGGCCTGCTCAGTTTTTTAACCGTCTGGAGGCCACAGCGCCGCAGACCACATGTTCTATATCTCACTATAGTGCCTGAAAGAGCCCGTCATTTTAAAGTTGTTTTTAGTGTATCAAAACTGTAAAAATAAAGTCATGAGCTTTGCACAGTAGATACTCTACGTTGTCACCGATGAACCAGAAATATACTCCGTAACGTTGAGATTTGTGTTTTCTAAACATCCCTGTCTTTATTATAATCTTACGGAAGCCGTAAGATCATGCTCCGAGAGAGATCCTGACCCACTGTGCATCGTGGAAAGCGACTCAAGACTTGACTTGAGTTCAGGTTTTTCAATCACATAAACTAGCTGCTTGCCATTGTGTGACTATGGCTTTAACCTAATTCACATAAATACACTACACTAAAAAGTACATATTTGACTTCAACAGAACCTTATTGTTTTGATGGTCTCTGGGATTGGATTCATGGTTTGCCTCTGGAAGTTAAAGTTTAAAAAGGTTTCTTCTCAGCTCATTCTCTTTACAGAACAGGACAGAGTCAGAGTACCACTTATTATGATGTTTTTGGCCGAAATCGGCCTGGTCTGCTTTGTTTTTTTTAACTGTTCATGAAGCAAACATGAAACATGAATTATCACCAGGTGGTGTGTGACATTGATTGACCGACTTAATTCCTTCTCATAATTACAAGCTCCACACTCGTTTTTTGGAACTTATTGCACGTAGAGCTCAGTTATCTGAAATGATACAGGGTTCAGTGAGCGTCCTCGCCCCGCCGGCCCCCTGTTGACTTTCCTCCTGCTCTCTCTCCTGTCACCCCCTCTCTTCCCCTTTCAACCCAACTCGGTCGAGCTAGATATCATATATATATAGTGGCAAAACTTCTTTTGATCCTGCGGTTTAGTTTTATAAGCAAGTAGAATGTTTTGACTCGTATACCAATGTTGCATACAAAAAAAAAGGCGGAGCTCCAATCTTCGTTTATCAGTTTAATAAAGTCCGTTCAAGCATCCCTTCACTTCAAGAAAAGAAATCCTTCTGAGCTTCTCTCAAAAGGAATCATAAGGAAAAATGTATCAGCTTGTCCACAATCTTAGTCTTTACAATTTATATGGTCAAAAACCTTTTTTGTTCCACTCTCCTAATCCACGTTCTCCCTGGCTACGTCACTTCTTTTATGCCATACAATATCAAATGTAAACAAAGTAAATAACAACAAAACATAAATAAATACGAAACAAATAATCACCATTATAGTAACTTGGCTCTTACAATATATATGTACTACTGTTTCCTGAACTGAGTTCACATTATAGTTTAAATTGAGTTATTGAAGCACTGAAAGATCAACTTTGTAAGCAGCTGCGTAGGTCAGACAGGAAAGAAAAACTCAATTCCCTCCATTAGCTATACCTGTTTATCCTTTTCGAGGGTTGTGGGGAGCCGATCCCAGAGGAGCGTTACACCCTGGATGGGTTAGCAGTCAATCATAGGGCAGACTCATTAAGACCATTTACACTAAAATACCCACAGAAAAACCAAACTCTTTAAGCATCTAAAGTAGTCAGTAAAGCAGTTTGTTAACTCTCCATTTTATTTCCATTTTAGATTAAACCATATTACTGAACATAGTAGTGGCCGCCTTATGTATTGTATAAAATACAACATTTTAAGTTACTTTGAAATACTGGGTTAGTATAAGTGTTTGTGAGCTTCCTGTTTTAGGACAATATTTGCTAACTTGAATTTTGAAGAGTAAGTGAATGTGAATCAATGTAAGATATCATTTGAGCAGAATTTTCAAAAGACATATGAGCAGAAGGCTTCTTAATAAAAACTCACAAGATCGGTTATAAAATCAGCTCTGGAGACCAGTTGGCTGTTTCGGCAAACACCAAAGACAAGTTCTGGTCCTATCAGTGCATAAAAACCAAACCCTCCTCTCTCACAGCTGGAGAAGACCAAAAATGTACAAAACCACAATTTGAGATATTAATGATGTCTGGTCTCATTCTGACCCACTGGACATCAGAACAACAGACGTTATTCATAACAGGAACAAGGTATGGCTGTTTAGGAAATTGTCTTAAAATTTGTTCCAAAAACCATGGAGTTTCTGGTCCTACAATGAACAGCATGCCCTGACATGGGTTGAAATTGACACCACCCCCCTATAAAAGACCAGGCCGGGCCTCCACCTCCACAACCAGGCACAGTGGCAACACCTTCACTCTTGACGACGCTGACTCAGCAGCTACCAGGTCACGGAAGTAGCACACTCTGCTCTGCTAACCGGGTGAATTAAGAGATTGCAATTCACTCTGTGTAACAAAACATGGGACCAAATTTACCACAACTTTTTACCCAAAAAAAGAGAAACAGTTTATTAGTAATTATTACGCTGACTCTGAGATTATATCGCTGGACAAATAGTCGAAGTGGCTCTGGATAATAGCTCTGATTAACGCCATGTTTTTGCACAAACTGAGCTAAATCTTACATTTTTGGTGGAAAATGCAAATATATGCAAATTTAAGTTTCATATCAGAATATTTTTCCTATGCCAACAAGACAAAAACAGTGTGTGTGTGAAGGGATTCAGGAGAGGAATTATTTTTTTTGTCTCTACACTGCTGTCAAACAATCACAGTGAAGTAGATATGTTGAGGCTCACCTGTAGTAGATGATGGGTGGATTGGCTTTGGCAGCACAGTGGAATTTGACCAGATTTCCTTCCAGAACAGGCTGCGGCTCCACGGTGAGGTTGACAACGGGCAGGTCTGAGAAAGGGGTGAGAGAATGAGAGGTTGATAAACCAAGAAGCATATGGGGGCTTGGTCATTGTTATAAAGTAATCCATGGCTGTAGTTACATACTGTAAAAAGTTACAAATCTGACACAAGTCTATGCACACTTGACACTTTCATGTGGACTCAACAAATTATGATCATGTTCATGATCAAAATCGGGAGAGAAGCTAAATCTCTAATATGTATTTGTTTACATTGGTAATAGTCAGACCTATAGACTGCATGATAGATTATTAGCTTCTAAATACTCCTGATGTTTCTCATAGAATGCTTTAAGGGATGTGGATGTGGAACTGTTGCAGCAATAAAGTTTGGGCTGACTGCAGGGAGAAATTTTGCTGAGGGAACCCAAAATGCTGTCCAGAATGGGTTTGCTTCCCCATCATCTGATCACACTGCAGTGCTCAATGCTTTACCACATGGCTACAGATTAAAAACTTCTCTAGGAGCTCTTAAACCAGCTAGTCACTGTGTGAGTAACATTGCTGAAAAGACAGGTTGTGTATAGGCATGTCATTTTACACAATGAGTGTGATAAGTGGGATACAGTTATGATCTTTTTAGTTACAGTTTTCCACATAGAAAATAACAGCTACAGGTGTTACCCTGAAAATGAGCTTCATAGTTTTTTTTGCTGTGTTAATTATTAAGGATAACACAACTTCAAACAAAAGCGAGAGAGACACAAAAACTTTAGAGACAGAATATGTCAGTAAATTGCAAACACAGTCTGTATAACAACATTTCATAGTGGGATAAAGAGCAAACATGGTGGAAATGTAAATGCAATAGACTGTTACGCTTGTTGCATTTGAATATTGTCCACTGACAAGTCTCTGAAGTCTCTAAAAAAATTAAACGTCAAATGCTGTTTTCATTTTCAAATTGTTAGAAATTGAATTTTATCTTGCATAAATGGAAACAGGTTGCACTGTTTATGTAATGGGTATAAAAATGTACACTCTTAAATGTGTGGAGAAAATGCAGATAAAATCACATTTAAAAGGTTTATTTATTTCCTGTAAGTTTAATTCTCAGTTGATATCTGTAATCCATTGTTTTGGTATAGAGATGTGTTTTGATTGCTCTGGTCTCCCAGACTTTTGTAACGGGTTTGTCCTGTAGGGGGACCATGTTGCTCGCGGGTTCATTACACTTTGCCACTTTAGCATGAACTGATCTTTCAGCCTCTGTTCCTCTAGATCCTGACGTGCTGACGTGCTGCGGTAAGCGTATCGTATCATTTCCGGTTGCCAGTGTCTCTGTACTGCGTGTTTTTGCTGCTCTCACTCAAAAGAGTTAACCTGGTTATATTCTTCACCACAGCGACTAATTACCCGCTGTTTATTTAAACAAATAGTCTTAAAACACACACAGCTTTCTCCCTTTTTTAGCGACTTTTCGTTAATTTCACAGCTTCTGTTCGCTGCTCAGTTTTGTTAGCTTCTGTAGCCTCTTGTAGCTCCTCTGCTAGCGATGGCTTCTCTCTCTCCCTCTTCCTCTCCTGCTCTGTCCTGCTCGGTGTGTCACATGTTTAGTTACTCCTCTGCCCCCTTTAGCGATAAAGGTTTGTGTATTAAATGTAGTTTATTTGTAGCATTGGAGGAGAGGCTTAGCAGACTAGAAGCCCGGCTCTGCACCATAGATAGCCAGCCTTTAGCTGTAGCTAGCCAGCCCCCTGTAGTCGGTGCGGACCGACCCAGTGCAGCTCCTGTTAGCCGTCCCCCGGCAGCTCCCGAGCAGCCGGGAAGTCAGGGCGGCTGGGTGACTGTCCGAAGGAGGCATAGTCCCAGGCAGAGACCCACGGTTCACCACCAACCCCTTCACGTTTCAAATAGATTCTCCCCCCTCAGCGACTCACCCGCTGAGAAACACACTCTGGTAATTGGCAGCTCAATCCTCAGAAACGTGAAACTAGCGACACCAGCGGCCATAGTTAGGTGTATCCCCGGGGCCAGAGCGGGCGACGTTGAGTCAAACCTAAAACTGCTGGCAAAAAGTAAACGTAAATACAGTAAGATCGTAATTCACGTCGGCGGTAATGACTCCCGATTACGCCAATCGGAAGTCACCAAAATTAATGTGGAGTCAGTGTGTAACTACACAAAGACAATGTCGGACTCCGTAGTTTTCTCTGGACCCCTGCCAAATCTGACCAGTGATGACATGTATAGCCGCATGTCGTCATTCAACCGCTGGTTGTCAAGGTGGTGTCCAGCAAACGATGTGGGTTTCGTAGATAATTGGACCACATTCTGGGGGAGACCTGGTCTGATGAGGAGAGACGGCATTCATCCTACTTTGGATGGTGCAGCTCTCATAGCCAGAAATTTGACCAAGTTTATTAGTGGTCCCACACCGTGACAATACAGAGTTCAGACCAGGAAGCAGAGCTGCAGTCCTACACGCTTCTCCGCGCTTCCATTAGAGCGGTTACCCACCCAAAACCCCGTAAAAAATCCCATAAAGACTGTGTCTGTCCCCCGACCACTTCATTTAATTAATTCAAATTCAAACAGAAGAGGAGTTACTCGTAAAAACTTAATAAAAATTAAAACTACCAGTGTAGTGGTACAACCAAATAAGAGGATTAAATGTGGACTCTTAAACATTAGATCTCTGTCGTCTAAAGCTGTGTTAGTCAATGATTTAATATCTGACTATCATATGGATATATTTTGCCTAACTGAAACTTGGCTGTGTCAGGAAGAATATGTTAGTCTGAATGAGTCCACTCCTCCTAGTCATAGTAATACTCACATTCCTCGAGGCACTGGCCGAGGAGGTGGAGTTGCAGCCATCTTCGACTCTAGCTTATTAATCAACCCTAAACCTAAACTTAGTTTTAACTCATTCGAAAGTCTTGTTCTTAGTCTTTCACACTCAATGTGGAAAACTGTACAGCCAATTCTATTTGTCATAGTGTACCGTGCTCTTGGTCCGTATTATGAATTTTTAGCAGAGTTCTCAGAGTTTTTAACAAGTTTAGTCCTCAAAACAGATAAAGTCATTATTGTAGGTGATTTCAATATTCACGTGGACGTAGATAATGATAGCCTTAGTTCTGCGTTTATCTCACTATTAGATTCGATTGGTTTCTGTCAGAGTGTAAACAAACCCACTCATTGTTTTAACCATACCCTCGATCTTGTTCTGTCATATGGAATCGAAATTGAAGATTTAAAAGTCTTCCCACAAAATTCTGTCTTATCAGACCATTATTTAATAACTTTTGAATTTATATTACTGGACTATAGGCCATTAGGCAAACATTCCTTTAGTAGATGCCTGTCTGATAGTGCTGTAGCTAAATTTAAAGAAGTGATTCCATCGGCATTTAATTCAATGCCATGTCTCAATGTAACGGAGGACTCCTGTGCCAACTTTAGTCCCTCCCAAATTGATCATCTGGTTGATAGTGCTGCAGGCTCGCTGCGAACGACTCTTGATTGTATTGCCCCTATCAAAGAGAATATAATAAAACTAAAGAGCTTAGCTCCATGGTATAACTCCTTAACCCGCAAATTAAAAGAAACATCATGAAAATTAGAAAGGAAATGGCATTCCACCAAACTGGAGGAATCTCATTTAGTTTGGCAAGATAGTCTTAGAATATACAAGAAGGCCCTCCGTGATGCCAGAGGAGCCTACTACTCCTCACTAATAGAGGAACATAAGAACAATCCCAGGTTTCTTTTCACCACTGTAGCCAGGCTGACACAGAGTCAGAGCTCTGTTGAGCCATGTATTCCCAGAGCTCTCAGCAGTAATAACTTCATGAGCTTCTTTGATGATAAAACTATTAGAGAAAAAATTCATCATCTTGTGCTCTCAGCTAGTTCAGATACATCTTCGAGTACAGGAATTTCAGGAACCTCAGAAGCAGCTGTAGAACCAGATTTATATTTAGAGTGTTTTTCTCCAATTGACCTTTACCAACTAACTTCAATGATTTTTTCGTCTAAACCAACAACCTGCCTCTTAGACCCCATCCCAACCAGGCTGCCTAAAGAAGTTTTACCCTTAGTTAGCACTTCTTTACTAGACATGATCAATCTGTCTTTATTAGCAGGTTATGTACCACAGCCCTTCAAAGTAGCTGTAATTAAACCTCTTCTTAAAAAGCCTACGCTTGATCCAGGGGTTTTAGCCAATTATAGACCTATATCTAACCTTCCCTTTCTCTCCAAAATCCTTGAGAAAGTGGTCGTTAATCAGTTATGTGACTTTCTAAACAGCAATAGTTTATTTGAGGATTTTCAGTCAGGATTTAGGGAATTTCACAGCACAGAGACAGCACTGGTGAGAGTGACAAACGACCTTTTGATTGCGTCAGATAAAGGATTTGTCTCTGTACTTGTTCTGTTAGATCTCAGTGCCGCTTTCGATACCATTGACCATTGTATCCTATTACAGAGACTGGAGCATTTGATTGGCGTCAAAGGACCCGCACTAAGCTGGTTTCAGTCGTATTTATCGGATAGATTTCAGTTTGTCCATGTAAATGATGAATCCTCCGTGCACACGGAAGTTAGTCATGGAGTTCCACAAGGTTCAGTGCTCAGACCACTTTTATTTACCTTGTATATGCTTCCTTCAGGCAATATTATCAGGAAACACTCCATAAACCTTCACTGCTATGCAGATGATACTCAGTTATACTTATCGATAAAGCCAGATGAAACCGGTAAGTTAGCCAAGCTTCAGGCATGTATTAAGGACATAAAAGACTGGATGACCTGCAATTTCTTGCTGTTAAACTCAGACAAAACTGAAGTTATTGTTCTGGGTCCTAAACACTTGCGAGACGCACTATGTATAGATATAGTTACTCTAGATGGCATTGCCCTGGCCTCTAGCACCGCTGTAAGGAGTCTAGGAGTAATTTTTGATCAGGACATGTCCTTTAATACCCATATAAAACAGACTTCAAGGACTGCCTTCTTCCACTTACGTAACATTATAAAAATCAGGCATATCCTGTCTCAAAAAGATGCAGAAAAACTAGTTCATGCATTTGTTACTTCTAGGTTAGATTACTGTAATTCCTTATTATCGGGTTGCCCCGATAAGTCTCTAAAGACTCTCCAGCTGATCCAGAATGCGGCTGCACGTGTACTGACAGGAACTAGCAAAAGAGAACATATTTCTCCGATATTAGCTTCTCTGCACTGGCTCCCTGTGAAATCTAGAATAGAATTTAAGGTCGTCCTCCTCACTTACAAAGCTCTTATTGGTCAGGCACCATCATATCTTAAAGAGCTGATAGTACCGTATTACCCCACTAGAGCACTACGCTCACAGAATGCAGGGTTACTTGTGGTACATAAAGTCTCTAAAAGTATAATGGGAGCCAGAGCCTTTAGTTATCAAGCTCCTCTTCTGTGGAATCAGCTCCCAATTTGGGTTTGGGAGGCAGACACCCTCTCTTCGTTTAAGAGTATGCTAAAAAAGTTCCTTTTTGGTAAAGCCTATAGTTAGGGCTGGCTCAGGTGAGACCTGAACCATCCCTTAGTTATGCTGTTATAGGCTTAAGACTGCTGGGGGACTTCCTAGGACGCACTGAGCTTCTCTGTCCTGCTCTCCCTCTCTATCTGTACGCATTCCTATCCCACTAATACAGGCTACCAACTCCATTTCTTCCTGGTAGTCCTTGTGCTTTCTGTGTTTTTTCGCCTTCTCACTTTCTGCAGGTATTTCCGCCCCTGGAGCTGTAGATTCTGGATCTGTGATTGCCGGCCGTCTACTGCCCCCATGTTCCTGCTCCACACTCACTGCTGCAGTTGTTATTATTATTAGTCTGATTTGTTGTCTCTCCTCCTGTTCTGTCTCCCCTCTCCCCCTCTCTCCTCCCCTTTCAACCCAACTCGGTCGATGCAGATGGCCGCCCACCCAGAGCCTGGTTCTGCTCGAGGTTTCTACCTGTTAAAAGGGAGTTTTTCCTTGCCACTGTTGCCAAGTGCTTGCTCATGGTGGGAACTGTTGGGTCTCTGTAAATAATATTTTAAAGAGTATGGTCTAGACCTACTCTATGTGAAAGCGTCTTGAGATAACTTTTGTTATGATTTGGCGCTATACAAATAAAATTTACTTGACTTGACATGACTTTGGATTTGAAGCCAGCAACACTGTCCACTTAATTTCTTTCTATTTCCCCTTACAAGTAAGAACAACAGTTGTAATGTGTTACGCTGTGTATATACAGTATGTTGTCGTAACGAGGAACATGCTAGTGGTAAAATATCACTGTACAAAGTAGTTTTACAAAGTGAATTTATCAAGGCTAAACATGACGTGTTGTCCGGCTATAGCATGCTTGCTAGCTTTGGTTAATGCCTGCAGAACGTGACAGAGACGTACCCAGCGCTGTTCAGTAAGAAAGCGGGTTTCGTCTGTATTCATTTTGTATGGTTCAAATAGTAAATTGCCAATGTGTTAAATTGTAAGGAATATAGTGTTCATGAAATGTACAGGTTGTGACGGTTTCTTGATTATTTGGGGTGCCAGCCAGGTTTCTCTCCTGGCATTGAAGAGTGATTTGCAGACTTTTACGTCACACTAGGATGCACATACCCATAATGTGCACCCTACACATTGAATGACCTTTTTCAAAAACAAACCACACCAACACAAAGTCTTAAATTACCATACATGCATTATCAGTGGTTGCACACAAAATCACCCACACAAACTATATATAATTCAAAAAAACCCCACGTAAAGAAAAACAAAAGTGTTTACTCCCCAGTCCAGCTGTCAGAAAAATCCAGTCCGGGTTTTGACGAAGCTGCTGGGTAGAGGGTGAGTGGCCGGTGACACACGGTTCAGAGGTGAGGCGGAAGTGATGAAGGGCTCAGCGGTTGCTGTCAGTGGCAGATAATCCGGTATATTTTGCCGGTTCTCCTACGCCTGTCTCCTTCTTTCCTTATTTCCTTCTTTCCTTCTCTGCTCTCGTCCTCGTTCGCTCCGTTCACTCCGTTTTCTCTCGCTCTCGTTCTCTCCTCGTCGCTCTCCCACACCACCTAACGCGAATCAACGGACTTTATATGGAAGTAATTAAGATTCCCGCGCAAACCGGGAACGAATCGGTGAGCCGACCGTAACAATGGGTGTTACCGGGGGGTGTGCTCAGGTGGTGCAACCCGCAAGAATTTGCAGGTTGTCACAAGGTGCATAACCACGATGTGTGGCAAAGTTAAAGCAAGAGTGGCGTGTATTAAAGATTAAATGAGAAACGGCTGTATGAACAGTATTGTACAACACATGCCTAATATGCTGTTTGTTTAAAGGTGCAGAAGATGTATTTTGCTAAATGTGTAATTTCTTAAGGGGACAATACATATTTAGTGGGCTAGCTGTGTGACAACACGGAGGTGCACTATTATTATCCTCCATACTTATGATTATTATTAGTGGACCGGCTGTGTGACAACACAGAGCCCAGACCTCTCGCGCGTGTGTATTCATGCATGCGCGCGTTCGCGTGACTTCAACAGAAGCTTATTGTTCTGATGGTGAGTTATCTCTGGGATTGGATTCATGGTTTGCCTCTGGAAGTTAAAGTTTAAAAAGGTTTTTCCTCAGCTCATCCTCTTTACAGAACAGAGTCAGTCTTTACAGGACAGAGTCAGCCCCCCCGCCCCCCCCCCACTACAGGGTCATCTGTACTGCTTATTATGGTGTTTTTGGCGTGCTCTGTTTTTTTTTTTGTTTTTTTTTTAACTGTTCATGAAGCAAACATGAAACATGAATTGTCACCAGGTGTTGTGCGACATCGTTTGACCGACTTAATTCTTTCTCATAATGACAAGCTCCACACTCGTTTTTTGAACTAATTGCACGTAGAACTCGGTTATCTGAAATGATACGGGGTTCAGTGAGCGTCCTCGCCCCGCCGGCCCACTCCAAAAATGTGAAATTATCTAGTTATTATTCCATTTCTTCTTGGTATTTCGCCGCGCTTCTCCTCCCACAGCTTTGAAAGCACATAGTGAACAGTCCTCAGTGAAGCCTTGTGCTGCTCGAAGTAGAACAAGGGTTTCAGTAGAACTTGTAGTTTTTGCACTGGAAGACTATTTTAAAGGATGAGTGCCACAAATGCGGTCATGTGTACCACTTATTATGGTAATGGCAATTTGGCCTGGTCTGTTTTTTTTCTTTAACTGTTCATGAAGCAAACATGAAACATGAATTATTACCAGATGGTGTGTGACATCGATTGACCGACTTAATTCCTTTTCATAATTGCAAGCTCCATACTCGTTTTTGGAGCTTATTGCACGATGAGCGTCCTCGCCCTGTCGGCCCAATAGCCCCTCTAGTTTTCACTGCTGTTTGTAACCAGATATCAGCAAAAGCAATAAATATGCACTATTGAAAAGCATATTTCTTAAGCAATCCTTGTAAATTTGAAAGCACTCCCAAAACAGAAATCGAACATTGTGTTACTTCAGGCAGGCCACAGAGTCAAGCTCAGCTCACAATACCAGCTTTATATGCTAATTACGGCCAATCCAGCACCCATATCAGTTGATGGATCAGCTGATTCCCTTCTATGCATCTATTGGCAAATTCCGTATAGGGCACTCTATTTAAAGCTACTTTAGCCTGCCTATCCACGTGAGAACAACCAGACTTTCACTGTACCTGCCTCAACTCACCCTGCTGCTCGCCATGTCGATCCCGGTCCACAATGAAGATCCATGGCAGATCGACTGCACCACGGACTCACCGTATAAGCAATCTGAAGCAGAGGAAGCTATTCGTGAAGACAGCGCCGTTTCCACCAGAAAAAAGCTGGAGCTCTCGTCTGATCTTTCCAACTCCTCTGTCCCCGGGAAAACCGCTGCTCACGGCAGCACCTCCCTGCCGTCCAAAAGAACACGAGCCCCACCTCAAGCAGCCGGCTCCTCGGACCAAGAAGATAACCCCATTTTGTCAGCCTTATCCAACATCCAGTCATCGCTTGCTACCATGAACTCCAGAATCCAAGCCTTAGAGTCTGGCTTGGCACTTTCAGTTTGTTTTTCTTCTCGCCAGCAGGGCCGCCGCCACAGACTGTGTAAAAGAAGTGGACGTAGACTTCGTGACGTAGCAACTGAGACCCTAAACTCATTCGAAGAATGTTTACTAAGGGTAATAAATCAAGTGAGAAGTAGGGTCATTTTCTCATTGACCTCAATACAATTGGATTTTTTGTACCTTGTTACCTGAATAAATTTATAAAGTAAAAGTAAAAAATAAAAAAAAAATGTATTTCTTATTTATGGTAGTGAGAGGGATATAATGATGTCCTCCTCTATGGTAGGCACAGAACACTGTACACCAAAACAGCCTACCTATATATTCTAAATTAAATGTACAGTAAGTGAATGACAGCTACAACCAGAAGTTTAGGACTGGACAGTTTGAAAGCAGGGGATTCAAATTAAGGGAGGGGACTGAATGGATAGCAGACTGGTTTTGATCTTCTGGTTTGATTTAATGAAAGGTAATCCAGAGGTTTTTGCCAGGTTTCGGTAGGACAGAAGAAATCAAGTTTATTGTCTGTTGTAAATTCACTGAGAATAAGACCTTTTTTTGTTTATTGAACCGGTGTTGGATAGTACAAGTTTTAAATGGGACTGTTTTCTGATGGGCAGAGTTTTTTAAAACTTTCAGATGTTTGAGTCCACCAGTAGAACTTCTGCAGTTTACTTTATGTTAATTGTGACTCATGTAACAATTTTCATTTAATCATTTAAGAAATAAGACTTTTTTTTTTTTTATATAACTGAATTGTATTGGTTATCAACAGAAACACATTTGGCCATCATATCAATAGCACACAGACAGAAATGAGGAACATAAAACAAGAATAATAAAAGTAGTGTTCATCCATTCTCAACAGAGACTGCTCCCTCCCTCAACCAAACATTACAAACAGAAGCTTTTCACCATATTGTCCTGCATACAGACATCTTAATGATTATGTAGCCATGTATAGTCACATCAACTTTCTGGCCAATAACAATAATTTATCACAAAGTTTGAACATTAAGTGGGATCTTTCCTACTCCTTACCTGAAAGATGCCACAGTTCTTGAGAGATTGTACCCCAAAATATTTTAATCAATTTACATTACCAGAAGTAATGAAAACCCTTTTTACACAGTGGTGGAGCCTAACGGTCCAATCTTGTTCAGTATGTAAGGAGTTATATGTAGACGGTGCAATATTTTACACTGTGTCCCTTTTATTATTACATGTAAAGCTGGACCTGAACACTTTAATGGCTTCCTGCCAATCATCCTCAATATTCTCAGTGTCAAGATCTGTCTCACATTTCTGTGCAATGCTTGTGATGTCACCTGGGCTGAGAGAGTATAGCAATGCAAAGAAGGTGGAGATAAAATGGTTGATACCTTTTCAGTCAATAAGGAACCCTACCTACATCATTGTACCTTACCTGGTCTAGAGGAGGAAAAGTCTTAGATCTAACAAAATGGCAAATCTGGAGAAAACCAGTGATCTTTAAGGATACTGAATTGTGACTGCAGTTGATGGAAAGTCATTAGTGCCCTGTTGTGGTACAAATCTCCAATCAAGCGTGCCCAATTGTTATGCCATAAGTTCAAAATATTGGGAGCGAGACCCGGGGGGAAATCTTGGTTCCTTATGAGAGAAGTCAAGAATGAGGCGCAATTTCCTCTGCCCAAATATTTACAGATTTCCTGCCACACTTAGATTGTGTTGTATATAATCAGATTCTTCTTGATATCCATAGATAACAAGGGCTTGGAATCAAAATGAGCATGTAGCCATTTCCACAGGAAGCGAGCATGGCACAAAACTGTGTTTGGCAGGTCAGCTGTAGTGTTTTTGTTTTCTGTCTAGATCTCTTGCCATGCCATACAAATCTAGAGAATGCCCTTCTATATATCAAGAGTAACCTTCTTGGAAATACATAAAGGTAGAATTTTTAGGGGATTTAAAGCCAGAGAAAGACATTAATTTAAATTGAACAAATGTGCCCCATGAAGGATAAGGGAAGATCATGCCATCAGTCAAATCCTTCTTTATTTTTGTTGCTACTGGAGAGAAGTTAAGGTTCCATTTTGAATAGCAGTGTATTCCATGTAAACACTAGATTTTCGACACGAGAAACGTCTACCTTCAGTGAGGTGCGTGAGGACTTTCTGCTGTTGTGACAATTTATGTCAAGTTGCGATGGAGTCTCATTCAGCTCAAAATATTCTGAGAAGCGCAGTGGGACAGAAAGGCCAAGTGGACTGTTTATAGTGGGACAGGGAGGTTGAGTTGACTGGTTATAGTAGAAAGAGAGATTGCGTGGACTAATTATAATATGCTGATAATGAACGAGCAAATAAGTTGAACCCATACAGGATAGTGGAGGACTTTGAGCACTACAAGACTCACAAAATGCAATTTAGACAGGTGAGTACAGTAACACAGTCAGTGTGGTGGATGTAGCTAACTCACCGTACAGTGAAGGACATCAGCAAATATTGCGTTGCCTAGGAACATAGCATTGTGTACACACTACATGGTGAGTAAGAACTGTACAACTCTTCTTGTTTGTGGCTGCAGCCGCTGTAGAGTTTATATTGTTTGGTTAATTGGTGATGCTTTTTTCTGCTCTTGAAGGGACAGTTATTTAATGTATGTAGCCTACTAATGCTTGTTACACCCATTATGGTGTCCATAGCTCTTTTTTTTTAAATTGTTAAATTTTGTTTAATTGAGTTTGTACTGAGTTTTGTCTCTCTTCTGGGTAATTCTAGTGAGGCTACACTCGTAGGTAGGCAGCTGTATGTGATAATGAGTTGTATGCACAGGCTGCACAGGCTATAGAAAGTGAATTTATTTGATTTGGACACAAGGGCTCGGTGGTGTGATGTTGTTCCACTAGTACACACAGATCAACGTGTTGTATATAATGAAACTGGAGACAGCCTCATAAACTTGGTTGTACTTGAGTGTGGCTCTACTTTGGTGATGTTACACGTTCTGTTCAAAATCTGCTAGCTTTCACCAAAAGAGGAAAAATGCACTTTTCAAAAGGTTACAACTTATACATGTATTTATGTTGGTTATTTAGGTTCGTTATCCAGAGTTACCACATTGTGCAAAACTGGCACTTGAGGACTTCTGAGGTGCTGCTTGGAGTTACTGTGCCAAGCAGCAGTTGTTTGTCATGGTATGTGTACAAGGTAGTAATGAAGAGGACGGAAATACAGACAACACACAGTCCTGAAATCATCCCAGTCAGCACAGTCCAAGCACGCCTGAAGATTCTTCACAGCCTCACTGGTCCACTGTTTTGATGTCCTCACAATAGGTTTACAGAGCTTTAATTTCTGCCTTTATTGCACAGTGAACGCACGTTGCAAAGGAATATTCTCAGTAACGGTGTGCGAATTCTGCATCAGCGGAGGCACACGAGCGCACCGGCACGTTTCCCTCTCCTATAAGTAGAACATTATCTGTTCTCATAGAAATTGTCATGATGGGCCTCTGTTCCCCCCTCCTATTTCACTGTAATGGTACATGGTTCTGTTATATTTTGTAGTAGTCTCCTCTCATTCTGGTTACTTCACTTCATGCCCTTGTGTGTTTCCCGCCTTTATGATTGTCTACCCCACCCTGATAAGTTTCACTTGTCCCTCATCATCCTTCCCTCCCTAGTATATTCAGTCAGTTTGTTCCTTTCTTGTTTGTCTTAGTTCATTTTTGGTTTCTGCTATGAGCGACACCTTTTTTTCAGTTTGATCAAACTGTGGCCTTTCAAATCACCACATCGGTTTACTCCACTCCTGGAAGAGATCTTCGTACAGCGGTAATATTTTAATGGGCCGGCCGTAGGTTAGTCATTTTGTTCCCCACCTGGGTTTTGTCCAGGGGAAGCTCAACCGTTTCCTGCAGACCAGCCCTGTTGATTCTCCTGTAGTATACAAGTCTGCACCCTAGTCTGTTCTGAACCAGCATTCTGACCTTCAGTCTGTATCCCTTTGAGCCCAGCCCAGTCCGCCTGCCCTCGCATCTCCTCTGGACTCCGTAGACATTCACATATCTGGCCTTCCTTTTTCCTGGCATGTTTTCTCGGCAGGGTTTTTATGAGCAGTTCACTCAATCATTTCTGACCCAACAATTGGTGGTACGTGCCAAGTGACAGTGTTATGGTGACACTCCTCATCCTGTACTTCCTGAGCCAGCCTCCTTTGTTTGCACCCCGGTCTGCTAGCTCCAGCATGCTAATCTTCAGTGTACCCCAGCCAGCTTCTTGGCCTGCTTACAACTGGCCTGCATTCTGGTTGATTCGGCTCAAGCTTGTGGGCCTGCTACCTGTCTGTCCTGACCCTGAGGACACCTGTGTCCACGATGGACGCCCACCTGCGCACCCAGCCGGCCATCGCCATCAACTTCTTGGTTTCCTGTCTGCCAGAGGGTTCTGGTTCCTGTCCTTAGGGGTCCTGTCCCTGCCTGCTTGAAATGATTGAGTTCTTGATCCTTAGGTTCATGTTTGGCTGTTTCCTGTTGGCTGCACTCCCAATGGCCCAGCCTCCTGAGATTCCTGTGGTTCAAGAGGGGTTCTGCCTACACCACCAGCCTCCAGAGGGGTTCCGCCTACGTCGCCAGGCTCCAGAGCCTTACTTGCCGGCCTACAAAGCGGGCCTGCCTAGTCTCTTTGTTCCCCTGTTTCTCTGTCAGTTCAACTTAGTTAATTGTTGGTTTGTGTTCTGAGAGTTATTCCTGAGTTTTGTACGTGTTTCTGGATTATTCACTTGCACTTACCCGCCTACCCGCACTGAAGAGTCACGTGGGTACGGCGAACAAGATGGCAGCTTATTAGAAGCTCTCTGACATGTAAAGTTACAAACATTTTAAGGTAGTAGCTCATATTTCATTAAGTTTTTATTCCATCTCACCGAGTAAAAGAATACACAACTTTGTGTGGATGCAGAGTTTGAGATTGAAAGGGTACACTGACTGCTCACACCGATACCGGACCCAGACCAACCTCCTCGGCCGGTGTTTCTGAGACAGTCTGTGAGGGACAAGGTGGTAACTGCAGCAAAAGAAAAGCGCGTATTTGAATGGGAAGGATGCCGAGTTTCTGTGTTCCCCGATATCACCAAGGAGCAGGCGGAGAAGAGGAAGGCTTTCACCCTGGCAAAGCACAAACTGCAAGAATTCAATGTGAGGTACAGGGAAAAAACTTGACTTTCAATAAGCAACAGCAGCGAATAAATTCATCAACGACAACGGTGAGGGTGCAGGCTGAATGTGCGATTAAGTAGGTGAGCGGATATTTATGTTTGCGTGGAAGAGCCACAGACATGCTGTGTGGACGGTGTCGGGGTGGAGATGGGCCTGTTGAGCTGCAATCGAGGAACGATCACAAAGGGGTAGAGCAGTAACCCAAGGACCAGATGAGGTTTTTATTTTTGGTTTTATATCATAGCTGCATATGACAGCTTCAGAGGGACTGTTAGGTACCCTCTGTTTTAGACTTCTAAACATTTGGTTTAGTTCTTATTTTTTGTGTCTGTTCACAGGGCTGGGAATGTTCTTTTTCCAGACTATATGTTCGTATTTGGGCAGGGTGCATGGCAATGACAGACAATGAGAGGTGTAGACAGTCTAATCAGATATATTGAAACACTTTTAGTGCAATAGACATGGGTGTGGGGATTTACTGGGACTTTTTTTTTCCCCCGGTGGGTTAATATATTATATAAAATAACCAACAGGGTTAGGTCACCCTTTTTAGGCTTGTCTAGAGGTACCTGTCAGGGTTGTTCTCTAAGCCCACTGCTGTTTATAATTTTACTAGAAACATTGGCTATTAGTATTAGGATGCATAAAGGCATCAGAGGAGTTGAGGGTGGGGGCCGGGAAAATAAATTACTGATTTACGCAGATATATCATCTGCGTAAACTTGGCTGTGGTGACTGTTCCATTGAAATCCTTACCACATCTGATGGATACTATACAGTCATACTCTAAACTCTCTGGCTACACAATTAATTGGTATAAATCTGAGGCTATGCCATTGTTTGTCTCATGCTACCCCTATATGGTGGACAAATTAAAATTTAGGTGGGTTCTTAAAGGCATGAAGTATCTTGGAATTAGATTATATCAAAATTTGAGTGAGCTGCCATCATTGAACTTTAATCCAAACAAAAAATTAAAAAGAATTTAGAGAAGTGGGAGAAGATAAGGTTTACACTGTGGGGAAAAGTTATTATAAAAATGATCGCAGCCCCTCGATTCAATTATATAGTTATGATGTTGCATAAATCACAATACCACCTGCCATTTTTAAGAGTTCTGGTGATATAGTTAAACAGTTTCTATGTGACGGAAAGAAAGCCAGGATTAGATTAAGCAAATGATCTGCTCCTAGGGAGAAGGGAGGGAGGGTTGGGTCTTCGAAACCAGAGATTATTTGGTCTTTCATTTGAAATGGCTAAACTAGCTAAATATTGGGAACAGACAGAGTGTAATAGAGTGGACTGGATGGACATTGAGACAGAGTTATGCTTGCCATTTAAACTGAATGAGAGAATCCAATCCTGATTTACTCTAGGGAAGTTTGGACCAAGATACACCAAATATATAAATTATCACACTATGTACAAAAATATGCTTCACTGTGGCATAATCCTGCCATTTGTATTGTAAAAATATCAGTATACTGGAGGCAGTGGCATTCAAATGGCATACGGACTATAGGAGATCTATTTAAAAGATAGTAAATTCATGTCTTATAGACACCGCTAACTTTGCTGTGGAGGCAGACTGAATAGGCTCCTTTTCACAGCAGCCATTTTTAAAACAGATATAATTAACAAGAATTATGGCTCTGTTCTATTTAGGTGGGCCAGGGGCCTGGTGTTGTGCATGCTGGCTCACTGGAATGGCTGTCACACACTAAATAGAACAGGACAATAATACATTTTATCAATTACACCTGTTTTTACCATGCTATGACATGTCAAAATGGCTGCAGTGAAAAGGGCCTATCGGGTGTTTCCTGAAGACAGGCACATTTCAGTGACTCTGGAGGTGTTTGGAGCACTGTCAGTGGATGCCAGGCAGTTCATTACCAGAACTGCTGCTGTAATTCAAGGCTGCCCATTCACCCAAGTGGAGGGGTTCTATGAGGGCTTGTCTTTTCATGGAAAATGGTGCTGTCAATGTTTTGCATGACAAAAGGATCAAGGGCCTTTCTTACAATAAGCACAACAGCCATTAATCAGTTACCTCCGCACCTCAGCCTCTCCAAGCTACTCCCTATGACCTCCATTCTTCTTGGATGGCAAAACTAAAGCAGGAAAAAAAAAAAGGCATGGGGAGGAAGAATAGATCTGTCAAAAGAAATGCATCACTGAATAGCATTTTCTGCTTTATTAGTCATACTTAATAGCTTTGAAGGAGCTGTGCGCAATGCAAAAGTTTTCTATTCAAAATCCATAACTTGCGGCAAATACTTCTTGTGATCAAATAATATGACAATTGAATTAATTATAGAAAAGTGTTTGGATGACACTGAGGGAGTACACAGTAAAATATATACATATAAAAAGGCAAGAACAAAACAGATTTTTTTTTTTGTACATAAAGTCAGTGGCTGCAAGCATAACATCTCTAATCTTAATCTTACTAATTACCTTTGCCATTGTGTTTCAACTATTTGTTTTTCGTTTTTTTTCTGATCAGAAATTCCATTGACATAACTGACATCTCTTTAACAGGCTAGGCCTACTTTTTTCTCTTTATACATCAGCGCCATCAGCTGAACACTGTCACACTGGACAGCAGTAGAGTAGAGGAGGTTGTAGAGGAGGTTGTTCAGACATGAGTCGTTCTGTCTGATGTCATGCTACCCTCTATTTCCATCACTTTTCTCTGCTTTCGTTTTCTCTGCGATTTGTGGTGAGGTCGACTCATTTTGTAAAGTTTACAGCCTGCTATGCTGTTGCTCCTGAATTGCCACATACAATGACATAGCTAAAGAAAAGTGCAGTGATTCAACTAAAAAAAAATGTGAGTCAACTCAAGGTCTTCACGACTGATGACTTGAATCATTGACTTTTAGGGGGCAACACTACAATTTACAGTGCATTGTGTCTTTCTTGGCTATTTTAAAACACCATTAATGCTAGTAGTCACATTATCCTTTTGTCATTAAAACATCTTTAGTAAAACATTTAATTATTCGAAATTTTGGATGATTTTCTACTTACGCTGAATGTCAATTGTGACAGAAGCATCTTTTCCATTGGGGGCTGCTTTGTTTGAGGCTCGACAGGTGATCCGCTGACCTGACTCAATGTTGGAGGGAGATAGGTAGAGTATGCTGACTGTGCTCTCCCTCTTACCATCCTGCAGCAAGGTCTGAGGAATCAAGGACAAAGGAAAGAAGTTTCAAAAAGTAAATATTCTATCCATGCAAGAGCATAATTTCATCAACATGGAAATAAACGCACAGAACTTGGTAATAGTCTATTTGACCCTGAGTTCATAAAACATAGACATTTTACTTAAATTTATTATTAATTCCAGTCAGCCTAGTTCAGGAGGTACAGTGGTCATCTAGTAATCGGAAGGTTCCTGTTTCAATCCTCCATCCGTCAGAGGCACATGCATCATGGCTTTCAGTGGGACCTGGCTCCTGTGTACTTATAGACCAAACTCTTAGCCAACTCCAACATACAAACCACTCCTTAAAAGGGGTTAAGTAGACACCAGATAAGCAGAGATGTGGACTGGAAATGCTGTTGAGGAACTCAAGGGAGCCCTTGAAAGCAGAGACTGGAATGCTTTTATTAACTCCACCAATAATCTTGATGAGAGGGCTGAGGTGATATCCAGGACATTAAGAAAAAAAGGGCAATCACCATTGATGGTTTTGATTCAAATTCAGAGCTTGCAAAAATCAATGAATGATTTTTATTTACATTGAAATTATACAAATAATTTTTCAAAAGCACATAGTCATCTGTTTGATGTGTTGAGTGACTGTACTGCAGCTTCTCAACCTACAATCAGTGCCCATTGTCAGATTCATGTTCCATAAATATATTAGTGATAGTGATATTTTTACTGATCTTTTTAACTAGTCACTTACCCAGCACAAGGTCTCAAAACTGTGGAAGTTCAGGGCCTGCTTATAGAGGGGTAGATGATGCTACCTCAACTTTAATTATCTTTACAAGCATCTCAAGGGTACAATAACTCAAGCAAAACTTTTGTAGATTTCTTCTCAGCTTATAATACAATCCAGCCACACATTTGAGCTAGTACACTACTGTCCACTTTTAATTTTGATGCTGGTATGGAGAAATCGGTACTAGGCTTTTTAATATGTAGGCCTAAGGCAGTCAAGGCTAATTGTGCTCTATCCCAGAAGTGGTCATCAACCACAGGCTCACCAAGGGTGTGTCATGTCCCAACTACAATGAGAGGCATCTCCTGAATTTTGCAGATGACACTGTTTTAATCAGTGACCTCTAGGATGGAGATGTCAATCAAGGTCCAGTTGTGAAAGACTTTGTAGAATGGTGTGAAAGCCACTTCCTGAAGTCGATCAGAACTTGAACCATGACCTTAACGAATCTGCATTCTGGAAAAGGGACCTTCAGAGACTTCACTTTATGCGCAGACTAAATACTTTTAATGTGGACAAAACACTGTTGGCTTTATTCAACAAATCCATTACGGATTCCATTTTAACCATTGGTTTCTTAGTATGGGAACCTCACAGTGCAAAACAAATATTGTTCGGTCAACATTGTTAAAAGTAGCCAGCAAATTAATTGGCACGCAGCAGTTTTCCATACCAGAGATCTATGATAGACAACTTTTGCGGAAGGTGCATTTATCTTGACCAGCTCTGACCAGCCACTCTTTGCCCAGAAGGGAGAAGAACAAATTCATCAGAGATACAGGTCCCTCAGGGTAAAAAAGCAATAGGTTTAATTTTTCCTTTGTTCCAAGTGAAATAAATGCTTATAATTTGAACTAAACCTTGACTGCACTGCTCAGCACCACTTTATGATGGCTACCATTACAATGATTTGATATTACTGACACATTCTCATTTTTTGTTTTGAAGTGAGGAACAACAACCAGCCATATTACAGGCATTGTGGCTATTGTGCACCACATTGTGTGAAATACGTTTGCTAGTTATTGTTAGTTTTCTTTTCCTTTTCAGCAGACATGTAAATCAATAGCATTACACCACAGTCAAATCAGTTCATATGAGCGCTGTTTGATGTGGCTAACTTGCTAAAAGAATGTGGCCATATGCAGCCAGACCACCTCTGAATGTGGTTAATTTTGGGTATGAACATTGTCAGATACTGACATCGACTTTTATCCAATTTCCACTTGAGCTCAGTAGAACATAAGACTTAAGTAAATAAAAAGGACTAAAATCCA
This sequence comes from Lateolabrax maculatus, assembly GCA_031216445.1. Taxonomy (NCBI): domain Eukaryota; kingdom Metazoa; phylum Chordata; class Actinopteri; order Acropomatiformes; family Lateolabracidae; genus Lateolabrax; species Lateolabrax maculatus. Next base: position 25,207,704 of record CM062197.1, on the reverse strand, counting down.
ACTTAAACATGTCTTATACACATGTGTACATCACAAACATTTCATATTGAGATTCCTTTTGAGGCTCTTGAAATATTAAACTTTTTTTTACATTTGAGAACTTCAATGGCTTCCCAATGAAGGCAATGCTTTTATTTTTAAAATAAGCAAGCAACGACGGTATACTGGACAAAAGGAAAACATGCATCATGAGATTTTGTGCTAGATCTTTTTCATGTCACTGTAGCCAAGTGCTTGCCCATGGTGGGAATTGTTGGGTCTCTATATAATATTTTAAAGAGTATGGTCTACACCCACTCTATGTGAAAAGTGTCTTGAGAAAACATTTGTTATGATTTGGTGCTTTAAAATTAAAATTGCTTGACTTTGTACATACATTTGTTGGCCATGGTTCCATGAACCCATCCAAACCATGTCTGTACCTTAGTAATAAGGAAAATCGTATTGTTTGTGCACTTTCACAGTCAAACATTAAATGTTCAACCTATTCCAAAAAAACATTTGCAACAACTAATTTGCAACACCAAAAGGAAACATAATGCAAATCGGATTAGGTTTTTTCATTTCACATAATTGTTGTAAACTAACGTATCTAGCAAAAAAACAAAAATGTTGAAACTAAACATATTTAAAATATAAGGGAAAGATCATGGTCTGGTTTAACAAAGTCTGCATTAACTTGATCAATGAAACAAAGTTTTTTTGAATTTACTGAAATCACAATCCTTCCCTGACCTTAGCGAGTGTATTTTTGTTGCCTAAAATGACAGTTGTGATGTGAAACCCTTATCCAAATCGAGTGCCTGTTGTAATCTAATTTTTGTGAGGTGGCTGTTACATTTCTAGCATGCTGAATTGCATTGCACATCTTCATTCAATGCAACAATAACATACGCAAAAAGCTGCAATGCAATGCACTCCGTGTTCTGACACCTTTGTTTCATAGATAGCACTAACCTTTTTCAGCAATTTGTGCCACAGTAGCCCTTCTGTGGAATTGGACCAGACGTGCATAAGAGGGCATATTTCCTCTGAATACTAATAATGATGGGAAATACAACCCTAATTTACAGATGAATTAAAAATAAGATGTAAATAAAGGAGGTAGATCTGTCATTAACAAACAAGCAGAGGCAATCACAGAATCAGATCCCACATCACACTATAAGCTTAAGTTTTCCTTATGCATGCCTGCAGGAATAGTAGGTAAGAGGTAAAAGGTAGACACGGATGGAATCCTGTGTTTCCTTCATGCTTATTTATTGGGCACAGGATCCAATGACTATGCCGCAGTAGCCAGCTCCTCTCATACCATGTTAGATCTGTACAGAAATCACAAAACTAAGTAGTAGTGTCAGACAGGAATCAGTACTACTTCTGTGTTGCAAGCTTCAAAAATAAAATTGTCAAATTCACCTGAGTTGCAGTGTTAGGGGTGAAGGTCAAACTTTGGTTAAACAGCACCAACTCTGGCTGCATCTGGTGCTGCTCCATTTTGCTATGCAGTAACATTCTGTTTTTTTCCAGTCAGTCCCACACACTGTTAACCTTGTGATGTGGAACTTAGACTGTCTAATAAAAAACACACACACACACTTCATTGGGTTGTTTACATTCCATTACAGACACAGAGCAATTGTTAGTTCTGCATGCATCAGAGAGGATTCATACTTAATTTGGAAATTTTTCATGTTCTCTTAAATTGCAACTGTTGAAAACTTAAGAGTTTATTATGAGCTTTGTTTGAAACAATGCTGAATTTTTAACTTAAGCTCTTCCACATAAATAGATTTTGGAACTGAATGTAGTTTTGCCACCCATTAAGAACACAAAATTTAAAAAAAAAAAAAAAAAAAATTACATTTTTTTATTGACTCTTTTCTAGAGCTAGGTGTACTAACATCTGCCTCTAGCCAGAAAACAACCTACGTTTATATCCTTAAAGCTAACAAACCTGGAGAATGGCGCTTTGTTCAAGATCTGAAACGCTGTTGTGCAATTGTTCCAATTTTGACTAATGTCAGTTCTAATTTGGCCTCATTACCTCATGAATTTAAATTTTACATAGTGGTGCATTTGTGTTCAGTATTCTTTTTCTGATATTCAGTTTTAATTCTGACTCACCTACAATATAGGCATCAGAGATAAAGAGAGACCTTGATGGCATTGTTGACCTGATGGAAGCTTTTTGCTTTTGAGAAAGCATGTAAACAGACGCATGTAAACACAGACTCCTGAAATGTTTGATGGAAAGAAGTGACATCGCTTGCTAAGCTGTCAGCATGGTCACTTAAGTGGAGTACATTTTGGATAATGGTCAGCTCCTCTCAGACTTCTGTCTGCAGTGCCTCCTCCACACATGAAAGAAGATGTGCTCCTTCTTAGGCATGAGCAGTTACTGCAAGTACTGGACTCATTGATACTCTGCAATGAACGTTGTAGCTTCGTGCTGCCACTCTGAACCTGAACTCTTCAATGAACAGATAACATGACATCAGCATTCAGAGACCGAAGGCTGTTCTCACATTAGCTTTGGGCTTGCCGGACAATAAACTGCCAAAAAAAGGACAGCCTTATCATGGGAATCTTGGTTCACACACGGCTCTCATCACCTGATGGCTTTCTATTTTTCTAACCTGCCTCCTGTAATTCAGGAGATGCTAGGATACTTGAGTTGTAACAGCTAAAGCTATTCTAAATGGCTCATTGACATTGGCTCTTGTAAAGTTTTAATTTCATGCTGTTTTAAACATTTTGAACACTTCTGCCACCAACACATGACAGTGACTCCAATGTGGCAGAGCAGAATTGATCCATGCTTCAAGGTGCATATCGGCTCCCCAAACTGCCAGCGACGTGAAAAGCCATGGCGAGGGAAGGGGTGGTTCTTGGTGAGTTAAAAAGTTGTAAAATCATTGAGCTTGATGAAGATCATGAGTTCATCCATGGTAGCTTACTTTTTATCCATACACACGATAGCAACTAAAACGGAAGCATAAATACAGAGCAAAACATACGTTTAGTAACCTTGAATAGCAATAAATATCAGCCTAATGATGGACTATGCGCATGGAAGTAATTGTTGGGTATGTTATCACTATAACAATCTCATTTGCCAATGCTGAATCCAATTCCAAATGGTTCCTAATGGTAGAATCTATGTTTTTACGTTGACTCTGATCCGACCCTACAGAGCTTACGAACAGACGAAGTTTGAAAATGTAAGAACTCAGTTGTCTAGAAATGCCAAAATTAAAGTAACTTCTTCCGTCAATGAAAAGTGTTCACATGATAGTGTAGCTGATTTAATCCAGGCCGATACAAGGTGTAGCAGAATTGCGTGAAGTACATGTACTTGATTCATTTCATCCTTATGTTAGTAACAAGTCTAATTATACTGCTAATAGTGTGCACCTGTATCTTTGCCATAGTGAAGGGCAGTGCTGATAAATCTGTTAACATTAGGCTTAAAAACAATGTGAAGTCTGAAGAGTTGAAATTGCTCTAAACTACATTTCATCCTTTCCTCGTATGACATCTTGTTACTCAGATGATTCTGACAGTGAAAACCAGAGGGCTGTTAAACCATTACATATTGTAGAGTTGAAATGCGACTGTCGCAGATATTTCATGGGTTTAGAGTGTTTCGTTTTTATTTTGTTACCCTATAAGTTAGTCAATGAATGACTAATGCATTATGTTCTATAATCAACTTTAATGAGAGCCTTCACAATTTTAAATTGATTTGAAACTCTTAGATTGTTCCATTTTGTCAACATATAAAAGTGGGATTTTGGCCTACTACGTGTAGGTGCATGTGACCTGTCACTTCTGTTGGAGATCTTTTAACAACTTGAGTGTTCAGAGATCTTTTAACAACTTGAGTGTTCAGAGATCTTTTAACAACTTGAGTGTTCAGAGATCTTTTAACAACTTGAGTGTTCAGAGAGGCCTCTGTTGGGCTGTATAGGGTGGAGCTCATAGCTCATATGAAGAGAAATTATTTGGGGTGATGATCTCATAATGCGTAAAGCAATTACAGTGGGTTTCTGTTTGACTTAACTTACTATAGAGTTACAAATACATAATATGCATATTGAGTTTGCCATTTGCTGTACTAAAGATTAGATAAATCTTTGTGGCTTGTGGAAATTGATCCAAGTTTCTAGTTTAACCTTAAGGTTACACTAAGGTTTTTGAAGTAGGTTTGGTTTACATTCATAATGTTCTGTAGACATGAGTTAATGATCATGTATGGGGAAAGTAGAGGATGACAAATTTTTACTTTGTAACATGTAAATGTCTAAGTCATTGAAAATCAGTAAGGATAATCCTTGTGTTTTGGATACAATAAGAATTAGATTATACAGTATTTGCATACGCCGTAAGAGTTAGTAAACTTTAATCTGATTGGTTTCTTTATGACACTATTATTGGTTGATCATCCATGTATAATTTGGATTCACATGTTTACTTGTTCTATTGAATGCTCAATATTGTTATTGTAAGCAAGTGCGATTCAACTCTGGTGTTCCTGATTTGTAGGTAATAGTAAGAATAATGGTAGGTAGTGTTGATCTTACGATCAAAAGGGGGGAACTGAATGAATTTTTTTTTTCTTGTAGGTTAAAAGGTAACTTATACAGAGACTTCACAGGTCAGATCAACTGCCTGTCTCTGTGCCTGACGAGGCTGAGTTGGCTCTGGCCTCTGGTAGACCAAAGCCTGCTAGATATCTTCTGTATTCAGGTTTAGACAACAGTCTGGCTCCTGGTTGTTGAGGTTGGATATGAAATACTGTAGACAGGCTATGCTGTTGCTCAGACAGCAGTGGTTGATGTCTTTCCTTGTTTGGATCAGATATCCAATAAAGTCATCACACATGACAGGCTGAGTTAGGAACAACCCTATTTGGATATAGTGGAACTTATCAGTTCTGGGGAGGGTTAAATACTGAGCTTCAGGACACCATCTTCAGATTCGGGTAGCAGTACGCTGTGATTCGCACGTAGTGTTTCCCTTTTCTCCTCGATCGAACTTCAATAAATATTCCTGTGTAAGACATCCAGGTCTTCTGAAACTTCTTGTTAGAGTGAACAAGCGCCAAGATTTCCATCACAATACATGAGACAATCAGTGGAAAAAAAAAAAAAAAAAAAAAAAAAAATCTGGCTCCTCTGGTGCTCAGAATTGCATTTGCAGAAATCCACCTCGAAAACCACCATTACCCTCCCACAAGCTCTCAGGAGGAGCTTTGAAAACACAATTGCTGAGAAACAAATACATTTCTGGCTATGTGGAGTATAGTCCATGACATTAATTCTGAAGGACTATGAGTTAACAGTTTGAGTCAAGCACAGAGGCTGTATTATAAGTAGCTTGGAAAATAGCTATATGGGGCACTGAATTTGGTGAATTTAGGGTTTCAGACCACAAATGAGACAAGAATTAGCTAGCATGTTAGAAGGGAGCGCTACAAAACAGACAATCTCCAGCTGTTTTTGCTGATTTGATCTGCTCTTTCCTCGCAGCAGCAGGCTCATTGGTGCTGCTCTATACTGTTGTGACCTGGAGAAGAGCGCTGCGGAGCTGACAATCTACAGTGTTTATTCAGCTGCGGAATGTATGCCAACCTGCTAGCCTAGCCTGCACAGACCAGTCAGCTTACGCAGTGGGGAGGGGTTTTGGAGGCAGAGCTGACATGCAGTGGAAAGGGAGAGGAACCTGGAAGCTGTAATCTACTTTCAAATTCTCAAGATATAAGTCCACTCTATCCCAATCTTACCTACTGCCCCTTTAAAATACTCTGATGCACAATGCTTATCTCCATGTTGATTGGACAGCTGTTCAAGCTCACAGCCAGGTGCCCATAAAGCATTAAAAGAAGCCAGCCTTGCTTCCTGGCAGAAAGCTTTTAGGAAGTTGGGTGACATAGTATGAAGAGTGACATGTGTCCACGTGGGGAGGATATCATAGTGAATGAATGGGTCAAATACAGGATTTTCACTCAGGACACCAGATTTGTATCCAGTGTGAGACCAAAAGTCAATGCTGACTCCCAGTGGCTGGGACTTGGCTGGAAACTGGCTCCCAGCTGAGAGGCCTTTGGCTTGGAGCAGCAATTGGGAGTGGCTGCTACTGTACACAGACAGTACACAAATGTGTCTGTTTGGAAAAAGAATGTGTCTGACGTGTCATCACTGGCAAACTGGCTCTACAATTTTGCCCAAATCCAATGTAAACCAAATCAGTAAACTGACTGAACTTTGGTCAGGCACAACTTTTCTAACACTATCTGTTTATCACTGTAACTCTGTCTGCCTAGTACCTTAGCAAAACAGTTAAAACAAATACCTTTGAGTACATGACTCCACTCAGGACTAGACCATTGCGGATCCAGATGATGGACGCAGCAGGTTTGGCATTGTCTGCATGACATGTGAGGTTCAGGTGGTCACCGGCAAGCAAACTCACCACCGGGGCTCCCACTATCACCGGGTCATCAGGAGGAACTGTGGAGGGACAGTTAGTGTTAAAAGTGCAGTCGGTAACTTTTATAAAAATAAAAAGTTATACATAAAACTGAGTTATACATAAAACAGATAATCTGGAAAAAAAAAACTGACAATTTGTCATATCCTCATTGGCAAAAATAACAAAAAAATGTACAACCTATGTCAGGAAATGGTCTAATCCAGCCTTTGGCCGGTGAGGTCAGGGAGAACAAAACACTTGACTGTTCATTGTATGCACTAAAGCTGAGCTCAATTAAAATGTTTCCAGCAAGTTGGTCTTTGCACTTTTGCTTTTCCTTGAAGTGTGGACTTTATGGTTTAAGGGTTTCCATAATGGGCTGCAAGTGTGCACAAGGCCTAAAGCTCTGTTTCTATCTAATCAGAACTTTAATTTACAGCAAAGAGTTTTGTTTTAAGAACAGAACAACTTCTTTATCTTCTCATTAATCAACTATACCATGTACTATGGTAACAGATGTAGGCAGATTTAAAGCAGAGAATGGGATTTTTCTGTAGTCCTTTAGGTGAAATAAAAATGTTTAGTTTGCGCTCAATATCCAAACAGTACTGAGTCCATGACAATGCCCTTTCTATCCAGTGATGATCACTTTTTAAAAAAAAAAAAAAAAAAAAAAGGGCTCCGATACTTCCCAGTTTGTGACTGGTCTTAAAGTATTGTGTGAACTGCAGAACTTACTATAAGTGTAAGCTGTATTTGGATAGCATTTGCACATATTTCTCAGATATAGAATATAATAGGCATTGAATAACTTGAAAAACACTTAGGATTTCTTAAGAGGATCTGAAAATTAGTTTTTCAACTGTGGCAGAAATTTTGCTAAATCATTGTTTTCAAAGCAGTAAAACCTCTGAAAAAGGATAAGAGTAAGAGCATTTGAAAGCCTCTGATATACACTATAGTCCATGGGAAATATTATGAGAGCAGCTTTTAGTGAACTGTCATTCCTTATTACATTTTGATTTGAGTAAATTGAAAGGGCTGTGAAACCATCTAACACTATATTGTCATTTTAGAGCCACCTTTGAGATTACACTTCATATATACACTGTTAACTTCACAAAATCTATGAATACTCTTTAAATAAATACCACACCTGAGTGATTATTCAGAGGCAAAAGCCAAACAGAACTTCAACTTTGAGAAACAAGCTAAAAAGCAGTATAAAGCTGCTCAAAGACCCTAAGTATGTTCTTGAAGCAACTGGATCAGATCAGCCTTGATTTTATTCAAACTCTTATATGATTGATATAGCTCTTAGCTCACTAGATAGTAGATCTGGGGCAAGCCTAAAATCATGCAGATGTCATATCCTGAGCACTGAAAAGAACGAGCACGAGTTCAACACAGCTCTCCTTTAAAGCTCCACATGCACTTTGCATATGTATCACACGTTGAAATAGCTGTACGTTTGCAAAGCAAAGAAATCTTCAGTATTCTCCACCCCTCCTTCAACCCTATTCTAACAACAACTTGTCGTTGCTGTCGCCCAATTGTAATTCACGTGTTTCTCATTTGTTCGCAAAACAAGGTGATAGGGATACTCAAACTCATGGAAATTGGCCCAAAATTAAGGCTCGGCAAAAATTAATCAGATATGGTACCCAGGCATGGGCGTGGCGAAATGACTATAGTGCCCAGTAAACTCAGCTGGGAGATTGGGTAGTACCTACATGTACCAAAATTGGTAGGCAAATGTATCAGGTCCAGACTTAAAGAAAAGCTTTTTGGAGCGTTACCATACAACCAACAGGACGTTGGCCGTTTTGAATTTAGTGAATTTGTGGCAATATTCGGGGGTCATAGTTTAACAAACTGCTCCAAGCAGGTTAATCTGATCCACCTCAAACTTCCTCAGCATGTATAAGAGACTTAAATGATGACACTGTTGCCATGAAACACAAAGCTGTGTTTGAGGGGTTAGGAATGCTCGCAAACTCACGACTTGGCACATGCATTTAGAGGCATGAGACTGCCTATCTGATAGGGTATTTGGGTGTGGCAAAATTGAATAAAAGTTACTGGAGAGTGAGAACTGTATGAAAGAGTTGAACTGTGACAGACCCCCCCCCCCCCTCCCTCCAATAGGACTAATAGTCATTGGATATAGCCATCTCAATCTCCCACTCCTCAGCATCAGTGGGCACCCCACAGTCGTGCCCGGCCTGTTAGGTGGTAAAGGCCAAATTAGTGGTGGAGTTGAACTGTGAAAGGGACAGGTGTCACACATGTAATATTAGTCCACCCCTAGTGATTTGTCTTCTTCACCTTCTAGTCGGGTGGAAAAAATCTAAACAAATGGTGCCCCTCTTTCCTATAATTAATCTTTTTAATGGATCCCAATTGCCAAAAGTCTTAACTCTTCCCCCGCTTTCCACTACTTTCCCCATTAAGTAACCATTGTAAGATTAGTGGGTAAAACTCCAACTAATGACAGAGTTTTGAGCCAGGGTGTTCGGATAATGAACTGATACCTTTGGAATATATTATGCTTTAAAAAAAAAAAAAAAAAAAAGATAGGGCTGAATCGATAATGTTAATCAGTGTTCTTGCTTTCCAAGGGGATGCTACTTTTAAATGCAAAGCCTTTTTTCTGAAACCTACATACACCTGATTATCTATGGATTCATGATTTTGTTTCAATAAAGTGTGGAGTTGGGACATACCCAGCACAGTGAGCCGGGCAGGTTGTGACCTGATAGCCGCCTGGATGGCCTGGCACTCAAAGAAAGCATCATCTTGAATCGCTGTTCTCTGGATCAAGAGGTGATATTCTCCTTTACGGTGGTCTCCAACAATGTCATATCGTGGGTAACCTGCAACACAATGGGAGCACAATGTACAGAAAAAACAAACGGTCATCTATTGTCCATCCTTCACATTCAGACATGCACAGGGATTCACAAACACACAAGGCCTTAGGAATCAAATCTGTTCATCAGGGTCCTCACAGTGCTGCTTAAAGCACTAGCTTTTACTAGTGCAACTAAATGTTACAGCGAATGAAGCATTGCATTTTTGGTTAAGGAGAATGTATGGGAGGCGTCATGGTGAATTGCAGGAAAAACACAGGTAGGACCCAAACACAGAGAGGATAGGAGAGGAGGCCGGCAGGTATGGTTCAGGCAGTTTTTTGGAACAAAAAGTACAACAAAAACTTACAGAAGGTAAACTGAAAATCCACAGTGTAACCAGATCCAGAGGAGGCAGGTGAATAAACAGGTCACGGGAAGAAACAGAAGCATGACCCAGGGTACAAATCCAAACATCAACACAACACAACACAATGAACAGACACTGAACAAAGTAACTGGACCAGTATATCTAAGTGACTGATAAGGGAATGAGCTGCAGGTGAGGAGTGTGTGGAGCATGCAGGGCTGTCGAGAGTGGGAACAGGTGTGTAGATGGGTAGGGCAGTCAGGTGATGGGGAAAAGAGGGAAATTCCGAGGACATCTAGTGGAAGGTAAGGGGATGGCAGGTCAGGAGAACAGGGAAAAAGTCAATGGCCTGAGAGCAGTGAGCTGACGTGGAGACACAAGAACAAAAACATAATGCTGGGGCTAGATAGTGGCCAAAACAAAGGGACAAAAGGACAAAAGGACAAGATCGTGATATGAGGAGGATAGCTATTTTAGTGGATTTACAGTATTTATATTACTGTTAATCTCACATTGTGGCATAGTATATTATTAATTACCGTTTTCTATCATGGTTTGTATTGGATGTATCGCGTTATTGTTTGATTGATTGCATGCTTCTGTGTTTTACTATTACTATACTATGGTTCTCTTGCCTGTTCTAATTGCCAATTACCCACATGCAGAATGTGCATCAACCATAAACTGCCCAAACACAGTGCTGCTTGCACACAGTGGCACAGCACACAATGTGCGTACAAAATTTTGACAATATTGGAACAACTTTATACCAACTTAGTCTTGTCATGCCAATAGAGCCCTAATAATTCCTTGCACTTGCCCAGGCACGAAGTTTCTACAAAAACAATAAGTTCTTTGCACTTTGTTCACTTTGCCCCTTAATAGTAATAAAAACCCTTAGAATTGCAATAGGGCCATTGCACCACTCAGTGCTCTGGCCTTAATAATACAAATAATCACTACAAAATAAATAGGTTGCTTGCACCTTCAATGCCAGGGACCGTTCACTTGTGACCGTTCACAACCAAGTACACAGTGTGTACTTGGTTGTGAACGGTCAAGTACACAACGGTCACAACCAAGTACACAGTGTGTACCAACCAACCAAGTACACAGTGTGTACTTGGTTGGTTGATTTTAAACTAAATCACTGACAAATGTATGGTAAATGTTATTTTGCTCTATTATGACTGGCTATTAGACAGTTAATAAATTGGCTGCAATCACACTAATTAAGTTTGGATCACTGTGACCCAAACTTTGGAAAGTTTACTGCTTTTTCAGTAATCACATTACTCCCCTAATATCCTATCTATCATATATTTGAAATTATTTTTTTTTATTTTTTGGAGCATTTGGACTGATGGCACAGTGAAACAACTGGCTATGTAGTGAGAATACACACAGTTTTATTTTTTTTCTTATTGTGTTCATGTGTCTTAATTTTTACTAATAACTTTCAAATGTTGACCTTTTGTAACCCAGCTGGAAGTACTGATGAGGAGGCTGTACATATTTCCGTATGTCAATATACTGAAAAGCGTGTCATTGTTTGCAGATAAAGAGAACTGACAAGGTGTCATTCAAAGTGTTTAACCAAACACTGGTCCAAAAAGTCTGAAACAAACCAAGGAGAACAAGTAAATAATGTGCATGAGGCAAACACCTGCACGAAACAATCTCATAGTCTAAAGGTTAAGGTATCTCATTTTGCAGTTGCGTCATAAATCATGTCTTACATCGGAATTGTGATTAGAAAGAATGTCTATATACAAATAATACTACCTATACAGCATTTTAAGAAAATTACATCTGGAAAAGATATCAGTGATGTCTACAGGTTTTGACTGAAGTGCTTTTAAGTAACATGATTTTTATAGTTTTATATCCGCCACAGAATGACTGACTAACTACTCTCCAAAAGACTAATGGAAAGTTGTTTGACAAGTTCCTGATTTGACTAGGCCTGCAAACAATCAGGAACATTGACCAACGGAGCTAAAACCCCCACAGTCTACCAAGGACTGAGAATATCAAGGTTAAGAGAAAACTAACAATAAAGATTGAAAGGTAACATCCAATATCTTATGTGTAACTAACAACCTGAAAGTACTGGAGCCATGATTTGACATGTGATGTGTGATGCTGAGGCAATCAGAATCAAACAAAAAGTGGGTTCACCTCTGTGAAGGAATTTTCCTTCTTGTATGTTAAACGTCCCTCTTGTAGGTTAAATTTAACTTAAGACAGTGATTCACAGGTCAGGTCAACTACCTGTCTCTGTTCGCCTGTCTCACTATGTGTGCCTGACATGGCCGAGTTGGCTCTGGCCTCTGGTAGACCAAGGTCTGCTAGATATCTTCTGTATTCAGGTTTAGACACAACAGGCTGGCGCCTGGTTGTTGATGCTGGATAAGAGATACTGTAGAGAGGCTATGCTGTTGCTAGGACAACAATGGTTGACGTCTTTCCTTGTTTGGATCCGATATCCAATAAAGTCATCACACATGACAGACTGAGTTAGGAAAAACCCTTTTTGGATATAGCGGAACTTATCAGTTCTGGGGAAGGTTAAATACTGAGCTTCAGGACACCATCTTCAGATTCGGGTAGCAGTACGCTGTGATTTACACGTAGTGTTTCCCTTTTCTCCTCGATCGAACTTCAATAAATATTCCTGTGTAAGACATCCAGGTCTCCTGAAACTTCTTGTTAGAGTGAACAAGCTCCAAGATTTCCATCACAACCTCAACATAAAGATAAGGAATTTGTGTGTTTGTGTAGTGGTCTTAACCGCCTCCTTCAAAACCTTGTTCCTGTTTGTTCTCTCCTCCACATTCCTAACTAATATAGGCAACTTTTATATAGGCAAAATATAGATCCTAAAATATCACACAAAATGTGTATATACATACACTAGTGTTCATACCTCAGTTTATGTCTTAATTGTCTTATTTTAGATATGTCTTTTAAAATGTATTTAGTGCATTACACATTCTCAGTGCTATCCTAACAAATCTTTAGATTTGAAACCATTTGGGGTTTATAAATAAAATGCTACTGTGTTTATGATAATCAGATCTGCCTATAGTTCTTTTCAAACCTCCACTGACATTGTGTTGATATTTATATTGATTTCTTTTAGTCATTAATATGAAAATGCATTTATACCTAACCAGTGAATTGATCAGAGGATAATTTAAGTTAAAGGACACTCTGTTTGAATTAAGGTTCCAAGTGCCTGTGTGTGTGTGAGTAGGGTCTTGACTGACACCCCCTTTATTACCCTCAGACAGAAAGTCACTCAGACTTTCAGACATAATTATATGTGGCTATTTAATTTGCTGTGCATTTATGCAGAAATATACATATAAACATATGTATACTTACTGTCTATATAACAGGTGTTGTATATGATTAACGTTTATGCCATTTGTTTCTAAAGTCTTTACTTAATTAGGCTATTAAGTGGACAATGGTATACTTAATCATATTATGTTTGGTATCAATTAGCAGCAGAGAATGTCACACTTAAAACTCGGTAAGAATGATAGTTTTAGTTAGCGTTTATCCTTATTAATCCTTTAAGGAAAGTATGAAAAGCAAGAAGTAAAATAGTAGAGATGGAAGCAGACCACCTCCCTACGCACCTCCTGAACCACCACCATCCTCCAGAGACAGGCACCCTGTACAAACAGGGAGTGAGAAGCAGAAAGATCATTTGGATACGACCAGCTCCACCAAGGAATCAAGAGACTGCTGGTCACCAAATGGGACTAAAATGGGGCGCTGTCAAAGGTGAAGAGACTGTACACATCCTGAGCCTGAACAGGACAAAGAGGAGTGGCAGCCCCACCCGGAGGACGGCAGGACAGTAAACAACTCGAGAGGAGGAAGCAGAAATTACTGCGGACGGAAAGGGAGGGTGACATGCACACTTAATGATAAAGCATCAGAAATGCAAATGGCACAGAAAATTATTTCCTAGAAGAGTAACCATTGATCAATTGTTAATAGCAGGAGAAGAGTTTTTAGTTGGTGCAACATTCTGTTTTGAAATCAAATGACTGGTTGAACATACCAAAAAGAGCTTCAGGACAGGAAACACTATAGGACCAGGAGGTACAATGCAAAAAAAAAGGGAAAAAGAAAATTCACCACACTTCTTTGAAGTATTGACTTGAAAACGGGAAAATGGGGATGAAAACATTCATTATTGTTTTCCTGCTGCTGTCCCATACAAATAAGACGTGTAGAGAGCATAATTTGTTTTTAGGATGTGTCTTCTGATCCAACTCCTCCTACAGTAGACATGGGATTTGAGGTCTGATGGCCTTTGCTCAATTTCATAACAGATGTTGGTTTTTTACTGAGTAAAATGTAGAGAGGGAGTGGGACAAATGCACAGTCTATATAGAGGAGATTAAAAAGTTTCTCAAGCAACACATTGATCCACATGTGTGTTTAATAAAGCCACACACAAAAAATAAAAGACAAAAAATAAATTAAAAAATGGAAGAATGTGGGTCCATGGGTGACTTGCTGTACTGATTTTCATGATTTGGAAAAGAGCCACAGAGGAGGGAGAAGGAGTGTCCTATTCACCCTCTTCAAAGGTGTTCAGTAAATCATTCTGTTGCACATCGTGGGACTACATGCAGTACATTTACTTTCACGAAGAAGCCAGAATTATTAAGTACAACAATGGCATCACTAAATGTTCAGAACCACGATTGATTGATGGTCCTGCAGAATTGTGGGTGCAGCATAAGTACGATGTGGGTCTGATAAATAACCCCAAACAGAGACCACCAACCTCTTCACGTTTTGAACAGATTCTCCCCCCTCAGAGACGGAGACGGCATTCATCCTACTTTGGATGGCGCAGCTCTCATAGCCAGAAATTTGACTAAGTTTATTAGTGGTCCCACACTGTGACAATACAGAGTTCAGACCAGGAAGCAGAGCTGCAGTCCTACATGCTTGTCTGTGCTTCCATTACAGCGGTTACCCACCCAAAACCCTATAATAAACCCACAGAGACATAAAAGACTGGATGACCTGCAATTTTCTGCTGTTAAACTCAGACAAACATGAAGTTATTGTATTTGGTCCCAAACACCTATCTATATCTATAGATATGCTGCTGTAGATTCTGGATCTGTGATTGCCGACCGTCTACTGCCCCCATGTTCCTGCTCCACACTCACTGCTGCAGTTGTTATTGTTATTAGTCTGATTTGCTGTCTGTTCTCCTGCTCTCTCTCCCCTCTCTCCCTCTCTCCTCCCCTTTCAACCCAACTCGGTCGATGCAGATGGCCGCCAAACCCAGAGCCTGGTTCTGTTCAAGGGTTTCTACCTGTTAAAAGGGAGTTTTTCCTCGCCACTGTCGCCAAGTGCTTGCTCATGGTGGGAACTGTTGGGTCTCTGTAAATAATATTTTAAAGAGTATGGCCTAGACCTACTCTATATGAAAAGCGTCTTGAGATAACTTTTGTTATGATTTGGCGCTATACAAATACAATTGACTTGCCTCTGCAGAGCATGACACATGACCATGGACTTTGACCAGCAGACACACTGACAAGGACAGAAGATGGACTTACCAGTTTTGTTAAACTTAAAAAAAGCACTGACCACAGCCCTGACCGTGGGCTTCCCAAACCCACACCAACCTTTTACACAGACAGTTTGTGAGAAGGATGAGTTTATGTCATCAGTGTTGGTGCAAATAAATTGGGGAAAACTTTCACTTGTAGCTTAGTTTTCATTAAAGAAGGATGCTGTAGCAGCAGGATTGCCACACTGCTTATAAACTGTGGCTGCAGCATTAAGAGTATCAAAAACTAAATCTTTGGTTCCTCATGAGGTTTTCACCATTTCTCGTGGAGCAGAGAACGAATCACCTGACTCCAGCAAGAAGGAAGAATTACCATATGTATTGTACCTTATCTTGCAAAGTTGGCACATGGGAGGGACAATGTTTCAAAAGGGGTGGATGGAGAAAACAGCTAACAGACACAGGTTCACACAATGCTTTGCAAAACTACACACAGAAATTTCGATGCAGCAAATCAGCCATCCTACCCCAAATGCTTTTGCTCACATAATGAACTTGTTGAACTTTCTCCATGTGAGGGAAATAAATATATATTGATGATATGTTTTCTAAATTGGTTTAAGCCCTACCTCTGGTGTTTATGATTATAAGGGGGCGGGGAAAATCCAAAACAGGATTATCTTCATTTGAAATCATCATGGGGCGGTCCATGAATACAGGAATGACCTCCTCAGGAAACATTGGAAATATGTGCAAATCACCATAAAATTTTACTTATTGATCTAAAATTAGAATGGACTTTGTACAGATTATTTGAAAAAATTCCAAAGGCTGTTGCTTCACCTTTTGACATGTATACTCCTCATGTCTTTGACATGGCTTACAGTGTATCTGATGGGGCCTGGAACCATTTTGATAACATTAGCAGCACTAAGTCTACCCTGTCGTTCATGTGGGATGAGGGACAATAATAGCTTTCCATTTTTGGAAGGTAAGATGTCCACTATTGGAGGCTGACTGAGAACAGAATTTGCTGATGGTTGAGAGACAACAGAAGATCTCATTCTGATCAGACAAATTGACCCCAAAGAATACTGATGCATACAAAATGTGTACAGGACATCGAAAACATCATCATGTTCATTTTATATTTACCCAGTTGTCTGGTTGAATTATGAAAAGAGTATGACAAAAAACTGGAATTACCATCTTGCGGTTTTATGCCTCTGCCAACCAGTCAAGTTGTAGTTAATATCCATGTCTTTCCAGACACATATAATATATGTAGTGAAGACTTTAAAGGAATTTAATAAAAAGGTATTAAGTGTATTTTTTGGCTAAATGGAACTTGGAACAAGATTAGTGTCAGCAAGTCAGTATCCAACCAAATGTGAAATATGGTCACAATCTCCCCTTCTGTTCCTGAGTTAAAAAGTGTTTTTGCAGAACTTTATGATGTCACAGTTAAGTTGACCTTTGACCTTTTGGATATAAAATGTAATCACTTCATCATTTTATCCTATTAGAGATTTGTTTGAACTTAAGTCATAATTATCGAGTTATGGCCAAAAACGTGTTTTGTGAGGTCACAGTAACCTTGACCTTTGACTGCCAAATTCTAATCAGTTCATCTTCGAGTCTAAGTGGACATTGGTGCAAAATGTTCAGATATTTCCTGAAATATCGCATTGACGAGAATAGGACGGACGGACAGATGGACAACCTGAAAACATGGAGGCATAAAAAAATGTGTCAGTTATTTATTCAGAGATGTTTAAGATAATGGAAGAGGTCAGATTGACCCCAAAGATAAAAGGAGGGTTAACATTTTCTCAGATGATAGTGTAATTGTATGATTTATGGCTTTTTATTACAATGTAGCACGTGACACAGGAAGAAAAAGCAGAAGGCTACTTTCAACAATGTCAACCCTTTATTGCCAGGTATTAAAGGGGACATGAACAACCACAACACAGTTACAAAACACAGCTGGAGTCAAGAAAGGCAACAGCACTCTCACCACTGGTCAAAACTATAAGCCATCACAAAAATGACAATTATCAACATAAACCACCAGCACTAACAAAATGTAACATCTGCACTTTCGAACATAAACAACAAACGGTGTACTTAAGAAACTAAGTACACAGTCCAACACAAAGCATGATGGGAGATGGGGGCCGGCGCTACAGTAACATGTTTGACTCATGTAAAGGAATCGTGTATTGCATTTATAATCTGTATCAGCTGATGAGATCAGACAACTCAGTAAATGACATATTACCTGACAGATCCCTATTAACACCGAGGGCCATACCATCACGAAGCCAGAGCACCATGCCATGGTAGCCAGGGATGGCGCAGGGCAAGGTGACAGGCTGACCTGCCACCACCACCAAGTCTGTGGGTTGTTGGGTAAACACAGCAGAACTCCCTGAAAGGAAAACGTAAAATGATTAGTCCAACTTAAACACTAGTTGACACAAACTGCAAATGAGCAAGCAAATGGTAAGCTCAAGTTTAATCAGCCAAAACACAATGCAAACTCACACACTAATGTTTCTTCAGTATGGGCAACTCTTAGCCTGGGAACCAGACGAATCTGCGAGCTCATGTTTGATTTGCTCTGGCAGATGCATCTGGCTCCCCTCCCGTTCAAACAGATTTCCACCAGAACTAGATGTGGCGAGCCAATCACAACCGTTTATCTAATATGTGACCGGATGAATACGATGACTGACAGAGGAGCGCCCTTGATGCATCTTTGTAAACAACCAAAATGGCTGCCACTGATGTGAAATGTTCAGCTGAATTGGCTATCGCATCATTATTAAACAGACTGACTGGACGGTACATTTTTTCTAAAAGAAGAACAAAGAACTGCACACACCAAAATTCCAGTCAAAGGTTCCAGACTAATACGCATTTATGAATAAGTCTGGCGATGCCATGCTAGGCAACTCTACCATTATATAGCAATTATTTCAAATAAGGTAAATTAGTCCACATAAAGCTGCACAGACAATAGTACCAAATAAATTCTACAGTATATGTTTTTCTTATCGTCACACTCTTACTCATTAAGTGGTCAAATATGGCCACATAATTCTTATCTGGATCTCTATGATAATTGTCCCCAAGTTGCCACATAAATCAACTCTGAATGCATAAGCAAAGGTGTATCGTAAGTCTTTTGGAATGTTAGAGTGTTTGCACTCCAATGTAGCTTATAACCCCATTTCAGAATAATGTTGAGCGCGACTCCACTGGCCATATGATATGTAAGAAACTTGCCTGGGGCCATGGATAGAAGAAAAGTCAGAGGATCACCAAAGTCATTAGGATACATCCTTTGGATGCCATGGATATCTGTACTAGATTTTATGTCAATCCATCCAATAGTTGTTAAGATAGATGTCAAACAACAAACAGTGCCATCCCCAGAGTCACACTGCTACCTTGGATAAAAACAGAACAGCTAAACATTGGGGCTTTATAAAAGTGTAACGAATAGGTGCCAGGTCGTAAGCAGGGTAATCGGCGTGTGCTTCCGGAGTCTTTGAGTCTTTGTCCAACTTTGTGGTGTAAATGTTTTGTAAATGTTGTGTTTACAAACCGCAACCAACAAATCCTAAAATTCTTATCATTCTGTTAAAAGTCAATTAAACTACCCATACATAAAAGGTCGAAAAAAAAACTAAAAAAAATGTAATTTAATGGGTAATATGTATAACATACTTAAAGGTCAAAGATTTTCAATCATTCATGGAAAGAATAACGATCTGTTCAGTTCATACTGCATTCGCTGTTACATATTGAAAGGCATTGGATTTTATTAAAATTACTGTATAAATAAGCATAAAAAGCATTGGTGGAGAAAGAAGCACGCAGGAGTCATTGAGTTGTTAAGGTTGTTACCATCCAGGGAACACTGTGTCCAAATGTTTTTAAAAGCCTGGCAGTCAGTCATTATTTGTATTTCCTTTGTGACTCTGTTGGGAAGAGCCTTCGGTTATTTAGTTGTTTTAATAACATGCATCATGCATTATTAAATATAGAGGCTTGTATAAAGTATATAGTATATATTTGAATTTGCGTGCTTTCCATTTGTGTTATTATCATTACTTAATGCTAACTGTATTGAAGAAATTAGACAGAAAATCACATATTGTTGTGGAAAGCATGTTGAATATCATTTGTAAACCACTGATAAAACTTGATTACTGATTTCTGAATTAAAGGTTGTTTTATCCTTGATAATGAAAGCATAAAACAAAATTTAAAAAAATATATTTATTAATGTTGCCATCTCATAAAAAGAATATTTTTCAGTCTTTTGTGATTTTCCATTCCACTGATCTAATAGATCTAATAGATCTAATGCATGCTCTTTATCCCCCTATAGCGCCTATGTTTTTTCTTTCCTTTTTCAGTGTACTACCACTGCACCAAGATGTGTTTTGTATTCCTTTTCATAAGCACTTTACATAAGGGATAGAGTGCGCTTTTGACTTGCCTCTCTGTGGCTTTATTGTTTTTCCAAAGAACCAATACTCAACATTTGTTCAAATAGATCCTAAGAACTCTTTATTCTCTGGAGAAATGAATGTCATACAATTACAATATTTGCTAATGAATGAAGCAGTTATACGGCCGTGGCCGTTCCCCAGAAAATTCCCTAGTGTTTCCTTGTGTTTTGTCCTTCCCCATGTTCCCAGTGCTCCACTGAGGGGTGTACTATGAAGCAAGTTTGACATAGCCAGGCTTTCTTTGCGTTAGCTGGCTCAACAAACACTAAACACAAAATCAGAGATAACGGGCATCACAATGGTGCTTATCAACTTAATTTGTTAACCCAGGCTTTCATCTCATACTCATCATCATTCCCAGACCCAACAGTTCCCACCATGAGCAAGCACTTGGCAACAGTGGCAAGGAAAAACTCCCTTTTAACAGGTAGAAACCTTGCGCTGAACCGGGCTCTGGGTGGGCTGCCATCTGCATTTATCGAGTTGGGTTGAAAGGGGAGGAGAGAGAGGGAGAGGGGAGACAGAGCAGGAGGACAGACAACAAATCAGACTAATAATAATAATAACTGCAGCAGTGAGTGTGGAGCAGGAACATGGGGGCAGTATACGGCCTGCACCCACAGATCCAGACTCTACAGCTCCAGAGGCAGAAATACCTGCAGAAAGTGAGAAAACGAAAAAGCACAAAAAGCACAAAAACTACTGGGAAGAAGTGGAGTTAGTAACATGTATTAGTGGGATAAGAATGCGTATGGATAGAGAGGGAGAGGAGAAGAGAGAAGCTCAGTGCATCATGGGAAATCCCCTTGCAGTCTAAGCCTATAGTAGCATAATCAAGGGATGGTTCAGGGCTCACTTGAGCCAGCCCTAACTATAAGCTTTATCTTATTTATTTAAGTAACATTTTTAGCATACTATTAAATGAGGAGAAGGTGTCTGCCTCCCGAACCCAAACTGGGAGCTGGTTCCACAGAGGAGGAGCTTGGTAGCTGAAGGCTCTGGCTCCCATCCTACTTTTAAAGACTTTAGGTACCACAAGTAACCCTGTGTTCTGTGAGCATAGTGCTTTAGTGGGGTAATACTACTAATAGTAGATACGATGGTGCCTGACCATTAAGAGCTTTGTAGGTGAGGATGAGGAATTTAAATTCTATTCTGGATTTTACAAGGAGCCACTGCAGAGAAGCTCATTGTGACGACCCGTATGGACTCATGAGACCACTTCCTGTTTTATTTTGTAATTTTCTGTACTCTTGCTTTCCAGTTTGTTTTACTTCCTGCCAGTTGAGTTTCCCGCCAGTTTTGTTTACGCACCTGTTTTCCATTATCTAATCAGTTCTTTCTCCATATATACCCCTTGCTTTTCGACCCTCCTTGCCAGATTGTCTTTGTTCTCTTGTCAGACTAGCTTTCCAGCCATTTTCTGCCTGATCATTACAGTACAATCTGGCCATGACGGACTCAGCAGGATCAGAGCCTTTTTGTGCCGCCATCCAGAATCAGGGCCAATGGCTTCATCAGCATGAGCAGCTCCGACATCTCTCTCCACCACCATGCAGCAGCTTCAGGCCCTGCAGGAGAGTTTCCAGTCCTCTCTGGAGAACACGTGAGCTCTCTTTCGAACCAGCTACAGCTGATTCACAAGGCCATTACTGCCGTTCCCTCTTCCCCGGCTCAGCCTGCCCCTGAGGAAGTGGCCAGCGAGCTTCGTATCCCTGCCCAAGAGTGGTCCAGATCAAGAGATATAATGGGGACTCAGCCACCTGCCGCTCGTTCCTGGTGAATTGCTCTCTTTTGTTCGAACTTAATCTCTCTTCTTATAGAACTGAGCGAGCTAAGGTGGCAACCGTTATTACTCACCTGACTGGCAGAGCACGGGAATGGGCCACGGCAGAGTGGGCAAGACAAGCGGCCATATGTAACACATTCCAAGACTTTTTGGCCGCTCTCCAGAGGGTTTTTGACCACCGCATACCATGTCGGGAGGCAGCTAGGGGTCTCCTGAGCCTCCGCCAAGGCAGGGCAAGAGTCGTGGACTATGCCATTGAATTCCGCACTCTGGCCGCTGACAGTGGCTGGAATAACCACACTCTTGCTGATGCTTTCCATAATGGACTAGCTGAGGATATTAAAGACCAGCTCACCCCCCCTCAATCTCCCTGCTGACCTTGATTCCCTGGTTGCCCTGGCCATAAAGATTGATAATCGGCTGTTGGAGAGAGGAAGGGAGCATACCCAGGGACTGGTTCGATCTCCAGCCTATAGGTGGCAGCACCAGTCTGAGGATGGAGCATCCCGGGAGCCCTCCTCCTCAGCACTCCCTATCAGTACTACTCCTAATTCCCCTGGGGAGCAATGCAGTTGTGGCGCGCTCACCTCTCTACTGAGGAACGCCAACGCCGGGTCAGAGAGCGAAGGAGTCTCTACTGTGGCCAACCCGGACATTTTCTGTCCCACTGTCCACTAAAAGACAGGGCTCATCAGTAGGTAGGAGGCTACTGGTGGGCCAAGCCCTGTCTGAACCTCCTGTCTCCTGACCCCTCACCCTGGCATGGTTGTTCACCTCCACACAGTCCTTGGAGCTGCCCATTTTCATCGATTCTGGGGCTGATGGCTAAACAACTACTGCTTCCCACTGAGCCTCTTCCTCACACCCTGGTGGCCAATACATTCGATGGTAGATGACTTTGCCGCATTACTCATCGCACCAGACCCGTGGGTCTTCTGTTATCTGGTAATCACTCCAGACACATCTCCTTCAACCTCATCCACTCCCTACAGATAGCCCTCATTTTGGGTAACCCATGGTTAAAGAAGCACAATCCACACATTGACTGGTCTACTGGGCTTATTTTGGGATGGAGTAATTTTTGCCATTCTTCCTACCTAACCGTTGCCTCTCCTGTCTTCCGCAAGTCCAATGTGCCTCTTTCCGAATTCCCAGATCTTTCTGCGGTTCCTCCTGCTTACTTGGATCTGAATGACGTCTTCAACAAGGCACGAGCGACTTCTCTGCTACCCCACCTTATGATTGTGCCATTGACCTCCTCCCTGGGGCTTCACCACCCAAGGGGCGCCTCTACTCTCTCAGCTCCAGAGAGAGGCCATAGACTCCTACATCCAGAGTTCCCCGGCTGCAGGGATTATCCGGCCATCATTCTCCCCAGCTGGTGCAGGCTTCTTCTTTGTGGACAAGAAGGACAAGTCTCTTCGGCCATGCATCGACTACCGAGCACTGTTAAGAACAGGTACCCCCTCCCTTTAATGTCAT
Source organism: Lateolabrax maculatus (assembly GCA_031216445.1). Taxonomy (NCBI): domain Eukaryota; kingdom Metazoa; phylum Chordata; class Actinopteri; order Acropomatiformes; family Lateolabracidae; genus Lateolabrax; species Lateolabrax maculatus. The sequence continues at coordinate 25,184,648 of CM062197.1, read as the reverse complement.
CTGCATTTGAACTGTCACAAGGAGCCACCCTCTTCACCAAACATGGGACATGCTCAACCACTTTGTGTTTGTGTACCTCGATGATATTTTGATTTTTTTTTTTTTTTTTTTTTTTTTTTTTTTTTTTTTTCCCAAATCTGAGCAGGAACATGTCCGTCGGGTTCTCCATAGGCTCTTGGGGAATCAACTGTTTGTTAAAGCTGAGAAATGCAAGTTCCATGTCTCGAAGTTGTCATTCCTGGGCTTCATTGTGGCGGAGGGGAGTATCCAGATGGGTCCTTCTAAGGTCAGTGCAGTCTCTGGTTGGTCTCAGCCCTGCTCTCGCAAACAGTTTTCTGGGATTTGCTAACTTCTATAGACGTTTCATTCCCAACTACAGCTCCATAGCTGCTCCCCTCCATGCTCACATCTCCAGGAACCAGTTTCCAGTGGACTCCGGTTGCAGAACAAGCCTTTCAGGCCCTCAAAACAGTTTTGCTCTGCCCCTATCCTCACACTCTCAGATATAAAACGGCAGTTCATTGTCGAGGTGGACACTTCTGATGTTGGGGTGGGGGCAGTGCTGTCACAACACTCTGTGGTGGACAAAAAGGTTCATCCTTGCGCCTTCTTTTCGAGAAAACTCTCTCCAGCAGAGAGAAATTATGATGTGGGAAACCGGGAATTATTGGCTATCAAGCTGGCCCTGGAGGAATGGAGGCACTGGTTAGAGGGGTCAGATCAACCATTCCTGGTCTGGACGGATCACAAGAATTTAGAATACATCAGCTCAGCTAAAAGACTCAACTCCAGGTAAGCCAGGTGGGCCCTCTTCTTCACTCGCTTTAACTTCTCCCTCTCTTATCGCTCTGGCTCTAGAAACACCAAACCAGATGCCCTGAGTTGTCCTCCGCCTGATCATTACACTAATATTGGAGAAATATGTTCTCTTTTGCTAGTTCCTGTAAGTACACGTGCAGCCACATTCTGGATCAACTAGAGAGTCTTTAGAGACTTATCGGGGCAGCCCGATAATAAGGAATTACAATAATCCAACCTAGAAGTAACAAATGCATGAACTAGTTTTTCTGCATCTTTTTGAGACTGGATATGCCTGATTTTTATAATGTTACGTAAGTGGCAGTTCTTGAAGTCTGTTTTTATATGGGTATTAAAGGACATGTCCTGATCAAAAGTTACTCCTAGATTCCTTACTGTGGTGCTGGAGGCCAGGGCAATGCCATCTAGAGTAACTATATCTATAGATAATGCATCTCGCAGGTGTTTAGGGCCCAGAACAATAACTTCAGTTTTGTCTTGAGTTTAACAGCACAAAATTGCAGGTCATCCAATTTTTGGATGACCTGCAATGAAGTTTGGCTAACTTATCGGTTTCATCTGGCTTTATCGATAAGTATAATTGAGTATCATCTGCGTAGCAGTGAAAGTTTATGGAGTGTTTCCTAATAATATTGACTAAAGGAAGCATATATAAGGTGAATAAAATTGGTCCAAGCACAGAGCCTTGTGGAACTCTGACTAACTTCCGTGTGCACAGATGATTCATCATTTACAAGTACGAACTGAAATCTATCTGATAAATATGACTTAAACCAGCTTAGTGCAGGTCCTTTGATGTCAATGGTATCGAAAGCGGCACTAAGATCTAACAACAAGTTCAGAGACAAATCCTTTGTCTGACACAATCAGAAGGTCATTTGTCAAAAGTAGGCATTTGGTGTGTCATTTGACTCTTCTTCTGCTCAAAATGGATAGCTCACTTGCCGCTGTTGTGGACTAATCATGAAGCATTTATCTCCCATAAACAGCTAGTTTGCACACACATGGCATATGCCCACTCTGTAACATTCAGAACATGGAGTAGTTTAAAGGTCCCCAATACACATACATTTTATGACCGGGCTGTAATCCCATGGAGTAGTATGTTCTAGAGATATCACTCAGACAGATTATTGTTTTTAAAGATAAGAATTTACCAGTTTAAACTGCACCTGCGTTAGAACAGATCCAATCATTACACCATTTTTACGGGGACTGAAGACAGTTACTAAGAAAGTTGGGGTTGTCTTAGCCAGAACTGCAGGGAATAAAAGACAGAACTCAAGAGGGTTCAAATCAGTCTGATGGGTTCAGCTCGGATTTGTTGATTAGTACAGCGTGTACTCAATAAATTCTTGTTCTAATATCATGTCTGGTTGCTTTCTTTTAAGCATTTTTAAGACTTTCAAGATTTTTGACAAATTGTTGGTGAGAACCAGACTTTTTCCTGGTCCACGTTTGGTGTATTTGAGCCGACACCAACAACTTCAGTCAAAAGGAACAGGAAATAATAACAATAATAATGGAGAGCTATGAAGAATCTAAACACATTATTATAGCATAAGTAACACTGTTTCTGCAAATATGGCAAGAGAACTGCTGGCAGAAAATTCCCACTCGATGACTCTCAGTGCCTCCCCGTTTATTTCTAACGTGGCAGCTGTATATTGTGGAGCCCTTAAACTTTAAACTTGTATATTTAAGAATTGCATTTAGGTCTGACACTGTCCCATAATTGAGGCTATGTGGGACACTTACCAAATGAAAGTTGGACATGATTGAATATGATTTGTGATTAATACCAATAGTCTAATCAATTTTGTAAACTTTTAGCTCATCACTTGGAGTATATCTACCCTTCAGCCATTCTTCACCAGATTGTTGTTTCAACCTCAATGGTAGCTACACTTCAAGACCAACCTAGTTTGTTTGTTGTTTCACTGTTTGTTTGAAATTACTAACTTCTCACTTGTGCCTCCTTTGGGTTCCAGGAGTCTGCTAGTCTAGCTCCTTATCACACTCCCCGACTTTCACTCTTCCCTGCTTCCACCAGACTCCCATTCCACTGCCATCAGCTCCCTCATCCAGATCTTCTGTTAATGGTAAATGGACTCTCACACATACATTCATACACTGATGGCAGAGGCTGCCATGCAAGGTGTCAACTGCTCATCAGAAGCGGTGAGGGGTTCAGTGTCTAACTCAAGGACACTTTGACATTTTGTGTGGAGGAGCCAGGGATTTTCTGATTACTAGACGACCACGCTACCTCCTGAGCTAGGCTGCCCCTGCTCACATGCAGTCTATCACCTATTTAGCAGTGTGCCATGGATAGTTGATTGATTTACTTAGTTTTGCCCAACATACATTAGCCAAAAACCTTTTTTTTTTAACCTAACTTTAATTTTAAGTCTGTGTAAATATGTTTTACTACAATAAGCATCTTTAGCTACAATCAGACTAAGTGTGTGAGGCTGTGGTTCTCCCACATTGTGGTGAGGTATACATTTGACCAAAAAAAGTCTGAAGTTTTAAATAATGGTTTGTGAGATCATGATAAGCATGGAAGTAGCAAACACTGCCAGTGGGAATTCCACATCTGTGTCTTCTGTCAAACTGGTTTGTACAGCTCTATGGGGAGCGCTCAAACATGATAATCTAACCTTGTCTTGCGCTTTACAACAATACGTCTGCACAGCAGGGCAGGCACTAATCGTAGGATGAACAGAACAAAGTAATCTTATCATTACATCTCCCAGCTTCTCTGTGAGAAATGACCATCTTAGTCAAATCAGAATAAACATATTTCTTTGTTGAAATGCCTGGAGGTCTCACACATTAAACCTCAATATCAAGCTGCGAAATTGCATAGTTGCATGGCACAAAGAGCAATTACACCGGTGTGGAAATTTTCTTCTATTTGCTGACAGCTTAGATGTGTGCAACTCAGAGATAAAGGCTGGCAAAACGCTGTTTTGCTAAACAGAGCCACTTGAAGCAGAAGTAGTCAAATGTAACCTCAGGTTTCCAGCTTTGTTCAGTTTACAACTGTATGAGGAATGGAAAATATAATTTATTATTGTTCAAAGTTGTTAATGAGGCTATTGGATAAAACAGTAGCTATAATTCATATTATATTATACATTCATAAAGAGTTGTACATGTGGTGAGAATGATCTTGTATGATTAGATTATAACCCGCAAGTTAAAAGAAACATCGCGAAAATTAGAAAGGAAATGGCGTTCCACCAAACTGGAGGAAACTCATTTAGTTTGGCAAGATAGTCTTAGAACATACAGGAAGGCCCTCCGTAATGCCAGAGGAGCCTATTACTCCTCACTAATAGAGGAACATAGGAATAACCCTAGGTTTCTTTTCAGCACTGTAGCCAGGCTGACACAGAGTCAGAGCTCTGTTGAGCCATGTATTCCCAGAGCTCTCAGTAGTAATAACTTCATGAGCTTCTTTGATGATAAAATTCTAACTATTAGAGAAAAAATTCATCATCTTGTGCTCTCAGCTAGTTCAGATATATCTTCGAGTACAGGAATTTCAGGAACCTCAGAAGCAGCTGTAGAACCAGATTTATATTTAGACTGTTTTTCTCCAATTGACCTTCACCAACTAACTTCAATGATTTCTTCGTCTAAACCAACAACCTGCCTCTTAGACCCCATCCCAACCAGGCTGCTTAAAGAAGTTTTACCCTTAGTTAGCACTTCTTTACTAGACATGATCAATCTGTCTTTATTAACAGGCTATGTACCACAGTCCTTCAAAGTAGCTGTAATTAAACCTCTTCTTAAAAAGCCTACGCTTGATCCAGGGGTTTTAGCCAATTATAGACCTATATCTAACCTTCCCTTTCTCTCCAAAATCCTTGAGAAAGTGGTCGTTAATCAGTTATGTGACTTTCTAAACAGCAATAGTTTATTTGAGGATTTTCAGTCAGGATTTAGGGAATTTCACAGCACAGAGACAGCACTGGTGAGAGTGACAAACGACCTTTTGATTGCGTCAGATAAAGGATTTGTCTCTGTACTTGTTCTGTTAGATCTCAGTGCCGCTTTCGATACCATTGACCATTGTATCCTATTACAGAGACTGGAGCATTTGATTGGCGTCAAAGGACCCGCACTAAGCTGGTTTCAGTCGTATTTATCGGATAGATTTCAGTTTGTCCACGTAAATGATGAATCCTCCGTGCACACGGAAGTTAGTCATGGAGTTCCACAAGGTTCAGTGCTCGGACCACTTTTATTTACCTTGTATATGCTTCCTTTAGGCAATATTATCAGGAAACACTCCATAAACTTTCACTGCTATGCAGATGATACTCAGTTATACTTATCGATAAAGCCAGATGAAACCGGTAAGTTAGCCAAGCTTCAGGCATGTATTAAGGACATAAAAGACTGGATGACCTGCAATTTCTTGCTGTTAAACTCAGACAAAACTGAAGTTATTGTTCTGGGTCCTAAACACCTGCGAGACGCACTATGTATAGATATAGTTACTCTAGATGGCATTGCCCTGGCCTCTAGCACCGCTGTAAGGAGTCTAGGAGTAATCTTTGATCAGGACATGTCCTTTAATACCCATATAAAACAGACTTCAAGGACTGCCTTCTTCCACTTACGTAACATTATAAAAATCAGGCATATCCTGTCTCAAAAAGATGCAGAAAAACTAGTTCATGCATTTGTTACTTCTAGGTTAGATTACTGTAATTCTTTATTATCGGGTTGCCCCGATAAGTCTCTAAAGACTCTTCAGCTGATCCAGAATGCGGCTGCACGTGTACTGACAGGAACTAGCAAAAGAGAACATATTTCTCCGATATTAGCTTCTCTGCACTGGCTCCCTGTGAAATCTAGAATAGAATTTAAGGTCGTCCTCCTCACTTACAAAGCTCTTATTGGTCAGGCACCATCATATCTTAAAGAGCTGATAGTACCGTATTACCCCACTAGAGCACTACGCTCACAGAATGCAGGGTTACTTGTGGTACCTAAAGTTTCTAAAAGTAGAATGGGAGCCAGAGCCTTTAGTTATCAAGCTCCTCTTCTGTGGAATCAGCTCCCAATTTGGGTTCGGGAGGCAGACACCCTCTCTTCGTTTAAGAGTATGCTAAAAACGTTCCTTTTTGATAAAGCCTATAGTTAGGGCTGGCTCAGGTGAGTCCTGAACCATCCCTTAGTTATGCTGTTATAGGCTTAAGACTGCTGGGGGACTTCCTAGGACGCACTGAGCTTCTCTCTCCTCCTCTCCCTCTCTATCTGTACGCATTCCTATCCCACTAATACAGGCTACCAACTCCATTTCTTCCTGGTAGTCCTTGTGCTTTCTGTGTTTTTTCGCCTTCTCACTTTCTGCAGGTATTTCTGCCTCTGGAGCTGTAGAGTCTGGATCTGTGATTGCCGGCCGTCTACTGCCCCCATGTTCCTGCTCCACACTCACTGCTGCAGTTGTTCTTATTATTAGTCTGATTTGTTGTCTCTCCTCCTGTTCTGTCTCCCCTCTCCCCCTCTCTCCTCCCCTTTCAACCCAACTCGGTCGATGCAGATGGCCGCCCACCCAGAGCCTGGTTCTGCTCGAGGTTTCTACCTGTTAAAAGGGAGTTTTTCCTCGCCACTGTCGCCAAGTGCTTGCTCATGGTGGGAACTGTTGGGTCTCTGTAAATAATATTTTAAAGAGTATGGTCTAGACCTACTCTATGTGAAAGCGTCTTGAGATAACTTTTGTTATGATTTGGCGCTATACAAATAAAATTGACTTGACTTGAACCTCCAAACAAGAACTTAAATTTCACACTGTGTGAAAGCCTTTCTGTCAGCATTTGCCATGATCGTCTTCATGCAGTCAGTATGAATGAATATTAATTAGGGGAATTTCACTGACTATTAATAGGCAATTATGGGCATTACATGAAGCTCGAAAAGGTGCGCCACATTTCGAGTTGATTGTGATTTATAAAGGAAACCGGCATATGACATGCGCGCTCTCTGTGTAAAAAGCACTTTCTGTGCCTTGTCCGTACGCAACCTTTTGACTTGAATCCTATGTACAGTTTATAAATGAGGCCCCAGATCTGTGGGGAGCAGGGTGGTAGTGCGCATTGCTGTCTGCCTTTAGTGATACTACCACCAGGGCTGCCAAACATCAGAATATCATTCATTATTTATTTTACATATGTTTTTAGTTTTCACGTTTCCACTTCCACAGAGTAACTGAGACCAGACCTGAGGTAATTCAAGAAGGGAGACAAACTATATTAAGTCTAATTTTGTCCAGATCCTGTTCTATTAGTCTCGGGTCTGTGAGTCAATGTGTCGAACACCTGAATGGAGCTGAGTGGACTGATGTGATCATGGGAGAAAATGTGTTTTTTGAGGCAAACAGAAAGTGTAAACTGTGGAAATGGATGGTCATTACCACTGTTCAGTAGCTGTCAGTAATTTAAGAATTGTGACAGTGACAAATCGCATTACATGTCAATGTGATTCAGCCTTTTATGTTATTGTTGCTGTGAGAATGACAGTATACCTATACGTAAGAAATAAATGAAACAAGCTGGTCAAGAATTTGAATGAAAGTTCTAGTGTGGATAATCGGATTATTACAGTGGATTTCAATGGTACACATTCCACAGATTCTGTGGAGGAATTTGACCCTATGCCGCCTTGGATGCTAAACTGAAACGTTTGAGAAGGAAGAAAAAGAAACAGCCAAATCTTTCTAGTCTTCTATAAAATAATATTTTCATAATAATAAAATGTTACAAACGCAACACACTGTTCACTGGATTCCCCTAGCTCTCCCTGAAAAAAGACAATGTGTAAAATTGTTCTTCCTTTCAGGTCTCTGGGTTTTTTCAGTTCCCAAAACTGGAAATAATGTGTCTTTAATGAGGTTGGAGGGTAAAATAGGAAAAAAAATGATCTAGAGACTCTCTCATAGAGAGAATCTTCATAGATTTATCCTTCTGTGGGAACAAAAGCCTTAGAATCACAGCCTATGGCACACAACAAGAGTGAAGTGTAAATGTGTGGTATTGTTGTAGGGAGGGGACAAATAGTTCCAATCATGAAGTGAATTTGACTTGATAAGATGAAAGCACCCAGTTGTGCACTTTATTGACGTAAAGCCAGAGGTTTACTGTGCTTACACAGTGTGGAGAAAAAGAGAGGTATTGGATGCTTCAAACCTCTTTTCATTATTCTTTCACAGAACTATCATTGGAGTGCAGTAATGGAAAGACTGTATGTCGGGTTGTTGTTAAGGTTAGATTGATTACCAAATCAGATGGGTGTGAAAAATGAATCTCACTCATGAGATGTAGTGAAACATAAGCACCCGTCTGTCCATATTAGTTGTCAATTCTTGTTATCATTGCAGAACGACATTTTACACCAATTATATTACTTTGTTTGGTGGGAAAGTCTGGGTAAAAGAGTTTTGAGCATTCCAAAAGTCAATGTTTAGGTTATTTGTATTTGTTATTTAGACAGCTTCCTGCATTTGCTTATGAAATATTTCCATTTTTGAATAGTTAATCATTTTACACCATTAAAATGATTAAAAGTCAAAAAACTGTGGACAGATGAAGCTACAAGAGTTCAACAGGAATGTTTCGAGTGCAACAGTGACATAGATAATAGATAACATAGATAAACAAATGTGTTGATGATGTGGACAATAAAGTCACTCCCTAACCAGAAAGGGATGAATTCGAAAGATGAGGGCTCTATATAGAGCCTTAAAAGCTTCCTATTGGTCAGTGACGAGGAAGCTTACAACACTGCCAGAGCGAGACTGAAAGCTGACACAAGGAGGCTAAGTGGAGACATCAGGAGATTCTAGCGAGAAACCTCAACACCAACAACCAGAAAGATATGTAGCAGGCGATCCACAGTCGATCCACAGACATCACAGGCTACAAAAGTGTGATGCCACATTGCCAGATGATCTCATTCTATGCCTGTGTAGGTACCATGGGAGCTCCACAGATACATTTGTTCATTGTGTGACTGAATTTTTACTTTGAAAGGGTAAACAGTCACACCTCTCACTTCCTGTACCTGAAATACGCCCAGACCCAGTGAACAAAACCCCTGGTGTCCCTTTGTGTTATTTCTTTTTCTCTCTTACTCTCTTAATATTCTCTCCTTCTCCTCTGATGGCTCTCTGACCTTTGGGCAGAAGCTGTCCACTGTGTGTCCTGCTCAGAGCAGTACCAATCTCTGAGCCTGCAGAAGATAAAGATCCCTGGTTAGCTGAGTACACACAAGAAGTTTATTCAGAGCCAGCTGCTACGACACAAAGTCTACCGGCTAACTTAACAAGCAACAGGAGCCACGAAGGTGGTAGAAGGTAGAACAAAGGAGCAACCGGTTTCCTCCAACCTGAAAACCTTCGGAACACTGCAGAGTAAGGACTGCATTCCCCATGAAGATCGGCCCTCAGCAATGACCGACGGATCGCCAGCTAACAAACAGACTGGTAACTAAGTAAATAGCATAGTATAGCAACGGGACAAGAAAAAGCGGCAGAAAAAGATGAGTGAGACGGAGAAAGGGAGAGAAAAATAAGGATCAAATGGCGCTCTCCAAAAAAAGAAAAGTGGACAGTGAAAAAAGAGCATTTAATCTGGAATGGACAGACTCATTTCTGTTCATACTTCCCACTAGGAGCACTAAACCAATGTGTCTCATATGTTCAGAAACTGTGGCACTTATTAAAAGTGCCAATGTGAAATGCCATTATGAGACAAAACATAAAGGTTTTGAACAAACATACTTACCCAACTCTGAAGGGAAATCACAGAAAATTTGTAGTCTCAGAGCCCATTATGACCAGTCCACTAGGATCCTGAGACACACATTGACTGCCCAATAACGTGCTCATGAGTGTTCGCACAGAGTTGCTTGGATTTTGGGCAAACATAAAAAGCCATTTACTGATTGAGGGGTTGTCAAAGAATGCATGAGTGCAGTAGCTGAAACACTACTTGAGGGAAAACAAAAACAAAAACTTTGTGATAAAATAATGCTTTGATGTCAGCATCATATGCCACAAAGAAAAGTGAAATATTTTTGAATCATACCGAATTCATTTGATTTGACAGTTTGACAATTGATTATATGCAGATGTTGATACTACTAGGCTATTTAAATATATATCACACTAAATAGTTAGACATTATGATCTTCTGGACCTTTGCTTCAAGAAATTATCTCTAACTGGACCTTTAAATTTTAGTTGGATCCCCCTTCCCTATGGCAATCACCCCCATTCTGATGAAGTGCATTGAAAAACTGGTTCTCTAGCACATCAAAGACAACATCACAGCCACCCTGGACCTTCAAAAAGTTTGCATATAGAGCCAAAAAATCCACAGAGGATGATATCTCCACTGCCCTCTACCCATTCCTCACACACCTTGAAGATAGCACCTACATCAGAATGCCGAACAGCTCCCGTTTACGCTGTACACCCACAACTGCAATTTCCAACATTGACAGAACTTTGTTGCAATGTTTGCAGATGATACTTCCAAACAATAACTTCATATTGAGAAGAAATTAACAATCTTGCAGTGGTGCACAAAGAACTCCATAGTGCTCCGCATAAGAAAAACAGAGGAGCTGATCATCGATTTTAGGAAAAAAGGAGAAGACACACACTTGTGTCTACATCAAGGGACCTGAGGTAGAGCAGGTGAGCAGTTGTAGGTTCCTGGGGATAAGCATCACAGAGAACCATGTCATGGACATTACATATCTTCACCCTGGGTAGGAAATCTCAGAGACAACTGTATTTCTAAAGGAAACAAACTTCCCAAGCCAAGTTCTTGTTGACTTTATAGTGGACCAATAAAAAGCATTCTGACTGGAAACATTACAAACTGGCATTGGATGTGCATGGCCCAGGACAAGAGGGCTCTGCAGTAGGTGATTAAAACTGCCCAGAACATCATTGGGATCCATCTACTGAGCAGGCTTTCTATAGGAGAGTGCATATATTTATTAATATCCCAAATGTTTTAAGTGCTAAAATAATCATACTTGGTACACAGATGTCCCATGGAGATGTGCTTAACATATTAAAGCATATATTCAATAGTGCCACCACGTGGTCAGCTATTAAGAATTTTACCTTTTGGCTAATAACTCAACATTTTTGTATAGTGGGTTCCTTGGTGGATGATGCTGATTCCCAATTGTGTCTGTAAAGAAACTTTCCGCCATTTTGGATTTTGTGTAACGTACATTCTTTTTTTCAGCACATCTACTGAATTGTGACAAAAGTTTGTCTCACAGCAACCTATGGTCAATTCACAAGTCCGCCCCACTATATTTTTGTATTAAACATGCAAAATCAATTAATATCTATATCTTCATGAGTCTTCTTTCAAATGCTACCGAAGATGAGACAGTCTTTGGATAGTAGATATCACGTTTCTAATTGTGTTCAGATCGGTCTAACGATGAGTCTGCAGTGACATTCAGTGTTTTACTGAAATTAATGTTTTACTGTAACAATTTTTTATTTTGCCAAATGTTCTATCAAACTTCACCAAAGTATTTGACAATACACCCATAACCAGCAGAATGGTGTGTGATTTTTGTAACCGTTTAAGTTTAAATAGAAAAAAATAGCCCAGTTTTTCGTGTCTTTTTTTAATATTATTTGTGTAATGTTCAAAGTTTGCATTTTAAGATTTTGACCAACATCATCAAAAATGTTATATTTGCCTTAAATAGTAACTACCATTAAAATACTTAAAAAATCAGACTACTGTACCCTTGTACTTACTGTGAAAGATGATTAGACAATTTAAAAAACTGTTTTTTAGTTTAAAAAACTAATTTAATATTTTTATTTGTAGTTCATATTCTTCTCAAATATATTTGAGTTGATAATGCAATCAAGGACAGTGTTTGTAGTACAGATACAAACATTATCTTTTTCATTGTCAGCCACAATTTGCTAAATGGATATAAATGCAGAAAATACCTTTGTTTGTGTGTACTTCAGCAGTCTCAGTTTTAAATTGTATATATTACATATCAGACCACGCCCCAGTTCCTCTTAATTTAACTTAAAACTACGAAAAAATTACTGTTGTAAGGGCTGCTCTTAATACTTTAATATCCCAACAAGCAGAGAAAGCATTATTTTCTTTTGGGTATGGGTATGGGAACAAACCGGGTAATTAACTTTCAAAACTTTTAAGCCATAATATCCATAATTCAGTTGCATGTCTCAAAGACTCACATGGAAAACGTTTTATATCTGACAAGATTAATGCTATATTTACCAAATATTACAAATTATTATATACATGTTAGGTCATGTTAGGTCAGGCCACACCTGCTCCACCACTGTCTCACTCAGCACCGGTGTGCCACAGGGCTGTGTGCTGAGCCCATTCCTCTACTCCCTCTTCACCTACGACTGCAGACCTGTGCATGGATCCAACTCCATCATCAAGTTTGCAGACGACACCACGGTGATTGGTCTCATCAGCAACAGCGATGGGACAGCCTACAGGGAAGAGGTACAGCACCTGGCCACATGGTGCGCCGAAAATAACCTGCTCCTAAACACCAGCAAAACCAAGGAGCTCATCGTGGACTTCAGGAAGGAGAAAAGAAGCATGCATGCGCCCATCCACATCAATGGGATGGACGTTGAGCGTGTCTCCAGCGTCAAGTTCCTGGGGACCCACATCTCGGAAGACCTGTCCTGGACCACCAACACCTCCAGCCTTGTCAAGAAAGCTCACCAGCGCCTCTTCTTCCTGAGGACACTGAAGAAAAACCATCTGTTTTCAGCCAGCCTGGTGAACTTTTAACGCTGTGTGATCGAGAGCATCCTAACCAACTGTGTCACAGTCTGGTATGGGAGCTGCTCTGTTGCGGAGCACAAGGGACTGCAGCGGGTGGTGAAAACTGCCCAACGCATCACAGGAACTCCACTTCCAGCCATTGAGGAAGTCCAGAGAAAACGCTGTCTGCGTCGAGCTCGCAGCATTCTCAAAGACGCCTCCCACCCTGCACACAGACTGTTCTCCCTCCTGCCCTCAGGCAGACGCTTTAGGTGCTTCTGGACAAGGACCAGCAGACTGAGGAACAGTTTCTTCCCCAGAGCTGTGTCCTTATTGAACTCTGCCCCCTGCTGACGAACCCCCCCCACTCCCCAACCACCAACACCCACAAACCCCTCAACTCGTCATCTGCCCCCACTGACCAAAGACTGTACACCATCACCACTGCACTACTGGACCTTCCTGCACTCAAACACTTTGGAATCTGTTTACACTAAAAACTATGTACTGAACATTGCACTAGTCTAGTAACGTTAGGCAGCTACTGTTTATTATTATGCACTATTTAACGTTCACTCAATCTGTATTACCTAACTTATCATATGCCCATTTGCCTTTTGTAAATTATGTTTATAGTTCCTGCTTATAGTCTACCTACATTTAATGCACAAATCAACCTGTATAATATGTACATATTACATCAATCAATCTGTATATTCCGTACTTATACATTACAGTTCCACTTGGAACGTTAACTTATTATCTGTAAAATACTTATTTATTATCTGTATATTGGTTCTTACTACTATTGCACTTCTGGTTGGATGCTAAACTGCATTTCTTTGCTCTGTACTTGTACATGTGTAATGACAATAAAGTTGAATATAATCTAATCTAATCTAATCTATCAGAAAAACATAAAAGTGAAATAAATGCCTTCATGGAACACCTAAACCTACCACAAATATTTGAGCAAAAATGACAGACTTTGAATAAGCCAATTCCCAAAATAAAATGATCAAAAGACACACACCCATGTTAAGTCGACACAGCCCTTGGAGCAGGCCCAGAGGTGCGTAGTGCGGTGGACGGGTAGGTGGTGACAGAGGCGTCCAGTATGTATGAGCCCAGAATAAGGGCAAAACACGGCGCCCAAAGCTCAAGAGCAACTGGCTGCAGCCAGTGGACGGGACAGGCGACTGTCCACTCTTTTTATGTTTTCATACAAATGGAGCTTTACACACAACCTGAGAGATTAATATTTGATGACTGATACATTTTATATAATCTTGATTTGGTTGTTTACAGTGGTTATTTGCATTTAAAAGGGTTGTAAATTAAATTCTTCAAGCAAATTGTAGCACACCATAGTGCTACATTTGTTACATAGATGTCATTATAGAGAAACATGGCATTTGCATTTTTCTGTTAATGTCCAAAAATTGATGTCTGATGAAATCAAAAGGTCTTGTTAGTCCTCTTTGCTGACACTCAATTCAATTCAACTTCAAAACTTATTTATTCTTTGCAACGGCAATTGTATGCAGCAGCTCACCACCCACTGTTGACTATAAAATTCTTTAAGCAGGCTGTTCAAAGTTTGATTCACACTTTCTATTTTATTTCCTGATGTATTTTCACAAAGATCCTAGATCAAACTTACAACTTATTAATTTTATTTTTTTAATTTACAGATGCATTCTTGTATTGAACAAATTGAAATTTAAACAAATTTTAAGGGAACTGCTTTTGCACTCTTGTGGCATTAATCAGTACTTTGGTTTAAACCCAACCTGGTAGCAAAGCACATGTGGATAATGGAATTAGCCATTTCACAAACACTTTGTGAGTCAAGACCTGCTGTCTTGCTCTCTCTCCCTCTCTCTAGCTCTTTTTTGCCTAACTCTCTCTTTAAAAGGGTCCTTGTTTCTTTGTATTTCTAGTTTTCAGTGTGTGTGTTTTCAGTACTTTCTGAAAAGGAGGAGGAGGAGGCTTTGGTGTAGTCCATAGTGCCAATGTTTGATAGCCTTATTGCAGGAAGGCAGCCCCATCAGTGATCCCTGGAAATTAGATGTAAACACGAAAGACAGAGGTAAGAACATCAGCGTGTTTTGATTTGCATGTGCACAAGGCCTGGAGAGACTGCCAGCTGTCTCACATAACTGTAGCAGATGGCCATTATGACACTAAGGTTGGGATGAAACATCGTTAAAGTAGTGAGTGTGTCTCATTAACACTGCCATTGTTCAGACTCTCTCAGACACAGGGCAAGGGCAGGCAAGGCAATTAGTGTGGAACCACAGAGAAAACGACAAACAGGCAAATAATAATATACTTTTTTGTAGCCTTCAGATTTAGTTAAAGAAAATATTTCATTCAATGCTAAACTAAGATTCTTTTTCATCACCAATTAATGTCACATTGCACTGGGTAAAATAAATCAGTGGAGGTCAATACAATACAAACTGCAATATCTTTTCCATTATTCTCAATGACTTGTTGATTTTATCACTGCATTTCTATGATGGCTCTGTCAAGCACAATCTTGCTTGCAATCACAATTCTGAATAGAAATCAGAGAATTTGCTTGCTTTGTCAAAGCCACCAAAGAGATGGATAATTTTGGGACATGGCTTCAGAACTGACTGGTTCGATGAGTCAGAGGCGTAGCAAAGAAATCAGGTAAATTTAAGAACTCTGCCGATGTTGAAATCATACAGACTCACTGTGACCTTAGGGTGAAGTCTTTGCACAACTGGTGTGACTGCATTATTTCTGCCTGCCAGAGAGCCTCACTGCTCAGGGGCTTTTCATTCCCAAATCTTTCTACACATATATTTCTATAAATGTATGCAGTCACATTTCCATTCCTCACTACTAGCAAGTTGTGCAGTAGAGTTAATCTATGTTTGAAAGGTCATATCAGGGAAGATTATGGCGTACTCTATTGTAGAATGAAACCTTATCAGCAACTGCAATCTGTATTGTCACCTCCACATCTAGGTAGTATGACATGGACTAGTTGAGGAGGAGGGTGTCAAATGAAGCTGGAGGTGGTAAGTTCAGCAGGTCCCCATACTGTTTGTACATTGTGAAGACCTGCTAATGCATCGCTGACAGTTTAATATCATGAAAAACAATGGGAAGGGGAACATGCAGCAAAACCTATTCTTTAACAAGCTCCAAATATATCCCGAAACAGCAACAGCATCACAATTGAACATTTAATAGTCTTTCCACAAAATCCTCTCTTATCATAGCATTATTTAATAACTTTTGAATTCATATTACTGAACTACAGGCCATTAGGCAAACATTCCTTCACTAGATGCCTGTCTGATAGTGCTGTAGCTAAATATAAAGAAGTGATTTCATTTGCATTTAATTCAATGCCATGTCTCAATATAATGGAGGGCTCCTATGCTAACTTTAGTCCCTCCCAATTTGATCTTCTGGTTGATAGTGCTGCAGGGTTGTTGCGATTGATTTTCAATTCTATTACCCCAATGAAAAAGAAATTAATAAAACAAAAGAGGTTAGCTCAATGGTATAACTCCTTAACCCAGGAATTAATAGAAACACCACAAAAACTAAAAAGGTAATGGCAATCTACCAAACTGGAGGAGTCTCATTTAGTCTGGCAAGATAGTCTTAGAACATATATGAAGGCCCTCTGTAATGCCAGAGGAGCCTATTACTCCTTGTTAATAGAGGAACAAAGGAACAACCCCAGGTTTCTTTTCAACACTATAGCCAGGCTGACATACAGTCAGAGCTCTGTTGAGCCATGTATTCCCATAGCTCTCAGTAGTAATGGCTTCATGAGCTTCTTTGATGATGAAACTCTAACTATGAGAGACAAAATTCACCATCTTGTGCCCTCAACCAGTTCAGATCTATCTTCAAGAACATGAACCTTAGAAACAGCTGTAGAACCAGATATGTATTTAGATAGATAGTAGTGTTTTTCTCCAATTGACCTTCACCAACTAACTTTTAACGATTTCTTCGTCCAAACCAACAACCTGCCTCTTACAAACCATCCCAACTAGGCTGCTTAAAGACGTTTTACCCTTAGTTAGCACTTCTTTAATAGACATGATCAATCTGTCTATCAACAGGCTATGTACAACAGTCCTTTAAAAGTAGCTGTAATCAGAATCAGGTTTATTGCCATGTAGGTTTTCACATACAAGGAATTTGCTGTGGTGTATTGGTGCGTAACAAGTACGGACAAGTAGTGCAATAGTCAACATAAGCATACATATAAAGTAGTACTAAAATATTAAAGTACTAAATATGAAAAATATTACTAAATATGTGCAATCTATATTTTTAAGATGAAAATGAAATAAAAGTAAAACTAAAACTGTGCAGGAATGTGCAAAATATTGTACAGGGAATGTGTAACGGTTTGAGTATGATCTGTAGTCCACAAGTGTGCATTAAAGTAACGCATTACAACGGGGGACTGTATGTTGATGTAATGCGTAGTGTCTGTTTGGGGAGGGGATAAGGGTCCGTGTCAGTGGTGGTCCCGGGTCTTGTCAATCAGGCCAGCTGCAGACGGGAAGAAACTGTTCTTGTGGTGTGAGGTTTTGGTCCTGATGGACCGCAGCCTCCTGCCAGAGGGGAGAGTCTCAAACAGTTTGTGTCCGGGGTGGGAGGGGTCGGCTACAATCTTCCTTGCACACCTCAGGGTCCTGGAGGTGTACAGGCCCTGGAGAAATGGTAGATTGCAGCCAATCACCCTCTCTGCGGAGCGAATGATACGCTGCAGTCTGCCCTTGTCCTTGGCAGTAGCAGCAGCGTACCAGATGGTGATGGAGGAGGTGAGGATGGACTCGATGATGGCAGTGTAGAAGTGCACCATCATCGTCTTTGGCAGTATAAACGTCCTAAGCTGCCGCAGAAAGTACATTCTCTGCTGTGATTTCTTGGTGAGAGAGCTGATGTTCAGCTCCCACTTGAGGTCCTGAGAGACTATGGAGCCCAGGAAGCAGACGGACTCCACAGTGTCGACTGTGGAGTCTCTCAGGGTGATGGGGGTGAGTGGTGCTGGGTTCTTTCTGTAGTCCATAACCATCTCCACTGTCTTGAGAGTGTTGAGCTCCAAGTTGTTCTGACTGCACCAGGTCACCAGATGGTCAATCTCCCACCTGTAGGCTGACTCATCCCCACCAGAGATGAGCTTGATGAGGGTGGTGTCGTCTGCAAACTTCAGGAGCTTGACAGACTGGTGACTGGAGGTGCAGCTGTTGGTGTACAGGGTGAAGAGTAGAGGGGAAAGAACGCAGCCTTGAGGGGAACCGGTGCTGATGGTCCGGGAGTCAGAGACATGTTTCCCCAGCTTCACATGCTGCCTCCTGTCAGACAGGAAGTCAGTGATCCACCTGCAAGTGGAGTCAGGCACGCTCAGCTGGGAGAGCTTGTCCTGCAGCAGAGCCAGGATGATGGTGTTGAAGGCTGAGCTGAAATCCACAAACAGGATCCTGGCGTAGGTTCCTGTGGAGTCCAGATGCTGGAAGATGAAGTGGAGGGCCAAGTAGGCGAACTGCAGGGGGTCCAGGAGTGGGTCAGTGATGGATTTGAGGTGGGACAGCACAAGGTGCTCAAATGACTTCATTACCACAGACGGGTCTGTAGTCATTAAGTCCTGTGGCCCTTGGCTTCTTTGGGAGGGGGATGATGGTGTAAGTCTTTCAGCAGGGAAAAAGCAATTAAACTAATTAAACTGCTTCTTAAAAAGCCTACTGTTGATCCAGGGGTTTTAGCCAACTATAGACTTATATCTAACCTTCCCTTTCTCTCTAAGATCCTTAATCCTATTGAGAACAATAGTTTATTTGAGGATTTTATTTTATTTTTCAGGCAGGATTTAGCGTGCATTATAGCACAGACACAGCACTGGTGAAAATGACAAATGACCTTCTGATTGCATCAGACAAAGGATTTGTCTCAATACCACTGAGACCATCAGATAGATTTCAATTTGTACATGTAAATGATGAATCCTCTGTGCACACAGTAGTTAGTCATGAAGTTTCACAAGGTTCTGTGCTTGGACCAATTTTATTTACCTTATAAATGTAAATATTTAGGCAATATTATTAGGAAACACTTAATTATTTTTATTGATAATGCCAGATGAAACCGATCAGTTAACCAAACTTCAGGCATGCCTAATGGACATAAAAAACTGGCTGACCGGCAAATTTTGTGCTGTTAAACTCAGACAAAACTGAAGTTATTGTTCTTGGCCCCAAACACCTGCGAGACGCATTATCTATATATATATAGTTACTCTAGATGGCATTGCCCTGGCCTGTAGCACTGCTGTAAGGAATCAAAGAGTAACCTTTGATCAGGACATGTCCTTTAATACCCATATAAAACAGACTTCAAGGACTGCCTTCTTCCACTTACATAACATTATAAAAATCAGGCATATCCTGTCTCAAGAAGATGCAGAAAAACTAGTCCATGCATTTATTACTTCTAGGTTGGATTATTGTAATTCCTTATTATCGGGCGGCCCGATAAGTCTCTAAAGACTCTCCAGCTGATCCAGAATGCGGCTGCACGTGTACTGACAGGAACTAGCATAAGAGAACTCTCCGATATTAACTTCATATCAACAAGCTCATCCCTATGACTACTATTACCATCATCTGTGATTTTAATTCCCCTCTAGTGTCTCTAATTTGTAAAGTTAACCTACATACTTACTAGTATTATACTAGTATTATACCGTGTGTTAAGTCAGTAAGCTACATTTTATCGGTTAAAAGACCAGTACCACGACTGACGAACCTGAACTCACTAGTCAGGTTCCTGCTTGATAAAAGTTGCAGTTACCATGTCTTTCCGCAGTGGTGAAGATCCTCTTTACTTTGTTTTGAGTGCTTTTCCCTCTCCCTCCTTACTTATACACATATACATGCCGTTAAACACATTCACACACCCCTTTAACTGTCATGATCTGTTCCTTTTTGTCTCTTTTTCACATTCTAGCCCCAGCAATCTGTCACTGTTTTTCCCACCAGTAAGCCATGGACTCTTTCTCTGTTCCCCTGACCTGCCATCTCCTTACTTCCCACTAGATGCCCTCGGACTTTCCCTCCTTTTCCTCTACTCCTCTCTCTGCCTGTCAGACACTCCTTTCTCATCAGTCCAACTCCCTTCGTCTGTTCACTCACCTGCCTATGATCTCTAATCAGTATATATATATATATATATATCTGGACAATTTCTTTGTTTAGTTGTCAGATCTTTATTTCTGTATCTCTGTTGTCCGCACTGTGTTCCCTTGTGCCTTGTTTCTGGATTACCTGTTTTGTCACCTGCCTGCTCTGGACTTTGTGTTTTTGTTGTTCTGGATTTTCTGTTGACCTCACCACCTTGTAAGTTTTTGACACACCCTTTTTGTTCGGAATAAACTCTTTGTACCATACCTGCCGGTCTCCTCTTCTATCCTCTCTGCAATTGGGTCCTAACCCTGCTAACTTGCTACTCCCCATGACATTAACACCCTGATAGTAGGGTAGCATAACTTAACTTGCCCAACACCATAAAATAGTATTTAAAAGTATACATTTTTAAGCAAACGCCACCTTTTTTCAGACTACATACACACACTTGGCATCACTATGGCATCAAAATTGAACATTTAATAGTCTTTTCGCAAAATCCTCTCTGATCAGATCGTTATTTAATAACTTTTGAATTCCTATTACTGGACTACAAGCCATTAGGCAAACATTCCTTCAGTAGATGCCTGTCTGGTAGTGCTGTAGCTAAATTGAAAGAAGTGATAGCATTGGCATTTAATTCAATGCCATGTCTCAATATATCGGAGGCTCACTACTAATGACTCTGGAGGAAAGAAAACTGGAGGAAGAATATAGAATATATGGTAAGGCTCTTTGTAATGCCAGAAGAGCCTATTACTCTTCACTAATAGAGGAAAATAAGAACAACCACAGGTTTCTTTTAAGCACCTTATATATGTTTCCTTTCAGCAATATTATTAGGAAACATTTCATAAACTTTCATTGTTGCAGATGATACCCAATTATATTTATCGATAAAACTGATGAAACAAATCAGTTAGCCAAACTTCAGGCATGCTTTAAGGACATAAAGAAGTGAATTTATTGTACTTGGCCCTAAATACCTCCGAGATGCATTATCTATAGATATAGTTACTCTAAATGGCATTGCCCTGAACTCCAGCACCACTGTAAGGAATCTAGGAGTAACCTTTGATCAGGATATGTCCTTAGACTGGAAGACTGCCTTCTTCCATCTACGTAACATTGTAAAATCAGGCACATCCTGTCTCAAAAAAGAAGCAGAAAAACTAATCCATGCATTTGTTTCTTCTGGGCTGGATCATTGCAATTCACTATTATCAGGCTGCCCCAATACGTCTTTAAAGACTCCAGCTGATTCAGAATATTGCTACACATGTACTGACAGAAACTAACAAAAGAAAACATATTTCTCCAATATTAACTTCTCTGCACTTGCTGCTCCTCGTCTACAAAGCTCTAAACTACCAGCTCCCACTTTGGGTTCGGGAGGCAGACACCCTCTCCTCATTTCTTAGAGAGTCTACTTAAAATGTTCCTATTTGATATAGCTTATAGTCAGAATATAGGGCTGGCTCAAGTGAGCACTGAACCATCCCTTAGTTATGCTGCTATAGGCCAAGAGTGCCGGGGGATTTCCCATGATGCACTGAGCTGCTCTCTCGTCCTCTTTCTCTCCATCCGTACGTGTTCTTATCCCATTAATGCATGTAACTAACTCCATATCTTCCCCGTAGTTTTTCTGGTTTTTCACCTTCTCACTCTCTGCAGTTATTTCTGCCTCTGGAGCTGTAGAATCTGGATCTGTGACAGCAGGCCGTCTGCTGCCCGCATGTTCCTGCTCCAAACTCACTGCTACAGTTATCATTAGTCTGATTATTATCTTGTCTCTCGTCCTGCACTCTCTTCCCTCTCCCCCTCTCTTTACCCCTTTCAACCCAACTCAGTCGAGGCAGATGGCCGCCCACCCAGAGACCGGTTCTGCTCGAGGTTTCTACCTGTTAAGTTTTTCCTCGCCGCCAACTGCTTGCTCTTGGTGAGAGTTGTTGGGTCTCTTAATAATATTTTAAAGAGTATTGTCTAGACCTAAGTTATGTGAAAAGCACATTGAGATAACTTTTGCTATAATTTAGTACCATATAAATACAATTTAATTTGACTTGACTTGACCAGAGTCACAAGAAGTGGTCAAGGATTCAGTTAAATGTTAATAGACGTTAACAGATTCTTCAAGAGACAGAACCCCCGCAAAACAGCTGGGCCAGACTCTGTCTTTCCATCCACCCTGAAGCACTGTGTTGATCAGCTCTCTCCACTGTTCACAGACATATTTAACACCTCACTGGAGACATGCCATGTACCAGCCTGCTTCAAGACTTCCACCATCATCCCTGTTCCCAAGAAGCCAAGGACCACAGGACTTAAGGACTACAGACCCGTCACCCTGACCTCTGTGGTAATGAAGTCATTTGTATTCTCCCATCTCAAATCCATCACAGACCCACTTCTGGGCCCCCTGCAGATTGCCTACAGAGCCAACAGGTCTGTAGATGATGCAGTCAACTTGGCCCTCCATTTCATCCTGCATCTGGACTCCACAGGAACCCACACCAGGATCCTGTTTGTGGGTTTCAGCTCTGCCTTCAACACCAACATCCTGGCTCTGCTACAGGACAAGCGTGCCTGGTCCACCTGCAGGTGGATCACAGACTTCTTGTTTGACAGAAGGCAGCACGTGAAGCTGGGGAAACATGTCTCTGACTCCTGGACCATCAGCACCAGTTCCCCTCAAGGTTATGTTCTTTCCCCTCTTCTCTTCTCCCTGTACACCAACAGCTGCACCTCCAGTCACCAGTCTGTCAAGCTCCTGAATTTAGTGGACGACACCACCTTCATCGGGCTCATCTCAGGTGGGAGACTGACCATCTAGTGACCTGGTGCAGCCAGAACAACTTGGAGGTCAATGCTCTCAAGACAGTGGAGATGGTTGTGGACTACAGAAAGAACCCAGCACCACTCACCCCCATCACCCTGAGAGACTCCACAGTCAACACTGTGGAGTCCGTCTGCTTCCTGGGCTCCATAGTCTCTCAGGACCTCAAGTGGGAGCTGAACATCAGCTCTCTCACCAAGAAAGCACAGCAGAGAATGTACTTTCTGCGGCAGCTTAGGACGTTTATACTGCCAGAGACGATGATGGTGCCATCATCGAGTCCATCCTCACCTCCTCCATCACCATCTGGTACGCTGCTGCTACTGCCAAGGACAAGGGCAGACTGCAGTGTATCATTCGCTCCGCAGAGAGGGTGATTGGCTGCAATCTACCATCTCTTCAAGACCTGAATGCCTCCAGGACCCTGAGGTGTGCAAGGAAGATTGTGGTTGACCCCTTCCACCCCTGACACAAACTGTTTGAGACAGTCCCCTCCGGCAGGAGGCTGCGGTCCATCAGAACCAAAACCTCACGCCACAGGAACAGTTTCTTCCCGTCTGCAGCTGGCCTGATCAACAAACCCAGGACAACCACTGACACTGACCCCCACTATCCCCCACAACACGTTATTTTAACCCCAAGTCTATTCTGAACTCCTGATCCATAGCGTTATATTAATGCATCTTTTGATTAATAACTTGCACATTGCAATATTCCTACACTTCATACTGAAACTTTTGCACATCCGGTCAAAGCTGTTTTTGTTTCACATTTTACATACAGGAAAGTATTCAGACCCCTTTAAATTTTTCACTCTTTGTTTCATTGCAGCCATTTGCTAAAATCAAAAAAGTTCATTTTATTTCTCATTAATGTACACTCAGCACCCCATCTTGACAGAAAAAAACAGAAATGTAGAAATTTTTGCAAATTTATTAAAAAATAAAAACTGAAATATCACATGGTCATAAGTATTCAGACCCTTTGCTGTGACACTCATATTTAACTCACATGCTGTCCATTTCTTCTGATCCTCCTTGAGATGGTTCTACTCCTTCATTGGAGTCCAGCTGTGTTTAATTAAACTGTTTGGACTTGATTAGGAAAGGCACACACCTGTCTATATAAGACCTTACAGCTCACAGTGCATGTCAGAGCAAATGAGAATCATGAGGTCGAAGGAACTGCCCAAGGAGCTCAGAGACAGAATTGTGGCAAGGCACAGATCTGGCCAAGGTTACAAAAGAATTTCTGCAGCACTCAAGGTTCCTAAGAGCACAGTGGCCTCCATAATCCTTAAATGGAAGAAAAAACCTCTTCCAGAGTGCTCAGGACCTCAGACTGGGCCGAAGGTTCACCTTCCAACAAGACAATGACCCTAAGCACACAGCTAAAATAACAAAGAAGTGGCTTCGGAACAACTCTGTGACCATTCTTGACTGGCCCAGCCAGAGCCCTGACCTAAACCCAATTGAGCATCTCTGGAGAGACCTGAAAATGGCTGTCCACCGACGTTCACCATCCAACCTGACGGAACTGGAGAGGATCAGCAAGGAAGAATGGCAGAGGATCCCCAAATCCAGGTGTGAAAAACTTGTTGCATCATTCTCAAGAAGACTCATGGCTGTACTAGCTCAAAAGGGTGCTTCTACTCAATACTGAGCAAAGGGTCTGAATACTTATGACCATGTGATATTTCAGTTTTTCTTTTTTAATAAATTTGCAAAAATTTCTACATTTCTGTTTTTTTTTCTGTCAAGATGGGGTGCTGAGTGTACATTAATGAGAAATAAAATGAACTTTTTTGATTTTAGCAAATGGCTGCAATGAAACAGAGTGAAAAATTTAAAGGGGTCTGAATACTTTCCGTACCCACTGTATTACATATTATTCTTATTTACTCTATTTTCTATTTATCATTATTTGTTCATATTTGATTGTAAATATTCCATTTTTACACTTACGTGTTGACTAGCATTGCTTGCTTATTCTTATTTTTCTTACATTCTCTACATGTCTGTTTTTTTAATGTCTGAAACAAAATGCACCAGTATTCCAAGAGAAAAGTCTTGTAAGTGAAAACCTACTTGGCAATAAATCTGATTCTAAATTTGATAATCACGTTGTGTCTCAAGTCACTGCAAAATTTTTCTCTATTGAACCAGACCATGACCTTTCCCTAACCTTAACTAAGTGCTGCCAGTGGATAAATATAACCATAAAAAAAATTTTGTCACTCCAAGTGGATATTGTATAAAATATGTTCAGTATCTCGTTTTTGAGACTTTCCATATGATTTGTTTGAGAAAGTGAGAACTAAGGCTAGCAGTATTAGCTATTCCGATGACAGTAATGCTAGGCTAATTGGCATCAAAGTATGATCATTTGGAGAATGCAGCATTTGCAACGAGTAATGGGTATTGGACGTGTAACGTAACGGTACTATTTTATATTTCCACATAACACTACTTGAGGTCTAAATATAATCTAAATTTATTGGCAAATATGGAGTGTGTTTTCAATATCTGCACCTCTGAAAACAAAAATGCAAACAACTTTGTAAAATGTACAGTCAAATCAGTTGAGCTTTTAAAACTATGACCCTTAGAGAACGGTCATTTCACAAACTTTATCCATCAGTGTTTCTGATTTTAGTGTTTCTTTTAGTCTTCCTGAACAATACATTTGATTATTTTGTCGTTAGCATTCCTGTGTGACTAGACCATGTGGAAGAACTGTCCTCCAGATGTAACTCGCAGAATACTTTTAGATTCAATAGCTCCCACATCAAACGAATTTATGCAAGACCGTTGAAGTTTTGTGTGTGTGTATGTCTGTCTGTTTGTCTGTGTATCTATGATATGACAGATCCTTTTGGACAGAGAGGTGCCAGCACTATCACATGGCATTAGGCTCAGGAAAGAGAGTGAGTGGTGCATAGTGGAAGCAGGGGGAGTGATCACAGATATTGTACTTGCGATTCTGAGTTTGTCACTCTACTGACATGGCTTGTGTGGTCTGGTGCGGGGGCTTATACTGTATGTAAGTTCAACCTTGAAGATTAAAGAGATTATTGTAGCACTGTTCAAATGCACACTAACCGTATGTCGATGCAATTATGGAAACTAAAACCAAGTATACATGTGTTGCTTTTATATTTTAATTAGGGCTGTCAATCGATTAAAAATGTTAATCTAATAATTACATGAAATACTGATTAATTAATCAAATTAATTGCATATATCGATAATAAGGAGCCTTAGAAAACAATAAATGGTTTTATTTCTAATTATTTTTCCAAATACATGTCTTTTTATCATTGAACATATGCCACATTTTAGGCTGTGATAAGCATAACAGTTTTTTTTTTTGTTGTTGTTGTTTTTAATATTTAACATAAGCTTATTACGTGGTGCTTAAAGCTGGAGCGCGGGATCTTTGTCTCCCCCTTCTGGCAGTGATCCCAGGAAACAACAAAAATACTCAGTTTGAATCGCAATACAATGTTGGCCAACGAAATAGAACCAAGTGAGGCCTTATGTGTCTAATAAACAAGCTTAGTACTTCTCTGACAACTTTAGAGTCAACTCCCATAGTCGGGCCAGTGGCTGCTGTCGACTCCAGGGAGCTGCCGCTGATCAGTTTCTGGTTCGACAGTGTGTGAATGTAGCCACAGACTCCAGATTTAAAAGTCCATTCAGCCCTCATACTGTCTATTTCCTCACTGCTACTGCCATGACAGCCTAGCTAGGAAGAGGTCTGAAGGGAATTTGAAAATTTCTGAGGAAAATGTGAAAACCTCAAATGTGACTTAAATATAAAATAGTCTAGGAGAGAACTTGATTGTTGATTGAACATCATTGATTTGAATAACAAGCAAACCAAATTTTTCCTTGTCATTCCTTCTAATGATCACTCTAGACACCTGAAATTACAAGAGAGTAGACCTGAAATCTACATTTGGCACTGCCCTACTTACCTCTACAATGTTTACTCTCCCACAATCCTCCCCAACTTTTCTGCACATACTTTGATTAGAAGTAAAGGGAGGATGACCACGCTTCCAAGCTTTTCTGTTCAAAGTATATATGTATATGTGTATATATATATATGTATATGTGTATATATATATGTATATGTGTATATATATATATATATATATATATATATAAACCAAACAGTAACCTATGTACATCTGGATCTGAACCCCCTGTAGAGATGGTAATGGTGTTTAGCTTCTTTGTCCTGCAGGGTGACTGCTGAAAATGGTTTTACCTCACTACAGTAAATATTACTTTCAAACTCAATGTGAATGGGAAAATAATTTGAGACTTAAGGAGCTTGGACATTTGTCAGCTTTGATGCAGTTATCGTCATCATTAATAATACAACAGAGGACAGATGGACGGTTGAAAGAAAAGCAGCCAGAGGAGGTCACACCCCTTTCGGTTTTTTTCATAGTCACTTCCTGAGAAACTCAGTTACTGTTTGCAGAGCTAAATTGATGTGACACTTTAAAAACCCTCTAAAACTTGTTTTAATACCATCCTAAAATGTAAATATTAGGTTGGTGGGGGAATGTCTTAATGTCTTAAATGTCTTAAATAAGCTTCACATAGAAATATCACTTTTTACATGTTTACATAGCAAAATAAGGAATTTAAAAGTGTTCAAGGTTTAACAGTGGCTTTTTGAGGATTTGGTTTAAAGAGAGTAGGCATGAGGCCTCTGCACCTTGTTTACAGTACAGTAGGGAGGAATCAGGGAGACAGTACGGTGTGATATGCATATTTTTTAATTAAATGTGTGAAAGGCTTCAGTAGAACAATATGCTGACCACAAGTAGGTTTCTGTTCCATTTGATTAACATTTTAATGGGGAGCAAAAAGAGGTGCAGCATGGCCTGGCTATTTGGAGGCTCCCCCGGGCTCCACAACACTTGACTGTCAGTGTTGCCTGAATCCATGACTCAACCAAGCAGAAATATCAATTTCCATTAGCCTTTAGGTATCATGCTACGCTGCACTGCACGCCTGACCAACCCCTGCCACATTTGAGGCCTCTTAAATCTAATTGACAGTCCCTGGTCTAATTTTTCGCGGTGCCTTGGAGCTTCCAATTGGCGTCAAGGGATGGAGTGAACCAAAGCTAATACTTCTCACAGACCAAAAATGATTCCTTAAACACAGTTTCCATGGAGGATAAGCTGAGAAAGAGAAGAAGAATGGATTAGATGATTTTCTGGAAAGATAGAGGTTATGGAGACTTATGTAGTTATTTCAGCAGCATTAGGTTCTTTGACAATTCATTTTGTGTTCCTGCAGGATTACATAAGCAATAAGTTTGTCATTTACCTTTTTCATGGACAATAATAAAAGTCCAATCTATCACTCAACTCATATGGGGCTTTGGTATTCAACTGAGGCTAAGAATTCTTTTTTATACTGCAGAACTTTATAAGAAAAATATGTAAAAAGTAGTGTGGAAGGTGCATAATCATATCTTATAGCAAGGGACAAAATCAGCAATAATCAATAAGGTGAAAAATCAAAGTAGGTGTACAAGGTTAAAACTGTATCTCTGGTGACATTAAATATCAGATTGAAGATGAATGGAAAAGAATGTGTGAGTCTGCCAAAAGGTCTTTGGCATACAAAGTGTTTCCATTAAAGAATTATGGCTGTGAGGTGCTTGTGCGGAACGTTCTAAATGTTCTAAATGATTACTGTAATCAGTGGGGAGAATTGCTGTGGTGAACGTTACAATAGTTCAGAATGAAAATAGACCATAACCATTTTTGGCACGTCTGTGTTTTAGCTTTGGAAGCACCACAGCTGGGTGTGTAAAGACTGTGTTGATTGATCCAGTGTTTTCAGAGCCCGACATCCTCAGTGTAGCTCACTTCCAGCCATCTCTAACGGTTGCCATGGAGCTCTCCAAGCTGATTTTCAAGACTTGAAGGCTGCTGTGCAGTCATTGCACCTCCTCTGCTTACAGGGCACTATGCTACAGTTTGACATGACACTGTGATTTAGTCCTTCCTCTGTCACATTTGACACCTGAGCAATGATTGCTGGGCTGTCAGTGATTTGAACTACAGAAAACATCAGGTGGTGTAGGAGTGTCGAGGTCTGTTGGGGACAAATGTATTGATTCCTTTTATCTGGCTAGTGAAAAAGATTTTGCCAAGGAACCCATGACTTTGCATTTCTCTCTCTGTGAAATTTCTCTCATTTGATGTCTGTGAGAGATAGAGCCAGACAGGCTATAGTAACCTAGTACCAGCAGTAGTAATGGAGTATCTTTGTTGGTGGCTACTGTAAATAAAACCATCTTTTAATAACTACATTTGCATATTAAAATGTGTTTTTTCCCCCACTAAATTCATTTCTATTTGATTGAGTTATTGCGTGTGTGGCAAATGTAATAAATGTTTTCAGTCGCATTAGTATGGACGCTCGTGAGGACGGAGATCGTTTTGTGAGTGAGAAGGTTCAAACCCAGAACCATCTTGTTGTGAGGCAACAGTGCTAAACACTGCACCACCATGCCACCACAAATCTTCACCAAACTCTAAAATAGTTACCAGATCTTTGATTTGTTTGGTGAATTATTTTATTCATGAACATTCTTAGTCATTTGAGCTGTCTAATTAGTAAATAGGCAATTGTTACACACTTCCTGCTATGCCAGATCAGCTGTAACATTGCTTGTGTTATGTGTTATGTTTTGTCTATTCCTCATTACAGGCCTTAATTTTTGATGGAATAACATCCGAATGGCTTCCCAAACCTGCAGGGACAGAGGGGTGTGTGATGGTGAATAATAAGCAGACTCAATGTCTGTTAACCCCAAGCTACAGCATACTCTGAGATTACAAATGGAGACAATCTCGTTCTCTGGCACCTAATGAGCAGCTCCACTATCTTGTCTTTCAGTGGCTGTCTCTAAAAGACTGGCTGCAATAAGAAGGCTTTATCCATGAATGTACTTTACGTATTTACGTATATAAGTATTCCTCCTTCAAGACCAGCATTCAGAATGAGCATCTTCATCTAAGGGCCTGATCAGTACAAGACACTGTGCTGAGCTTCCTCATACAGGATCGCATGTCATTAAACTAAAGGTTCTGGAAACATGCTGCTTCCTACTGCTTGCCAGCCTGCCAGACATCTGATTTTTAATTTCCCCCTCAAACATGAATGTTCAACTGCTCTAATAAAGCAGTTGGATGAGCAAACTCATAAACACAAATCTGCAGTGGATAGCATGTAAACATGCACCTGTTAGTATGTAACAGTTTATTTAACTACAGTTCAGAGTTTAAATATGAAATATTTTTGATTTAGTTCATTTAGTTAATGCAATGAAGCATGCACACCAGTCACATACAGAAATAACCTGTTAATCATGGAGAAGAGGTTGTGTAGCTCAGGTCCTATCTGTTTGGCGACACCTGAAGGGAAGTTGCTCAGCAGCCTCCATAATCCACATTCTTTATGTATGTTTACAATCTATCTATCTATAATCAGAATCGGAATTGGAATTGGGTTTATTGCCAAGTAGGTTTTCACATACAAGGAATTTGCTGTGGTGTATTGGTGCGTAAAAAGTACAGACAACTACAGACAAGACAAGTAGTGCAAGGTGCAAGGGTATGCATTTTTCTGGAGGGGAGTTACAAACAATATATTTTGTCAATTATTTGAAAGACTTGTTATGAAGTTCTTATTGCAATCTGGAGATAAGGTGTATTTTCAGTTGTAAAGGTTTGGTTCGGATTGTTCAAGTGTATCTTAATACAATATTGGCATGCCTTATGTACAATGTTGAAATGTTGAAAGGGTTACTGGTGGCTGTATCTATTTTTCTCCATATTAACTGTGAAACAAAACCTTTCCAAGAGTGACTACACTGTTAGAAATGAAGGACAAAAGCCACAGCCAGAGTCTGAGTTAGACATACTAAGTGGGTGTCTTTGTTCTGGCAGTTGTGTGTAGGTTTAGGGCTGGTGTTTACCAGTGGGAAACTTGAAAAAAACATCCTGAATATGAACATCATGTTTCACTCGTTTGGGACTTAACAAAGGTCTTCACTCGATAAAACATCGTCATAGATTCAAAGAAGGATGACATTATAACGTTTTCTCTTTTTCACTGCCATCTACTGATCCTCCTTAAAACAAAAACAAAGGCACAGTTTAGAACAGACAAGGACGAAAGCTTATTGGAGCAGAGATTCAGCACAAACTTTTGGTGGTCAGATATATCAATACAGAAAGTACTCAAACCATAAATTTGTCATTTCTGTTACTGCTCGACAAAAGCCTTCACTGCCGCAATGTATTGTGACAGCAGAAATCTCAGCAGTGCGCCAGTTAATCACTGAGTCATTGGTATTGATCAACAGCCCCATCAGCCCAGCAAGATAAACTATGACCATTTCAGGCTATAAGAGAATAAAAACCTTATTGATTGTCCCTTTAATTTGAGTGCAAAACTATCCCGCAGCACAATAGCTATTCTCACTCTGCTCCCATTTACCTGTGCTTAATGGACACTGTCTGTGATAATTCGGCCATCATTCCGGCCATTGTTACATGCAAAGCATACCATATTGAAACTGAAGAATCACTGGGGCCTGATGCTGGGAACAGATTCAATATGAGCTGTACAGGAGGGAGGGAGGGAGGGAAGGAGGGGGAGTGAAAGAGATAAGGCATTGTCAAACAAAACAGCCTCCAGAGTCCATTAGCAAACCAAATCACAGCTATTGAAGAAGCTCACCACGTAACCCGTGGTGTCTCATCCACTACATTAGCAACTTGAGTTCACAAAAAATGTGGCGAGGAGATCTTTGAATTTAACTGGGAGATAAGTTCAAGTCTCATCCATACATCCATCCAATTTTTTTTCTATATTTAATTTATTTCCTGTCTGCTGCTTTCTGTAATTTATCCAGTAACAATATTATTTTTATTATGTTTACAAGTAGGTCCTGGTGATTTATCAACCATTTCATCCAACAATGTTGGAAAAACAATGCACAAACACAGCACCCATTGTGGTGATTAGTACTGCACATTCATTATTCAGTATAAGTACTGAATAGACAAAGCAAATGATATTTAACAAATCCTCCAGGGAGCTGTATGTTTTTGAGATTCAGAGCCCCTGTGAAGAATACAAAAAAGACATTTCAAGTGGTTGGCATGCTTTAATGTCACTCCTAAAATCCTTTGATATCTGTTGGACTTCCAAGTTAATTTGAGTTAGGACAGAGGAGAGCCCAGCAACACACATGCTTTCACTTTGGAACAGCAGTGCCAAAAGACACATATGTGTCCAGAGCCAGCTGGGCACTGTGGCCATAACAACCGCCACACTATTGTGAGGAGCACTGTTCATTCTTGACATGTTTGCCAAAGTGGCATTTTATGCTTGGTTGTGCTTGTGTTGCACCTGTTTATGTATTGTATACAGAATGTCTGTGGGTGCCAGCGAGCTAATGCAAAGCAGGTACTCTCTGCTCCCTGAAAGGTGAGGCCTTTGTTTGCAAGGAGCAGCTGTTATCTGCTGCGAGCAGGAGGTGGAATGTGAGCAAGCACCAATCCACTGCAGCGTCCCTTGCCCTCTGTGCAGTCAAGTATACTAACTTCAGAGACAGCTGACACTTGGCAACCATGGCAAGCCCTAGCATTACAAACAAGGTTAATTCAGAGAACAATTACAGCCATTACCATGCTTAATTAATAGATTACTGTCACATGGATCAAAATGATGCAGCCCTACTTTTTTGGTCCAAATCTTCACTGCCTCAGTTCACTGCTATTTTCCTTCCGCACTCCCAACTGCATGTGGTGCTATTACTCTTTGTTACTCATATGGGGACAACATGGTATACTGTCTTTTAATGTGTAACCTCCAGTCAAAAATATGTCCACCATGACGGATCTCATACCACCCTTGTAGAGCAAGCAGTGATGTCAGACTGATAGAGAAGCTTATTTAATTAATGTCCTAGCCATGTGGCACCATGAACACACTCTTGCCTGACTGCTGCAGCAACAGCGCATATTTTCGCTGACAGGCACAGCTGTAGCCCGTCTCTGTTTACATAGTAGGAGAATCAATGGTGTTCCAACAAGGTTGCCGTCATAAACGTTCTCACTTTTGGTTAGCCTACTGTTTTTCTTTTATTTTTAATCAAAAGAGAGCACAGGACACACAGAGTACATCAGTAAACTATAGCAAAGAGCCATTGGAGCTGCTAAGTGGCCAACATCGCAGGCCTGTGTTTGCTTTGGTCAGCTCCCACACAGGTGCCTCTGCTTGCCAATATACCTACAGGCATGAATGGCTAGATCGGTTCATGAACTGAAGTAAAGTTTTTTTCTTTCTTTTTGGCACAGAGCTATAGATATGTTTTTTTAGATTGCATGTTGTACAAGTACTGAGACAACAAGATGCAGTTTTGCATCTAATCAGAAGTGCAAAAAAAGCTGTAAAGTACGCAGAATATGTACGTACAGTATAGTGGCAATAAAAATAAATAAATATATAAATAAATAAGATATATGCAGTATGAACACTACTGACAGTAGGACAATTGTAATGAATAAATAATATTATACAATAGAAGAGTATGAACATGTGCACCAATAGCAGTAGGCAGTGCAGATATGGTATATCACCATGGTGCAACTACAGGAAAAAAGCTGTTCCTGAGTCTGCTGGTCTGGCAACGGAGAGTCCTGTAGAGCCTCTCAGAGGGGTTGAGGGCAAACAGTTTGTGGCCAGGGTGAGAGGTGTCCATGATGATGCTGCAGACACTGCTTGCACCACACAGCCTCAGTGGTAGAGAATGGAGAACCCGTGATAAGTTGGGCAGTTATCACCACCACATATGGAAGCGCATTGTGTTAATTTATCATTTCTTCCCACATTCCTCTGTTCCTTATGTTGTAAATGTGAAGGAATTTTCCTTCTTGTATGTTAAACTTCCCTCTTGTAGGTTAAAGGTATCTTAAGACAGTGCTTCACAGGTCAGTTCAACTGTCTGTCTCTGTTCGCCTGTCTCATTCTGTGTGCCAGACAAGGCCGAGTTGGCTCTGGCATCTGGTAGACCAACGTCTTTCCTTGTTCGGATCTGATATCCAATAGAGTCATCACACATGACTGAGTTAGGAATAACCCTATTTGGATATAGCAGAACTTATCAGTTCTGGGGAGGGTTAAATACTGAACTTCAGGACACCATCTTCAGATTTGGGTAGCAGCACGCTGTGATTCACACGTGGTGTTTCCCTTTTCTCCTCGATCGAGCTTCAATAAATATTCCTGTGTAAGACATCCCGGTCTCCTGAAACTTCTTGTTAGAGTGAACCAGCTCTAAGATTTCCATCACAATTGGCGTCACAAACAGGATTCCAATACAACAAAGACTGGTAAGTGCATTTCTTTATTTTGCCTTACCATGTCTGTGTTTGACGGAATCATAAAGAATCTATGTGTATTTTCTGCATTTTTAATATGCAATGCCTGCCTAAAAAGAGAGTTCAGGGTCTGAGGACAAATAGTCCCCCCTCTCTCAGTAGGGGCTTAAGCCAAAATTGACAAATTTTGAAAAGAAAAAAAAGCAGAAAATGCAGAAATCAATTGAGCTAAAATTGGTGTACTTCAGAAAGACTGTGCAGGGAGGTTGCCCCACAGCACTACAAAACTAAAATGTGTTAGTTTGTAGTAGGAGGTGGATTTAGAGAGAAAAGACTGTGGCGAGGAATTTACTCCACAGCACCACAAAATGGTGGTTTTCTTCCAGGGAAACTAATGGTTGTGCCCGACACAGATAAGACCCACAGTGAGGTTAAGCCCGTGGGAAGACGTTCTGCGGTAAGCACAAAGGGGTTTATTTCGGTTAATCAAGACCTGTGGTGAGTCTGTGTCCGTCGGGAAATGAGAGGCTCTGTTTTGCTGCTGGCACAGAGGCCGAATATTATTGTATACACAAGGTGTTAACTTTCGGGGTTGCACTCAATCTCAATCACCCCTCTGAAGTACAATAAGTAAATAACATAAGTATGGAGACTCTGATGCTGCAGCAGTGTTTTATTGAAATGCATGGGTAATATGTTAATAGCAATGTATTGATGTATTAAGTGTTTAATGCTATAGTGTGCATGCTGTAATTATAATCAATAATCAGTCCAGAGCAGAGGCTAAAAAAAAAAAAAGAGAATCCGTAGTTAATTTACGTAAAACGTAAAAAAAAAGAGATAATTAAAAGTTACAGTTGCTGCGCAGTGAGTCCAGGACGGACATTTTGAGGAGGAAAATGAATAAGAAATAAATGACAATTCATTAGCTGAACTGTCTTACCTTTAAACCTCAAACATGTATTTCACACAGCACAATGCCTGAGTAGGTATAGGTGTAAGATGTAAAACGCTGCATAAACCTGGTGGTCTCACAACCTTAGTCACCACGGGCAAGTGGGGCAATAACAGCTGTAGAGCATAAAAATGCAGATTTTAGACTAGCGTCTGAATAGTAAACGTTGGAGATTTATTCAGCGGGAATTTGCAGTAGCAATTTTCATGCACCGCGGGCTAAATTCTTAATAATTCAGAAATCTGACTGGATTGTTTGTGGATGACAGTCTGAAGATGAAGTGTATCAAGTTTGGTGTCAATTGAGGACCTATGTGCAAAGTTGTTTATTTTATGCATAAGAGGGCATATTTCCTCAGAATATTATAATAACAATGGGAGATTGGGGGCAGCTGGGAGCTGCCTGGACCCTAATTTACAGATGAATTAAAAATAAGATGTAAAGAAAGGAGGTAAATCTGTCATTAACGAGCAAGCAGAGGCAATCACAGAATCACAAAGATTCCACATCACACTATAAGCTAAGTTTTCCTTATGCATGCCTGCATGAATGGTAGATAAGAGGTAAAACGTAGACAAGAAGGATGGAATCATGTGTTTCCTTAATGCTTATTTATTGGGTACAGAATCCAATGACTATGCCACAGTACCAAGCTCCTCTCATACCATGTTAGATCCGTACAGAAATTATAAAACTAAGTAGTAGTGTCAGACAGGAATCAGTACTACTTCTGTGTTGCAAGCTACAAAAATAAAAGTGTCAAATTCACCTGAGTTGCAATGTTGGTTGACAGTATATTGTTCTTCCTGCAGTTGGTAAAGTTTTCATCACGGTCAGTAAAGCTGACTCCATTCAGTTAAAAAGGAAGCTAAATGTAGTGTTCCTCATTTTGCTCATTTATCATTTTTGCTGTGAATTTAATTTTGGAAAAGATGCTGAGATAATTTTGGAAAAAGCCAAAACCAGTTTTAACAGCTATGACTGTGTTGTTGTCTCAGAGCTACAATGTTTTTATACAGGAGGAAGACTGTGACATGTGTCCACACTGTTGCAGTTAAATATTTAAGAAAAAGAGAGGCCAGACTGATAGCAAATCTCAGTTCGATTTAGGTGTTATGGTCGCTCTTAAGTTCTTCAGTGAGTTTGTATTAGCAGAGATGCTTTGTGTGCTTTGATTGTTGAATTTTAGATAATTTCTGATTGTTTATATGTAGAGATTCCTAATGAAATTATTTAAAGTAATTTTAAGTAATTAAATGTATTTTGACCAGTTGAATTTAATCTGCTGTCGTCTTGGTTCACTTTGTGTCAGGGTCAAACTTTGGCTGCTGTTAACACTGTGTTAACCTTGTGATGTGGAGCTTAGACTGTCTGATAGCACACACAGGAACACACATCCCCTGCTGCTTCTTTGGGTTGTTTACATTCCATTTCAGACACAGAGCGATTGTTAGTTCTGCATGCATCAGAGAAGATTCAAACTTAATTTGAAAATGTTTCATGTACTCTTAAATTAAAACTGTTGCGTCTTAAGAGTTTATTATGGACTTTGTTTGAAACAGCAGTGAATTTGTAACTTAATCTCTTCAACATAAATAGATTTTGGAACTGAATATAGTTTTGCCGCGCATTAAGTAACATCACCTACTTCAAGAGACAAATTAAAGGCATTTAACCTTTTATTGACTCTTTTCTAAGAGCAAGGTGTTCTAACACCTGCCTCTAGCCAGAAAACCACCTACATTTATATCCTTAAAGCTAAAAAACCTGGAGAAAGGCGCTTTGTTCAAGATCTGAAAAGCTGTTAATGCAATTGTTCCAATTTTGACTGATGTCAATTCTAATTTGGCCTCATTACCTCATGAGTTTAAATTTTACATAGTGGTGCATTTGTGTTCAGTATTCTTTTTCTGATTGTCAGAATTAATTCTGACTCACCTACAATATAGGCATCAGAGATAAAGAGAGACCTTGATGGCCTTGTTGACCTGGTGGAAGCATGTCGCTTTTGAGAAAGCATGTAAACAGACTCTATTCTCCTCCTGAAATGTTTGGCGGAAAGAGGTGACATCGCTTGCTAAGCTGTCAGCATGGTCACCTAACTGGAGTACATTTTGGATAATGGTCAGCTCCTCTCAACAGACAGAGTTTTGCTGTGGTCCGCAGTGCCTCCTCCACACATGAAAGAAGATGTGTTCCTTCTTAGGCATTACCAGTTACTGCAAGTACAGGACTCATGGATACTCTGCAAAGAACTTTGTCGCTTTGTGCTGCCACTCTGAACTCTGCACCTGAACTCTTCAATGAACTGATAAGATGACATCAGCATTCAGAGACTGAAGACGACTCTCATGTCAGCATCAGCTTTGGGCTTGCCAGACAATGAACTGCCTTTTGTTTACATGTACAAGAAAAAGACAGCTTCATCATGGGAATCTTGGTTCACACACATGGCTCTCATTATCGCCTGATGGCTTTCTATTTTTCTAAGCTGCCTCCTGTAATACAGGAGATGCGAGGATACTTATGAACTGTTACAGCTAAAACTATTCTAAATGGGAAATCAGCCTCATTGACATTGGCTCTTGTAAAGTTTTAATTTCATGCTGTTTTAAACATCTGAACACTTCTGCCACCAACACAAGACAGTGACACCAAATCTGTTTACAATGTGACCATCCTGTTTGTTTACATTAGTCACATTGATTGACTTAAGATAAGTGCAAAAGATAATTATACGACTGTGAAACGCTAGTTGATACTGTTAGATCACCTAGGCCAGATTTGAAGCAAACCCTGTACCAAATGCTGATTAGTTTCTTTTGTGAAGATTCAGCAATGAGACTATTTTTCAGGCTATACGGTCACTACTGAAACAGGTGTAGTAGAGGCACATACTTTGCCTCCTTGAACATCTGGTTAATGAGCTAGGTTGTAGGCAATAACACATGCCTGTATTTAAGCATTATTACAGCAGCGTAACAAATAATTATTATTTTGAGAATAATTATGATAAGTACACTTTATTTAAATGGCATACACATACCACAGTGATTGGTCATCTATGCTTAAAACACTTTGTACATTTAAGAAGAAGGATGTCTACTGATTACGTTATCTTCTACTAGCCATTTCAATCTATATCAATACTGCATAGCATATTTGTCTTGGTTTTAACTCTTGGCATTACATTAGGGTGTTTGCCCCAAAACTATTTAAGATGGGCATGAATGTTATTCTTTTTACTGTACTTTATTAATCTTTATGTAACGTTGAGTTGGCTCCGAGGCCAACAATTTCATTACTGATAATGAAGTTTCATTGTTATCAAGTATATGACAATAAACTTGAACCTTGAACTATACATCGATTCAAGATATTTTGGTGTCACCCATGAATTTGGTTTTATGATATCTAGTCTAGTAAACCAAACCAACACTCAGCTCTTATATCACACTTTTGAAGTAATTTCTTGTCTTTACAATTGCATATTGCACAAAAAAAAAAAAAAGCGCTGCACCACAGGTGACACTGATTCCGTTAATAAATGAGAAATATCTTAAAGGTAATGCTTTAGCATTCAATGCTATTAAACAAAGTTGTGTTTAACTCATCTCTAAGTTTTTCTTTGACGTGTTAGCCTAAGTTTCACGCGGCCTCACACATGTAGAAAAAGGGGGGATAAAGGAGGATAAAGCAATAGTTTGGAAAAAATAACAATAATAGTTTTTTGAAAGAAAAATAGGTAAATGAATAACTATAATAAACCTCCATACACTATAGTGGATAATTTATTAAAGGATTAAAATGCTTACTTCTTCAACTTTTACTTCTTTCAAAGATGATTGAAGCATGACCATTGGGAGAATAAACTTTTCAGGGAATAAACAGTGACAGAGTTAGTGGCAAAGATATCAAAGAGTCTAGTAACAATACTAGGACTTTAATGAACTATGAATGAGAGATTGCTGAAACAATAATGACAACAGGTCTAAAATGTCAATTTTAGATTGATACAATTGAGCCAATGATACTCTGAAAGAAAAGTGTGACAATTTTGTAAAGAGATCTTTATCTCGTTCCTCTTTGTTAGAGTGGTATTGCAGAATTGCCATGACAATCTGGGTTTGTTCCTGGGATCCTAACTCATCCTGTCCTCCGTCCACCTGCTACACAAGTTGATCAGCGTGCAGCTGGTGAGGGTTCGCCCAAAATCCAGACATCTACCTCCCCCAAGGATTGCTCGTAATCGACTCCTGGGGTGAGAAGAGACTGCTTGTGGGAGCGTGGGGGGGAGATGGTGTGATACAGCATTCCCATTGGAAGAGGATACAATATTGGAAACCACAGGGTAAAGATAAATAGGCTATAAACAAAGATAAAAAAGTTAAGAAACTTGATAAAAAAATAATGAAAAATATCAATGAACTAAGAGAATCTCATGTCTAGGAGAATCTCAGAGTGACTGCAAAATAACTAAATGGGGAAAAAGTCATAATAAACTTTTAACTGAAAGGAATGATCAGCGGAGCCTATTCATCTGTTTCAGGTGGTGAGTTGGTACTAATCAAATCTTTGGATGAGGTATCTTTGTGTCCAAGGTGGAAAGGTCTGTTCCAGGTGCTGCTGATACCAGGACCGCGCTTAAGGTCGAGGGCCGAGCAGAATGGATCCATGCTTCAAGGTGCAGATCGGCTTCCCAAACGGCTAGCAACAGGAAAAGCCATGGCGAGTGAAGGGGTGATTCTTCCTCTTCTTCTGCTAAGCGGACCCAGGCTGAGAACCGTGCAAGGTGATCCAGAAAACGAGTGAGCGCTTTGGCCAAGGTGCTGAGTCAATTGAACGCAAATGGAAAATAATCAACAAGCACCTCAGTGCTTAGCAGCGTAGTAAGACTTCTCACCACACAAACATACAAAGAAAAGACCTACTGGACTGTTCTAACAAACAAACTAAGAAGAAAGACAATGTTATGGTGAGAAAGTATGAGAAGACATGTTCTTCCAGCTCTCATCCGGACGAAAGAGATGGACCCCATTGTTATACTGACAGATGTATGATGAATGACTGTTATGTTGCATGTCTACTAATCTATTCTACAGGTAAATGGTTGCAGGCAACACATGATACAAGCTTGGTTGAGAGCTTTTTGCCAAGTTTAATGAGAGTGAGGTACACTCCTGCTAACCCATTGTGGAACTACAGGACTATGGTGTTTCACTTAAAAGCAATTGAAATGATACCATGATTGTAAACTATGGAAAGTTAATTATCAAAGGGTTCATGGTGAGTTAAAAAGTTGTAAAGTCATTGAGCATGATGAAGATGATGAGTTCATCCATGTTACCTTACTTTTTATCCATAAACACGATAGCAACTAAAAGGGAAGCATCAATACAGAACAAAACAAAAAAACAGCGTTTAGTAACCTAGAATAGCAATAAACAACATCAGCCTAATGATGGACTATGCGCATGGAAGTAATTGAATTAATTGTTGGGTATGTTAACAATCACTATCTTAATCTCATTTGCCAATGCTAAATCGAATTCCATTCACTAAATGGTAAATGGTAAATGGACTGCATTTTTATAGCGCTTTTCTAGTCTATTGACCACTTAAAGCGCTTTACAATACTTAAGAAGATTAAGAAAGGTTTGACTGGTATGATTTTGGTAATCCACTTTATGAAACTAACCACGATCGTTATTTTCTAGGTGACCACACATCTCTACTTTCAGAATCACAGAAAGAAATAAAGAATTTTGTGATGTCATAGGTTAATCAATATGATTGACCTCTAGGTGTCAATATCTTTGGTGTTTACTGAGTTTTCACTCAATCCAGAGGTTCCTTTCGACATATGATTGAATTAACTTTGAATAGACTAACTGATCATCAATTACAGGACCAGGTAATTGTGAAATAAAAGTGTTGCTCCTATGCTAAAGGTAAATGTTTGAGATGAGTCCGTTCCGGGGCAGATGTCTTGTCTCTGACCTCTGCAAATGTAGAACCGACAACTGTACTATCCCTGTAGGAACCTGAGATAAATTAAGGATTTTTCAATACCTTCCAGGTGCTAGATGTTCACGGATAATGGAAGAATCAATATGTTTTTACGTTGAATCTGATCTGAACCTACAGAGCTTACGCACAGACAAAGTTTGAAAATGTAGGAACTCATAGTTGTCTTGAAGTGCCAAAATGTAAGTAACTTCTTCTTCCATCTATGAAAAGTGTTCACATGATCTGACACTGTATCTGATTTAATCCAGGCCGATACAAGGCGTAGGAGAATTGCGTGAAGTCAATGTACTTAATCATTTCATCCTTATGTTAGTAACAAGTGTGATTATACTGCTAATTGTTTGTACCTGTATCTCTGCCATAGTGAAAGGCAGTGTTGAAAAAATCTGTTAACATTATGGTTAAAAACAATGTAAAGTCTTAAAGAGTTGAGATTCCTCTTAACTACATTTCATCCTTTCCTCGTATAACATGCTGTTACTCAGATGATTCTGATTCTGACAATGAAAACCAGAGGGCTGTTGTGACAACACAACCAGGGTGCAGGTAAAGGGTAAAGAGAAAAAAGAATACCTTTCATTCTAATAAGTAATCTGAACTGTAATGTTTTATATATTGTATTTCCACGTATCATTGATTGTTATAATTTAAATAATTTCTGTTTGGTATTTTCCTCTGGGTGTGAAGGTTAAAAGTGCCAGACCTCAACGGAAGGTCTGCACAAAGGAGTGAAAGGTTGTACATTGTTTAGGCTACAGAGCGTTTGCCATACATTACATTTGTTTATTCTATACATTTTATTGTTTTGGGTTTGAGGTATCCATAATCTTTAATGAGTGAAGTCACCAGAGATTGACTTGATTTTTAAATCATAGATAGTGACAAGCATGGTAAGAAGAATGTATACCAATAAATTTGACCACAGTTTTAAAATGGAAACTGGAAAAGTAAGGACTCTAAAGTAATATCTTGTATTTCTTTAAAGTGTTCTGAGTTACTGTAATCAAGTCATATATTGTGCTATGATGAGAGTCACAATCACTAAACCATCTACATATCTAGGTAAAGAGTTGAAATGTGAATCTGTCGCAGATATTTTATGGGTTTAGATTTGAGTGTTTCGTTTTATTTTGATACCCTATAAGTGAGTCAAAGAATGACTAATTGATTATTTTGCTATGTTCTATAATCAACTTTAAAATGAGCCTTCACAATTTTAAATTGATTTGGATCTTGGATTGTTCCATTTTGTCAACATATAAAAGTGGGATTTTGGCCTATTGTTTGTAGGTGCATGACACCTGTGAGCTCTGTCGGAGATCTTAAAGCACTTCACAGTGTTTCAGAGATCTTTAACCACTTGAGAGTGTTCTTCAGAGAGGCCTCTGTTGGGCTGTATAGAGTGGAGCTCATAGCTCACATGAAGAGAAATGTTTTGAGGTAGTGTTGATCTCATAATGCGTTAAGTAATTACAGCGGGTTTCTATTTGACTTAATAATATTTACTATGGAGTTACAAATGCAAAATATGCATTGAGTTTGCTATTTACTGTACTAAAGATTAGAAAAAATCTGTGGCTTGTTGAAAGTGATCCAAGTTTCTAGTTTTACCTTAAGGTTACACTAAGGTTTTAAAGTAGGTTTGATTTACATTCATAATGTTCTGTAGACATATGAGTTAATGATCATGTATGGGGGAAAGTAAAGAATGACAAATGTTTCACTCTGTAACGTGTAATGTGTAAGTCATTGAAAACCAGTAAGGATAATCCTTATGTTTGAATGTTTTGGATACAATAAGAATTAGTTTATACAGTATTTGCATACACAGTAAGAGTTAGTAAACTTTAATCTGATTGGTTTCTCTATATGACACTCTTGGAAAAAGAGGGTTGTTATTGGTTGATGGTCCATGTATGATTTGTATTCACATGTTTACTTGTTCTATTGAACTTTTATATATTGTCATTGTAAGCGAGTGCGATTCAACTCTGAAGGTGTTCCTGATTTGTTCTTAAGGTAATGGTAAGAATAATGGTAGGTAGTGTTGATCTTACGATCAAAAAGGGGGGAACTGTGAAGGAATTTTCCTTCTTGTATGTTAAACTTGCCTCTTGTAGGTTAAAGGTAACTTAAGACAGTGCTTCACAGGTCAGGTCAACTGTCTGTCTCTGTTCACCTGTCTCATTCTGTGTGCCAGACAAGGCCGAGTTGGCTCTGGCATCTGGTAGACCAAGGTCTGCTAAATATCTTCAGTTTTCAGGGTTAGACACAACAGGCTGGTGCCTGGTCGTTGACGCTGGATAACAGATACGGTAGAGAGGCTATGCTGTTGCTAGGACAGCAATGGTTGACGTCTTTCCTTGTTTGGATCTGATATCCAATAGAGTCGTCACACATGACAGACTGAGTGAGGAATAACCCTATTTGGATATAACGGAACTTATCAGTTCTGGGGAGGGTTAAATACTGAACTTCAGGACACCATCTTCAGATTTGGGTAGCAGTACGCTGTGATTCACACGTGGTGTTTCCCTTTTCTCCTCGATCGAGCTTCTTGTTAGAGTGAACCAGCTCTAAGATTTCCATCACAGTAAAGACTGTTGGAGGTGGGAGGTAATCTTGCAGTCAGAAAAGTAGGCGTAATTGGAAAGTAGTTGATTCAATCCCTGGGATATACTGGCACTGACACTGACGCATGAAAGAGCTTAAAATGTGAAAAAGATTTAAACCAATGAAGCAGACCAGTGCCTGCTCCAAAAGAAACGGACTGGCAGCTGACATTATCTACTTCCAAAATGCCATGCATAATGTTTGTCAGGAAAATCATCAGTTGCCAGTGTCAGGGAATCAGTTCTGTCTGCCAATTCTGTCTGAGCATCTTATGTTAGACTCGAAATCAATTTATTCATCAAAGTATTCAATATGCTTTAGAGCCAATATTAATTATTAATGTGTGTGTGTGTGTGTGTGTGTGCGCACGCATGTCGGGTCTGTTCCAAAATGTGTGTGTGTTTCCTTTTTCTGACTCGTGTCAGAACAGGCATTTTTCAACTTTAACCCCTTGGATAATTTGTGAAAAGTCAGAATGAAAGATTGCCAACAGATCATTTTAAACATCTAATACTAAGTAGAAATGGAGTGCCTGTAACATTTTACACTTTAAAATGTGCCAATTATTTATATTTATATACAAGTTCCCAATGTCAGAAAAAAGTAAGTTAATCAGTTGGATTGTAAATAAAAAATTTTTGG
Organism: Lateolabrax maculatus; assembly: GCA_031216445.1. Lineage (NCBI taxonomy): Eukaryota > Metazoa > Chordata > Actinopteri > Acropomatiformes > Lateolabracidae > Lateolabrax > Lateolabrax maculatus. The sequence goes on along the minus strand of CM062197.1, from coordinate 25,140,295 downwards.
ATTTAAATCTAGATATTAATAATCATAATAATTGTTTCATGCTAATTTTTTGTGGACGTAGTTTAAGTTTAATGAGAAGTTTAATGAGATTTGAAAGTAACAATGTCTCTGCTGCTATTAGGATTCCAAAAGAAAGTGCTCAAACAGCTGGTTGAATTAGAGAAGAAGTAAATACGAATTGGACAAAGGGTAGAACCACATGGTGTCTTCAAACTGTCTAGCTTGGCCACGGAGGAGGAATTCCGAAGCCTTGAAAACTAGTTGTAGAGTGTGGAGAATCGGGCAGCAATGGTAAAATAACACTCGAAAGCAGCATTTCCTCATTAAACCTCTCACTTTCAACAAGTCCATCCTTTGTTCTTTAAACTATAGTGTTTACTTAACCACTTATTGCCTGAATTTATTTACAATCATATATATATAAAATATTATTTGTGTTTTTTTCTGTCATGTAGATGCTAAATTAAGTGGAGATTGTTAATTTCAATATAGCACATACAACAGATATAAATTTAGGTATGAGGCAAATTAACGACATAAGGCATAATTGGGCATAATAGTAATTAAACAAATTTTCCAGTCTCAGGTATGTATATTATTTTATTGTTGCTGATATTGCTGAAACATGGCTTTGAAATTGAATAACAACATGTTTTTGTACAATCATTGCTGTTCCATCATCACAGTATTTTAAATACAGCTTAATGCGGCAAAATCACTTTGCTGCACAGTCCCAAGGGCTAGTTGGGCTAGTCCCCTTGTTCGCAAAAAGAAGAAAACAGTGTTACTTGTGGAATTCTCAAAAGAAGTGGTTGTTCTTGTTGAAGCACAGGTGAACATTGCACTTTGAACATCTGATCACAGTCTGGTCCTTGTAATTTGGGAGTTTGCAGCATTGCTGCCCACTTTCAACCACTGGCCAATGACCGACAGCATCTGAACGGACTTCCAATGTTTGAATAGCTTAGCTACACCTTGATGTTTCTTCTTTTCAAATTCCCTTTCAACATCAGATGAAGGCTGCCCCTTCTTCTTCCTTGACATGTGTACCAGCGCTATTGTAGTATCATTTTTCAGTGAAACATGTGATGTGCTGAAGAAGATAAAATGCAATGCCAGATAATGACAAAATATATTGTGTGTTAGTTTAGAAGTACAATAATGAGAAGTAGATGTTAAAAGACTATTACAAGATATTATCCATAAAACATATCTAATGTAAACCTCACTGCACCTAATGTAATATTGATGTAATCCCAAGCGTACTTGCATGAACATCATTATTTTTAAAAAATACCACAAGTGACAGTTAAGAGATAAGGGTGTCTAAAAGCAGTAATAACGATAGATAAGGATGGGAACAGAACAGAAATGGGAAAATACTGGTGTAAATTAAACAAAAAAAAAGGATTAAGAAAGAAGGATATACTCAAGAATGTCCTAGAGATAAGGGCACACCTGGAATGGGTGAGGTAATGTGGTGCCACTGTGAACTGCTGCCACCTGTGAACTGCTGCCACCGCTCCAGTGTGAATATGGCACCTGTCTCTTTGTGTGACCCTGTGCATGTGCATGTGTGTGTTCGTACAGGTGCCACTGGATGGGTTAAATGCGGAGAAATAATTTCACTTGTGTGTGATTAATAAAGTTAAATAAAAAAAAATAATAATAATAATTAAAAAAATAAACAATCAAAAACAGCCGTAATACAGATGGGCAGATTTTTGACATTTCATAATATGTGGGGCGGGAATGGGGGGCAATTTAAAACTCCAGGAGAACAGCAGGAGAGAGGCAGGAAAAATCAGAAGGACTGGCAAGCATGGGATGCATATTTGATCATTTATATCATATATGATATGTAATTTATATAATTTATCATCGGTTTTCAGTGTGTTTTCTTGCCTGATTCACTCGTGGTAAGCGGAATTTGGAACAGATGCCGAAACCAATTCTGCAGATCACGAACCGGCCACAGAGCTCTGCACAGCAGCATTTCCAGTCTGAACATTCAAACTGGTTAACATGTGCGCCAAAAGGACACGGAGAGGAATTTGTGATGCTCCGTGTGTCAATGGCGTAATTCAAACAACGCTTCTCTCAAATGAAAAACTACAAAGGCACGCCACTTTTAAACCAGCTTCTTCCAAACCAGCAAACAACATTCCTCAAAAGACTGACACAATAAGAACCTGACACCTCTACTGAAGCATCCATCCTGTCCTCTCTTGTCAAAGGTAAATCAGCACTTCATATCACGGAGCCAGGGATCGAACCGAGAGCCTTCCGATTACTAGCGGTCACTCTACCTCCTGAGCCAGGCTGCCCCAAGTTAGGTATAGTTAGGTATACTTCGGAGTTAGGTTTGCCTCTTTCAGAAGCGAAAAACGTAAGCCCCTTCCACGCCTTTTGAATTTCTTGGCATCACACTTGACAATCAGAATCAGAATCAGATTTATTGCCATGTAGGCTATCACATACAAGGAATTTGCTGTGGTGTATTGGTGCATAACAAGTACAGACAAGTAGTGCAAAAGTCAATATAGCATAAATATAAAGTAGTATTAAAGTACTAAAGTACTAGTACTAAATAGTAGTAAATATAATTTAGAATACAGAATATGAAAAAATATTACTAAATATGTGCAATATATATTTTTAAGATGAAAATGAAATATAACTAAAACTGTGCATGAATGTGCAAAATATTGTCCAGGGAATGTGTAACTGTTTAAATACGATCTGTAGTCCACAAGTGTGCATTAATGTAACGTATTACGACAAGGGACTTTGAGTTAATGTAACGCATAGTGTCTGTTTGGGGAGGGGATAAGGGTCCATATCAGTGGAGGCCCCGGGCCTTGTTAATCAGGCCAGCTGCAGACGGGAAGAAACTGTTCTTGTGGCATGAGGTTTTGATCCTAATGGACCGCAGCGTCCGACCAGAGGGGACAGTCTCATACAGTTTGTCTCCGGGGTGGGAGGGGTCGGCTTCAATCTTCCCTGCATGCCTCAGGTTCCTGGAAACTCACAGGTTCTGGAGAGATGGTAGATTGCAGCCAATCACCCTCTCTGCAAAGCATATGATACGCTGCAGTCTGCCCTTGTCCTTGGCAGTAGCAGCAGCGTACCAGATGGTGATGGAGGACGTGAGGATGGACTTGATGATGGCAGTGTAGAAGTGCACCATCATCGTCTTTGGCAGGTTGAATTTCTTCAGCTGCCGCAGAAAGTACATCCTCTGCTGTGCTTTCTTGGTGATGGAGCTGATGTTCAGCTCCCACTTGAGGCCCTGGGAGATGAAAGAGCCCAGGAAGCAGACAGACTCCACAGTGTTGACTGGGGAGTTTCTCAGGGTGATGGGGGTGAGTGGGGCTGGGTTCTCTCTGTAGTCCACAGCCATCTCCACTGTCTTGAGAGTGTTGAGCTCCAAGTTGTTCTGGTTGCACCAGGTCACCAGATGGTCAATATCTCACCTGTAGGCAGACTGATCCCCACCAGAGATGAGCCCGATGATGGTGGTGTCGTCCGCAAACTTCAGGAGCTTGACAGACTGGTGACTGGATGTGCAACTGTTGGTGTACAGGGAGAATAGAAAAGGGGAAAGAATGCAGCTTTGAGGGGAACCGGTGCTGATGGTTGGGGAGTCAGAGACATGTTTCTCCAGTTTCACGTGCTGCCTCCTGTCGGACTGTGATCCACCTGCAGGTGGAGTCAGGCATGCTCCGATGGGAGAGCTTGTCCTACAGCAGAGATGGGATGATGGTGTTGAAGGCAGAGCTGTAATCCACAAACAGGATCCTGGCGTAGGTTCCCGCGGAGTCCAGATGCTGGAGGATGAAGTGGAGGGCCAAGTTAATTGCATCATCAACAGACCTGTTGGATCTGTAGGTGAACTGCAGGGGGCCAGGAGTGGGTCTGTGATGGATTTGAGGTGGGACAGCACAAGGCGCTCAAATGACTTCATTACCACAGAGGTCATGGCGACGGGTCTGTAGTCATTAAATCCTGTGGCCCATGGCTTCTTGGGAACAGGGATGATGGTGGAAGTCTTGAAGCAGGCTGGTACGTGGCACGTGTCCAGTGAGGTGTTAAAGATATCCGTGAACACCGGAGACAGCTGGTCAGCACAGTGCTTCAGGGTGGATGGAGAGACAAAGTCAGACCTGGCTGCTTTGCGGGGGTTCTTTCTCTTGAAAAGTCTGTTAACATCCTTCTCCAGGATTGAGAGAGGTGTCACTGTGGACGGGAAGGGGGCCTCTGAGGTTCTCTGACCAGATACCGAGCGTGGAGCGAACAAACCTGGACTCCCTAGTTATTGTCCTTGGGGACTTTAACAAAGGAAATCTAACACGTGAAGTCCCCAAATACCGACAGTTTATTAAGTGCCCCACCAAAGAAGAGAACATCTTGGATCACTGTTACACCACAGTCAGCAGGGCCTACCACGCCGTCCCCCGAACTCCACTGGGAAACTCTGACCACATCATAGTCCACCTGATTCCTGCTTACAGGCAGAAGTTAAAGCTCTGCAAACCTGTGGCGAGGACATCAAAACAGTGGACCAGTGAGGCTGTGGAGGAACTTCAGGCGTGCTTGGACTGTACTGACTGGGATGTTTTCAGGACTGCCACCAACAGTCTGGGTGAGTTCACAGAGGCTGTGATGTCCTACATCAGCTTCTGTGAGGACAGCTGTGTACCATCACGCACCAGGGTGAGTTACAACATCGACAAACCCTGGTTCACAGCCAAACTCAGACAGCTAAGGTCGCAAAAGGAGGAAGCATTCAGGAGTGGAGACAGAGGCAGGTTCAAAGAGGCCAAGTACAGGTTCAGAGACCCCCTCCTCCCCCTCCACAGTGACACCTCTCTCAATCCTGGAGAGGGAGACTTTTTAAGAGACAGAATCCCCGCAAAGCAGCCGGGCCAGACTCGGTCTCTCCATCCACCCTGAAGCACTGTGCTGATCAGCTGTCTCCAATATTCACTGATATCTTCAACACCTCACTGGAGATGTGCCACGTATCAGCCTGCTTCAAGACTTCCACCATCATCCCTGTTCCCAAGAAGCCAAGGGCCACAGGACTTAATGACTACAGACCCGTCGCCCTAACCTCTGTGGTAATGAGGTCATTTGAGCGCCTTGTGCTGTCCCACCTCAAATCCATCACTGACCCACTCCTGGACCCCTGCAGTTTGCCTACACACCCAACAGGTCTGTAAATGATGCAGTCAACTTGGCCCTCCACTTCATCCTCCAGCATCTGGACTCCGCAGGAACCTACGCCAGGATCCTGTTTGTGGATTTCAGCTCTGCCTTTAACACCATCATCCCGGCTCTGCTGCAGGACAAGCTCTCCCAGCTGAGTGTGCCTGGCTCCACCTGCAGGTGGATCACAGACTTCCTGTGCGACAGAAGGCAGCACGTGAAGCTGGGGAAACATGTCTCTGACTCCAGGACTATCAGCACCAGTTCCCCTCAAGGCTGCGTTCTTTCCCCTCTACTCTTCTCCCTGTACACCAACAGCTGCACATCCAGTCACCAGTCTGTCAAGCTCCTGAAGTTTGCAGACGACACCACCCTCATCGGGCTCATCTCTGGTGGGGATGAGTCAGCCTTCAGGTGGGAGATTGACCATCTGGTGACCTGGTGCAGCCAAAACAACTTGGAGCTCAACACTCTCAAGACAGTGGAGATGGTTGTGGACTACAGAAAGAACCCAGCCCCACTCACCCCCATCACCCTGAGAGACTCCCCAGTCGACACTGTGGAGTCCGTCCACTTCCTGGGCTCCATCATCTCCCAGGATCTCAAGTGGGAGCTGAACATCAGCTCCATCACCAAGAAAGAACAGCAGAGGATCTACTTTCTGCGGCAGCTGAAGAAATTCAACCTGCCATCATCGAGTCCATCCTCACAACCTCTATCACCATCTGGTACGCTGCTGCTACTGCCAAGGACAAGGACAGACTGCAGCATATAATTCGCTCCACAAAGAGGGTGATTGGCTGCAATCTACCATCTCTCCAACACCTGTTCGCCTCCAGGACCTGGAAGCGTGCAGGGAAGGTTGTGGCCGACCCTTCCCACCCTGGACACAAACTGTTTGAGACTCTCCCCTCTGGCAGGAGGCTGCGGTCCATCAGGACCAAAACCTCTCGCCACAAGAACAGTTTCTTCCCGTCTGCAGCTGGCCTGATCAACAAGGCCCGGGACCCCCATTGACACGGACCCCTATCCCCTCCCTAAACAGACACTACGCATTACATTAACGCACAGACCCCCGGCGTAATGCGTTTCATTAACACACACTTGTGGACTATAGTTTATACTTAACCCATACACACTCAATATTTTGCACATTCCTCGCAGTTTTAGTTTTATTAATTTATTCATTATCATCTACAAAAGATATATTGCACATATTTAGTAATTTTCTTTTTCATATTCTGTACTGTAAATTATACTTACTTAGCACTAGTACTATAGTACTTTAAATTACGATATTTATGCATACCCTTGAACCTTGCACTACTTGTCTTGTCTGTACTTGTCTGTAATTGTCTGTACATGTTATGCACCAATACACCACAGCAAATTCCTTGTATGTGAAAACGTACTTGGTAATAAACCCAATTCTGATTCCAATTCCGATACTGGCCACTGAGTTACCTTTACAGCCAAAATAAATACAATGGGCACATGACTAGGAGGGGCGGAACAGGTGTTTTTATCTGCTACACAGACTACATTTTTGAAGCGTGTGTTATGTGCCACCTTCACTGTGTGCATATGGAGTTTTGCTAATATTTACTCATTTGTAGGCCAACATGTGGCTATGCAAACATGAAAGTTATACAGTGAGATGCCCTTTAATTATGATGTTGACTTCACAAAACAGCACTTCTGAATCTGGCAACGTTTCAATTACTTAACAGAACTTCAAAAGAAAACACCTTTATTTCAAGAAGAAAAACAAACAAAGCTATTCATTATTAGCTGTTTTTTTTTATTTGCTTGTTAATGGAATTGCTATACCTTAGCCATAATGATCTTTGTTAATATCTTTACAATGGACTAAAAAAGTCAAGTTAAAAGGTTACCAGAAATGTATCTGGGAGCCACAACAAATCCCTTCAGGGGAGCATTTAGGACTGCTGTTCCATTTGATCTGATTGTTTGATTGTCATATGTATGACATCAATGATGCTTAAATGCATACCTTGCTTTAGTGACTGGTGGCTGTATGCCAGCCTGTTCAATTAATTAATTTCATTCAATTAAGTTCTCATCTTCCTGGTATTCATCAAACTATTGTTTTTAGTAATGTTAATGTCAAAACGTCAAAATAAATTATCGCCTGTTTGCTGTGCAGAAAAGCATTTAGGTTAATAAGGCTACCATTAGACCACAATGCCACATCAGAAGATTTAAATAATTAATGAAGTTACAGCTGCTGTGCCACATGCTTAAATTGAGCAGAGCCTCTCTCAGTTGGTAAGTGAAATGACAGCCATGCTGAAATTTGAACGCTTTCAACATTATTGGTTTCAGTTTTTATCCAAACATCCCTGAAACAATACAACTAAATAAATCAAAACAAACAAATAATTTTCAGTGTTGTGTCTCAGTGTGTGATATTGGACTGGCCCCTCACTACTACTGGTCTCTTTCTGTAAATGACAACATGCTCTTTGTCTGCCTGCCTCCAGAGTTATTATTAGAAATTGTGCTGCATGACTGGCTGTTTTCAAAGGCAAATGGAACATTATTTTGTATGCAACAATGGGCTCTCTCACTGTGGCCCTCTCAATGTGATGGTTTAGCTAAGAATGCAATTGTTCCTCCAAGCCTTGTTCAATACCAATCAGCCATGTTATTAGTCATGGTCAGCCAGCATGCTGCAAACTCCAACAGCACCATATACTGGCTGCTGTATGCCTTTGCCTGGATAGGAGGCATACTACTCTAACATGATTCACATTATTGTTCATCAGGTGTTTCGCTCAAGACAGATTGAAGAGAAATTTCGTCCTTGAATGACCAAATGAGCATTACTCCTAGTGGATTTAATAATGAATTCAGATGCTGTGGTGCAATGACAAATCTGATCAGATGGCTGTTTCACCAGACTGATTAATTTAATACAGATACTAGATAACATCCAGGCCATGAAAGGTGAAAACGCTCTGAAACACACAATAAGAGGTTGATTGTTGTGATAAGATGTCCATTTTTTTCTCATACTGATGTGGATAATACTGTGTGACAGTTACAGACTACAATCAGTAGTGTGGAAAAATAAGAAAATAAGCAAGCTTGTGCCTTCTATCTTGAGCATGGAGAGCAATAAATGAGAGCGACAATATTACTAAGGACGTTGCACTCCCACTAATCAAAAAATAAGAACTTCTTCCATGAAGAAAGACATTCAGATCCAGTCCATTAGAGAGCCAGCGAAACAGCAGGGTCTTTCATTTTATTATCAATACAAATAATGAATAAAGGACATAACTCCACCCCTCAAACACACGTCAATTTTAGAATTGACTTGACATGACATGATATCATGGCGCAGGAGGCTTTACGTCGCATTGCACAACCAGAAATTCATGTACATGTACACACATACACTTCAGTACACACACAGACAGAACTGTGTATTGTGGAATAGGCTAAACATACCACTTTCGATAGAAAGTCAATACAAGCTCTAAAGAAACAATGGGTCATTGTTGACCTTGTTCTGTGCTCCAATCCACTGACCAGACATTGCTCTGCTGGCTGCTCAGGCTAATATATTCTTGACAGAATGTAAAGAAAACTCAATAGAAAAGAACAGATGTGAAGATTTTAAAAAGGGAAGCAGGAAAAGACCATTATTACATAGCGCAGTATGTGCATTTAGTGCATATACTCATTGATTGACCGCATGTCAAAAGTCCTTGCAACGAATGCCAAAGCAACTCAAAAATGCTTGTATTCTGTATAGCTAGTGTCACAACTCAAGCAGGGAGAGGACTCAGATGCAGACCACATCTCAAAAGGTCAAAAAAAGGCTTATTCTGATGAAAGAAAAACTCACAAAATCCTCACACAAGGGGCCAGGAACAACAAGAACATAGCAGATGAACACCAGACAAACAACGACAAGGACCCGACAGAGGACAAAGGGAACTCAGGAACATATATGCACACAGACTAATAAGAAACGAGACACAGCTGGGATGGACAGGCAGGTAGCAGGAGAAGGAGGCAATGGAGGAGGCATTATGTATGTATTATGTATGCAAGTGCGTATTAGTCTGGAACCTCTCAGTTCATTTTCAATTTCTAAGGGGCGTTCTCAACTGGCCCAAACAACCAATCAGAGCAACAAAACGCTGTCCTGTTGACGGTATGTCCTGTCAGAACTACAGCAAACACATATTTCTTATCAACATATAGTTTAAGTGCAGTTGTTTGTTCTTCTTTTAGAGAAAATTTACCATCAAGTTTCTTTAACACTATAGCCGGCCATGGAATGTTCCGCATCAGAGACACCCATCTTGGTTTTTTATGAAGATGCCTCAGCGGCGCCTCAACGTCATTGTTTTAAACCCGCCTCATATTAGATAAACAGTTGTGATTGGCTCGCCACATACCAGTTAAGAGGAAATCAGTATGAATGGGAGAGGGGCAAGAAGTATCTGCCAGAGCAAAAAAACATGAGCTTGCAGATTCATCTGGTTCCCAGGCTACTGAACAGGATATGAGGAAAGCATTAAAATGGGCTACCTCCATCACTGTAGGCACCAGTCAAGATCACCCAAGTCTCATGCTGGCTGTCTGTACAAACAAGCTCCATATATCTGTACATGAGTGGGAGTGTGAGGAGTCATTATGTATGTATCAGTGTAGTCAACAGACATAGCCTTGCCATTTGATTGACAATGATTTCTTACACTTGTTTCTTTTTTAATGAGGAGGCAGCAAGCAAACATGAGAGGGAAAGCAGTGCAGTCGAAGCAGGAGAAGACCATACTCATTGATTGACTGCATGTCTGGCTGGTAATGACTTGGAATACAGCTTTCTTTAAATGGTTTTAAGGTTAATGTGTTATAAAATGAATAATTTAAACACTGGCAGAAGAGAGTTTGTGTTACGCTGCTGCTATGATTCAACAGCATGATCACAGCTCATACATCATTGTTGTTTACAAGGGACACCTAGCCTGCAGGCTCAGGCTCCACTCACCTTCAATTAAATCTGATCCATCTAAAGTCTTTTTTTTAGGGGGCTCAAGTTTCATACCACAAAAAATATCTACTGAAATTCATTAAATGAACAGTGAATTGAGCCCCATTGCTACATCAGTGTGTCAAGTCATCAGTCCTAAATCATTTAGCAGAGCCCTGATTTAAATACCATCAGACACCTATGTCATCTGGATCTGCCATCACTTTATCAGGCACCACCCAGGAGGCTAGTTTAGCTTATTCAAATTTGATAGTGGACAGTCATGAATGCTAACAAATAACTAAAGTCAGATGTGTATGACCCTTTATAAACAATCAAAGGCAGATGTAGCAGTGTGGCCTCACAATCCTGGTAGCCTCAGCATTAAATGTATGGTATGTCTGTGGCCAGTTAGAAATTAACTCTTTCTGTACCAAAGTTGTAACACAATGGAAGAAACAAAACAGCTTCAAATTGGGAGACAAACGTGTGACAGTTCACCAGTGTTGTTGAAACAGTTCTTTTCTATCCCTTTTGTCTTGGTGGTAATCTGCGTTCCGGAAAGACACTCTGCTGAAGTGCATCTCATGCAAATGAGCATGTGTAAAAGACACTTGGGGCCACCATGGCACATTCTTTTCCTGAAATGCAATTAAAAGTAGACTTGGATTGTGTTCCTATTCATTTAGCCTGCTTCACTGCTTTTTCATTAGCAGTGTTTGCTTTTGTTGCCCCCTCTCGAGTTCTTGTGCCCTTGGTTGTGCTACATACTGTGCATGGGCACACAAATAAGTGCCATACACACGGGTACATACAATTCACAACTGAGCTCACAGGAAAGGAGTTGCAATATAACCAGTTATTTTTGCAGCTTTATTAAACCACTACCATAATCTGAAGCAACAGTATAATGGACTGAACAGCTTCCTAACCTCTATACGGCATTTTGTATTTCAAACCAATTTGGCAAGAAATCTTCTTGATTGTTTAGCCACACAAATTAAGCTAGTTTTATGCAGTAGTAAGTAAAATGGGCGACTTAAAGTGGAGAAAAAAAGGGCCACAGTGAATTATGGTGATGAAAAACATTTCAAAAACACTTAAGCAGCACTCAGCACTCTTATGCAGAGCTCACTGATATTTTCCTTCACCATGAGAGTTTGACAGGGCAGCATCAAAGAGACTTTCACAGTGATTAATTTAAGAAAACATGACAAACATGTTTTTTTCAGAAAACTTAATACATTCCAATGCTTTAAGTTTAAGTGTTTTAGTTTATTTTATTAGCAAACTAACATTAGCATAAGGAAAAGTGACCAACAAGTTAATTCAGACACCATTCAGCAATCCAAGCTTACACGTTGAAGTTTTCGTAAAGCTTTATTTTACAGATACAGAATCATGTCCTTGCTGTTTCTTGTGACTGTGCAGCTACTGAGCCAACCTCTTCAATTAAAATAGCTGTGGTTACATGGACAATATTTCTTCAATCCAATTGAAATCAATCTGATTTGAGAATCCAACTTAACTGTTTACATGGAAGCTAAATAAAGTGATCCGATAAGATGTGTTTCCGTGCCCCAAAGTATGTAATCAGAATATAACTTTAGTGACATGTGCAAAGGGGTTCCGCCAGCTTTGAAGCGTCTAATCTGCTGGAAATACAGCAGAAGAAAAAAAACACACACACAAACACTCACTGTATTTCAATCAAGAGAGACTGATTCACCAGAGGCTTAAAGAGTGCTCAACTGCTCTATTGCAAGGATGATAAAGAAGATATAGTGTTTGGCGGTTAGACCCCATCAGTATGACATGAAAATATATATGTATAGGGGGATAGGGATGTATCATATGAAAGGATATTCCCCGATGGATTCTAGACAGTGGTGGTGGTGATGATGATGAAGAATTTAAGGAATGCTGAGATTGGATGGATGAGAGCAGGCTTCTGATGAGCATGGTGGGTGTACCTTTAGAACTGAGTATGAAAGGAGCTGGAGAAAGGACTCTATGGAGCTGGCTGTGATGAGGACTGAAGGTGAAAGGGGTGGAGGAGGGTCACTTCAGTTTGCCTCAAATGACAGCTGACGGAAGTAGAGAGATAGAACAGCTTTAAACTTTGACAGCTATGAGATGATTGGCTCAAGAGGGACATGGCAAGAGCATAATTGGTTAGTCTTCCTGGTTGAACTTTGTCTATATTTTCTTTTGCTGGTCCCTGGCTGAAATATAACGTTAATTCTACACTAACGTTAAGGTTAACGTTAACTGTGAGATATCACAATATTGTTGCTCGACCTTACATTAAAAGATGGGAAATTAAAATTCATCCACCAGCCACAGCTCGTCTGTCTGACATCCCGCCCTGCTCGTTAGGTTATGTTTTTCTTCGTTTCATGTTATTTGTTCATCGTTTCCTGTTTTATTTTGTGTTAATCACCTCTCCTCTTGTTTCAGATACTTTACTTCCTTCCCGTGTGTTTCCCGCCTCAGTGATTGTCCACCTAGCCTGATTAGTTTCACATGACCCTCATTACCTCACTCCCTAAGTGTTTTTAGTTTAGTTTAGTGTGTTCCTCTTCCTCTGTGCCAGTTCGTCTTAGTACTTTTTGTCTAAATTTTTTCACTACACTAATAAAAGTATTTGGACAAATGTTTTTTAAGTAAACCAGGTATTGTCATTTTGCCCTACTAATCATTTTGATTACTTATGCCTATATTTTCACATTTAATCTTAATCTTTTTATGGCAAAATTGGCCTTAATTTTAATTCAGTGGTGGCATTAAAAGTCCTAAAAAGTCTTGAATTTAACTTTCTGATACATGTAGACAACCTGTGGCAGGGAAATAGAGCCAGATGCAAATAAAGGGCTTTTATTGAAATGAACGTCAGGTAGTGGAGAGATGAGCTTGTCTCGTTGGCTGCTGGGACTCCAATCAATATATGTCTGCTTCAGAAACATCACTCTGAAAGCACTAGGCTGATAACAATATGAACATTAGAAGTTAGCTGTCACTAACTGTCATTAAAGTTTCAATGTGGAACTTCCTGCAGCTTTTCTCTTCAGCTCAGGGAATGCACTCTGTGTATGTTGAAAATACATTTATTGAGATATAATCAGTCAGGTGGAGGTGAGCAAATTGAAGGGTAAATTATGGCTTCCAGTTGTAGTCATCATGAGGTAAACAAGCATTATGATATGAACAATAATTATAGTTTGAATTGTGACAAAATTGTACATTGCTTATGCAAATTTATATTATCACACTGTGATTGTAAACCATCATATCATCTTAAAGTAAAATTTCAGCAAAGCAAAATTGTTGGCTTGTATCCCTGAATGAGAGCAGCTTGTCTGTCTGTCCATTTGTAGTTACTGATAAATATTCTTCTTCCCTGGGTTAATGACAGTGACAGAAATAGAGATGATAGAGATGTACATAATGCAGCATCATTAGTTTTATTTAGCACATGTAATACATTAAAAGGATTAATTTTAATGCATCCTGGAACGTAATGCAAATTAAATGAACTGAATTAACCCTTTTCAAAAATGCACAATGTGAAATTATCATCAGAAAATAGGTCTGTGTTGGGGTGAAACTGAGAATAATGGGAGTTCACTAGACAGAAGGAGGAAGATTTTGGCATAAACAAGACTCTTCTTACACCCTATTGTGTGGTGACTTATATTATTGTACCATCTGCCTACATGCACATCTCTTTTCTTCACACTCCAAGCGAATCAGTGATATTTGTTGGCTGATGATGAAGAATAAATGATACATCACATCTATGAACAAGTTGCCACCTGCAGAGACCTGAACAGAACACACACACACACTCACACACACACACACATACACACACTCTCTCTATAATACACACAACCTTGAACCTCTGGGTTTACCCATTGCTCCTCAGAGGTGTGAGTAACAACCAAATCCAAACCAAGTCTAGCAGCCCTGAAATACCGATGGTTCAACAATTATAATAGGGCCATATTAAACAATTCTTATTTCATAATTAATATTAAATTTTAATAAAACTTGGCGCCACCCTGAAAACAGGGAAATAATGGCCATATGCATTAACCTAGTCTCAAACTATCAATTTGGAACTGTGATTATTAATTAAATTAATAACTACAACAAACATTTGGTAATTTGTTAACTTTTACTAGTAAAAGTTGAAGGATTTGGAGTTCTGAATATAAGAGGTTGGCAGCATTCACTCTTGTGCAACAATAAATAAACCAGCATGTATAGTCAAAAATATTTATTTACACAAAGTAAATAAACAAAAACACATAGTATCTAATCTATCTAGTTACTAAACTACAGAGCAAAAGGGAGTGTGTGTGTGTGTGTGTGTGTGTTTCTTTGTTCTGCCTCATGTGTTCTTCATGCATGAGCATGACCTACATGTTAGGTCAGAACAAAAGAGTTTCGAGCGGGAGCTTTAAACGTCCTCTCCATGTGTGGAGGAGCTATGATGTTAGTTATGCTTCAAGCATAACTAACATCAACTAATCAGTGGCTTCCATATAACCAACCATGAAAATGTATCACAACAACAATAAACTCATTTACATGTACATTGACAAAGTTTAGCAGTCTTGTGCTAAGCTGTATGCCGTTGCTATGCTCTGCTATATGCCCATTACCAGTCCATGCTATATTACCAGTCCAATAACCCTAACCCCCTCAGAGGTCAGAGAGCCATCACAGGTGAAGGAAAGGAAGAGAGTAAAAGGAGTAAGAGAGCAAACACAAACCGAGTCACGGGGTGTCATTCAGGTACAGGAAGCGACTGTTTACTCTTTCAAAGTAAAAGTTTAGTCACTCAATGAACAAATTCATCTGTGGAGCTCCTGTGGTACCTCCATCTGAAAAGTGGTGTTAAGGTGGCACTGGGAAGATCAATGCAGATTGTGATTTAATACATTGGTTTAGGTGGTTCGAACTGACACCCAAACTTTATTGGTCAATTTTTCGTGATTGTTTGCAGGCCTATGTAAATCAGGAACGTGTCATACAACTTTCCATTGGCATCTTCTTTGAATTATGGGAGTGACCTGTGTTGATTTGCGATTCATGGGCAGAGAGTCTTTTGGACATTCAGTGGCAGATATACAACTGTTCAAGATCATATCATTTTCATCTTCTATATCTTCTATCATGCTACACACACAATACTAAAGAAATGGTTCATGGAAAAGAAGTCTGCATGTCTGTTCCCAGCATCCCAGCATCAGATCAATACAGAGTCAGTATTTTTATAACCTACAAAAGTCTGTTTCACTATGTCCTACTGCTGTATTATCTTATATTATTTATGCTAAAGCTGTGGTAATACCTAAACTGCTCACATTATTTTGTGAAAGTGTCATGAAGGACATTGGTGTTCAGTTAGCTTTTGCTCATATATTTCCTGTCCTCCATGTCCTTTTTGCCTCAAAATAGGCCTACGTTCCAGTTCCAGAAACCTCTAAAGAGCAACCACTTTTGTTCTCTCATGGTGTTCCACAATTGAACTCACATTTGGAGCAGATGTGTCAAGGTGGCTTGCCAGGCCACGTCACATTTACAAAGAGAGAGAAAAAAAGTTACAGTAAAGACATTACCTAAAATGTAGGTATTCAATATATTTCACTTTTACAGTAACATACCATTCCCATACAGTCTATGGCACATATGTACACTTCAACAAATTTCAATTGTGGACCATGAACAATAACTCAAAGTCAGCAAGAAAACCAAACAGTTTCAGGGAGGAAACTCTACAGTAATTTGTTTTCAAAGAAGCTTGAAAGTCATTCATCATCAGTCACACAGTATAATCATTCTGTGTATGCAATTACTCAAAATGTTGCCTCCAATTAGAGTTCCTTTGCCAGACTGCTTGATTTCTGCATAAAAACCCTCCCACTCTCTCACAAAACAAGAACAACAGCAATGTAAAATGTGTGATAATGGAAAAGTTGTCCCTTTAACTCACTTCACTGTGCCTCAGAGTTCCTTGCGTAGATGTGTGCTGCATATGATGCTTCTTCCTCCCACAATTAAGTAGTATTGTTACTGCACAGGTTCATGCATTCAGGTTCAGGGGACCGCTGGGAGAGAAAATAAATCAGCCAAGCAATTATCCACACAAATGTTTTACCAGGGAGTATTAAACAATGATAATTAAGTGTTAAAACTATACAAGTGCTCTCCCACTTAATTTTTCTCCCACAAAGCTTACTCTTTTAAAATTACATGAAATATTACTACCCTTTTGGTTGATGTTGTTGCTACATTGCTTGTACCACAAGTGACTGTTCCTGTGCGTCTACAATTACATTGGTATGGCTAAAAAGACCCTCCCAGGACTTATGATTCACAACCTTATTAGAGATGAATTAAATAAAAAGTATAAATGAAAAAAAAAAAAAAAAAAAAACTGGGTCTTTTATGATCTCTCAAATGCCTTTCAGGAGTTATTTTTCCGGTATGTGTTTCATGACGTCCCTGCCTTACTGAAGGTTAATTGACGGCCTGCTGAGAAAGAGAATGCCTAATAAAGGTCAGTCTTGCTTTTTGCAGGATGGTCCCTCCAGAGGTTATGGAAAGGTCAGACTCTTACCTTTTAAAAGAGGGACTAGGTGCTCAAGTTAAAATAAACAAATTAGATACACAGCTTGAGTGTTTCTGGATAACAGAGGTGCCACAAAAACCTCTTGGTTAACGACAGCAGCCAGTCTTAAAGATTTAACATTTCTTTTGAAGCAAGTTAGTTCTTGTGTTACAGTTTTGTTAAATCCATGCAAAGACTTCTGTACTTTACATCTTAGAATAACATTATTGATACATCCAATATGAAAAAGCTTGACTCTTCAACTCGCTGTTCAGTTTCCCCTCATTTTACATACCCTAATTCACCTTGATAGAAGATCCCTGCTGTTGTAAAGTTTTGTTTTGTTTTTATCAGTCTTACTTTCTTGGTGCAGCTGTACTTTTTCTATACGCCGCTGTCTTGCAAGCTGTGCGAGCTGCCAGAACTATCTGGAGGTGTTTTCAGCAAGAATGTGACTTGTCCACAAATGCCAAGCTGTTTGTTCAGCCTACCTCAGACCTGCCACACTGTAAGTGCTGCTCATCCCTTTTCAGATACATTCACACTGCTGCTGAATGTATCCAGAATTGGATTATTTCTCTTACATCACACAGATTGGATTACTTTTCCAGGCATCTTCAAGCTCAAATCATCATAGAACCTTACAGTTTCTCTACAGTACTCTCCCTATTGTCTACAGGATCTGATTAGATTTTGAAACACCTTGCTGCATATTTTTGCATATAAATGAAAAATTTAAATACAGATACCAAAAAATGATACTATTAACATGGTTTGCTTAGATAGTGAGCTATTTAAACGTGTGTGTGTATATATACATATCATACTGTGGTATATAAATATACATGTAACTGCTGTGGTAATCAATTGTCTAGGTACTGTATAGCTCAGATTTCAGGCTTTTGTAACCTTACAGAAGGGGTCCCTAAGAGCTGTATAAGTGTCATATGGGTTGCAACTTAAAACCCCAAAAGGAAATGGTTTTATGGTTATAGTTTTTGGTAAGGTCACAACAGCACCTCTGGCATGTGACAGTATCTACTTAGAGGTAAGTCTTCATGTTTGTATTCAAATTGATCTTATGTTACCATTGAAAAAGTGGTGAGCTCATGCTGTTATTTGTGTGCTGTGGAGGATAGCCTGGCATCGCCAGACTAATTCGCAAATGCATATTAGTCTGGAACCTCTCAATTCATTTTTGATTTCCAAGGGGCATTATCCACGGGTGGAGACAACCAATCAGAGCGATGAAACGCCGTCCTGTTGGATGGTACGTCCTGTCAGAAGTTCAGCAAACACATTTCTTATCAACATAAAGTTTAAGTGCAGTTGTTTGTGCTTCTTTAAGAGAAAATTTACCGTCCAGTCCTTTTAATCCTGCTGCTTTAGCCAGCCAGGGAACGGGAGCTGCCATATTTGATATTTACAAAGATACCTGAGCGGTGCTCATCTCTGTCACTCATCGTATTAAACCCGCCTCCTACTAGATAAAAGCTTGTGATTGGTTATCCCGAGAAATTGGCACAGTAATCAGTTTGAATGGGAGAGGGGCCAGACGTATCTGCCAGAGCAAATGAAACATGAGCTCGCAGATTTGTCTGGTTCCCAGGCTAGTGGAGGACTCTGTCAGGACAAAAGGTTGTGTTTACATGCAGAGAAAACATGACATGTCCTTGTGGATATTCGAAAAGATTTGGTGTGTCTAATTTGTCTTTTTACGAGGTGTGACTGAGCATGACTTATCAATAAAAAGGGGTGCCGTTTTAAACAAGTACATATATAACTTATTGACTTACTACCAGAGCCCAACACTGAACAGAAATTGTAATTTTACAGATTAAGAAAATGGTTTAATAGGTATAGTTATTGGTAAGGTCACAACAACACCTCTGACATGTGACATTATCTACTAAGAGGGTACTGTTGATGTTTGTATTTAAACAAGTACATTGATAACTTTCTGATTACTACGGGATTAATAATACTAGCGTTATTGGCCCATAGATTCTTTTAGGTTGATTATCAAACTCAACAATGTGAAAAAATTGTCAAAGTAGACAATGCAGTCAGGGGTTTTGCACCTAATCGAAACTCTTCGTCTGGAGTTTGAGTAGCACCATCAAATGTAGACTACACTGTGTAAACCATGAAGTCTTACACAAAGAGACACATCTTGAACCTCAATTTATTGCTTTTGATGGCTAAATACTGCCATAGACTTCCAGCTTTTTTGCCTTTGTAAGGAACCATCATCTATCTCATCAATTGAGAATAGTTCCTCAAGTGCTCAAGTACAGGCCTTATTTTCAGCCGGCGATGTTCACTTACTCAAGTTATCTTGAAAGCAGAGCATCCTGGATAAACATTTGTACCTCTTGGGTGGCATGACCTCTGCTACTTTGTCATATCATGTATCTGTTGCCCAGTAGTTTTTCACTGCAAGCATTTTCACTATACCCATGATCAGCTTCATTCCAATGAATGCCTTGATTTCTGAGGCATTAGTGTTGATGTTGCATCCAACACATTGAATGCCTGATTATCAAAATTGTGAAAATGTAATTCATTTTTTTTTTCAAAATGTAAAATGTAATTCGTTGGATGCAACATCAACACTAATTTTTCAGCAAAAACATATAAAATCATCCTAAAAAACAATATTTTTTCCAAAACAAAATCCCCCCAAAATATAATAAACATGTAAAAGTAACAACACATACTCATAGCCAATGTCTTTCACATAAAATTCATTTTGGGATTTGATACCAATGATGAGAATATTTTTTAATGTTGGCATGAAGTCACACAACCTGAGTACTTGACCCATCCCTCTTTCAGTTACTCATAATATAAAGTGGACCCACTTAATGCCCCTCCCCCCACAGCCTGTCAAAGGACTGTATCCCCCAAGATACAGAAATCATTTAAGGGTTAATATATGCTCAAAAACACAAATTATTTCCTTGTGTGATTAAAAAGGTTTTGTTGAACTGGTAGAAATTTTCAATCAGATGATGGTCATGTAACACAATTACTTTGTGAACTCAACTTTCAGGTTATTGTACTGTAAACTAAACACTTTGTGTACAAGCCATTTCCAAAAAACGGTGAGCGAGTGAATGAATTGGGATTACAGTGTATTGGGTATTTTTTCTCCACACATTTTGTTGAAAAACAGATCACGTAGCGCAAAACCTGATTTAGCTTGAGACAAATATCTTTCTTTTAACATTAACACACATTTTAATGGAAAAATCACAGCACCTAACATAATAATTCAAAACATTTGCAATGTCTTACATTGTTTTTTTCTACAATGATTGTTGCCAGCGAATACACAGCATCAATAATTCACCTATATTCTTCATGAGGGTTTCTCGAATTTCAGCTAGTCTCTGTTCAATGTTGGGGTATGGTAGTAAATCAGTAAGTTATACATGTACTTGTTTAAATACAAACATCAACAGTTACTGACACATGTCAGTAACTGTCACATACTGTCACATGTCAGAGGTGTTGTTGTGACCTTACTAATAGCTATACCTATTAAACCATATTCTTTTGTGGATAACCCATAGGACACTTATACATTCTCTTAATCTGTAAAATTACAAAAGCCTAATTTAAATCTGAGCCATACCTAGACGATTGATCACCATGGTTGTTGTATTATTATCTTTATTTTTTAAATGGCTAAGCAAATCACAGGAGGTCGTTCTGTTGATCAAAGAGTTTTTTACCCTAGTCATGCATTGTAAAAAGCCAAATTAAATAACATGGGTGTCATTCTGTTGAACTGATGTTTTAATCAACACACAACCCCATTTCTCCCCCTCTTTTTTAAAATGCCACTTTAAAATAAATGACCTGCTAAACTGGTTTAAATCCTTTTAATCTGATTAGACTTCAGTTTGTACATGTAAGTGATGAATCCCCCGTGCTCACCAAAGTTAGTCACAGAGTTCCACAAGGTTCTGTGCTTGGACCAATTTTATTTACCTTATATATGCTTCCTTTCCCTAAAGTCAGATGAAACTGATAGGTTAGCCAAACTTCAGGTGTGCATAAAGGATATAAAAAACTGGATGACCTGCAATTTTGTGCTGTTAAACTCAGACAAAAGTTATTGTTCTTGGCCTCAAACACCTGCGAGATGCATTATTTATAGATATATTTACTCTAAATGGCATTGCCCTCACCTCCAGCACCACTGTAAGGAATCTAGGAGTAACCTTTGATCAGGACATGTCCTTTGATGCCTATATAAAACAGACTTCAAGGAATGCCTTCTTCTATCTACGTAACATTGTAAAACTAGTCCATGCATCTGTTACTTCTAGGTTGGATTATTGTAATTCCTTATTATTAGGCTGCCCCAATAAGTCTCTAAAGGCTTTCCAGCTGATCCAGAATGTGGCTGTACGTTTACTGACAGGAACTAGCAAAAGAGAACATATTTTTCCAATATTAGCTTCTCTGCACTGGTTCCCTGTAAAATCCAGTTTAAAATTGTCCTCCTCACCTACAAAGCTCTTAATGGTCAGGCACCATCATATTTTAAAAAGCTCATAGTACCGTATTACCCCACTCTATGCATGCTTTGAGAACATCTCCCCGGCTGAGAAGGTATGAAAGGCCCAGGACCCCTGCCCATTGGTAATATCTATAGCAGATGTGTGCAGATCCTTCAATTGATTAATCCAGGCAAGACACCTGGATCTGATGGCATCCCTTGCTGGGCTCTCAAGGTGTGTGCAGATCAACTGGCAGAGACGTAGTCAACCTCTCACTGCTCCAGTCTGCAGTCCCCACATGTTTAAAGAAGTCCAACCTTGGGTCCAGTGAGTCAGAGAGTAAGAAGGTGATGAAAGCCCAGTAGCAAATAGTTTTGTAGTTAATAGTTATAGTAGTAGTAATAGTTTACTACCCAGTAGCACTCAACTCCACCAGCTTTGAGTGGTGAGTCAAAACCTTAATCACTTCCTTCCTCTCTGACTCACTGGACCCACTACAGTTTGCATACAGGCCAAACAAATCAGCTGACGATGCAATCTTCCTAACCCTCCACACGGCCTTCTCCGGAGAAAGACATATGTGAAAATGTTGTTCATTGACTAGGGTTCAGCATTCAGTGCTTTGTGGATTACAGGATGTGACAAGGAGAGGGACATGCCCCAATCACCATCAATATACAGTGGAGAGAGTCAGCAGGGTTCATATCAGTGAGGATAATTTACAAAATAAACATCATGCTGTATTGAAGAAGACTTGAAATTAGCGATTGAGATGATAAACTCATTAGGAAAATGTTTACTAAGGTAATACACTCATTTTCTCCTAAACTTCTATACAATCAGACTTATCTTTGGAGCTAGTGGAGTCGCCCCTGCTGGCCATTAGAAAAAATGCAGGTTTAAGGCACTCCACCACTTATTGTGAGCTATAACCACTTTGTTGATTATATAAATGCATTCATATTTCTTGTTTCATTAACTAATTACAAGAGTTTCAACACATGGCAACTTTATCTTGCCTGATTGGCAACGTTAATGCAACACTTACTGATGAGTACACATCAAATATTCAGTCTGGAAATGTGAGATGCGGTTTTGAAATGTTGTGTTTTAACACAAGAAAGACATTAAGAGAGCCCTTGAAAAGATGGAAGGTGCATTTTAAACTACAGCTAGAGCTCTACCATTTCTTGTTCAGCCTCCCCTGTCTCACATCCATCATCAATATGTTGAAACACAACTTAAGTATTTTTCAGATGGTTAGTACACATAACACATTATTTGATATGCGCTTTAATTTGGATTGAAAAGTCAGTTTCTCTCATCCTTTGGTGAGAGTCCACATACTGGAATTTGGGAGTCTTAGCTTAATTGGAATCTTTGATGGAAACCAGAGAGAGATTTTCTTTGAAAAGTGTGGTGCTAGGTGGCACTAGGCACGGTTAGGGAAAGTGAGTTGTAACCTTAAGTTTTCACCTATTAGTGCTCAACATTCAGTTGTTCATCCTCTGTAAGTCCTACACAGATTATAAATTGGGAAACTGTCATGTTTCTTTCTCATTAGCGTCCTCCTTGAGTTTCTGCAGGGCCTGTGTGACGACCCTGTGGTCCATGTGAAAGAGAGGTTTTGGGAGAAGTTGATCAGTTCTTCTGTGACAGATATAAAACTATTTAACATCATATCATTATCATCTTCTATTCTATCTTGTGAAGGAATTTTCCTTTTTGTATGATAAACTTCCCTCTTGTAGGTTAAAGGCTCTGGCCTCTGGTAGACCAAGGTCTGCAAGATATCTTCTGTATTCTGGTTTAGACACAACAGGCTGGCGCCTGGTTGTTGACGCTGGATAAGAGATACTGTAGAGAGGCTATGCTGTTGCTAGGACAGCAATGGTTGACGTCTTTCCTTGTTTGGATCCGATATCCAATAGAGTCATCACACATCAGAATCAGAATCGGGTTTATTGCCCTGTAGGTTTTCACATACAAGGAATTTTCCATAGTGTATTGGTGCGTAACAAGTAAAGACAAGTATTGCAAGGATGAGTTCCTCCAGGACATGCTGACGTGCTGCCGTAAGCGTATCATATAATTTCCGGTTGCCAGCGTTGCCAAGGCTCCACACCATGGATACCCAGCCTTTCGTTGTAGCTAGCCAGCCCCCTGTAGTGTCATGATCTGTCTGACACTTCTGGACTCTGGCTCGGTTCCCCTCACCTGCCATTCCCTTACCTTCCACCAGATGCCCTCGGACTTTCCTTCCTTCCCCATCACCTGATTGCCCCACCCATCTACACACCTGTCTCCACTCTCCTCTCAGCCACTCCCTCCTCGTCAGCTTCACTCCGTTCACCTGTCTGTACTCAGCTATTAGCTGAGTATATAGACTAGTTCATTTCGATGGTCAGGGTCAGATCCTTTTGTTTGTTTGGTTGTTTGTTACCTGCCTGCTCTGGACTCTGCACCTCATCTCATGCAAATAAAACTCCAGTCAGCATACCTGCCGGTCTCCTCTCCTCTCTGCACCTGGGTCCTGTATTTGCCAAACGGCTACCGTGCCGTGACAGAAGGATCTGACCAGGATGGACCCAGCGGTGGAGTACTCTTTTGAAGAGGATCTGCAGGAGCTGACTTACAGACTCATCTGTATCGTTGGTGAGAGTAAGGGAGTTCCTGACAGAGCATATGCAGAGGAAGCCCTACGGTTAGCACGCTGGGAGGTCTCCCAGAAGCCATGGCTGAGGGATTTTCTGCCAGGCTGCATAAAGAGCTTTCTGGGGACCCCGGGTTGCCGGCCCGTGCCTCGGTCGGCTTCTCCGTCCAGGTCCCGGTCCACCTTTCAGCCTGCACCCTGGTCTGTTCCCGTGCCTGCTCCCCAGTCTGCGTCTCTGTCGGCCCCCCAGTCCATTAGGCTCGGGTTTCTCGGTTTGCAGCCCACCGGTCCTGAGCCGGTTTCAGCCCCTAACCCATTTTGGGGTACCCGTCTGGCCTTCGGAGGTCCTCGAAGCCACCAGACTCGCAGGCTTCGGGGAGGGAAACCCAGAGGTCGTTCGGCCAAATTCCCAGAGCCCCCAGCGGCTGACTTCCCCGAGCCCCTTGAGTACCCAGAGCCCCCAGCGGCTGACTTCCCCGAGCCCCTTGAGTACCCAGAGCCCCCAGCGGCTGACTTCCCCGAGCCCCTTGAGTACCCAGAGCCCCCAGCGGCTGACTTCCCCGAGCCCCTTGAGTACCCAGAGCCCCCAGCGGCTGACTTCCCCGAGCCCCTTGAGTACCCAGAGCCCCCAGCGGCTGACTTCCCTGAGCCCCTTAGTCCTGGTCGGCCTCCTGGTCGGCCTCCTGGTCGGCCTCCTGAGGGGGTCCTCAGTCTTGGTCGGCCTCCTGGTCGGCCTCCTGGTCGGCCTCCTGGTCGGCCTCCTGAGGGGGTCCTCAGTCCTGGTCGGCCTCCTGGTCGGCCTCCTGGTCGGCCTCCTGGTCGGCCTCCTGAGGGGGTCCTCAGTCTTCGTCGGCCTCCTGGTTGGCCTGCAGCGCTCCCCGGACCCCCGGACTCAGGCCGTCCGCCTGAGGCTCCTGTCCGCCCTCCTGGTTGGCCTGCAGCGCTCCCCGGACCCCCGGACTCAGGCCGTCCGCCTGAGGCTCCTGTCCACCCACCCGGCTGAATGGAACGTCTGGAATCCGTTCCTTAAAGGGGGGGTTCTGTCATGATCTGTCTGACACTTCTGGACTCTGGCTCGGTTCCCCTCACCTGCCATTCCCTTACCTTCCACCAGATGCCCTCGGACTTTCCTTCCTTCCCCATCACCTGATTGCCCCACCCATCTACACACCTGTCTCCACTCTCCTCTCAGCCACTCCCTCCTCGTCAGCTTCACTCCGTTCACCTGTCTGTACTCAGCTATTAGCTGAGTATATAGACTAGTTCATTTCGATGGTCAGGGTCAGATCCTTTTGTTTGTTTGGTTGTTTGTTACCTGCCTGCTCTGGACTCTGCACCTCATCTCATGCAAATAAAACTCCAGTCAGCATACCTGCAGGTCTCCTCTCCTCTCTGCACCTGGGTCCTGTATTTGCCAAACGGCTACCGTGCCGTGACATGTAGTCGGTGCGGACCAACCTAGTGCAGCTCCAGCGAGCCGTCCCATACAGACTGTGTCTGTCCACCGACCACTTCAATTAATTAATTCAAATTCAAACAGAAGAGGAGTTACTCATAAAAACTTAATAAAAATTAAAACTACCAGTGTAGTGGTACAACCAAATAAGATAATTAAATATGGACTCTTAAACATTAGATCTCTGTCATCTAAAGCTGTGTTAGTCAATGATTTAATGTCTGACTATCATATGGATATATTTTGTCTAACTGAAACTTGGCTGTGTCAGGAAGAATATGTTCGCCTGAATGAGTCCACTCCTCCTAGTCATATTAAGACTCACATTCCTCGAGGCACTGGCCGAGGAGGTGGAGTTGCAGCCATCTTCGACTCTAGCTTATTAATCAACCCTAAACCTAAACTTAGTTTTAACTCATTAGAAAATCTTGTTCTTAGTCTTTCACACCCAACGTGGAAAACTCAAACTCAAACGCCAATTCTATTTGTCATAGTGTAGACAAAGAGTTTTTAACAAGTTTAGTCATCAAAACAGATAAAGTCATTACTGTAGGTGATTTTAACATTCACGTGGATGTCGATAATGATAGCCTTAGTTCTGCGTTTATCTCACTATTATATTCGATTGGTTTCTGTCAGATTTAATAGTCTTCCCACAACCAAATAAGAGACCAAAATAAGACACCATTATTTAATAACTTTTGAATTTATATTACTGTACTACAGGCCATTAGGCAAACATTCCTTCAGTAGATGCCTGTCTGATAGTACTGTAGCTAAATTTAAAGAAGGCATTTAATTCAATGCCATGTGTCAATATAACGGAGGACTCTTATGCTAACTTTAGTCCCTCCCAAATTGATCATCTGGTTGACAGTGCTGCAGGCTCGCTGCGAACGACTCTTGATTCTATTGCCCCTATCAAAGAGAATATAATAAAACTAAAGAGCTTAGCTCCATGGTATAACTCCTTAACCCGCAAATTAAAAGAAACATCATGAAAATTAGAAAGGAAATGGCATTCCACCAAACTGGAGGAATCTCATTTAGTTTGGCAAGATAGTCTTAGAATATACAAGAAGGCCCTCCGTGATGCCAGAGGAGCCTACTACTCCTCACTAATAGAGGAACATAAGAACAATCCCAGGTTTCTTTTCACCACTGTAGCCAGGCTGACACAGAGTCAGAGCTCTGTTAAGCCATGTATTCCCAGAGCACTCAGTAGTAATAACTTCATGAGCTTCTTTGATGATAAAATTCTAACTATTAGAGAAAAAATTCATCATTGTGTGTTCTCAGCCAGTTCAGATATATCTTCAAGTACAGGAACCTCAGAAGCAGCTTTAGAACCAGATATATATTTAGATTTTTCTCCAATTGACCTTCACCAACTAACTTCAATGATTTCTTTGTCTAAACCAACAACCTGCCTCTTAGACCCCATCCCAACTAGGCTGCTTGAAGAAGTTCTACCCTTAGTTAGCATTTATTTACTAGACATGACTAATCTGTCTTTATTAACAGGCTATGTACCACAGTCCTTCAAAGTAGCTGTAATTAAAACTTCTTCTTAAAAAGCCTATGCTTGATCCAGGGGTTTTAGCCAATTATAGACCTATATTTAACCTTCCCTTTCTCTCCAAAATCCTTGACAAAGCGGTCGTTAATCAGTTATGTGACTTTCTAAACAGCAATAGTTTATTGGAGGATTTTCAGTTCAAGATTTAGGGAGCATCATAGCACAGAGACAGCACTGGTGAAAGTGACAAATGACCTTTTGATTGCGTCAGACAAACGATTTGTCTCTGTTCTTGTTCTGTTAGATTTACATAACATTATAAAAATCAGGCATATCCTGTCTCAAAAAGATGCAGAAAAACTAGTCCATGCATTTGTTACTTGTAGGTTGGATTATTGTAATTCCTTAATATCGGGCTGCCACGATAAGTATCGAAAGACTCTCCAGCTGACCCAGAATGCTGCTGCACGTGTACTGACAGGAACTAGCAAAAGAGAACATATTTCTCCAATATTAGCTTCTCTGCACTGGCTCCCTGTAAAATCTAAAATCTAAAAAAAGAATGGAATGTAAAATCCTCCTCCTCACTTACAAAGCTCTTATTGGTCAGGCACCATCATATCTTAAAGAGCTGATAGTACCGCATTACCCCACTAGAGCACTACGCTCACAGAATGCAGGGTTACTTGTGGTACCTAAAGTCTCTAAAAGTAGAATGGGAGCCAGAGCCTTTAGTTATCAAGCTCCTCTTCTGTGGAACGAGCTCCCAATTTGGGTTCGGGAGGCAGACACCATCTTTTCGTTAAAGAGTATGCTAAAAACATTCCTTTTTGATAAAGCTTAGTTAGGGCTGGCTCAGGTGAGTCCTGAACCATCCCCTTAGTTATGCTGTTATAGGCTGCCGGGGGATTTCCCATGATGCACTGAGCTTCTCTCTTTTCCTCTCCCTCTCTATCTAGCATTCCTATCCCACTAATACATGTTACTAACTCCACTTCTTCCCGATAGTTCCTGTGCTTTCTGTGCTTTTCACCTTCTCACTTTCTACAGGTATTTCAGCCTCTGGAGCTGTAGATTCTGGATCTGTGATTGCCGGCCGTCTACTGCCCTCATGTTCCTGTTCCACACTCACTGCTGCAGTTGTTATTATTATTAGTCTAATTTGTTGTCTGTCCTTCTGCTCTGTCTCCCCTCTCCCCCTCTCTCCTCCCCTTTCAACCCAACTTGGTCGATGCAGATGGCCGCCCACCCAGAGCCTGGTTCTGCTCGAGGTTTCTACCTGTTAAAATGGGAGTTTTTCCTTGCCACTGTCGCCAAGTGCTTGCTCATGATGGGAACTGTTGGGTCTCTGTAAATAATATTTTAAAGAGTATGGTCTAGACCTTTATGTGAAAAGCATCTTGAGATAACTTTTGTTATGATTTGGCGCTATACAAATAAAATTGACTTGACTTGACTTGACTTGAGTTAGGAATAACCCTAATTGGATATAGCATAAGGTATAAGGTTAAATACTGAGCTTCATGACACCATCTTCAGATTTGGGTAGCAGTATGCTGTGATTCACATGTGGTGTTTCCCTTTTCTCCTCGATCAAGCTTCAATAAATATATTCCTGCGTATCATCCAGGTCTCCTGAAACTTCTTGTTAGAATGAACCAGCTCTAAGATTTCCTTCACATATCTCACTACAACATCAACCACAAATCGTCATTTAGTTTCTTTAGCTCTTGATCTAGGTTCCTAGTTCTTAACAGGCAAAACTGATTGTAGCACTAGTATTCCACTCTGAAACAGATATTCTGTCAAAGTGCTCTGGTTAAATGCTCTGGCCCTTGGGATTTTTAAATATGATTTTGGTTAGTCATCATTGTCATCACAGTAAATATCATAAAGACACATGATGAGAAGGCTTGCATACACCTTTATTAATTAGCTGTCAGTAACATATGGGGTTTGTTTGTGTTGATAAATGGTTTGTTTTATCTGCAAGTTGAATAGCTTCTGTATGCTTCTTTTGAAATTCAGTTCATTATAAATAAGGACGTGTTTTGCTTTTCACACAACCTTTTATGTACAACCTTGTTCTGCTATATCTCCCTCTCTGTGAAAACCAAAGGAAAACAATTAAAATTGCAAACCCAATTATGCTTCATGTGTTTCGAATGCAATGTGAATACTTGATGCAGTGAGTGGTGAGTGAATATAATCTTAATGGAATCTGAATAGCAATTTGTCTAAATATCAGCATTCAGCAGCAATATAAAGTCCCTGCATTTCAGTGCTAAGGAGCGCCTCACAATGCATTAACCTCTGTGTATTCAGCCTCAGTGAGGGGCCAACAATTAATTTTATGAAGTCATCTGTCTTCTGTAGAATAATTTACAACTTGATTTGTGTCTCAGGGTTGGTATGAGATGAAGAAGTGGGAAAAATGCAAGTATGACAAGGTGCAAAATCCTGTTAGCAAGGGTGTGGAGTAGGAGCTTGTAGCACAGTGCATGTTTGGAAACTCAGCCAAGACTGCTTCCAGCAGAACTGGAAGTTTCCTGGTGATGCCAGCTTCAGCATAAGTAGAGGAGTCTAATTCACAAAATGTGCTCAGAGGCTTATGGTTCATGGTGGGAAGTTTGCCATGCCTCTTTGGAACCACTGTGTGTTGCATTGGCCTGAAGTGGCTGTTATACAACATAGACTTCCAACTGCCAGTGATGTCAACCAAAAAAAACAGATATGTTCAGCAGGTTCACTTGGTACATGGGACTGCAGATTCCTGTTGACTAATATGATAATAGTTCAGTGTTCAGACTGCTTGAAATGTAAAAGTTCATTTTTCTATTTTTTTAATTTTAATTTTGATTTTCCCTTTGGAGGCAAGCAGGCTGCAAAACCCTTGAAAATAAATAGGCTGAAGACCTCCATAGAGCAGAGAACTGCATAGTTGGTGATAATT
Organism: Lateolabrax maculatus; assembly: GCA_031216445.1. NCBI lineage: Eukaryota > Metazoa > Chordata > Actinopteri > Acropomatiformes > Lateolabracidae > Lateolabrax > Lateolabrax maculatus. Next base: position 25,110,356 of record CM062197.1, on the reverse strand, counting down.
CCCTGTGGGTTCATATTATACATTTGAGCAGTTGCTTATACACAAAAATATGGATTAGCTAAAGTCAAAACCTTTGTCCAAGCATTAATCAGTTCTTAGTAATGATCAGTGTATCTACAACCACACAGTCAAATCTACAGGTGCCTCCATTCACAAAGTGCAAAGGCAAAACAAACAACTGTTGTTTCGGCTGTCAAGGGCTAGAGTCTTACAAAATAAAGTCACCTGCTAAGAATTACAGCATTTTTATCTTAAGCATTTTTCATAGAAATGTCAGGATAATTTCTTGAGTAGATTGTGTGAAGACTTCATTAAAGCGGTAAAACTATTACATAAATTAAAAATGAATTTACTTCAAAGCAGAGAGAGTAGTGGATGATGTGATGTGTTTTAAAGTCCAGTCTGGAAAAATGATAAACGTAGGCAGCACTGGAAACTCTTGAAAGTACATTGAGACTGTACATTACACTTCACTGCAGATTTTAAATGATCAGTGAATGACCATAAGAGCTGGTAATATATCGAGGAAAACTATATGTAGCCACACAATTCCACAATGTGCTGCTTTACCATTTATATTCACACATATAATCTCTCGTTGGTCTTGAAAATATTACCTGCTGCCTGTAGGGAAAGTCTAGGGAATGGTTTAAGGAATTATTTTACTTTATTCAGAGCTTATACCTTCTGTATTTTCACAGCAGATATACAGCACACTGAACAGAAAGAGTGCAATGTTGATTCATTGGCACTGATGGTCACTGGTACCTTCTCTGTGAATTTCCCAGCTATCATACAGTTGTTGTCATTAACTTTTATCGTTTATTTTGTCAGATTACTTCATGATCATGAAATGGAGATTTAATTGATATCTCACATGAAAATGTCATTTTGACACAAGCCTTTTTTTGTCGATTTACCCACCAACTCAGCAAACCTCAATATTATATCCCATTGTCCCATCAGTATGATCCTCACAGGTAGCTAGGACGCCCAACCCCGCAGAGCTGCACCCACACTTAAATCCTTAACTGCTGCTAAAAATGGAAACATATTTTAAGCTTTTTATTTATAACATATAACATATATAAGTAAAATATATGAGAGAATTCGATGCCATTTTGTGAAAAATGTTCTAACTCAACTGCAATATATAGTCTACACCAAGACTGTGGGCAAGATTGTGAGGAGATTGACCAACACAGCACAGCTGGAATTACAGGACTGCACTGATTGGAGTGTTTTTGAGGCTGCAGCTGCAGACCAGGACAAGCTCACTGACTATGTGACATCTTACATCCATTTTTATGAGGACATGCATCTTCCGACTAAAAACCTAGGCACATACAACAACAAACTATGGTTTACTGCTAAAATTTGTCAGGCCAAGGAGGAGGCCTACAGAAGTGGGGACAGAATCCTGTACAACCATGCCAGGAACACGCTGACAAAGGAGATCAGGTTAGCGGATTTCGCACAACGTTACCGGGAATATTCCTTTCCTGTTTGTGGATTTCAGCTCTGCCTTCAACACCATCATCCCGGCTCTGCTCTAGGACAAGCTCTCCCAGCTGAGCGAGCCTGACTCCACTTGCAGGTGGATCACAGACTTCCTGTCCGACAGGAGGCAGCACGTGAAGCTGGGGAAACATGTCTCTGACTCCAGGACCCTCAACACCGGTTCCCCTCAAGGCTGTGTTCTTTCCCCTCTACTCTTCTCTCTGTACACCAACAGCTGCACCTCCAGTCACCAGTCTGTCAAGCTCCTGAAGTTCGCAGACGACACCACCCTCATCTGGCTCATCTCTGGTGGGGATGAGTCAGCCTTCAGGTGGGAGATTGACCATCTGGTGACCTGGTGCAGCCAGAACAACTAGGAGCTCAATGCTCTCAAGACAGTGAAGATGGTTGTGGACTACAGAAAGAACCCAGCCCCACTCACCCCCATCACCCTGAGAGACTCCCCAGTCGACACTGTGGAGTCCGTCCGCTTCCTGGGCTCCATCATCTCCCAGGACCTCAAGTGGGAACTGAACATCAGCTCCATCACCAAGAAAGCACAGCAGAGGATGTACTTTCTGCGACAGCTGAAGAAGTTCAGCCTGCCAAAGACGATGATGGTGCACTTCTACACTGCCATCATCAAGTCCATCCTCACCTCCTCCATCACCATCTGGTACGCTGCTGCTACTGCCAAGGACAAGGGCAGACTGCAGCGTATCATTCGCTCCGCAGAGAGGGTGACTGGCTGCAATCTACCATCTCTTCAGGACCTGTACACCTCCAGGACCCTGAGGGAAGATTGTAGCCGACCCCTCCCACCCCAGACACAATCTGTTCGAGACTCTCCCCTCTGGCAGGAGGCTGCGGTCCATCAGGACCAAAACATCTCGTCACAAGAATAGTTTCTTCCCGTCTGCAGCCGGCCTGATCAACAAGTCCCGGGACCCCCATTGACACGGACCTTTATCCCCTCCCCAAACATTACAAACGTTACATTAACGCACAGACCCCCAGCATAATGCGTTACATTAACGCACACTTGTGGACTACAGTTTATACTTAAACCATACACATTACCTGTGCAAAATTTTGCACATTCCTCAGTTTTAGTTTTATTCTTTTACTCATTATCATCTAAAAAAGATATATTGCACATATTTAGTAATATTTTTTCATATTCTGTACTGTAAATTATACTTAGTACTACTTAGCACTAGTACTCTAGTACTTTAATACTACTATATTTATGCATACATTGACCCTTGCACCTTGCACTACTTGTCTGTACTTGTTACTGAGGTGTCTGAGCTGAAAGATGTCTCTGCCATGTGTGTCTAATGTTTAGGTACGTGTGTCTAATGTTTAGGTAGGCCAATGTCCAAGGTCTGGCCCCATCCAGGATGGATGTCCCTTGGGGGTCGTTTTCCTAAAGTTCCAAAGACATGAGATCAGTTTTAACATGAACTATATGTTCCACCTTCCCTTTCTGTAAAATAGCCATATACGGTTATGAGGTTGGCTCTGAGCCTATCCTGAAACCACACATTAGCTATACCATGAGGCTTTAAAAAGGTGTAGTTTGAGTGGAAAACGAGAGAGATTCACATTGGCTTCGGATCCTCTCACAGGCAATCTTTGGTGCTTGTTTTGATGCTGTACTTTTTGTAATAAACCTTTTTATACAACTAAGTCAGTGTCAGCGGAGATTCCTTCATCATCATCACATCATCGCTACAGAAGATACAACATTACAAACCAATACACCACAGCAAATTCCTTGTATGTGAAAACTTTCTAGGCAATAAACCTAATTTCGATTCCGATTCTGTTTTTATACCAACAGTGGCTGGTGTAATGACATGACAGTGATGCTGCAACACTGTTCTCATGATCTGGAATCATTGTTTCATTGCAATCATTGCATCATGTTTACATCCCACATGCAGGAGGCCCAGCGCATACTAGCCGACCAGATACTGTGCACGGAGCGGAAAAACCGGGACTCCTTAGTTATTAATATTGGGGACTTTAACAAAGGAAACCTCACACATGAACTCACCAAATATGGACATTCATTAATTGCTCCACCAGAGAGGAGAACACCATGGATTACTGCTACACCACAGTCAGCAGTGCCTACCATGGGGTCCCCCGAGCTGCACATGGTCCACTTAATTCCTGCATATAGGCAGAAATTAAAGCTCTGCAAACCAGTCATGAAGACATCATAGCAGTGGACCAGTGAAGCTGTGGAGGATCTTCAGGCGTGCTTGGACTGTACTGACTGGGATGTTTTCAGGACTGCCACCAACAGTCTGGATGAGTTCACAGAGGCTGTGACATCTTACATCAGCTTCTGTGAGGACAGTTGTGTACCATCACGCACAAGAGTGAGTTACAACAACGACAAAACCCTGGTTTGCAGCCAAACTCAGACAGCTGAGTGGAGACAGAGGCAGGTTCAAAAAGGCAAAGTAGAGGTTTAGCAAGGAGGCGAGGGGAGCTAAACGACTGCTACTACTCTGAGAAACTCCAACAGCAGTTCTCAGCCAGCGACTCTTCTCCTGTCTGGAAGGGGCTCAGACAGATCACCAATTACAAACTTAGAGCCCCCCACTCTGCTAATGACTCTCGTCTGGCCAACGACCCGAACAAGTTGTACTGTCATTTCGAAAGACAATGGGACAGTCCAGACACCACCCCCCATGACTCCATCTACCAGCCCCAGCCCACCAGCTTCACCTCCCCCACCACAGCAGGGGCCTGGGCCTCTCCACAACTGCACACCATAGAGTCCCCCCTCCCCCTTCACAGTGACAGCTGTGGAGGGGGAGACATTTCTTTTCATGAAATGTTTTCCGAGTCACTGTGCAGCAATGGTAAATCAAATCAAACCATTATTTTTAGGGCTATCAAAGTGGCAAGTTAACGCATATAATGTCATTATATCAGAGGCTCTGAGAGCAGCGCTCTTAGTTTCAAAATGACAAGAGAGCACCACCGGAGTGAATTTAGGAACGCACCCATCTGACCCCGTTCTGGCTCAATTCCAATCGGTCTGTTAAAAAAGACTGTGGTTAATGTGGTCATCACTTAAAGCTGCAGACTTTTACATATAAATGAACGTCCATTACATTCAAGCCCTTTCCAAACGAGTTTACACAATGCTGATTAAGCCTCTCTGGTTGAATTTTAAATCTGGTGTCTGTGGCGACACGCTGGCACACCAGAAACCCATCAGCAATGGACATCATTGCACCGGCCGGAGTACAGGAGGTAACTCCCTCTCTTTATACATCCACGGGTAACTCCAGAATTGTCAGAGAAGCTTGTCTATTAGACACATGGCACACTTGGTTTTATTTTCCTTGGCCAACTGTTGTATGAGTTTCAAGTATTTTTGTTGCTTCCTGGGATCACTGTCAGAAGGGAGAGAAGTAAGTTCCACACTACAGCTTTAAGCATCACATTGGTGCTGAGGTGATGAGCTTATGTTAAAAGATTCAACTTTTTATAAATATTTTTCATATAAAAACATTACCGACAGTAGAATATGTTAACAATATTCATCAATTTATTAAGAAAAACATTTTCTCATTATAACATACAATAAATAACTAAATAACTTAAAATAAATGCATTGTAAAAAGTTCAATAGTAGAAATAAAACAAAAAAAACAAAGCACCGACAGCCCCAGCTGAAGGGCCGGTTATTCAGAGTGTCTGTACCCTGTGATGGCTGACAGTGTGGCAAAATGCACCGGTTGGGTTATTTGGCAATTTCAGTAGTATTATCCAACATGCAGCAATTACATTAACATCTGTACATCAATTGATTATCATAAACATTAAATTATGCGTTTTTGCATTATTCTTGTTAATTTGACAGTCTAATAAAAATAAAATACTTTTTTTTTTAATAAAATAAAAAAAATAGTACTACAATAGAAGTACAATATAATTAAAAGTGGAACTGCTGGACACAAGATTTCTTCTACTTCATTGCAAAATCCATTCTCACGTGCACTGGAGGCTTCAAGTTTCCACATCATACTTCCAGAACCTCATGAGCTTCTTCGATTATAAAATTCCAACTATTAGAGACAAAATTCATCATCTTGTGCCCTCAACCAGTTCAGATATATCTTCAAATACAGGAACGTTAGAAATAGCAGTAGAATCAGATATATATTTAGACTGCTTTTCTCCAAATGACCTTCACCAACTAACTTCTTCGCCTAAACCAACAACCTGTCTCTTAGACCCCATCCCAACTAGGCTGCTTAAAGAGGTTTTACCCTTAGTTTGCACTTCTTTACTAGACATGATCAATTTGTCTTTATCAACAGACCTTTAAAGTAGCTGTAATTAAACCTCTTCTTAAAAAGCCTATGCTTGATCCAGTTTGATGTCAATAGGCTACTGTATGTGTTTGCCTCAGTCAGTCTCAGAGAAGAAGTTTCTGTAAAAATAGTTTTTATTTGGAGACTCCCCTGATATGTTGTTTTGCACAGTTCTTGTTTCCTTGAATCTTTAAAACAAAAGGGGGCAAGCAAGTGCAAAGTTAGCACAACCCTCAGAGCCACAATAGCCACATCTGTGGAATCTGAGGTTGACACACAGCACCAGCTGCAGGCAGTTACAGCCAGTTACTCAACCTACTAGTCCCCTCAAGTCAAGTCAATTTGATCTCAGGAGGCTTTAAAATCTGTACAACATACGACACCCTCTTTCCTTAGATCGTCCTGCTCTTGTTGATCACTTATAAAGTGTTTAATGCAGCCAAATTCACTTTAAAGTTGATCACATTTACATATTTTTCTGTTACGGAGTGAGTAAGAAATAGATAGTAGTATTTATTAGCTGTGACCAAATTTTTTCTGTTAACCAGAAGTCATTGCAAGTTGTTGGCTGCTGATCAAATCTATTTCATGACTGCGACATTGTTTGATAAAGTCAACAAAAATACAGCAGTTGTGTGATATTTCGTCATTTAAAATGACAGAGAAGTTGTCTTCTAAACTTTACATAATTTTCATATTTACTAAAATATCCACTTTATCTCTTTTTTTTTTTACTGTAGCTCCAAATTCCAGTCAGAGCAACTGTTTTAATTTTTACAATTAAGTAATCATAAACCACTATAATGATAACTGGTATGATGAATGTATGGGGTGTTTGTTTCCTCTCCTTTATCACTACAGTGTATCTCTCAAACAAGCCCTCCCAACTAAACCACAAAATCTAAAAGGTGACCACTTACAACATTTTTGATCACACTACTTAATCCTTTGCTTTTGACTGACAGTGGTTAAGAACCAAATGTCACACAGCTGCAATAGTGTGTCGGTTTACAGGTGGTATTAGGGAATTTGAACAACAATAAACGTCATTTTTCATAGGAGGAACAGCTGGTGAGATGGTGTCAGATTGTTGAGGATTACTACACGGACATTCCCGAATCAGAAGCTGATTAATGGTCTTAAAGCACGGACTGATGCTTACAAGTGGGGTGATTTGGAGGAGTACAAGAACTCTAGGTATGCGCTCCGGAGAGCTATTAGCATTGCTAAGAGATGATACAGGGACAAAGTGGAGTCCAACATCAGAAACCTGTTGGTTAAGTACTATGAGAGACAACAAAAGAAAAACCAACAATGCTGAAATAATGCATCTCCCCCCGATGAACTGAACACATATCTCTGCACACTTGTGTCAACAAATAACAAAAACAAAAAATGTCAACAAAACAAAAAGGAGCTGACTATGTTCCACAGGAAGTGACATGGGAGAAGGCCATACCCCCAATCCCACCAACTGGACGTGACGATTGTCACCAGTCTGATCACCAACAACGATGAGACAGCCTATAGAGAGGAGGCCAGAGCCCTGACATCTTGATGCCAGGACAACAACCTCTATCGCAACATCAGAAAACAAAGGAGCTGATTGTGGATTACAGGAAGCGACAAGGAGAAAGACATGTCCCAATCACCATCAACAGTTGAGAGAGTGAGCATCTTCAGGTTTTTCTGGGTTTGCAGCAGCGAGGACCTGGCCTGGACTCACCACACAAACACCATCAAAAAGTCAGTGAGACAATGGCTCTTCTCCTTCCACAGGCTAAGGAGGTGCAATATGTACTCCAGGTTACTCTGCAACTTTGAGAGTATTGAGGGTATCATGAACGGCTGCATCACCGCCTGGTATGGCAGAAAGAAGGCCACAAACTGTTCTGGTCTCGCTCACCAGGCTCAGGGACAGCTTCATCCCTCAGGCTGTAAGACTGTTGAACTTGAGTTCATCACAATGACAAATGCTAACCCTAACCCCTTGCCCTCCCCTCCTATTTTTACTTAATGTTTACTACCTGTTTAAATCTCCTTATATATTGATTTATTACAACCTGAACTTGAAACTTGAAAGTTGTTTGGGTATTTAAAAGGTTGAATTTCAACACCAGATGATAGGACTGGACAATACTTTTTCAGTGTGGGTGTCTTTTGAGCAGATGAGCACATAGAAGTACAAGACAAAGGCTTTTCCAGCAAACCTGTCTCTGCTCTCCTCCCACACGGTTTGTCTGCTAGGTTACTCATTGTTGCAGGAGGCTCTGATGGCAACAGTCCAGGACATTTTCCCTATTCACTGTGAGATATTTTACAAAAACAAGATTAACTCCACAGTTTCATTTTGCTGGCTTTGATCTGAAAACAATAGTTAGAAACACATTAAGATCCACCTGAGTGATGAGATGTTTATTACCTCCGGAAAGGAAGATATATTTTCAGTGCTGTTTGTTTCTCTGTTTATCAGCAGGATTATAGAACAGATTTTCATGAAACTTAACGGAAGGGTGTAGCATGGGCCAATGAATAACCTATTAAATTTTGGAACGCATTCGGATCCGACTCAAGAACAAGCAATAATAGTGAATCTGACTTACAAACGAGCAATAATATTGACCAAATTGTAACACTTCATCCAAAGATAAGTCCAAAGCAGGCAGGTGATTAATCAGGTAGCAGGGTATTCAGAACCGACTTAGAAACATAAAAACAATAAACATAGAAACAAGTATCTGACAACTATACAACGTTCACACATTAAAACACCTGCCTAGTTCACCACAGGTTCTCCTCATAGCACAAATCTGTTTCTGGCCTTGTCCCCTTCATTCCCATTCTTATCAGCCATGCCTATTCTCTAGGCATGTCAGCCATGCCTAAAGAATAGGTGCATGTCTCTAGACATAGCATGTCTAGAGACATCTAACAGGTTTAAAGTTAAAAGGCTGTGTTTCATTGAATGTTTATCAGTACATATTTCATCCTAATTGGTGTCAACACTGACAGAAGAATCCATCTTTATCATTGTTACAGTTGATCTTGCTCAGCTCATCTCCCTTTTGTGATTTTCCAGTTTTTAATAAGGGGTGCAAATGTTACAGTATATAGTGGATTTCCGAGTACACACCTTCAAAATATATCCCTGGCATGCTGATTTACTGGGGTTGCCAACCTAAAAAGTGCCCTGTATGACAATCTAAAATAGTCCAGTCCAGTCCAGTCGCTGTTTTGTGTTAATTCCACAACAGCTCTTCCCAACTTTTTCTGAGCCAGTTGCTTTATGGGCACAGAAAGTCATGAATCATGAATTTCACACCTAATAACAACTCAGGCAGAGAGAACAAATTAAATTATTTTGCTAATTAGGTATGACATATTTCACAGATGCTACTAGTTTTTCACATCTATGGGTAGGTTTAGTAAACCAGACAGGACAGGGTGTCGAAGAGAGCATTTATCTGCAGAATGTTGGAACACTGGGAAAAAAGAGGTATACAAACAAAGTTTTTTTTTTTTTTTTTTTTTATCAGATTTTAAGTCTACCAGTTGTTTTGATACACAATGCCTAACCTTTTTCACAGTCTGTGTATGTCAGAGGACCAGAAAGTCCTAGAGATTTGAGGTGGGCAGTGTGTTTCCAGGAATGCCATCCAAAATCCTTTATTGCAAAACCTACACTTCTGAAATGACAGCACAACATGCATTCAGTAAGGCTACAATCCTGAGCTGAGATAAATTCATGCACATTTTTTTTCTGTTGATTTAGCTTTGATTGTTGTATGTGTTTGTATCTTTGGAGTCTACCATCTTGGTCATTTAGAGTGGTTACATTTGCAACCAGTGCCATGATCAATTGATTTGGAGTCATTTTCAAAAACAAGAAAAAATAAAAAGCCTTGTCATTAAAGTGTCACAGTGTAATAAATCATCTAGTCTAAATAACTCTAAGATCTAATGATCAAAAGTGGTCCAGCTGTTAAAGTTTAGGCAGACCACAACATACGGAGTGGGTTTTTTAACATAATTTTTGGTACAGTTCTGAAGGGGCTTGTAGTGGGTGATGTCAGAGGTTTAATTTAATTTTATAGTATGCTAGTACATACACTAGTATATACTAATGACTCCAGGAATGTACTGTAGTACTGTAATTTCAAAACTTTGCATCCTGAAGATCACTGTCATGTGAGGAAACACAGGCCAGTGAGACAGGGTAATGATGTGGAAATTATTGAGGTTAAAATAAGTACAGTTGTGTTTTTTCCTCATACACTTGGAAAACTTTAATTTGCTGTTAGCTATGGTTATGCTGCAGCAAATGGAATAGGTATTATCCTTAGCCTGGTCATTTAGGTGCAGACAGTCATTATTCATGGAACATGAATGGATGGAAAAATTACAAAGTCCAGAGCAGCCAGGTGAATCAAGAAACTAGGCACAAGGGAAGACAGCACAGACACAGAGACAATAGAGACATAGAGATAAGGATCTGACAACTAAACAAAGAAACTAGACCGGTATATGTAACTGACTGATTAGTGATCAGCGGCAGGTGAATGAGCAGGTGAAGGGAGTTGGACTGATAAGGAAGGAGTGGCTGACTGGCAGAGAGAGGAGTAGGCTGATGAAGAGTGGAGACAGGTGTGTAGATGGGTGGGGCAGTCAGGTGATGGGGAAGTCAGGTGATGGGGAAAGGAGGGAAAGTCCGGGGGGGATCTGGTTGAAGGTAAAGGGATGGCAGGTCAGGGGAACAGCAAAAAAGTCCTTGGGCAGTGTGCAAAAGTGGAGACAGGGAAAAACAGTGACACAGATTGCTGGGGCTAGAACATGACAAAAGAAAAGCAAAAAGGAACAGATTGTGACAAAGAGAGGCAATGACTGCAGTCCAACAACATTCAGAGAGGATTTAATATCAGCATCATTAGAATAATACCTGTAAGGGTACCATACTGGTGCCATATGTTGAAATGAGTGAAATCTTGTTTGGAAAACTCTTACACAGCCGTATTACTTTTGAAAAAAGGTTTTATAATATTTGAATAATTTAAGGTAATGTATATTAGAATTTTTGTTTTTGCATTAGTGTCTGCATAAATTAACAAGATCCTAAAATTCATATACTACCTTAAAAAATCCATTATGTATTTTGCAGGCATGTTATACAGTTGTTGATTATATCAACAACTATACCACATCATTCCAACACTCCTGGTTCTGATTCCAGCCGGCCTGGGGACCCTTGTTGCATGTCATATCTCTCTGTCTTTCTCTTTCTCTTTCTGTCTGTCTCTATCGCTCTACCCATGTTTCCTGTATCTACCACAATTAAATAAAGGTGAAACCAAAAGTGAAAAGCTCTGTTTAAGGTTTTACCATCAATAACCAGAGCTGATGAATTTGAAAGTAGGTGTACATGGTGACCACTGTAGAATGTCATAAGTTTTGGCTTCACATATGCTTGTGTACCATCACATTTCTAGGAAGTTCACCTATTTTTTCAAAGAAAGAGCAGTAGACAACTTACAATAATATAGACAGGAGAAAATAAAAATATGAATTAATAGTTCTAAGATACATCTGTTTTTGTTGAAGGAAACAGGACTGGACGAGTTTAGCAACATGATGGTCAAAAGTAATTTACTAATCAACGATGATACCATGATTAGCGGTAGAATTGACATTTGAGGTAAATAGACCAATAAACTGATCAACTGCAGAAAGAAAAACCCTGCTGAGGCTTAATATGAGTAAAGCTGCTACACCTGATAACATCCCTGGCCGTGTACTAACATGTACCAACCAGCTAGTTGATGTCATCGCCAACATCTTTAACATATCACTGTTCCCCTGCTTCAAGACAGCTACCATCATCCCTGTACCTAAAAAGTCTGCAGTTTGTAGTTTTCACCACCATTCTAATGAACAGCTTTGAGTAACCGGTTCTCCAGCACGTCAAAAACAACATCCCAACCAGCCTGTATCCTCAACAGTTTGCATTCAGGGCCAAAAGAGGATGCCATCTCCACTGCCCACCACTCACCTTGAAGATAACAACACCTAGGTCAGAATGCTGTTTGTTGATTTCAGCTCAGCATTTAACACAATCTCCACCATGAAACTGTAAGCTTAAGTACTACACTCTGCAACTGGTTATTGGATTTCCTCACAAACAGACCCCAGACAGTCCGGATTGGCGGTCATGCCTCCTCCACTCAAGTGCTGAACACCAGAACCCCCAAGGGCTGTGTGCTTAGACCCCACCTGTTCATGCTGTACACCCTTTCCTGCAATCCCCGACTTGGAGATTACTCTGCTGTACAGTTTGCGGATGACACCACCATCATCGGCCGGATTACAAACAACGATGACAGTTCATATCTGGAAGAAAAATCAAGAAGCTGATCATTAATATTAGAAAAAAGGAGGCAAAGACACACACTCCTGCTGAGGTAGAATTGGTAAACAGTTTAAAGTTCCTGGGAATCAACATCACAGAGAACCATGAATACATGGACATTTCACATCCTCACCCTGGTTAAGAAAGCTCAGAAACTGCTGTATTTTTTAAAGAAAAAATAGAAACTAACTAAAAAGTTAAGAGAGTTATACTTAAAAGAAAACAAACTTCCCATGCCAAGTACTTTTAGAGCAATAGAAAGCATCTTGACTGGAAACTAATTAGCACAGGATGGGCACACCCCAGAGAAGGAGGGCTCTGCAGCGGGTGATTAAAATGGCCCATTAGTACTCATCTACTGATCATCTGTGATATTGGTGAGCTGAGGTGCCTGCGCAGAGACCAAAGGATATTGAAAGACACCATACCCTGCCCAGCAACAGCCTGTTCACCCTGCTGCCGTTTGGCAAGAGATACAGAAGTATCCGCTGTCACTCTAGCAGACTACAGAGCAGCTTCTTTCCTCAGGCTATGAGACTGCTCAACTCATCCTTCACACTTCCATGGTAAATAATGATTATTTTTCAGAAGTAGCAAAATGGGACTACGTCTGCATATGTTGTACAACCCTGTGTAGTAGAATGACAATAAATTATTTGTGTATCCTTGTATTTAAAAAAAGGAGTAATTTTCTTAAACCGCTGGCTACTTTAATTGTTATCAAACGTTACTCAAACAGGAGGAAATAGTACATCTGTTGGGGACTATTTTCAGTGGTAGATTAATCTACATTTGGTGTCTAGTGAGTATTTTGGGCAGCAGGATAGTGTGTGTGGGATTGAATCAAAATAAACTACAGTGTGAATGTTTATGATAATGAAGGAACATGTCACCCAGTGCAATAGTGCACTGATGTGTTTTTAATAGTTTTTGGGCAACAATGGAGCTCTATGGCACTGAGGAATAAGATCTAACAGGCTTTCATACACATAACACACCAACACTACACTAATTCTGTATCTAAAACTGCACAGTGATATTATTCTAACAAAATCAAGGATAATCTGAGTGAATACTTTCAGCCCTGACCTTTTATTAAATAAAACAAGCTCAGCAGGTCATTTTGTCATCTCAGTTTGGCAGCCTGAACTGTAATTCTGAATTTTCTAAAATAAATATAATAGTAACCAAGAAGATATTTCTCCCAGTCTCTACTGAATACAACCCATTTAAATTATAGGCCATTATTAAAATAAATGTCATACCATTCACAAAAAGTCCAGAGAGACACAAATGGAAAAATATGTGACAAATGAGGATCATTTAAATGTTTTCTACATAAAAAAGTCAGATAGAAATTCTTCCAGGCCAATAAATAAGACTTAAAAAAGGTATTCCAATGCTTCACTTTAATCTTTTCTGAGTACTACCAAGGGAAAATATCAGTGCTCATCAATTAATTTTAACACCCCTATTCTCGAAATTGTTTCCTGCTTAAAACAGTACTAGTAAAAGCACCAATGAGCTTTCTCTCATGCTGTTTGGGATGATCCACAATACTTGTCAAATACACATGCACAGCTATCAGTTAAACATAATCTATTGTTCCTACAAGAGCTCAAAATAAACAATAAAGCTATTTCCAGCACTACAAAATGACACCAGCTGTGGTTTATGGCTTTTAGATGTAGTAAATTCAAAGGTCAAAAGTCAGTGGGATTTTGGATGTTGCTTTCAAGCAGACTAACATTGTCAAGTGATTTTGACTGTTTTGTTTCATGACACATTATTGCCAGTGACATGCCAATAACTATAGTAGCACAGAAACAAGATAGACAAGTTAAAAGAAAATTAGGGTTGAGGATTTATCATTGCTAACTGCATGTTATGTCTGAGGAAATATAATAAGAAAACAAACAGACAGGGCTGGTGCCCTATACAGCACACTTCTCTCTCCAGCTGTACTAACTTATGAAGCTGAGGCAGTCCATAATCAGAGGCAAATCAGAATTCAGAAATAACAACAGGACACAGTTGGAGCAAGATCAATAAATCATCTCCTTTAATTCCCATAGCACAAGTGAAGAATAATCTGCCAAATGAAAGAGGACATGTCTCCTCTGAGTGTTATCCATTGGAGACAGATGCATAATTAACGTGCCTTTGGCTTTTATCTCCTTCATCACAGCAAAGTGTCACTTCCGCAGCAACTCTGGCTACTCTGACTTTACACTTTCACTTCCTTATCAGGTAGAATAGGCATTAGTATTACTGAAGGAAAGAACTTTAAAGCAACAATATGTGACATTTTCATATAAATAAATGTCTGCAGTGCTTCTCTTTCTCCAGAATATACAGTATATCTCAATAAAAGCACAATTTATTTGTTTATTTTTTTCACTTTAGTTTTTATTGACAGTTTCAACATTTACAAACATATAAAACCAACATACGATCATGGTTACAGACCAAAACAATGTTTCGATTTCTCCCATTGACACGTTGTACATTTACTGCTTAACTGACCACTGCTAACTTTTTCCTTTGCTCTGCTCACATTCATCGTCACTTTCTGCCACTCACTCTCAATCGCTCAACCACACACTCGCTACACACACATTACGCAGGCCCTATTCCCTAAAGGAGATACGTTACTCTTATAACACTGGGATAAGTTTCTTCACAAGCTATTGTTTTGTTTGCCAGCACTGCAGCCCATGGTTTAAGTTCAATCAATTACATTTGGAGGTCGGTTTAAGAAAGTGGTATAATTCTTTTATATTGCAACAGCCATATGTCCTTACATGACTGCATAGTGGATATTTCAACCATTTTGGAATTTACTGTGTCACTACAGATGATTATATTTAGAAGTTAAAAAGGAATCTTCAAGAAATCATAAAGAATACCACACATGTACGTTAAACCCTAGTATATGAAAGGTAACTGTAATAATAATCAAGTAACACTCGAATTGCCGACATTTTTACCCACTGCCGCAACAGCTTCAGCAAAGGTGTCATTTCTTGAAGCAGTCAAGTTGTTCATTTTCAGCAGTTTCTTAACTACTGTTTAAGGGTGTTTAACGGTGTTTATTAGTCTTACAGTTGCTTTCTTTCATTACAGTTTGGACGAAGAAAAAATGAATCAATAAATGGCTACAACAAAAACAAAAAAGATAACATATTTAAACAATTTAATTATTTTAGAAGAAGAACATTAAGTAAAAGTCAAATACAAATTTTGGATAATAATGTGTTGTTTTGGTAATGCTTATAAAGAAACAGATCTTTTTGGCCAGGATAATAATATCTAACAGTTTTTAATAACATTTGAATTATTACAAATTATAGAACGTATATGAATTGCTTGTGGTAGAGGACTGCTATTGGCCATCTTCTGGTAGCGGTTCAGACAGAGTATTGCCTTGACATCATGTCCAGTATATCATCTCCCACCTTCGTCCTGTGGTAATTGTGATGTTTCTGTTCTGTTTTTTTTGGGGTTTTTTTGCGTCAGCGCTTTTCTCTACTAATTTGTGGATGATGCTGAGTATGCAGACATTCTTCTTCTCTTTTTGCTGGCAAATGGTGAATGTTGCCCTGTCACTCTGCATCCCATTTGTGTCATACAGAGCAGCTTTTTAGTGGGCAGAAGGGGGCAATTATTGTCTATTTTTGTTGCTGGTGCCAACCAGGCTGGTGTTTTTGGCCAGGAGTTTTGGGCAAGGGGGAGTGATGTAAATAAGTTGTCTGTTGTAACATTCCTCCACTTCCAGGGGGGCAGGGGTTTATAGCAGGCGATCCTTTTTTTTTGATCAGTCTTCTTGGTTGAACCGTATGTAGCGCATAATTTCTCTTTACCGGTTCCTTCCAAAAATTGCAGGAAAATAAATGAACACGGACCAGATGTGAATTACAGGCCCCAATTTCCTGATGGCTCAGGGTAATGAAGCATGAAATGGTGTTTGGGCTTCAAGTGTCTGTCTGGGTAGAGCTCTAAATAAAGACAGTGGTCTTCCTGAATCAGATATCCCAAGAAGATTACTGCCCCTTGTGTCCATTCAGTAGATAAGATTAACTCCATACAGCCAAGCAATGAAAGGAATGATTCCCAGTGTTGGTTTCCATCTGGAAACAAATCCCCTATCATGAGGGCCAGCAGTCATGTCTGTGTCATCGTTTTCCTAAGGGACCCATGGCTTGCTGCAGCCATTGCAAAAAAAAAAATAATCAAAGCTGTTCAGTCTATAGTGCAGCTGCTCAAAGGTCATGAGTTTTTACTCGATCAATGAGTTGAACACAAGCTTCATTTTTATAACCACAAACCCTCAAGGAATGTTGTGCATTACATCAGAACGTATGTTGTCAGTTACATGGTAGAACTGCTACTTGTTGAGGGAACACTCTTTTAATGCCAGTAAGGATGCTGTTTCCGTCCAGTTTGATAACATTCAGAGCATCGTGGTAATGAACTCCAAAGTCACGATGATAGTGAAGTCAAAAAAATTGTCACAGTCTCCTACTTCAGAAATTGCGGCAGTTGGCATTGATTCCATTGGTGACTATCACCTCCTCTATGGTGTGAGGTCCTACAAGGAGAATGGCAATGACCATTACATTTCTTTATTTTAAACATAGGGTGGATTATAGCACATACTGTATATAGTTGGTAGTAGTGTTCTTTACTTAATCTAGGCTACTGTTTGTCTAGCCAATTAACCAATTTATACCATGTCTAGATCTGACCCTGGTGATAAACCAATCATTTCCTTTACATAGTATTGAAGCCCTAACCCCAAACCTGCTGTTTGCACACCAGCCCCAGAGTTGTGTACAGTGTAACACAGAGTTTCTGTGGAGCAAAGAGCAACATTCACTACTTCACTTTTTCTGCGCACGGATGGTTAATGATAATTTATCTTTTCTGGTAATTTATTTTTAACTGAATGAGTTGGGGGGGGGGGGGGGGGGGGGGGGTTCTCTCCGTGCTTGTGTAGGTTCTCTCCAGGTACTCTGGTTTCCTTCCACAGTCCAAATATATGCAGGTTAGGTCAATTGGTGACTCTAAATTACCCATAGGTGTCAATGTGTGAGTGAATAGTTGTTTGTCTCTACGTGTCAGCCCTGTGATTGACTAGCGCCTAGTCCAAGGTGTACCCCGCCTCATTCCCAATGTCATTGCTGCGACCTTCTGAGGATAAGCGGTATAGAAAATGGATGTATGGATGGATGACTGAGAAGCCTGTCAACAAGTCTTCCCACCTGATGGAGCACTTTTGAGAAAAATTAGTAGTCTCTCACACACAAATTAAGCATATTTTTGATTAGTGTGGGCTACATTTTCACCAATGTGAACTGCATTACGTTTCCAAACTGTACTCATCGCATCCAGGTGATCTGGGATGTGGTACAACAATCTGGGTTTTAAAAAAGCTTTTATATTACAAATTTCTTATAAGAACTGTACTTGTACTTAATTGGTAGCGTTAACAAATGCAAATAAAATGCCAGTTTCGGTCAAGTCCAACTTCAGGTACGAAGACATTGCTGGCACCATCAATAGATAGATCAATTTGCATGTCTGAGGGATTGTCATGGCATATGCTATATTAGTAAAGTTAGTAAAGTCAGTTTCTTTCTTACACAGTGTGTCATCATACTGTATGGTTAGGCTAAGCGCATTCTGCTATCCTCTCCACATTTGGTTCTCCACATTTGGTTCTCCTCCCTTTTCCTCTCCTCATTTGCTCTTTTTGCGATTTGGAGCATTCTAGAGCTTTCTGGCTCCAACCTTATCAGGCCCCTGGTAGTTTGAATGAACCTCTATGGATTGCTGGCAAAATTTTTTTCCAAAAGCTACTCTGCATATTGTTATTAGATAAGTTAGTTACAAATATGTTCACTGTTCGCTTTGAAAGACATTTGACAGATATTTTAAGTTTACAGACAAACAAGGCGACATAGGATCACAGCTGCTGCCGGTGCTGCTTCCAACTGCACTTTACAAAGTTGGGAGGAGAGTTTTCCACCCCAGCTGCCTGGCGAAACGCAAAGCCTTCATTGAAGTCCAGCCTGTGAGTTAACAACAATAGTTAGTTAACAATAATTTCTCCAAAGTAGAATTTCATTCTCCAATTCATTGGATCATGCAGCCAAACTCATGAAAAAAATAGTATATGCAAACTTCAGTTTTCAAGTTTAGTTATAACAAGGTCCTGTATTGGATTCATAAAGTTTACTTGCATTCTGCAGAGAAAGAATATCTGTTCTTGTCTATCTGCTAATAATGTTGCTACACATTTATAGCTAAACCTAACCTGTTGTATCAACTTTTAAGAATCTTGTACTTGTTTTTTTTTTTTTTTCAAGTTTGGAACTAACATGGTAGACTACCTGACCAGAGTGACAGCAGAATACACATATGTTATTATGTTGGAGGAGGAGCATCAGTGTTCCCAAGCATTTGTGATAATGACAGCCTTGGAGCACCCATCTCTTTTGGGTGCAGTTGATGGGTGTTTTAAGGCATTATTTGTATTTGATCTCAGTTTCCCAAAACCATGTGCCCAGATTTAGGAGTGCATTCAGACCATCATCTTTGACATCCCAGGAAATAAATCAAATGCAAAAACATTTTTTTTTTTTTACTGGTGACTAATTAGTCCATGAACATAACCATTTTTTGTTTTTATATGTCATGTGTAATTGTTTGTTAAAATAAAGTTCGGTATGAGGAACATGATTTTATCTATTGGAACATTATGAAATGTGGGACTGACTTGATCTTTTTTGCTTGTAGCAATGAAAGAATGGATGGGACATGATGTGCTTGTTTCATCATTTTATAACAATTGAATTTCATCAATGCATTTCTGAAAGTCGAATAAGACTGATAACCCATAATTTGGGTTGTATTTTTCAACCCACTTTTTGGTAGCTTTAACTTGAAGAAGAATACACATTAGGGCCCTCTCCAGACTTGTTAATTGACTATGTTTGGAGCCCCCCTACAGACCAGGAACCACTTCCCCTCTGCCACTCTTGACCCTTTGATCTTATCAACTAGGTGTTCCCTGCAATTCTGATAGCAAATGTCCCCTTTCTACCTTTTGTCTCCTGTTGTTCTTACGTCACTGCTTTGTTCTTACTGTATAAAACTGTATCTCTGTCTTGACTCTTGGTCCATTCACCGACTCAGATCTGCTCTGTGTCTGTCAGCGCACCAGTGTGCTGGCATGCTTGAATAAACTCACATAACCACAGCAAACCTCTAACCTGGACTTGGATTTTTTTCTCAACAAACTCAACCAAAAGAAGCTCCAGAGTTGTGATTGGCAGGCAGTTATGTGAAATTATGTGGTTAAGGTGATGTAATACACAATGTTTGGTGCAATGATTCAGTGGGAGTGAAAAGTTGGAGTCAAAACTGACTTCCACAAGAAGTGACAGCAAGAAAAGGTGGATTAAGCCATTCTCAGCTTTTAAATGCAACTTCAGGGTTGTAAGGAGCCAAATTCAGCTCAACCGAGTGAAACAGTGACACCATTGTGCCTGACTGCTAGGAAATATCCTCAAGGATAAGTATGCTTTATTGAGCAGGATTAAGCAGAATTTGGAAGAGTTTAACCATTTAACTTGAAATTAAAATCTCAGAATGTCAGAAAATTGACATTTCCAACCTATTTCTGGAATGAAATGAAAGTCCTAGAAATAAAAAAAACAACAACAGGATACACCTAAACTGAATGCTAAAGAAAATGAATTCTAGTACGTTTATGATCCTCAAAATCCTGGTTTATTTTCTTAGTTCCTTCATTTTAGTTCCTTTCTTAGCGTGTTGACACAGTAGGTGTGGTTTAAGTGGTTTAATATTATATATTTTGAATTGGATAGTCATGCTAATAGTAACATAACTGTCACTTTCTTACATCCATTAAAGCCCTTATCTGTAGAATATTTACGGGATAGCCATGTTCATTGTTGTCTACCACAGTGTATTTTTTAATACTGCCACTAGGAGTCATCATAGTCAGAAATGTTAAAATTACATCCCAACTTAGACTAAGCTTTTTCTCTATCTGTAGGGAAAAATTTATACATTTCAATTATACCTAAATTAAATTAATGTTAACATTAATTTAATTTAGGTATAATTGAAATGTATAAATCGAACCCACAGCACCTTTAAGAATGCTCATTCATTAATGAGCATTCTTAAAAAGGTGCTGTGAGTAAGATTGAGCCAAGAGAATTTGAAAGATTACAGCTTCCAGTTCCCTCCACCTCCCTCTCCGGTGCCTTCAGCTCTGCCTCCAAAGCCCCTCCCCACAGAGGAGGCTGTCAGGCACACAAGGGATAGTAGGCTAGCAGGTTAGCATATATTGAACAGCGGAATAAAGCAAATTAATCTGCTCTTTTCTCCCTGCAGCACTGACGGGCTGCGGTGCAACTATGTCCCGGTGTGACCCAGAGACAATCTAGGGTGTTAAATCAGCTGTGGATTATATGCAAACCTTTCAGCATGCTAGCTAAGTCTCATTTGTGGTCACACACACACACACACACACACACACACACACACACACACACGATGCCTGGCCTCTTCAGTTACCATGGGTACTAGCCTGCACATGCATGGCATGGGAGGGGCTTTGGAGGCAGAACCGAAGCACAGCAAAGAGGGAGGGGGAGGGACCTGTAATTACTCTTTCAAATTCAAGTCCACTCTCTTCCCAATCCAACCAACTGAACCTTTAAGCACACAGGATGTCATTGATTATGCCACACAGAGGTTACCCAGCCATGGAGAAAATACAAACATGGAATAGAAAAAAGAAAAAAAATGTTGTGTTCTGCCTCATACTGACACCATGGGTACTGACTATTCCATAAAGCCTAACACATTCAGAGTAAATTATATATCGACTTCTGAAAATATCATGAGTATGATACAAAAGTCTCTTTTCCATAAAACTTACCACTAAAATTCAACTACAAAACAAATCAAGCACAAAACGGTGATGGTGACTTAAAGGTGTTTATTGTCACTGAAAGACAAGTTGCTACTAGTAGCTAAAAGAAACTGACATGATACCAGTGTAGAGCATGGCGCTGCAATAGCCTTTACTATCTTCGAAATAGAATATACCACCTTGGTTATTCTCTGGTTACAGTTATTAACTGTTTTACTACTTAGAGTTTTGCAATAAAAATAAAATACCCTGAATTGACTTGGTGATGTAGGAAGATGCTTAAAATCTGGGGAGAGAAGCAAAACTTCCTGTAGGCGCTCTTCCCAGGAGCTTCAGCAAAGATCCTCTTTCACTGTCACTACTTTCCATCATTGGGGTCTGACATGTGACTGCATGAGATGAACTGTAATCTAAGGCACTAATAATTGACATCATCTGTTCTTTAAGGTCAGTGCTCTACTGGCATGTTGTCCAACAAATACCTGACCACAGAACAGTTTTGCTTGAAAGATCAGAAAGAACAAAGTACTCCTTGTGAATTGGAGCACAGAGAGTGACACCTTTCTATCTACTGTCTGCAGGGACCTTTCCTCTCACTGCTGTGACCGCAGTATCATCATTTGCCACTTCAGAAGCTCTGTTTGACAGCTTCTATTTGACAGTGGCAGTGTGTCCATTGTGACAATGATTGGCAAGGGAGGTCTGTGTTGTGGGTAGAGGGAGATAACAGGACAACAGTTAAGGACAACCACTGAACCTCCTGGTGAGAAAAAGGGTTGAAAAAAACAAATGAGATGACGATGCCCTAGCTGGCTGTGGATATCCAAAGAGAATATTTTTAGGGAGAAGAGGAAAAGAATGGCCTCATCACTAAAGAATAATCGAGTTCTCTACATGTACACCATTCACCTCCTATTTTACACAGCTTAATACAAATAACTAAAGTATCAGACAGAGCCAGTGTAACACACTGAAGGATGACAGTTCCCATTCAGTTGCACGATGCATTTTATTTGCTGTGAATACTGTGAATACAACAAAAAGACAGTCTTGGATGAATATCTGCTTCCTTTGTCGCTATCCTGACTGTCCTTCCTTATGACTGGGCTAACTTGCTTCTCATAAACAAGACTACAGCCAAGCATACTTCAGTAAAACAAGATAAGTACACTTGTCATGAGATTACATGAATTACGAATACACAACCTGAAATGTGCAGCTTACTCACTAACAAAATACTGCTTACATCAGCCACTGAATAGTTTGTTTATAACCTGACATGGGAACAATACAATTATCAGGCGAAGTCACCAACGTTACCCTGACACCACACCACTAGCGTGCTCAACGTGCTGTGGTTAGCTTTCGACGCTAGCCTCAGTTAGCTGCCTTATTATCCCACTTATTAACCACTTCGAAAACATAAAAGTATAGTACCGCAAATGAAAATGAACTTAACATGGATAGGGCGCTTGTGTACTTCTCTCGCCTGTGAATACAACAAAAAGACAGTCTTTGATGAATATCTGCTTCCTTTGCCGCTATCCTGACTGTCCTCCCTTATGACTGGGCTAACTTGCTTCTCATAAACAAGGATTACAGCTCCAGTCACTAACATACCTAAGCTGCTACTGCCTCCTACTGGCGAAAATGAATATCGCCCTGCAAGTGCTTCAGGTCAAAAATCAAAGTTTAACAGCAGAAAACAAATTACCTGGCAGCAGTGAGTGAGCACTCCATCCAGATATGACTGGATTCACCAATTGTGACTGAATGTCTTACCACTTCCACATCTACTGCGCACACATGGACAGCAATGTGAAGACAAAATCCCAAAGAAAAATAATTTCTGCCATATGATTCCTGTGTTACTGTATACCAATGGATGTTTTGGGCTCTGGAAGACTATTGAAGGGATGAAACAGCATTCTTCCAAAATATATTCCCTCATGTGGTGTTTTGATTATGTTGGTTCAGAGCACTGTCCAACTCTATGCTCCATAGTTTCCATAGTTCAGTTGGGTTGCGATGTGGTGACGGTGAAGACCATAGCAGATCATTCACATTATTTTCATACTCACCAAAGCATTAATATCTGCATTCTTTGTTTCTCAACAAACATTAATTTATCACTTTTCTGCATGTAGTCTCTTAAATATCAGACTTTGACACTGAAGTGTAGCTTTACTGGTGAATTCAGGGCTTAATAAAAACAATACACAACAACAACAATAAAAACATGCATCCTCAGCAACCACATTTTTGATAGATGTTTCAACTTTTACCCATCATCAATAAAACCCCTGTTCTCAGCATCCCAAGGACAGAGGAATCCAGTGCCTCCATTTAAATTCGACTCAGAGGTGTGACCATCCTGAATGTATGACTGACTATCTTCTCTTTTAGATCTTACTGGCCTTGCAATGATAGAGCATAAAAGATACAGGGCTGTAATAGGTTTTGATTCATTTGAGTACTAAGTATGATCAATGCAAGTACTACAGTGCAAGTATGTGTGACGAGTATAGTTGAAAAAAGTCTTTACTCCACCCTGGCACAAGCAAGTATTGGGAAAACTGAAGTACTTACTGGGCCCTTTAAATACACAAGGGTCATCTAGGTGCTTACAGAGCAAGGCTAGATCACTAAAATCACTCAGCACTACCAGCCTCTCTCAATATCGGCTGGTTTCACAAAGTTACCACTTGTTACTGCTTGAATTACTTCAAGCTGTACTTCATTACGAAGTAATTTGTTACTGCTCAACAAAATGTTTGAACCAGCTCCCCACTGACATCAGGACAGCAGAAACTCTACACAGCTTTTGTCACAGACTGGAAACTCTGCTCAGACTGCACCTTGGCCCATGATAATAATAACAATGATAAACTCTCTATCTCATATTGTTTCTAAATGCCTCACTTGAAGGCATTCCGCATTTTTGATGAAGTTGATGTACTTGCGTGATTCTTGAAATTCTTGGATTGTATCGCCATGGTTGAATGCACTTATTGTAAATTGCTCTGGATAAAAGAGTCAGATAAATAAATGTAAAGGTAATGTAAATTTAGTAAAATACAATATTATTTTGGATAAACCAAAATATCAGTTTGCCCTGATTTCTGAATTTTTTTCTGATGACTGATCACATTCCCCACTATGGTGAAGTCACAGCCAAATGTATGTGTGCCATATGTAAATGTATCTGACAGTGCTTGATTTATCTACTTTCTCTCTATTTCTTTTCAAATCAAAAGTGTTCCTGCTATAGATATTTTCCAAATTGTGAACTGTATGGAGCACCGGGGAGGATTGAGCGACCTTATACTCTCCGAGCCATTGTCTGTTAATGATTTCAGGACCCCATGATTCGCTGCAGCTCTGTCATGTCAAGACTTTTGAGTTTTACATGGCTTGACAATTGCCATACTCCCACAGGGGGCAAGGGGGGGAGACACAGCGAGACAGTGGGAGAGGGAGGGCAAGGAGAAAGAAAAAGGGAAGGAAATTAGAGTGAATGATTTAAATTAGACCAGCTGTGTTGGCCTATCACTGAAAAATATGAGGCATATGTGCATTTAGTTCACCTCTCAAAGTTTTGTTGTAATATGCCATTCACACCCAGTAACAGTCATTTTCAAAAAACACACAGATTCCTTGAATCCATTTACCAAGTTTAGCTGCCTTGCATGTGAGTTGATCAGACTGACAGAGTTCCTGCGCCCCCAGAGATGGCAGGCTTGCCAAAGCTCCTTTGCTACCCCTCCCCCTTCTCGGCATTCCACTGGACAAACTCAAAGTGGCACCTGGTGCAGCATTTTTATTGTTGCTTTCCCCCTAAAGTACCTCTCCTCCACTCATACAGCCTAAAAGCTTGGTAATAAATACGTGTGATATTATTTTTCAGGTTTGTTGGTTCTTCTTTTACGATATACAGTTTTGTAGATTGCCCTACTGCCATGGATCTGCTCATCAACAGGTTTCCATTTTAACTCTTTAGTCTGGCCTTCAGGCTACACCCTAAAGGCCAGACTAAAGTTTCATACAAGGGCAAACCACAGGAAAGTTCAAGGGGCAATGCGCTACCTTCCCAGCAGCCAGAAATAACCTCAATTGCTAAGACCTGCAACTCTGTGACTCTGCGCTCATTTCTTCTTGGTTCATGGAAAGAAGGATATGATAAGTTGAAACAGGACTGTAATGTAAACCATTTAGTTTTGTTCCTTCTTTCCTGCAAAATTGCCCCCGCCAAGAAATGCTGCAGTGATCTCTTAAAATGTTGTAATGATAATTGAATACACTCTGTGTGTGAGAGACATACATTTTAGTTGTAAAAAGTGGAAAGAAGTTGCGGAGTTAAGCTAGGGTGGGTGCATTTTTAAAATTTTGTTTTTTGACTTCAAACACACACATACGTGTGTACACATATGTGTACGTGTGTGTGTGTGTGTACACGCACGTGTACACACACACACACACACACACACACACACACACACACGTTGTAATTTAAATCTTTAAAGATAAAAAAAATGCAGAGCTGCAGGCTTCAGTACCTGACCGTAACCTGTGAGAAATTCATCAATTCGGTGCACACTCTCGCCTGCCTTAAAACTCCACAGCATTCCAACCTCTTTACACTCTGACAAAATGGTGCAAATCTGAAATGGGAAATTGAGATTGGTAGAAAAAGAGTTCTCCATCTCATCATTTGAGCCAAGATATTGTGTTTATTTTCAGAGGAGCGGTCTCCTCTGCTCTTCCAAACCATCCCAGCTTCTTGCCCTCAGCCAGACAGCTGTGGAGATAGCATTTTCATAAAGCCCACCCACCTAAATAGTCTCTGTTTTCTCCCCTGCTGCCTCACAAAGAGAGAAATATTGACTGTATGCGTTCTTTAGCAGCTATCTGATCTGACATTAGGGGCCTTTTATAAGGTTACCTCCCACTCACCCCTCATTACTAGACACTCAGAGTGTAGTTTATTGTAGGCTTATCTAAAGTGATAATGACACCGCTGAGTGTTCCACTCTCCCCGAGCATGCACTGAGAGGTGGCCTAGTCTGCAACCTTCTCATCCTCGCTTATCAACTCAGTTACTGTCACAAGGATTGTGGACCTTAAACAAGTCTTAGCTTGAGTCTGGTCTTTTCCATGTAAGGCCACAATTTTTTGTAAATCGTTTTTTGTTGTTGTTGTCATCCCCTAACGAAGAAGTGGGAGGCATATTTAATGCCCATTTTGTGCCTGCTGGATACAGGCGAATGAATATGGGGGACAGTGGAGCTCATGTTTGGCTGATTATGACTTGGGCCTTAGCCAAGCAGCAGTGAGTCCAGGCAGTCAGAGAGATTTGAACGGTTGCCATAAGATTTATATAATTTAGGAAACCCTACCATGAAGATTGAAAAGCAGATGCTGAAACGTGGAATGTTGTTGTTGTTGTTGTTGTTGTTGTTGTTGTTGTTGTTGTTGTTGTTGTTGTTGTTGTTGTTGTTGTTGTTGTTGTTGTTGTTGTTGTTGTTGTTGTTGTTGTTGTTGTTGTTGTTGTTGTTGTTGTTGTTGTTGTTGTTGTTGTTGTTGTTGTTGTTGTTGTTGTTGTTGTTGTTGTTGTTGTTGTTGTTGTTGTTGTTCAATTGGCCTGAACCAGCCAAGAGGGACTTTCCGCCCATAACGATGTAAGGCTGTCTCCTGTTCCACTCAGCCAAACAGGGAGTGAGCCTATTTTATGCAGCAACCAGACTGGAATAAACAACAAAAGCCATAAACAAGTGTCCACTGGGAAGCATGAGATGCACTACTATATTCAAGTAACACAACACTCTTGTAATGGGCTGCATGGTAATGGCAAGGAAACACATCATTATCTTGAGGTGAGGTACTAGGTTCCAGCTCTCCATGTCTCCCTCCCTCCCTCCCCCTCCAGGAGTCCTTGTGTACAAGTTAAAAGGCTGATTTATGTTTATATTGTGAAAGTGAGGCATAGGGTTGTAATTGGTGTTGTGGAGTCTGATACACACTTAAACACATGCTTCTATGCACACACTCTTGCACAGCACATTATTTTCACACATATATACACACAAAACCCCTTTTGCAACATTGTTCTTCTGAAGAAGCCCTTAAATATGAGCATGTGTGTACAGCTGTGCAAGAGAGTGCATCTGTGTGACTAGTGTGAGACTGAATGAGTGAGTCAAGTCCTGAACAAAGAGATAAAATAAAAACACACACACGTCTACATCAACAACGTAGAGAGCTAGCTGTGTCTAGGAAGATAATGTTGTGCCTGGAAAATGCGAGCAGACACTGCCTTCCCATATCAAATCAGCAGCTCAGTAATTCAAGGTGCCTGATGATTTGCAACACAAAACACATCAGCCTGTGCACAACCAACAACTCTGTCAATAGCTGCAGTCATTTGTTTACCCCAGCCGCCTCCGAGCAGTGCCGGGAAATGCCAGTGGAACCGCAAAGTGCAACACGGCCAGCGACAGAGAACAAAATTCGTGTTTGCAATACCATGAGAAAAAATATGTTAATGTTTGTACACTGGCTTCTGAATGATGAAATGATTGCAGCAGACAAAATCTGAAATCCAACTAAATAAATAATAGAAGATACAGCGTGTTCTGCAGTCACCCACAAGTGGACTTGCACAAGCACACTTAAACAAGTAGCACCTCCTCATTTATAGATTGTCACTTGTTGGCAGCTCTTCCATCTAGACAGCCTCAAATGTATTTCCCTTCTTCTGCCTTCAGCTTCTTTTCCGATTTCAGTGTGGGTTAAATCATTAATCATTAGGGTTCTTAGTGGTTGCAGCTCATAAAGCCAAACATGACACATCAATGTGTATTGATTTCCAGTTGATTTGTATTATTTTAGGTAACGTCGTCACTGTGTCTTGGCATCATAGACTCCTTTGGTGGCATTACAGGAGAGGTTAATAGCTGTGATGTAGTGCTGAGTGAGCGTCAGGGCTCTAAAGCCTTTTCTATAACTTCCTGTGCATTAACTTGTTTTGAGGTCATTAAATCATCAGTAATATATGAAGATATGAATGCTGCATAGAGCTGCATTAAAGGCTTGACAGAGCTTTGCTTATACGTTGGTTGTAGTTGCAAGGAGCAGCACATCCCAACACTGTAAAATATGCTGTTTGCCTGAATATATCATATTTCGGTTAGGTGAGAACATAAGTAGGAAGATGCTCAGGGTCAGTGTCCGTTGTGTTTAGCTATTTATGAACTAGGAAGTATTAAATATTATATGAACATAATTGCAGCCAGACATTAATTGGAAGAGCTTCTATAATGAATATGACATTTTTGCTATCTTGTTACTTTGTCACTTTTAACCTGTGTATGGTGTTCGGGTCTGTTGGACCCATTTTCATTTTTTAATCAAAAGAAAAATGATCCGATTAATTACTTTTTCAAACTCAGACTCATTGGCCTTGGCTAATTTTCTGTAATGAACATATATCAGAACACATTTTCAATGACCACACACTGCACACACCCCCTACACATTTCTATTACATACAGGATGTTTGGGTCCACTGGACCCAGGGCTAATAAAAGTGTGGAAATTATAGGTCCTGTGTACCTTCACTCTGTCCTCCTCCTGTCTGGGCCTGCTGTTAGAGTGAGTGAGTGAGTGTCAGAGAGTGTGAGTTTTGTGTTTCTGCCCCTGCTGTTACAGCACGGTTGTAACTTTGTTGAAAAATTCAAGCACCGACACCTGTCTGCTCTCATATTCCTACACATTTTACCCTATGTCTTGCGGGAACCAATCTTTATTTGCTCATACTCTAGCCCAGCTGCGAATTGGGGGCGGGACGCAATAAATTTGTATGAGCCAGTGTGGTTCCTTATCACAACTGATCAAGATGGATAAATGATTCTCTGCTCAGAGGGCCTTGCAACTGATTTTTGAAGAGAGAGAAGCTTTTCATGATGAAATAGAGGAAGAGGTTTCAGAATGTAAGGATCACTTTTCTGAGTCTGACAGTGACTTTGAAGAAGAGGATGAGATTGAGTATTAGCTAGTTCCAAAACGAAGATGAGCCACAGGACCAGCCTGTCAGCAGCCAGCTCCAGGACCAGAACAAGCTTGTCATCAGCTAGCAAGTAAAGAAATATGGATGTCAAAAAAATGATTAAACTGAATGGTCTTCTTGCCCAAGAAATGAGCCACCCCGCATGGCTGCCAATGTGATAAGGATGCAACCAGGGCCAACTGCCAATGGCAGTTACTCATGTGCGGGACATCCAGTCTTCTTTTGAGCTTTTCATTCCAGATTCCATCCAGAAAAAACAAGGAATGAGAGTTGTCCTGGAAATGACTCAGGTACTCAATGGATACAACGACGACAATTTTTTTTACCATGTACAAGCTGAGACAGGAGCTCCAAAAGAGGAAGCTCAGGTTGACACCTCAGGGTACAATGCCTTCGTCATCTGGATGGCACTGAACCCAAGTGGAACAGAAGGAAGCTCCAGAGGAGACGCCTCTTTCAGGAAATGTTAAGCGTTCCTGATCTCATTATTCTAGGTTTGTTCAGCAACAAAAAGAAGAGCAGAGAATTGAATGGCCCAAAGTTGGATAAAACAACACAATATACATGCATCAAGTGCAAGAAGTACATATGCAACACACACAGTAAAACTCTGCCCCTCATGTATTGTATAGGCTGGTATTTAAAGGCAATGTGTTCAGTGGTGCTGATATGTCTAGACTGACATGGTTACTGTATGTGTTCAGCTTCAAATTATTAATGAAGTTCAAATAAAAATCAAAAGTTGCTTGATTTGTAAAGTTGTTGAATTTTCTTCCACTCATATTTTGATTATAAAATTATTTTAACATTTTATTAAAAAACGAGTAGCACTGTAATTCATAAATGTGAGCTAACAAAGGTAAAGGGCTAATATTAACATACATGATTCATGAGTAATAAAGTGCTTTGATCTTTCAAATATTTCGCTTTTTGCACTTTTAAGATGCACAAGCATCTAAAACTCATCAACCCCGTGCTTTGATTTTTATCCAAAGTCCAATCTGAGACATTAATTTCTAAATGTCAAATCAGTAGGCTTCTGTCTCTCCCACACTTTTCTCCCACGTTTTGTGCTGAACCGTTGGTGCCAAAGCCAAGATAGGACAGCAAGAAGACAGGAGGAAGGCTGCCATCTCCAGAAGGAGAGTCAGGTGGCAGCAGGGATTCTTTGTCTCCTTCCTTCCTGTCATCTCCTCCTTTTCGTCTTTCAGGCTAATGTCCTTGCACTCTGATCCACCCTCAAGAAATGCAAATCATCACACTTGATCATTTCTGTCAAAGGTGGAAGTGAGAGCAGTTTGTAAGTGTGTGCAAATGTGTCATCTATAAAGAGATTGCTAACCTGCAATTTCCTTGAACAGTGCACAATAACCACTTTTGCTGAGCTGGGCATCTGGCACATTAACAGGGCTTGAGGTTGTCCAAGTTATGACAGCTGCAGATGCAGTATCTCTTGCAGCTGTCATACCTTGGCCAGCCTTGAGCCCCATTCATAAAACACGCAGTCTGTTGCTCTAGACAGTAGGCTGTGGGTTGGGTCCGAATCAGTGCGATTCAGACTTACTGTTGATTATAGTTCCAAAAGCCCAGAAAACTGAGCAATACAAAATGTGCAGCTTCTCTAATTAGAGAATCACACTAGACTCTGAGGCTAGTTGATCACACTTGTGTATTCCCAGGCACTGCAGATTAGCTGAAGCAGAGGGAAACTTGCTCGATTTTTCACCTGAAGACCCTTTTGTGTGGTGCACTAGGGAGCACAGTGCTATAAAACATTGCTTCTGCAAATGAAGCAGTCATTTGGAAACTGTAACAGTCAGAGGTGGCATTTACCACAAAGAGAGGGTAGAAGGGGGGGTCTACTCAGTTCTCTGACACCGAACGCACACGCTCATAAAGCTAGGCAATAAAGTTGCTATCCTCTTGAGAGTTGATGTACGGTGTATGAGAGAGAGCCATATTAAAAAGGTTTTATTACCAGTGTCAGAATCAAATTAGTGGTGGTGTGCCACAGCCTACCATGTGCATGTGTATGTGTGTGCTAGGATTCAGGCTGGGCATTTTTTCTAGCACAAGTCACATACAGTTGTCTTTGAACACTAACAACAACAACAACAACAACAACAACATTTGGCAGATATCCATTTAGAGCTGAGACAAACATGAAGTTGGTGGCACAACAGGTGAATTAGATTGAATCCCAGGGGGAGTTGGGAATGGGAAAAACGGAATGATGCTTATTTAAAAAAAAAAAAAAAAAAAAAGTTTACTATACAGTTACAGGCTTGGTGGGAAGTGCAGTTTAGAATCGGTTTCTGCTCATTTGCAGAGTAGACAAAAATTATGGAAGTGAATTAGTGTTCAGCAATAGTTTCACTTGCTTCAGATTCCTAAACAAACAACTATCTAGAGCAACAATAATCTCAATGGTCACATTTCTGGAAAGCTTTGCAATGTAAAGCTACATGGCAGAAATGAAGCCAGTAATTTCAGATTCAGTTAATTAGTGTGAGCTGTTGCAAATATGAAATCTATAACCTCAGGATAGGGGCAACAAAAATCAATAAGACCAGGCAGAGCTTTTAAAGCTTTTCCAATCTCACTTAATTTACACCATTGTTTCACAATTTATTGTATCAGCAGCGAGTGCTCAGTCAAGATGAAAGAAACATTTGGTTGGAACAAACATGCACAAAGTCTTTTCAAAGACTTTTTGCATCATGCAAATGAGATAAACATTTGCATATCTTATATACTTTTACATTGTAGCATGTGTAGCATTTACACAGCATCAAGGACTTGGGAATATAAACTGTATTTTCAATTGCATTCATGAACACTGCTGTGCATAAAATGACTGCAATGAAGCAGATAATGCAGCTTTATCAATGTGCTTCTGTACTGTCCATGTTCGAGGGGGTTATTAGCTCCTGTGGTCATCATGTTGGTAAATTACCCAAACCTTGGAGCAAATCAGCACTCCTGCTGAGCACAAAGTGAGACATCATTTTCTGAAAAGCCACAGCATTCGATGAGACATTTCAGCTTAGCACAAGTTTCATCAGGCCACACGCTGGTGTGAAAAAAAAAAAAAAATAATAATAAAGCACCGATGGCCAATTCACCAGCAGCTTAGCTGATATTACATCATGCCCCACAGATGAGGGACTAAAAACGGCTTGCAACTCAGAGCTCCTGCACAGAGAGTGGCTTCAAACTGCATCCAAACGTGCAAATAGTGACAGGGAAAAGAGAGAAACAAAAAAATGCCTCGTTAACTCACCCGTGCTGTCAAAGCAGCAGAGAAGAAGCAGTAGCCAGGAAATCATTGTTGCAGATGAGTCTACAGATGTCTTCTTGTTGTGAGATGCTGACACTGAGGCAGAATTAACATTTGGGATACAAAGAGTGTTGAG
Organism: Lateolabrax maculatus; assembly: GCA_031216445.1. Classification (NCBI taxonomy): domain Eukaryota; kingdom Metazoa; phylum Chordata; class Actinopteri; order Acropomatiformes; family Lateolabracidae; genus Lateolabrax; species Lateolabrax maculatus. Next base: position 25,077,655 of record CM062197.1, on the reverse strand, counting down.
TTGAGACACTGTAGCTTCCTCCCTCAGCTGCTGTTCACTCAGTCGTGCTGTGTCTTCTTGTTACATCTTTTCTCCCTGCTCTCCTCCTTCACATTTACTCTGTATGCCTCATGCTTGCAATACTACTCTGGTTCCCATGTCTGCTCACTTCTCTCGAACAGTCAGTGAGGAAAGTGCTAAAGAGGGTGGCTCCTCCCTCTCTCCGCCTGTTCATCTGCCTCTCTGCCACTTAGACAATCTGGACCGATGCAAAAAAATCTCCTGGATGATCTGCAATGCATTACCATTTAACGGGACTGTGACATAATGTTAAGCACTTTTTACAAATGGACAATAAAATATCAGCATATTAAAGTAAATTATATAGAGCTTTTAAAGCAGACAGATTTGTAATCCCATATTGTTTTCATCATTGTGGCAGGCAAAGTGTCAATGGAGAGAGGTAGCCCAAACAGCTGAACAAATCATAAGCACAAGGGCCATGTGACAGTAAGGAGGTATTTGTTACCTTACGCAGACTTGGAACTGGTCCGATACAATCCACCTGAAGATTGGACCAAGGCAACGGGATTCCCTCAACCTGCAGTGGAGCCCGTTTCAGCTGCTGGGATGGATGGAACTGACAGCATACCAGGTACCCTTTTACAAAGACAATGGTGTCTTTGAGCATGCATGGCCAGTATGCAACCTGTTGGAGGGTCATATAGGTAGTCTTGTAGCTCGTTATGTATGTATGTCATATATAACATCAATAACGACCCACTCGAGTGGATCTCAAGCATCAGGGGTATAAACCAGTGTATAGGCCGGTGTAAAAAGCAAAACCACTCAAGTCTAAAGGTGGTTTTGTACCTGGCTGAGAGCTTTAAGATCTTTTGAGGCTTGTAAGGAGGATGGTTGTCTCTGTGGGTCCATCACCAGCTCTCAGATTATCTGGATCACTGGGTCCTGTTCCTGCATGGTCATTTGGTCTGCATCGCCTGGCTGTGGACCCAGATTCATGGTCTCCAAGCAGGTTTGGTGATTTTCCTGGTTTTCCATTGCCTGTCGATGAGTGGTTGTGATTTTGGGAGCCATTAATCTTGAGCTCTCATGCTGAGCCCTCTACAGCACCTAGCTTCGCCAAACAATCAGCTTCATAATTGCCCTCTTTGTCAGGACCCAGGGTTTGTGAATGACCTTTGACCTCTTTCCAGTACACTGTCATCCCATGTTCCCTCATGAGCTTGTCACAACCTAGGAAGAGTTCTGAATTTTTGGACAAAATGGGAGATGAAGCTGGGACAGGCATAGTTGGATTGAAAGCAGACCATTTGTGCAATAGCCGATCCAGAGGCTTGTTGCAGCATGATGAGTACTGCAGTGATCTGCGCATATTGGCTAGTCTATGTGTCAAGTTAGTATTTGTCTGGTTTATTGATGGTATAGTTGACCCAAATGATACCCACGCCTGCCAAGACCTGATTCTCATCCATATTCTTCTTTTCACAGTAATGATGATTAAATAGTAGTGAAGGAGTAGTAACGAGGAGCAACTGGGGCCTGACTGTCCTTCATAGTCAGTGTTGACATTCAGCTAGGCCCAGGCCCTGACCCAAAGCCTTCTTGTTGTTCTGAGCGTACCTGACTTCTATGTCGTAGCCTTGCAGTGCCATCATCCATGACACAATATGACTGTTAGACAGTTTTCCTTCTCTTAGCTACTGGCTATTGAGGAAGGAGACAGGCTGGTGGCAAGTCATAGTGATCACTTTCCAACCCCTGATGTAGCTGGGGAAGAGTTCCACAGCCCAGGCTCTGTTTAGGACGGCTTACTCTTGAAAACTTCAGCTCTACGCTGCTCGACTGTTGATTAGCATGTGCAACCACTCTGTTCTCCCTGTCATACCCCTGTGCCACAGCGGCACTGAGGCCGTGGGAGAAAAAGCTTGCCTCCAGGTGGAACTCCTTATCCTTAGCTGGGTAGGCAAGGTAAGGTGCTGAGCAGAGCTTTCGTTTCAGCCCTCGGAAAGCCTATTTTTGAGGCTCTCCCCATTCAAATGATTTGTTTTACTGGAGAAGCTATGTAAGGGGCCTGGCTATCTCCGCATAGTCCTTGATGAAATGTCTGGAGTAGTTGCAGACAGCCAGGAAGTTCCTGAGCTCCAACATGCTGCTCGGGGCTTTGATGTTTTGAATGGCTTGAACTCTCCCTGTCTAGGGTTCAATGCCATTGGTACCCACCGACAAGCCCACATACTCAACCTTGGTGCGGCACCACTAACCCTTGGAAAGGGCCAGTTTGGCTCTTGCCCTAAAAAGCTGGTTGAGCATGTGCCAACTTTGTTCAGATGTGTTTCAAATGTTTGGTCCCACATGAGGACATCATCCACGTAGATAAGATTTGATGGGCAGCAGCATCACTCATGTATTTGTGCAAGAAGATAATTAAACTCAGCTAGGGAGTTTAAATATCGAAATGGGCATCAGTTCCAGGTGCCAAAGGAGAAGGCCAGCTTGTACTGATCCACTGGGTCAACGCTCATTGTCCAAAAAAAAAATCTTTCAAAAAGCAATAGACTTCTTTTATTCTTGAAAATTCCTGATCCATCATGGGCCACCTACTGCATAGCTAAATGGAGCCGTGCCAGATGCAGCTAGAGCTTGTGTTGTTTTAGTTGAAATCTTTGAACTAAGACAATAGATCAGATCAAACTGATTAAAAATACACATCCAGTTTTGCAACAACTGAGCAATTTAAAACAATGTTTTCAGGACTGTCCAAATATAAATAAAAATACAGTAAATCTCAGCAATCAAAGCATCTCTACTAAAAACTCATTAAAAAAAAGTAAGAATTAAAACAGCTAAATAGAGCTGAGATTTGCTATCAGCCTGATCTGGCTTTGATACACTCTTAGTGGAATTCCTGCAACAACTAGAGTAGGGAGGTTTAGACATTTACCAACTCAAGAAAGAACAGCTGCAGTGTCAACCTACATTGCAACTTGGTTGAATTTGACAAATTGCTTTTTGTAGGTTGCAACACAGAAGTAGTTCTGATTCATGTCTGAGGTTTCTATTCATTTGTATGAATTCTATATGGATAAAACATGGTGTGAGAGGAGCTGGGTATTGATGCCTAGTTATTTGAGACTGTTCCTGATAAATAATCAAAAAGGAAACGATACCATCCCTCTTGTAACGGGTGGTGTACGAACCCAAAGGCAGCATATACGACCCAAATAACAGTACGTGAAGTTAATGGAGAGTTCAGCAGGTACATGTAAATGCACAAAATGGACAAGCTGTGGCTTGGACCAGAGTCTCTCACCACAGTCTCCAGCTGAGCCGTAGAAACAGCAGACAGAACAAATCTGAAACGGGAACAGAAGGCAGGTGCATTTACCGGGAGTCAGGCAAAACGGGAAGGTCCAAGGCAGGCAGGGTCGGCAACAGGAACTCAGTCCAGGGATAAGCACTGGAAAGTCTGGCATGAAAGCAAAGAACAATCTAGCAATGAGTGTAAGAAAGGCAGGAGTATAAGTAGTGGCTTGATTGGCAATTGCTGGCAGGTGAGTGGACAGGTGAAAGGAGTGAGGCTGATGAGGAGGGAGTGGCAGGTAGGGTGGAAAATTACTGGGATGGTGTGGCTGAACTGTGACATCTTTTACCTCTTCCCTAAGGTTCTTGCAGGCATATGTGAGGCAACCATAGCTTTATAGTATGATATGGGATCCTTTTGATTCTGTGATTTTGTCTCTGCTTGCTTGTTAAAGGCAGAATGACCTCTTTTCTGTACATCTTTATTTTTTATTTATCTGGTAATTTAGAATTTTTGTCTTTAGGTTTGGTGAATTAATTACGGATTCATTTTTAGCCTCTGCTCTGGACTGATTATGACCCATATTTACAGCATGCATATTAAAGCATTAAAAACACACAAAAGCACACCAATTAACACTTCAGCAGCATCCAAAGTCTCTGCACTCAAATTATTCTATCTACTTCAGTGGTGGTAATTTCAGAGTTAATAAGTGAAAAAAAAAAATTAAAATTTGGCCTCTGTAAAATAGTCCTCTGAAGCCAGGATCATAACAGAGCTTCCTTTGTCCCGATGGGCACAGATTCACCACCGGTATTGATTAACTGAAATAAGCCTCTTTCAGTTACCAAAGACTACTTTTAGCTCACTTGATTTCCTTCTTTGCTGCTCATTTTAAGAGGAAGAAAGAAGCAGACAAGAGAGAAAGTGTGTAAAAGTGTTAAGGTAATTGTCTCCTTGTGTCCGAATAATGCACATGCAATGGTCACAAGATGTCAGAATGCCTTGGGATTTGGGACTGTCACACAAGTCAGATAATTCACAATTGACCTAAAATAGCTATGGTCAGTGTTCATAAAGTGTATTACTTTTTAGGCTGTCTGGAAGGAAGACATCCTCTGCAGCTCGGTGATGGGTCTCGCGAGTGGAAAACCACATCACCTACAGGCTGTAGGAGGGACAACCATAGCACCAGACAGCAGAGGAGCTGCTGTAGTGACAGCTAGTGGCCATCCACTTACTTACTTACCATACACTGGACTGTTGGACCTAGCCTTGACGACATCTACGTTGACACCTCAAGAGACATCATGTCTTACAACTACTGTATGGAGTCCAGTAACAATGCAGAGAAAAGCAAGTGGCCGAGGTACAACTAGGTTAAGAACTGTTTATCAGCCCATGATGTCAGCTCCAATATTGGATTCTTCGTCTGTGTTGCCATGCCTTTGAGTTTTTTGACCGGCAGATGGGACTGTTTCCTTTTAAAAGATTTAAAGAGAGCTCGCACAGAGACTGAAGAAAATAAAAGGAGCAATGGTTTAAAATATCTTTACATTTCCGAGGCGTGGCATGACACAAAGTCAACAGTAAAGGAGCATTCCTTTAAACATGCTGACATGTTGGCTTAGGGTTTGGGTAGATTGGGTAGTACTCCCGATCTTAGTCTGTAAGGATCAGGACAGGTAGGGGTGAGGTGGATGATTACCCTCCTGTTTTGTTTGTTTCATGTTAACTAACTTTGTGTTTATTACTTTTATATATATATATATATATATATATATATATATATATATATATATATATACATACATACACACACCAGTCTGTCAAGCTCCTGAAGTTTGCAGATGACACCACCCTCATCGGGCTTATCTCTGGTGGGTATGAGTCTGCCTACAGGTGGGAGATTGACCATCTGGTGACCTGGTGCAGCCAGAACAACTTGGAGCTCAACACTCTCAAGACAGTGGAGATGGTTGTGGACTACAGAAAGAACTCAGCCCTACTCACCCCCATCACCCTGAGAGACTCCCCAGTCGACACTGTGTCCGTTTCCTGGGCTCCATCATCTCCCAGGACCCCAAGTGGGAGCTGAACATCAGCTCCATCACCAAGAAAGCACAACAGAGGATGTACTTTCTGCAGCAGCTGAAGAAGTTCAACCTGCCAAAGACGATGATGGTGCACTTCTACACTGCCATCATCGAGTCTATCCTCACCTCCTCCATCTCCGTCTGGTAAGCTGCTGCTACTGCCAAGGACAAGGGCAGACTGCAGTGTTCGCAATTCACTCCGCAGAGAGGGTAATTGGCTGCAATCTACCATCTCTCCAGGACCTGTACACCTCCAGGACCCGGAGGCTTGCAGGGAAGATTTTGACCGACCCTTCCCACCCTGGACACAAACTGTTTGAGACTCTCCCCTCTGGCAGGAGGCTGTGGTCCATCAGGACCAACAACCTCTCGTCACAAGAACAGTTTCTTCCCCTTTGCAGCTGGCCTGATTAACAAGGCCCGGGACCCCCATTACACACTCAATATTTTGCACATTCCTCACAGTTTTAGTTTTATTCATTATTCATTATCATCTACAAAAGATATATTGCACATATTTAGTAATTTTCTTTTTCATATTTTGTACTGTTAATTATACTTACTTAGCACTAGTACTGTAGTACTTTAAATTACAATATTTATGCATACCCTTGCACCTTGCACTACTTGTCTTGTCTGTACTTGTCTGTAATTGTCTGTACTTGTTACGCACCAATACACCGCAGCAAATACACCACAGCAAATTCCTTGTATGTGAAAACCTACTTGGCAATAAACCCAATTCTGAAATTTGACTAAGTTGTAGGTCCTACACCATGACACTCCAAGGTTGAGACTAGGAGGCAGAGTTGCAGTCCAACACACTTCTCTGTGCTTCCATTAGAGCAGTTAACCAACAAAACCCCATAGAGAATGTCTGCCCCCCCCCCGACCACTTCAATTAATTCAATAAAATTTAAACAGAAGAGGACTTACTCAAAAATTTAAAACCACCACTGCAGCAGTACAACAAAATAAGAGAATAAAATGTGGACTCTTAAACATTAGATCTCTGTCATCTAAAGCTGTGTTAGTCAACGACTATCATATTGATTTATTTTGTCAAACTGAAACTTGGCTGTCAGGAAGAATATGTTTCCCTGAATGAATCCACTCATCCCAGTCATATTAATACTGACAATCTTTGAGGCACTGCCCAAGGAGGTGGAGTTGCAGCCATCTTCAACTCTTGCTTATTAATCAAATCTAAACCTAAACTTAATTTTAACTCATTCAAAAGCCTCACACCCAACCTGGACAACTCCACAAACAGTGGAATTACAACTTCAGTGTCCGTCACGTGATGCCATTCAATCCATAAATACTTTTTTCCAAAGACTTGATAAAGAGGTCTGTAACTCAGCAAATATGTTTTTTGAGGTACATCAACTTCCCAGTTTAAACACTTTAATAGCCCTTGTTTAAATCATTAAAAGTCTATATATTGTAAAATTCACTAATAGTGGAATCCAGAGTTATTTTGTGCCAGCTTCCTGCTGGCTCTATGCGGCTGTAATAAAGGAAATACTGGCTGTAACCCATCAATTTTATTAACTTGTGTTACATCCATGGGCTGTATGTTGTAAAGCATGTACCGAGGATGCATTAAAGTCTGTTCCAAAACAACTGGCTATCGGCTAGTAGCTAGCTATTTTTCTGTGTCTTCCTCTTGTTCTCATGAGCTGGTCCGTGTGCTTCTTTGAGTAGTAGTTGACAGAGTTTTGCAGGGGCCACTATTCTTCCATCATGGCTTTTCCATAAGCCTTCCTTTTTAGTTGTTCCTTTTTTGTGCCACTCACTTTGCTCATACACTCCAGCTTGTTCTTGCATATCAATGATGTCTTTCTCTGTCAGTTCTAGTAGTGGTTCAGTCATAACAGTCATTTGTCTTGGTGTGTATACTACTCTGCTTTTTTAGCTGCTGTGTCTGCAGCATCATTTCCTTCTGCAATGACTCTGTCCAGCTTCTGGTGTACTTTGCACTTCATCACTGCTACTGCCTCTGGCAGTAACACTGTTCTTATTAACTTTTCCAGTTGAGTTCTGTGTTTTACTGTTTTTTGCCCTCCTTTTACCACTACTACAGGGGCCTGCACTGGTGGGGAAGTGAGTCTGTGAAACTCAGGGCAGGGAGGTGCAGGATAAAGTGGGGGAGAACCTACTCCTGAAAGGAAGGTGTATAGTGATGCAGGTGCTTCTTTTTCCTCTGATAACGGTTCAACAGTAGTTGTGTTTCTAGCGCCTGGATCTGCTTCTTCTTTTTTTCTCCTTTTTTCCTTTTCCCTTACTTTTCCCAACACTTGTCATTATAGCACAAATGGCAATTGTTGCCATATCTCTATCTCTGGCGTTCTTCATTTTGCCATAAGTCGGCCCCCATGTATGACTTCCTGCCTTTTCCCAATCACATTAAGCCTCCCTGTGTGTTGCAGCTGCGTTTGTCCTAACGCGTTTGTCATAATGCACATGATGGTATTGGGGGGTTGCTGGTGAGGAGACCTTGCTTCACCCATTTTTCCCACAACTTTTCTACCACCTTCTTTACCTGTCCCTTGTCTTTACCATCATCTTTTCCTTCTAAACTTTCTATCACATGTGCCATGGCCCAAATTAGTAAGCAAACTCTTCATTTCAACCTTAGCAATTTCTTCTTTCTCTCTCTTTTTTTTTTTTACTTAAAAGTAACCCAACAGCCTAGTCCAATACAGCTCATTATCCACATAAAGTATCCTACCCACTAAAGAAATACCAAGGTCTTTAACTGTTTTTCACACTCAGTCACTCGATCCCCTTATGTTAATACAACCGGCTTAGACGGAGTAATTGGCTCTTCGTTTATAGTCAGCACAATGTCTTCATATCTTACTTTCAGGCAGTCTTCCCAATTCATTCATGTCCACCAGAACATTAACCATAACACCCCAGTATTACCACATTCAATGAAACACAAACCCCAAAGCAGTAAACCAATCTAAAAAACAGCAGAATTTCAACATTCACAAGCCATGCACAGCCATTATTCACACTTCTTTCATGTCACAATATTCTTACATTACTTTCACATAAGTACTTTCAATATTTCTTAATCTTATGTTATTTAAAGAAAATTATTATTATTATTATTATTTTTCAAGACCATGACATTTATCCCAACAGAGGGACTCTAACCCCATTTTTTCTGCAGAGGGACTCTAACCTCCTGGCGGGGACTCTAACCCCGTCTTTCTGCAGAGGGACTCTAACCCCCTGGCAGGGACTCTAACCCCGTCTTTCTGCAGAGGGACTCTAACCCCCTGGCAGGGACTCTAACCCCATCTTTTTACAGATTTTTGAGTCTCCAATTTATACAATTAACGTACTGTTTCTTTCAATTCAACTTCAGTTTGATCATATCACGTTCAATTTAGGCTGCAAGTTCCTTACCTCCTTCTCACTCACTAAATGTGATAAAAGTCAATGTGCAGAATTCAATTTATAACAGCAGGATTCTGCTTACCTTTAATGGAGGGCCCTGGTGAGTGAAGAGGATTCCGGAATCACAGGTCCGCTCCTGCCGAAAACTTCAGCAATGGACGGCGTTGAATTCTCTTATTTTCCCAAATCACGTCAGGGTCACCAAATTTGTCAGCGAAGAGTCTCAGAGATATCCAATTCTCAGTTTAACATTTATAACAGCAATTGGAGAGTCAAAAACATCTGGTACAAGGATCTCCTCTATTCAGAATGTCACAGACAGCATGGAGCTGTCCTGTGTCTTCCTCCTAGAAGAGAGTGTTCACCTTAACATTACACAAAGTTTTAAGTTGTTGGTTGGTTTCTGGTTGGTGCGCTAGGCTGGTCCCAGCCTCTTGGCATACAAATCCACCAATCCGGGGAGACAGAGACTCCACCAATCCGGGGAGACAGAGACTCCACCAATCCGAGGACACAGAGCTCTAAGGAAGAGAAAACCCTACACTTCCTCTGTTTGCATGTTGCTTTGCTAATTCTGCTCCTCACCTTCTAACTGCTACTACTCCTCATCATGACAATAGTAGATGATGTTCTTTTCGGACGTTTCTGTTCCATTCTGTGGATGTAAGCATATTTTAACAGATTTCTTTCATACAGACAGTTGGTCTGCAGGACTACTCCTTAAATGTCAAGCTTCAAGGCTTGCTAAAGCTTCAAGGCCAGCTAGTGTGTGTGTGTGTGAGTAGATAGCCTCTCCCTACCAACAGTTGCTACATGTTATAGTTTTCGTGATGATGTTGCAAACTTTGTTTTAAGATTAGTAGCATTTATTCAGCATTAGTCATAGTCAAACCACTCTGTTCTGTCCTTGAGAATTCCACCCTCCCTTGAATCCTAATATTTCTCACACAAGGCCAATACAATATTGCTGTTTCTGCAAATTAAGTAATATAAACAGATAAACCTTGGCTGTGCTATTGCCAAATTGGTAATAAATTCGGTGAAGGCAATGAGGTTATTAAATGTTACTATTTCAGTATAGGCAATCAAGGTTATTAAACGTTACTATTTCATTATAGGCAATCAAGGTTTGTTTTCTTTCCACTGAGTGAGCATCAGGTGTGTTGTTTAAACCTGTAGTACTTGTGGTTTGTATGTGAGCCATAATCTTTGTACATACATTTATGAACTTAGCTTGGTGTAAATCATTAAATCGAAGTGTTGCTATGATAGCGTTTTGATGTGTTTCACAGCCTCGCCTTAGTTCATTGTGTTTAGTTGCTTGTTGTGCCAGAGCTGTGACTAATTATTTTGCATGCAGAAGAGTCACACACACTAATTTCAAAGGCCTTGGCAAAGTCTGGCTGTTCGAGCTGCGGCGAAGAAAGCCCCTCGCCGTTTACCTCACAGTGGTTTGATCCGCCATCAAGCCCTGGAGCCCACAGTCAATGTCCTGGATGAGCAGGAATTCCCCTCTGTGTGTGAAAAAACCCCAATCAGCCATCGATTACACTGCGACCAGCCTCCTCTGAGTATATTGAAGTTTGTCACTTGGGACCTCCACCTCACTCCTCTGTCAGTGTGCACCCTGGGAAGTCCACCTAAGCAGTTGATGAGGACAATTATACTAACTATTTCTCCATACTCTTTGTTGGGTCATCCATGGTTCGTCATGTTCAGATGAACAGGTGCCGCACCTCCTGCCATCTGGGTGTTTTCGTTAAGAACATTAATACCTCCACCCTTCAGGTGATTTCAATATTCATGCTCTCGCCAAAGTGTAGATAACCCAGTTTAAAGTCGCATAACACACTTGTTTTATTCATATGAGAGTCATTTCCAATGTAGGATTATGTCAGTAATGTACATACCAATGCTGAGCTGCCCAGGCTGCAGGCATGCTGCCCTCTGTATTGTTACGTCCATAGGACAGGAGGAAGAAGTGCTGCTCATCTTGATTGCATTTTGGGAGTTTGAATTGTAAAAAACAGTAAAACGCTTCTGTCCCACAAAGATCCCCCCAAAGATGAGATGTAATAACAATCCATCCATGCAAATGTTTCAATTGATGTTCCATTTAAAGTTTACTGCAGCAAATAAACTCAGAAGAATTTAAAGCAGTTGGGCTCCTGCTATGACAATGCGCTGGCAAATGCTGATAATTAAGTTAATGTTATGCACAAGGGATTGTTGTACAACTTCACCTTAATGGCTAGAACTGTGTTCAAGCATTGATGTTGTGGATAATATGATTTTAGCCTTCACTAGATTTAGTTCATGTGTACAACAAGTCAATTTTATTTGTATAGAGCCAAATCATAACAAAAGTTATCTCAAGACACTTTTCACATAGAGTAGATCTAGACCATACTCTTTAAAATATTATTTACAAGCCTTTTTCTTATAAAATTTTGAAGACGCCTCCAAAGATCCTCACAGTTATTTAACCTTCCTGTTGTGTTTTCTTTCTGAAAAAGGTAGTTATTTTAATGTGATGGTCATAAGGTTCCATAACTCACAAACCAGAGGCACAAACACCTGCAGAAAAAGAGAAGGCAAAAAAGCACAAAAAGCACAAAAACTACTGGGAAGAGGTGGAGTTAGTAATATATATTAGTGGGATAAGAATGCGTACGGGTGGAGAGGGAGAAGAGGAGAGAGAAGCTCAGTACATTAGGCAGTCTAAGCTTATAGCTGCATAACTAAGGCATGATTCAGGGCTCATCTGAGCCAGTCCTAACTATAGGCTTTATCAAAAAGGAACGTTTTTAGCATACTCTTAAATGAGGAGATGGTGTCTACCTCCCGAACCCAAACTGGGGGCTGGTTCCACAGGAGAGGAGGAGCTTGACAACTGAAGGCTCTGGCTCCCGTTCTACTTTTAGAGACTTTAGGAACCACAAGTAACCCTGCATTCTGTGAGTGTAGTGCTCTAGTGGGGGAATACGGTACTATCAGCTCTTTAAGATATGATGGTGCCTTACCATTAAGAGCTTGGTACGTATGTGGAAAAATCCAAGTCCAGCTTAGAGGTTCGTTGTGGTGATGTGAGTTTATTAAAACATTCCAGCACACTGGTGCACTGACGGACACAGAGCGGATCTGAGTCGGTGAGTGGACTCAGAGTCAAGACAGAGATACAGTTTTATACAGTAAGATCAAAGAAGTGACGTAAGAACAACAGGAAACAAAAGATAGGTAGGAAGGGGACATTTGCTATCGGACTTGCAGGGGACACCTAGTTGACAAGATCAAAGGGTTAATTAGCAGAGGAGAAGGAACTCCAGACTTAGCATAGGAGAAGGGGGTCCAGACTTAATCAATTCAGCAAGTCTGCAGGGGGGCCCCAATGTGTATTCTCTATCAGTCTGAAGGGGGCTCAATGTTTATTCTTCTTCAGTACGTGAGGAGAAGGATTTTAAATTCTATTCTGGATTTTATAGGGAACCAGTAGCCTGGCATCTCCAGACTTATTCGCAAGTGCGAATTAGTTTGCAAATAGCAAATGCGTATTAGTCTAGAACCTCTAGAACCGCATTTTTGATTTCCAAGGGGCATTATCGAAGGGCAGAGACAACCAATCAGAGCAACGGAGTGCCTTATCAGTAATGTTCAGCAAACACATATTTCGTATCAAGATAAGGTTTAAATGGAGTTGTATGTTCTTATTTTAGAGAAAATTTACCGTCCCGTTCGTTTAATACTGCTGCTGTAGCCAGCCATTGAATGGGCGCTCATCTCTGTCAGTCATCGTATTAAACCCGCCTCCTACTAGATAAATGCTTGTGATTGGTTATCCAGAGAAATCGGAGAGGGGCCAGACGTATCTGCCAGAGCAAATTAACATGAGCTTGCAGATTCGTCTGGTTTCTGTGAAGGAATTTTCCTTCTTGTATGTTAAACTTGCCTCTTGTAGGTTAAAGGTAACTTAATACAGTGCTTCACAGGTCAGGTTAACTGTCTGTCTCTGTTCGCCTGTCTCATTCTGTGTGCCAGACAAGGCCGAGTTGGCTCTGGCATCTGGTAGACCAAAGTCTTTCCTTGTTTGGATCTGATATCCAATAGAGTCATCACACAGACCAGGCTGAGTTAGGAATAACCCTATTTGGATATAGCAGAACTTATCAGTTCTGGGGAGGGTTAAATACTGAACTTCAGGACACCATCTTCAGATTTGGTTAACAGTACGCTGTGATTCACACATGGTGTTTCCCTTTTCTCCTCGATCGAGCTTCAATAAATATTCCTGTGTAAGACATCCCGGTCTCCTGAAACTTCTTGTTAGAGTGAACCAGCTCTAAGATTTCCATCACAATTGGCGTCACAAACAGGATTCCAATACAACAAAGACTGGTAAGTGCATTTCTTTATTTTGCCTTACCATGTCTGTGTTTGACGGAATCATAAAGAATCTATGTGTATTTTCTGCATTTTTAATATGCAATGCCTGCCTAAAAAGAGAGTTCAGGGTCTGAGGACAAATAGTCCCCCCTCTCTCAGTAGGGGCTTAAGCCAAAATTGACAAATTCTGAAAAGAAAAAAAAGCAGAAAATGCAGAAATCAATTGAGCTAAAATTGGTGTACTTCAGAAAGACTGTGCAGGGAGGTTGCCCCACAGCACTACAAAACTAAAATGTGTTAGTTTGTAGTAGGAGGTGGATTTAGAGAGAAAAGACTGTGGCAAGGAATTTACTCCACAGCACCACAAAATGGTGGTTTTCTTCCAGGGAAACTAATGGTTGTGCCCGACACAGATAAGACCCACAGTGAGGTTAAGCCCGTGGGAAGACGTTCTGTGGTAAGCACAAAGGGGTTTATTTCGGTTAATCAAGACCTGTGGTGAGTCTGTGTCCATCGGGAAATGAGAGGCTCTGTTTTGCTGCTGGCACAGAGGCCGAAAATTATTGTGTACACAAGGTGTTAACTTTCGGGGTTGCACTCAATCTCAATCACCCCTCTGAAGTACAATAAGTAAATAACATAAGTACGGAGACTCTGATGCTGCAGCAGTGTTTTATTGAAATGCATGGGAAATATGTTAATAACAATGTATTGATGTATTAAGTGTTTAATGCTATAGTGTGCATGCTGTAATTATGATCAATAATCAGTCCAGAGCAGAGGCTAGAAAAAAAAAGAGAATCCATAATTAATTTACGTAAAACGTAAAAAAAAAGAGATAATTAAAAGTTACAGTTGCTGCGCAGTGAGTCCAGGACGGACATTTTTAGGAGGAAAATGAATGAGAAATAAATGACAGTTCATGAGCTGAACTGTCTTACTGTTAAACCTCAAACATGTATTTCAACAGCACAATGCCTGAGTAGGTGTAGGTGTAAGATGTAAAATGCTGCATAAACCTGGTGGTCTCACAACCTTAGTCACTACAGGCAAGTCATGAGCTTGCTGAGCTTGGTAGGTATACCAAGTGAGAAACTATAGATGGAGTCATAAAATGACTTAGACAATCACCAGAGTGGCAATAACAGCTGTAGAGCATAAAAATGCAGATTTTAGACTAGTGTCTGAATAGTAAACGTTGGAGATTTATTCAGCGGGAATTTGCAGTAGCAATTTTGATGCACCGCGGGCTAAATTCTTAATAATTCAGAAATCTGACTGGACCTATGTGCAAAGTTGTTTATTTTATGCATAAGAGGGCATATTTCCTCTGAATAATATAATAACAATGGGAGATCGGGGGCAGCTGGGAGCTGCCTGGACCCTAATTTACAGATGAATTAAAAATAAGATGTAAAGAAAGGAGGTAAATCTGTCATTAACGAGCAAGCAGAGGCAATCACAGAATCACAAAGATTCCACATCACACTATAAGCTAAGTTTTCCTTATGCATGCCTGCATGAATGGTAGATAAGAGGTAAAACATAGACAAGAAGGATGGAATCATGTGTGTCCTTAATGCTTATTTATTGGGTACAGAATCCAATGACTATGCCACAGTACCAAGCTCCTCTCATACCATGATCCGTACAGAAATCATAAAACTAAGTAGTAGTGTCAGACAGGAATCAGTACTACTTCTGTATTGCAAGCTACAAAAATAAAAGTGTCAAATTCACCTGAGTTGTAATGTTGGTTGACAGTATATTGTTCTTCCTGCAGTTGGTAAAGTTTTCATCACGGTCAGTAAAGCTGACTCCATTCAGTTAAAACGGAAGCTAAATGTAGCATTCCTCATTTTGCTCATTTATCATTTTTGCTGTGAATTTAATTTTGAAAAAGATGCTGAGATAATTTTGGAAAAAGCCAAAACCAGTTTTAACAGCTATGACTGTGCTGTTGTCTCAGAGCTACAATGTTTTTATACAGGAGGAAGACTGTGACATGTGTCCACACTGTTGCAGTTAAATATTTAAGAAAAAGAGAGGCCAGACTGATAGCAAATCTCAGTTCGATTTAGCTGTTATGGTCGCTCTTAAGTTCTTCAGTGAGGTTGTATGAGCAGAGATGCTTTGTGTGCTTTGATTGTTGAATTTTAGATAATTTCTTAATTGTTTATATGTAGAGATTCCTAATGAAATTGTTTAAAGTAATTTTAAGTAATTAAATGTATATTGACCAGTTGAATATAATCTGCTGTCGTCTTTGTTCACTTTGTGTCAGGGTCAAACTTTGGCTCAAACAGCACCAGCTCTGGCCGCACCTGGCGCTGCTCTATTTTGCTATGCAGTAACATTTTGTTGTTTTTCAGTCGGTCCCACACACTGTTAACTTTGTGATGTGGAGCTTAGACTGTCTGATAGCACACACACAGCAACACACATCCTTTGCTGCTTCTTTGGGTTGTTTACATTCCATTTCAGACACAGAGCGATTGTTAGTTCTGCATGCATCAGAGAAGATTCAAACTTAATTTGAACATTTTTCATGTACTCTTAAATTAAAACTGTTGCATCTCTTAAGAGTTTATTATGGACTTTGTTTGAAACAGTAGTGAATTTGTAACTCTTAACTCTAAATCTCTTCAACATAAATAGATTTTGGAACTGAATGTAGTTTTGCCGCGCATTAAGTAACATCACCTACTTCAAGAGACAAATTAACTGCATTTAACCTTTTATTGACTCTTTTCTAAAGCAAGGTGTTCTAACACCTGCCTCTAGCCAGAAAACTAACTACATTTATATCCTTAAAGCTAACAAACCTGGAGAATGGCACTTTGTTCAAGATCTGAAAAGCTGTTAATGCAATTGTTCCAATTTTGACTGATGTCAATTTGGCCTCATTACCTCATGAGTTTAAATTTTACATAGTGGTGCATTTGTGTTCAGTATTCTTTTTCTGATAGTCAGAATTAATTCTGACTCACCTACAATATAGGCATCAGAGATAAAGAGAGACATTGATGGCCTTGTTGACCTGGTAGAAGCATGTCGCTTTTGAGAAAGCATGTAAACAGACTTTATTCTCCTCCTGAAATGTTTGGCGGAAAGAGGTGACATCGCTTGCTAAGCTGTCAGCATGGTCACCTAACTGGAGTACATTTTGGATAATGGTCAGCTCCTCTCAACAGACAGAGTTATGCTGCGGTCCGCAGTGCCTCCTCCACACATGAAAGAAGATGTGTTCCTTCTTAGGCATGACCAGTTACTGCAAGTACAGGACTCATGGATACTCTGCAATGAACTTTGTCGCTTTGTGCTGCCACTCTGAACTCTGCACCTGCACTATTCAATGAACTGATAACATGACATCAGCATTCAGAGACTGAAGACGACTCTCACGTCAGCATCAGCTTTGGGCGTGCCAGACAATGAACTGCCTTTTGTTTACATGTACAAGAAAAAAGACAGCTTCATCATGGGAATCTTGGTTCACACACATGGCTCTCATTATCGCCTGATGGCT
This sequence comes from Lateolabrax maculatus, assembly GCA_031216445.1. Taxonomy (NCBI): domain Eukaryota; kingdom Metazoa; phylum Chordata; class Actinopteri; order Acropomatiformes; family Lateolabracidae; genus Lateolabrax; species Lateolabrax maculatus. The sequence continues at coordinate 25,060,932 of CM062197.1, read as the reverse complement.
TTCTATTTTTCTAAGCTGCCTCCTGTAATACAGGAGATGCCAGGATACTTATGAACTGTTACAGCTAAAACTATCCTAAGTGGGAAATCAGCCTCATTGACATGGGCTCTTGTAAAGTTTTAATTTCATGCTGTTTTAAACATCTGAACACTTCTGCCACCAACACAAGACAGTGACTCCAAATCATGTTACAATGTGACCATTCTGTTTAATGCTGACATCTTTGTTCAAAGAGCACGCATCCAGCTACATTAGTCACAGTGATTGACTTAAGAAGTGCAAAAGATAATTATACGACTGTGAAACGCTAGTTGATCCTGTTAGCAATGAGAGTATTTTTCAGGCTATGAAACTACTGAAACAGGTGTAGTGGAGGCACATACTTTGCCTCCTTGAACATCTGGTTAATGAGCTAGGTTGTAGGCAATAACACATGCCTGTATTTAAGCATTATTACAGCAGCCTAACAAATAATAATTATTATTATGAGAATAATTATGATAGTACACTTTATTAAATGGCATACACATACCACAGTGATTGGTCATCTATGCTTAAAACACTTTGTACGTTTAAGAAGAAGGATGACTACTGATTACATTATCTTCTACTAGCCATTTCAATCTATATCAGTACTGCATAGCATATCTGTCTTGGTCTTAACTCTTGGCATTACATTAGGGTGTTTGCCCCACAACTATTTAAGATGGGCATGAATGTTATTCTTTTTACTGTACTTTACTAATCTTTATGTAACGTTGAGTTGGCTCCGAGGCCAACAATTTCATTACTGATAATGAAGTTTCATTGTTATCAAGTATATGACAATAAACTTGAACCTTGAACTAGCGGAGAACCAAACTGCCACCATGTACATCGATTCAAGATATTTTGGTGTCACCCATGAATTTGGTTTTATGATATCGTCTAGTAAACCAAACCAACACTCAGCTCTTATATCACTCTTTTGAAGTAATTTCTTGTCTTTACAATTGCATATTGCAAAAAAACAAAAAAGAGCTGCACACACAGGTGACACTGATTCCATTAATAAATGAGAAATATCTTAAAGGTAATGCTTTAGCATTCAATGCAATTAAACAAAGTTGTGCTTAACTCATCTCTAAGTTTTTCTTTGATGTGTTAGCCTAAGTTTCACACGGCCTCACACATGTAGAAAAAGCGGGGGTAAAGGAGGATAAAGCAATAGTTTGGAAAAAATAACAATAAAAGTTGTTTGAAAGAAAAATAGGTAAATGAATAACTATAATAAACCTCCATACACTATAGTGGGTAATTTATTAAAGGAATAAAATGCTTACTTCTTCAACTTTTACTTCTTTCAAAGATGATTGAAGCATGACCATTGGGAGAATAAACTTTTCAGGGAATAAACAGTGACAGAGTTAGTGGCAAAGATATCAAAGAGTCTAGTAACAATACTAGGACTTTAATGAACTATGAATGAGAGATTGCCGAAACAATAATGACAACAGGTCTAAAATGTCAATTTTAGATTGATGCAATTGAGCCAATGATACTCTGAAAGAAAAGTGTGACAATATTGTAAAGAGATCTTTACCTCGTTCCTCTTTGTTAGAGTGGTATTGCAGGATTGCCACGACAATCTGGGTTTGTTCCTGGGATCCTAACTCATCCTGTCCTCCGTCCACCTGCTACACAAGTTGATAAACGCGCAGCTGGTGAGGGTTCGCCCAAGATCCAGAAGTCTACCTCCCCCAAGGATTGCTCGTAATCGACTCCCGGGGTGAGAAGAGACTGCTTGTAGGAGCATGTGGGGGAGATGGTGTGATACAGCATTCCCACTGGAAGAGGATACAATATTGGAAACCACAGGGTAAAGATAAATAGGCTTTAAACAAAGATAAAAAATTAAGAAACTTGATAAATAAAATAATGAATAATATCAATGAACTAAGAGACTAACTCCAATAAAGAACTATCAGCGGAGCCTATTCATCTGTTTCAGGTGGGTGAGTTGGTACTAATCAAATCTTTGGATGAGGTATCTTTGTGTCCTAGGTGGAAAGGTCTGTTCCAGGTGCTACTGATACCAGGACCTCGCTTAAGTTCGAGGGCAGAGCAGAATGGATCCATGCTTCAAGGTGCAGATCGGCTTCCCAAACGGCTAAGCGACGTGAAACGCCATGGCGAGTGAAGGGGTGATTCTTCCTCTTCTTCTTTCTACTGCTAAGCAGGCCCAGGCTGAGAACCATGCAAGGTGATCCAGAAAACAAGTGAGCGCTTTGGTCAATGTGTTCTGAGTCAATTGAACGCAAATGGAAAATAATCGACGAGCACCTCAGTGCTTAGCAGCGAAGTAAGACTTCTCACCACACAAACATACAAAGAAAAGACCTACTGGACTGTTCTAACGAACAAACTAAGAAGAAAGACAATGTTATGGTGAGAAAGTATGAGAAGACATGTTCTCCCAGCTCTCATCCGGACGAAAGAGATGGACCCCATTGTTATACTGACAGATGTATGATGAATGACTGTTATGTTGCATATCTACTATTCTATTCTACAGGTAAATGGTTGCAGGCAACACATGATACAAGCTTGGTTGAGAGCTTTTTGCCAAGTTTAATGAGAGTGAGGTACACTCCTGCTAACCCATTGTGGAACTACAGGACTATGGTGTTTCACTTAAAAGCAATTGAAATGATACCATGATTGTAAACTATGGAAAGTTAATTATCAAAGGGTTCGTGGTGAGTTAAAAAGTTGTAAAGTCATAGAGCATGAGGAAGATGATGAGTTCATCCATGCTACCTTACTTTTTACCCATAAACACGATAGCAACTAAGATGGAAGCATCGCTACAGAACAAAACAACAAACAGTGTTTAGTAACCTAGCATAGCAATAAACAACATCAGCCTAATGATGGACTATGGGCATGGAAGTAATTGAATTAATTGTTGGGTATGTTAACTATCACTATCTTAATCTCATTTGCCAATGCTAAATTCAATTCCATTCACTAAATGGTAAATGGTAAATGGACTGCATTTTTATAGCGCTTTTCTAGTCTATTGACCACTCAAAGCGCTTTACAATACTTAAGAAGATTGAAAAAGGTTTGACTGGTATGATTTTGGTAATCCACTTTATGAAACTAATCACGATTGTTATTTTCTAGGTGACCACATATCTCTACTTTCAGAATCACGGGAAGAAATAAAGAATTTTGTGATGTCATAGGTTAATCAATATGATTGACCTCTAGGTGTCAGTATCTTTGGTGTTTACTGAGTTTTCACTCAATCCAGAGGTTCCTTTCGACATATGATTGAAATAACTTTGAATAGACTAACTGATCATCAATTACAGGACCAGGTAATTGTGAAATAAAAGTGTTGCTCCTATGCTAAAGGTAAATGTTTGAGTTGAGCCCATTCCTGGGCAGATGTCTTGTCTCTGACTTCTGCAAATGTAGAACCGATAACTGTACTATCCCTGTAGGAACCTGAGATAAATTAAGGATTTTTCAATACCTTCCAGGTGCTAGATGTTCACGGATAATGGAAGATTCAATATGTTTTTACATTGAATCTGAGCTGAACCTACAGACGAAGTTGAAAATGTAGGAACTCACAGTTGTCTTGAAGTGCCAAAATGAAAGTAACTTCTTCCTCCATCTATGAAAAGTGTTAACATGATACAATGTATCTGATTTAATCCAGGCCAATACAAGGCGTAGCAGAATTGCGTTAAGTAAATGTACTTAATCATTTCATCCTTACGTTAGTAACAAGTGTAATTATACTGCTAATAGTTTGTACCTGTATCTCTGCCATAGTGAAAGGCAGTGCTGAAAAAATCTGTTAACATTATGGTTAAAAACAATTTAAAGTCTGAAAGAGTTGAGATTCCTCTTAACTACATTTCATCCTTTTCTCGTATAACATCCTGTTACTCAGATGATTCTGATTCAGACAGTGAAAACCAGAGGGCTGTTGTGATAACACAGCCAGGGTGCAGGTAAAGGGTAAAGAGAGAAAAAAGAATACCTTCCATTCTAATGAGTAATCTGAACTGTAATGTTGTATGTATTGTATTTCCACGTATCATTGATTGTTATAATTTAAATAATTTCTGTTTGGTATTTTCCTCTGGGTGTGAAGGTTAAAAGCGCCAGACCTCGACGGAAGGTCTGCACAAAGGAGTGAAAGGTTGTACATTGTTTCGACTAGAGAGCGTTTGCCATACATTACATTTGTTTATTCTATACATTTTATTGTTTTGGGTTTGAGGTATCCATAATCTTTAATGAGTGAAGTCACCAAAGATTGATTTTCTTAAATCATAGATAGTGACCAGCATGGTAAGAAGAATGTATACCAATAAATTTGACCAGCTCACAGTTTTAAAATGGAAACTGGAAAAGTAAGGACTCTAAAGTAATATCTTGTATTTCTTTAAAGTGTTCTGAGTTACTGTAATCACGTCATATATTGTGCTATGATGAGAGTCACAATCACTAAACCATCTACATATCTAGGTAAAGAGTTGAAATGTGAATCTGTCACAGATATTTTATGGGTTTAGATTTGAGTGTTTCGTTTTATTTTGATACCCTATAAGTGAGTCAAAGAATGACTGATTATTTTGCTATGTTCTATAATCAACTTTAAAATGAGCCTTCACAATTTTAAATTGATTTGGATCTTGGATTGTTCCATTTTGTTAACATATAAAAGTGGGATTTTGGCCTATTGTTTGTAGGTGCATGACACCTGTGAACTCTGTCGGAGATCTTTAAGCACTTCACAGTGTTTCAGAGATCTTTAACCACTTGAGAGTGTTCTTCAGAGAGGCCTCTGTTGGGCTGTATGGAGCTCATAGCTCATATGAAGAGAAATGTTTTGGGGTAGTGTTGATCTCATAATACGTTAAGTAATTACAGCGTGTTTCTATTTGACTTAATAATATTTACTATGGAGTTACCATTTACTGTACTAAAGATTAGAAAAAATCTGTGGCTTGTTGAAAGTGATCCAAGTTTCTAGTTTTACCTTAAGATTACACTAAGGTTTTAAAGTAGGTTTGATTTACATTCATAATGTTCTGTAGACATATGAGTTAATGATCATGTATGGGGGAAAGTAAAGAATGACAAATGTTTCACTCTGTAACATGTGTAATGTGTAAGTCATTGAAAATCAGTAAGGATAATCCATATGTTTGAATGTTTTGGATACAATAAGAATTAGTTTATACAGTATTTGCATACACAGTAAGAGTTAGTAAACTTTAATCTGATTGGTTTCTCTATATGACACTCTTGAAAAAAGAAGATTGTTATTGGTTGATGGTCCATGTATGATTTGTATTCACATGTTTACTTGTTCTATTGAACTTTCAATATTGTTATTGTAAGCGAGTACGATTCAACTCTGAAGGTGTTCCTGATTTGTTCTTAAGGTAATGGTAAGAATAATGGTAGGTAGTGTTGATCTTACGATCAAAAAGGGGGGAACTGTGAAGGAATTTTCCTTCTTGTATGTTAAACTTGCCTCTTGTAGGTTAAAGGTAACTTAAGACAGTGCTTCACAGGCCAGGTCAACTGTCTGTCTCTGTTCGCCTGTCTCATTCTGTGTGCCAGACAAGGCCGAGTTGGCTCTGGCCTCTGGTAGACCAAGGTCTGCTAGATATCTTCTGTTTTCAGGGTTAGACACAACAGGCTGGCGCCTGGTTGTTGACGCTGGATAAGAGAGACTGTAGAGAGGCTATGCTGTTGCTAGGACAGCAATGGTTGACGTCTTTCCTTGTTTGGATCTGATATCCAATAGAGTCATCACACAGACCAGGCTGAGTTAGGAATAACCCTATTTGGATATAGCAGAACTTATCACTTCTGGGGAAGGTTAAATACTGAGTTTCAGGACACCATCTTCAGATTTGGGTAGCAGTACACTGTGATTTTACACGTGGTGTTTCCCTTTTCTCCTCGATCGAGCTTCAATAAATATTCCTGTGTAAGACATCCCGGTCTCCTGAAACTTCTTGTTAGAGTGAACCAGCTCTAAGATTTCCATCACAGTTTCCAGGCTAGGGAACCAGTGCAGAGAATCTAAAATCTGAGAAATATGTTCTCTTTTGCTAGTTCCTGTCAGTAAACGTGCAGCTGCATTCTGGATCAGCTGGAGAGTCTTTAGAGACTTTTTGGGGCAGCCCATAATAAGGAATTACAATAATCCTACCTAGAAGTAACAAATGCATGGACTAGTTTTTCTGCGTCTTTTTGAGACAGGATATGCCTAATTTTTACAATGTTACGTAGATGGCAGAGGGCAGTCCTTGAAGTCTGTTTTATATGGGCAATAAAGGACATGTCCTGATCAAAGGTTACTCCTAGATTCCTTACAGTGGTGCTGGAGGCCAGGGCAATGCCAACCAGAGTAACTATATCTATAGATAATGCATCTCGCAGGTGTTTGGGGCCAAGAACAATAACTCAATAAACTCGACCGGTGCCTTGAGGAATGTGAGTATTAATATGACTGTAAGGAATGGATTCATTCAGGCTAACATATTCTTCCTGACATAGCCACATTTCAGTTAGACAAAATAAATCGATATGATAGTCTGATATCAAATCGTTGACTAACACAGCTTTAGATGACAGAGATCTAATGTTGAACAGTCCACATGTAATTATCTTATTTTGTTGTACTGCTGCACTGGTGGTTTTATTTTGTATTAAATTTTTATGAGTAACTCCTTTTCTGTTTAAATTTGCATAAATTAATTGAAGTGGTTGGGGGGCCGACAGTCTCTATGGGGTTTTTTATGGTGTTATGGGTCAGTAACCGCTCTAATGGAAGCGCAGGGAAAGCGTGTAGGACTGCAGTCATAAACTGGATATGAAAGCTCCTGCTTTTTCTTCGTTTCAGAAGCAGCGCTAGAACCACTTGTGCAGTTGTCCCCAGGTTGCTAAAATCCTCTAAATTCCCAGAAAAAAAAACAAACAAAAAAACAGAAGACATGCTTGACCTGTATCATCAAAAGCAGCTAGAGTCGTGGTTTTCACTTTGCTAGAATGTGTTTAGCGCCATCTGTTCCATCATATTTAATTCTCCAAATGATACATAAACTGTCTGAACATTACTGAGATAATTCCGAGATTTGTTCATTCAAAAAAAAAAGTTGGGGGGATATTCCCTCCACAATCATCATAAAAAAGGCAGCGGCTGTAGCTTCTTCAAACTTCAGTACATTTTTGTTTTAATCAGTTATTTGTTGTCTGCTTTATAGCTGAAACAAGTATTACCTATGACAGACACACACTCATTGGCATTGGAAAATTAAGCATGAGTTTTGGATTAAGAGCAGCAGACCTTGACAATCGCTGCCCACATCTTTTGACCACCCAGTGGATGGTGCGACCACCCCAGGAGGAGAGGGAAGAGGGCCAGGATAAGAGACAAACTAACCCATCTTGGACCTAACGCTGCTCCTAGTTAATATCCAGAAGTAGGAAGGTGGAGTGGACGAGCCAACAGAGTGCAAGACTGCGGCAGGACGAGGGGAGGTGGACTCCTAATTAGATCAATGATGCTAGATTATCAAATACAGTCAAAGTTGATGGACAGTGTTTCCCAGATCTCAAACCTTTAATTATGAAAACGAAGACCTTATTTTCAACACTATCTTGTTGCTACTGTATATAATTTACCTTGATGCAATTTCAGAAAAAGCATTACAGAATTTTTTCCGGGGTGGGTGTGTGTGTGGTTGTGTATGTGTGTGTGTATAACTGTATATATTGTTTATTTTATATTTGATCCTGTCTATTCTAAATTTAATTAACGGTATATATGTTCTGTGTTTGTGCAGCATTAAGGGGGTACAACTTCCATTTCAAAAAATGAATGAACCTTGAACCTTGAATCTCATTGTCTGACAAGCAATCAGAGATGTCTTATTTAAACAGATTATTCCTGTCCACAATGAAAGTGAGTGGAAAAAGGTATGGAAAAGAAGTGTCCAAAGCAATTTAATGAATCAACAGAGGGGTGAGAGAGAAAGAGAGAGAGGAAGACAAAATACAATTCTCCACTGAGTGACACTTCAATTAGCCTGCTGTCCTCTCCAGCTCTAATAGTCTGAGGGTGAGTGATGTGGCGACAGGGCAGATCATTAAAACATCTTTAAAACTCCTAAGGTTTACTCAAGGCCAGTGATTAAAGATCTGTTCCCTGACAGGTTGCCAGACCTTGTTCCCATCTCCCCAAGAAATAAAAGCAATTTCATTCCAATAACAAAGGCCAAGAATTCACACACGTAATGAAGAGGGGAAAAAAGATCTCAGTGCTGCGAGTTGGATACCTGATCACATTTGAAACCATGCACTGGGTAAGACGGCAGGTTGATGCTTCTCTCCTGCTTCTTCTTCCCACGTGCCCCTAATAATTTCGTCATCATAAAGAAAGACATCTTGTTTAAGTTGACATTACCTCTAATAGGTCCATGCATTTATGATCACACTTGTATTCAGAGCAGACTTATTCCTGCTTGTCAGCTGAGCAAACCAAGGAGGATTTGTTCATAATAGAAGTATGAATAAAGTTGGGAGATGAGGGTAAACCCACATAAACTCAGCAAACCCACCTTTCTTTTTGAAGACACCAGGACAAAAAGTATAAAAATGTGGTGAATTAAGGGCAAAAAACATGAATTACAGGTCTTCATGGGTCCAAAAATTTGTGCCTGAACCCTAAAAAACCCAGAAATGCATGGGGGACCCTGACCCATGCAGAACCAAGAAATGTTGGTAAAATACATCCAGGTTTTCTGTTATTCCTCTCTTGCTGATTGAAACAGAATGGCTAATCCACTGGTTATTTAATCGTAAAAGTTCACTTGCTGTCACATGACAAACATAACTTGTTTAGATTCAGCTTTGCAGTTTTGTGGCATCTGGCATATAAAGATAACTTGTTGTGGCTCCTGCGTTTTTTTTGCCTTATTTCCCGGCTCACACTTTCTGCAGACGGTTCAGAAAGTGTTATATTATTATATATATTGTTGTTGCACAGCACTTCCATCGTGATCTGACTCTCACAGCTATGTCATCTCAGATCCACTCAGGTAACACACAGACCACGAGACCAAACAACACCTGACCGGACTCAACTGACCATATAAAATGTGGATCCAAACCCATACGGACCCAGGTCCTAGGGTTCGGTTGGACCTGTGAAGACCTCTACCATGAATGGATGTCACAAAGAAACAACATTCTTTGAAAGGCAGGAAAAGAAAAGGCACTGAATCCCACTGCATTACTGGTGAAGTAATACACTGTGAAATGTTAAGTATATAATATTTGATCAAATCAAAATTCTTCAAAATTGATAAATTCCAGCCACAGGGACACAATTTCAGTGTTTAACAAAAAGGAGAAAGGTAATTCATTGCTGCACCACCTTGTGAGTCTTGGTTTTACGTGATGGAATATAAATGTAGGGCTGCATTATTGGTTGGGATTTAAACCCCCATATATATATATATATATATCAGAAATGGAAAGAGCTAGAGAGATGGGACAAAGTGTTCCCAAGCTCTGGATGATTCATATATATATATAGATAGATAGATAGATAGATAGATAGATACTGTATTTAACATCTGTGAAGACTAATTCACACTTACGGGCAATTTAGAGTCAAAAATGACCTTAACTTAGCCTCGATTTGAATATTTGAATATTTATTGAATATACTCAATATTCAGTAATACTTTGTAAAATACTTAATCAAACACAACTGTTAATTTTAAAGTTAAAATATGTTAAAATAATCAGATTTCTTTGTAGAATTTACAGATTACTGTTTATCTTACAAAGAAAGGCTGTAATACAAAAAGCAATACAGTAAGTTAAATTTACAACATAACAGTGTTAGAAAAAGTTTTATGCAAAAGAAAACTGTATTAAATTTTACAAATTCACGTTATACTTTACAGATAAGAATATGTCCAAATGCAGTAAAATTATTTTAAAATGAAGGGTTTAAAAAACAAGTGATGTCTGTTTAGAATTGAATAAGCCTATATTTAACGACTATAATAGCAGTAGGCCTACTCATAAATCATTACTGAATAATGACATCTGTTAATATTTATAGTGTCTTAAGGCCATTTTAAATATAATAGTAATGATTTTCAATATACATTTTACATTCCCACGAAGATAAACGCCTGCATTTCAATTTCAAACTGTATGAGCAGTAGAGTTTAATTCTGTTCTTTCATTGGACTACTTAATTATAGCATGAGCAGCCAGTTTGCCGAAGTTCACCGCTGGTGGCTTATTGCGCACCGGGCCACACCCCCCTCCGCCCAGTCTGGCAGCACAGGGAGCATCATGTCTGTAGCACTGGTAAGCTAACATTCATTTTCTTCAAACTTTAAATATGTGACCATTGTCAGAAAAATTCTTCTGTTTGTGACCATGGGAATATTTTGCAGTCACAATAATAACGCCGACTGACTGGGGTTATTATTATGGTGGGTTTCATTCTTTACTCAGAACTCTTTTAGTTATTTTTTGTTGGTTTTTGCAGCCTCGCCACAGGAGGGTAAAAACTTTAAAAAATGGTGATTTTGTTAGTTTGCTAAAAATGATTGTCCGTTGTTTTTGCAGCAAAGCACTAGAGACATTGAAGGGTTATGTGCTGCATTGTAAAGTTCACAGGAGCGAACCCCGTTGTTTTTTCAAATGTTGCAAGCGGACATTTTGTACTTACGCAGCTTTTAAAGCTCATTTCTATTGAGTTCACATTGAGCTTGCTCATACTGTTACTTCTACAGCCGTTGTTACAGATTTAAAATCATTGTCATTCTGCTATGTCGGCACCAATTTCACACAGTGAAAGAACTTATATCCCACTTAAAAGAGCATATGGTGGAGGGGCGACCTGTGACATGTCCAGTAACTGGTTGTAAAAATACATTCACTGTGAAATCATCATTCACTGCTCATATGTCCTGGAAACATAGTTCATGGATAGCATAAGTGACATGTACAGGTAAACTATTTCTCAGTTTTCTGCCATCATTGCATGTGAAGATGCTTCCCAGATCTCAAATGATGCAACAACAAATGAAAGCAGTGAATTGCAACAGAATTTCAATGAGACCTTTCTTAGGAATGTATGTTTATTTTACCTAAAATTGCAAGGGCAGCTCCTTCTTCCAGCTTCAACAATACAGATGATTGTTGAAGAAATGCAAAATGTGCATGAGTTGGGACAGGATTACACTTTAAGTAATTCACGTTTAAAAGATGACATGTGTCTAACAGATGATGCTATTGCTTAAATCTGTGATTCAGTCAGGACCACTATGACAAAGATACTTGATCTACAGATATATTTGCGGTTAGATGTATTTGGCGGTATGCTCTGTTCTGGGACCGTGCATACGTGGAAAGCTTAAGGCACGGAGAGCAGCGGCAAGAACAGAGCAGGCATTAATGACAACAGAAATGACATTGATAAGTCAGACACAGCATAAAGGGAGGAGCTGGGGTGGAGGTGGGTTGTGAAGCAGCTTGCGGAGGAAGCAGCCAGGATAGGCAGGCTGAAGCAGCTTAAGTAGGGCGCCCTGAATGAGATTTGCAATAGATGCGTAGAAGGGAATCAGCTGATCCATCAGCTGATGTGGCTCCTGGATTGCAATGGTCAGCTGATGTAGCTGGGATATTGAGCTTGACTCTGTGGCCTGCCTGAACTAACGCAATGCTCAATTTGTGTGAAGGATTCAGATCTGTTTTCTGTCTGTCATCAGGGACCACTGAGAACAACATATTCAAGAGCTCAGACGTACAAAAAGATGTTCAAATACATAGGGCCTAAAATAGTAACATTAGGAAATGATGAAAATATGACATACCACATACCAGTGATACAAACAGAAAATAGCTTATTAGAATCAGAATTCTGGAAGAATTCAGTATCAAGTCTTGTGAAACAAACTCAGATGATTTGGTGAGATAAGTGATGGACAAAACTTTAAGTCCAACCAGTTCTTCATTGAAAATCCAGGATGCCTGAAGCTAATTGTGTACCGGGATGATTTTGAAATTGTCAATCCCCTCAGCTCTGCTTAGAAAAAACAAAGTTGTTGCAGTCTATCTTTCTGTGGCAAATTTACCTGCTCATGTGCGGTCCAATACTGATCACATGTCCCTTGTATTGTTGTGTGGATAGAGAATGACCTAAAACAGTTTGGAAGTGCTAAGGTTTTCTCAGAGATGTATGCATTTGAAAAACTTTAAAAACATCTGCCTAACTTTATCTGAAAGACACCAGATGTTTCAGGCATATCTTTCAGATGGGTCAGGATACAGCCAGCCTTTGCAATTGAAACACAGCTGTACTTTTTACCCCAACCTTTACAGCGATGCAATTAAACATGCAGTGAGAGAGTTTGCCTTTTCAGAAAACAATACTAGTGTTTTCACAGACATACAGTACAAAGGTACAACATATAAAAAAGGGCATTTCTTTGTGACAAAAAATGATGAGTCCATGGAGTTTGGAGAACTTCTCATTGTTTTAATTAAAAATTATGTAGTTGTGTATTTTGTGATGGATGTACATAAAGCTGACTATCATTCTGAATACCATCTGTACTCAGTGATAAAACAGAGCACAAGATTGCAATGTCTGAACATTAACAAAGTGGTAGATTTTTATCCGTTACCATCATACATTCTTAACGGGCACCAAGTCATTCCACTGAAACACAGTGTGTTGTCGAAATAAACATGATCTTTAAAAATGATGCCAGTTTTTTCTTTTTGATGTACAGAAATCTATATATATTTAGAGTATGACTTGATTAAATGTCTAATTACTTTTGTCTTCTTTCATTTGTAATCTTGAAAACTATCATTTGGAGCAAACATTTTTACGCACCACCATCACTGAGATCTTGACTGACCTTCCAGAGATGACGAAAGATATTCTAGAAGAGGTCTTACAATCCTTCGGGGTAGAGACATACGATGAGTATCAGTTTATTGAGAAAGCCGATTTGCTGTAAGCGTTGAGGCCAATTCAAGCCCAAAAAGTCCTTGCTGCTTGGAAGCTGAGATGTAAGTAAAATATTGCAGTATAGTACAGGATGCAACCAGTGCCCTAAGTAGGTATGCAGGCCAGACTCCTGAAACCAGCAGCTCATCTGTTGCTGCCTCACCAGGACCTAACACATCTTTGCAGTCTCTTTCACCCAAAAGCTCACCCACAACCTCTTCCAACAGCTGCCAAAGCCCTGATATAGACTGGGTGCTATATTTATGATACCATGGGATACGTTCCCAGACAAACTGATGCACTCATTGGAGAGAGGAAAACAACCAAGTCCACGAATGACAAGGGAGATGGTCCGGATTGTGGTTTGTGAGATGATGCAAAAAAAGTACTTGTGTAAGTAAAAGAGGCTCTACTGAAGTTGTTAAAAAGATGGTGGCAAAATATCCTAAATCTCTGCAAGAATTAATAGGGGGGTATGTGATTGGGCCAGGGTATCACTCTCTTGTCAAGCAACTGCAAAATAGGATAGAGAATATGAAGCAATCCATGACCCCAAAGGTAAGAAAAAGAAAGCAGCGCACTGATGAGTCCGACACGGATGAAGTCCCTCCGGAAGAGAGCAGCAATCCAGGACATTTCTGAGTGCATTAACTGGGATTTAAAATTCCTGCCCCGTGGAGAGACCCCCAAGAGCCAGCAGGAGAAGAAAGAAAAACTGAAGATCATGTCTCAACAAAATGATGCAAATCCAGATGATGTCAAGCTTCTAATGAAGTTTACTTTCTACACACAGCGTGAACACGTCAATAAGGGGAAAAACATAAAGTACCTCCTGCAAGAGTGGCTGTTTTGATTCGACAAACTTGGCATGGCAGTATACTTCAAGGAACTCACTGGAATTGGGCTTAAAGAAACTTTCATACGCAATGTGGATCTGAAGGGGGAATGGCTCCTGCACTACTACATGAATACTGTTTGTGTGAACAAGAGCAAAAGTTCCTGCAGGCTGTAACAAAGGTTACTGTGGAACAGTTAATGTGGCGAGAGCAGCGAGGGGGGAGGTGAGGTTTAGAAGGAGAGAGAGGCAGAGATGCATGAAATATAATAGCACTACGATCCAACAGACAAGCATCAATTAATTCCATATTGCAAGTTGTGAAACCAGACAATAAGGCTAGGTCTAGTGTGTGATCTAGCTTGTGAATGTGGTAAGCAGAGCAATGTTAAAAGATTCAACCAGATGCATAAATTCACCTACAAGAGGCTTAGCGGGACAGCGAGCATGAATATTAAAATCAACAAGAATCAGACTTAATCAAAGTCAGGCATAGTGTTTGAGAGGAAGTCTGCGAAGTAAGTGATAAAGTCTCTATTTATTTTTGTAGATTTTTGCCTACTTTAATTAATTGTACCCTGCGTGTTTACTCCGCCTCCTTACTCGTTTTTGAGGTGATAGCTGCAGGGCAGAGCCCCTAGGCTTTCAGAAAGCTGGCAGAATAGAAAGCTGTTTGAGACTTTTTGTTCGAATTTGGCTCGAATATTCAGTAGTATTTGACGATGGTAGAGAATAGTGGCTGGCACATCATGTATACACAGAGATACAAACAGAGTTAAGACAAACAGGAGCAGCAACAGGCGATGTGACACACATGAATTTATAAATAACGTGTTGGTTGATTCATTATAATCAGCTCTGTTTACAATTCGTATGGCTCTTTTTTGTAATATAAAACACTTCCCCAAACCTCCATACAGTAGGAAATGTATGGAACTATTAAAGAACAATACAATATAAGTAATGAATTTGGTTTGAAAATGTCTTTTGTGCAATACTGCAATGGACTTCGACATTTTTGTCTCTACATGATTTATATGTGGTTTCAAGCATAGTGTGTGGTCTATAACTACTCCCAATTTTTTTTTTTAAACTCTTACTATTTCAGCATTGTTTATGCTATTGATTTTTCAATATCCAATTATGTATTTAGTTTTGTCTAAATTTAATGACAACTTATTAATATCAAACCATTGTTTTAAGAAAATAAGTTAGTATCATCTGCAAACAAGACGAACTTTGGACACATTGCAAATATCATTAATGTACAATGTAAACAGAACCTTGTGTAAACCCACATGTAACTCTCAGTAATTCAGAGTTATCACTGTTTATTTGGACATGCTAATATTTAGTATCAAAATAGTTACCAAGCCATGACTGTGCTAACCCTCTAGTACCATATCTTTTAAGAAAATCAGAAATCGGTCTATAGTAAAGCAGTACCTATCTCCATTTTTGCAGATAGGAATGACCCTTGCTATTTAGAGGTCAGTGGTTTAGCTATATACTCTATCGCTATAATATTCTTTACCAACGTCATGTCAGTATCATTACAATCAGTGGATTTTTTATTCTTAAAATTGTATACCACTTCAGTTAGTTCCTTCTCCCCGATTATCTTCAGAAAGATGGTATTGGTATTTATAGCAGTAATGTCATCTACACCCTCCTTCATTGTTTGGGTCCACTTTCACAGTTCCACAAAAAATCATTAAATTCATTGGCAATCTCTTTTAAAAGTAATAAAGTAATTGGGATAATCTGATTTTCCGATACCCCCTTTAATTATGCTGTAAAGCACTTTCCCTGTACCTTTATTGTTGTTTCTATGCTGTTACAATAGTTTTTTGTAATAATCCTTTTGATTGATTCTCATTATACTTCAGTTTCTCTATTTTTTTATATTTAATGTGATTAAATATAAAAAAAAATTGACTTTGTTTTGTATTTTAAGAACTGCTTATATAATATATTTTTCTTTTTGCAGGCTTTTCTAGTCCCTTAGTTATCCAGGGTTTGTTTTCATATTTGTGCTTTCTTGTGGTTGTCATATAATGTAGTTAAAGTAAATAAGAATGCATCATAAGCATTGTTTGGGTCATTATTTAAATAAACCTCAATTCAGCTTTGCTTCCTTTGTTTGTTCTGTTGGGGGTAAATAGTTCATAGCCCTCTATTTCCAGATCAACTCCCTTCTCTTTACTGAGCCAAGTCTCTGATTACATTAAACATGATGAGTTGTCTCAAAAAGTCCTTAATTTGGGTGAAATCTCTTTAAAGACCTTCTACTGTTGAAGTGTATTACTGATAATGTAACACCCATTATTACATTGCTTTTGAATTGTTCATCTGTATAATGCTCACAGTTGCAGTTATTGTAGAAGTGATTCTCAGGATTAGGCCATTCAAATAATTTAACACACACTTCATGCCAGTTTCTGCTGTACACCTATATATTCATCAACATCACAGTCTAATGATGACTCCACCAGACAAAACAAATAGTATTTATTTATCTGTACTGATCTAGGTTTTTTAGCTCTCTTACCGTAACCACTTTTGCGGTCTGAGGAGATCAGCCAAATCACTTTGCAAAGTCTTGTCCAAGTGGCTTGTATTTTGTTTTGCTTCCGTAGAAAGCGTGCCGACCTGGAAATGTCAGCGTTCTTTTCATTTAGGTGTTCATTCAGATATGCTCCCATCCAAGTCAGATTCCTGGCCTGTCTTAATAGCTCAATCTTGCTCTTTCAATTTGCAAAATTAACTATAATTGCAGACTCTTCTCTGCTCTCCTTTCAGGGGAAAAGTATGACATATGAAGAAGTATGAAGATAACTGTATGATTTGTTGTTCCAGTGTTTGTAACTCATATACCAGGGCAGGCTCACCTTTATCTGTGACTGATGCTGCCCTGGCATATGCTTGGTGCTTGGTCTCCAGTCTAGTTAGAATCAATTATTTGATTCCTATGTATTGTTCCATGTCATCAGTTCTTTTCTCCAAGTCTTCAATCTGCTTGTCTCTTTCCTTGACAAGCTTTTTAGGGTTAAAACCCCTAAACACCCTCATCCATTAGTTCCATAAGTTTGGTTTGTTGTTTGGCAACTTCACTTATTTCCCAAGCTCAAGGATTTCCTGATTTCTCCCATTTCTTCTTCCATCGTGTTTTGTTGCTTTGTCTTCGGTGGCAGTTTTCTTTTGTTTACCTCGGCTGAGACACAAGATTTCAACCAGTGGTGGGATATTAAGCGTAAATCTTGATTGCAGGTAGAAAGTATTTTTACATTGTGGTACATTGGGGGACTGTGCATCTGACAGTGGTCTTTTTATTAACAATACAAACACAGAAAATAATACAGCAACCTCAGAGGGTATTAGGACATAGTATTCATTAATGAATAAAGATCCAATAGAGGTAACCCTACCCAACCCTCAACATACAAGAACAAGCAAAACAAAAAAAATTTACAAAAAAAATAGCCAGAAACAAATTACATTAATAGATATGTTTGATATACAAGTATAGGGGTGCAAAGTGTATTTCACAGCAATTTTTCAGCTTTTTCATATTTGCCACAAAGGTTAAAAATGGCCACTAAAAAAGCAGCAGATCTTCTCATACTGTAAATAGTACATAACATCTTTAATCTATTGTCCATATGTTGGAGGTGAAAAGTCCTTCCACTTACATAAGATGAGCATTCTGGCCAGAATTGAGCAAAAAGCAACAATGTCAGCTTGACCTCTGCTTATATTAACATCTTGTGGAGTTGAATACAGATGGAGAAATCAATCAAGCAAAACGTTTTGAAAAAGTTTCAAATATTAAACCTCAGTAACTTAATCATTTTGGACATGAGCAGAATTTATGACCTCTTTACATCGATCACATCTAAATCTATCTTTAGACCAGTGGTGTTGATGTATGATCTGAATTGAACAACAATGTGTCACAAACAGAGGATTAATACATTATTTGAATAGCTTCATGCCATATATCATCTTGTATGTGTTCCTCCATTTCCTCTTCCCATTTCTGTTTCAAAGAGTTCAAAGCTGCAAGATTGAGGACATTAAGAAGTTGATAGATTGTATTTATGGACTGTTTTTCTTCTACATTAGACCCATGAACAGAATCCAAAAGGGACGGAATAGTACAGTAGGAATGCAGCTGGAATGAGAGGCCATAAAGCTCCTGAACTGCAATGTAGAAGTATGCTCTAGGAATGTTGAATCTTCGAACTAACTGTTCGAAAGAGGCATAGGTTCCAACAATATAGAGATCACACAGTGAGGTGAGGCCATCTTTTGACCATATATCAAATGCTGCATCTATGTAGGGAAAATTAACATGGCGTAATAAGTTGATACCAAATCTTAATGGTGTACTTCACAATTAAATTTGGTGTAAGGCTAGCCACAGATTGTGACAGCGGCAATTTAGCACACAACACTGATAAAGAAGAATAGAAAGTGGATTTTCTTTCCACAATTACCCCACAAGCAGTGAAGTCTTTTCTAATCCAATGTAGCATTGCTCTAATGTAGCTGACCAACAGTAGTATATAAAATTTGGAAGTGACATTCTCCCTGCTTTACAGGGTCTTTGTAATATTATAGATGAAGGTTGAAATTTGATTTGAATTATAAGTTATTGAAGAAAGATTTTGTAAGGAATATTGGTAGTCTCTAGCCTGGGAACCAGACGAATCTGCAAGCTCATGTTTATTTGCTCTGGCAGATATGTCTGGCCCCTTTATCATTCAAACTAATTTCCTTGGTACTGGAAGCGCCGTTGTGTCGGGCGAACCAATCACAAGCGTTTATCTAGTATGAGGTGGGTTTTATACGATGACTGACAGGGAGGAGTGCCATTCAGGCATCCTTGTAAATAACCAAGATGGCGGCTTACAATATGGAGAGTACCCAGGGCTACAGCGGCAGTATTAAACAGACTGGACAGTAGATTTTCTGTAAAAGAAGAACAAACAACTGCACTTAAACTTTATGTTGATAAGAAATATATGTTTGCCATACTTCTGACAGGACGTATCATAAGACAGGAAGGCGTTTCGTCGCTCTGATTGGTTGTCTCTGCCCCTCGATAACGGCCCTTGGAATTCAAAAATGAACTGAGAGGTTCCAGACTAATACGCATTTGCAAATTAGTCTGGTGATGCCAGGCTAGGTAGTCTCTTGAAAAGATAACTAAACTTGGGCAAAACAGTCATCTTAAATGAGTTGATCCTGCCACAAAGAGAGTCCTGTCACGCAACAAAAGAGGTAAGTAGTTGGCTTTATATACACTTTTGTATTTACATGTTATCCAAACCCCCAAATATTTAAACTTTTTCCCACTGATTTTAAAAGGAGATGAGAAAGGAGCAACAGCTCCGGTCCAAATTGGCATTAATTCACTCTTCTGGAAGTTGACCTTTTAACCAGATAGCTGACCGAATTTATTAAGTAATTGTGACAAGTTTGGAAGACTGGAAGATAGATCGGAAATATGAAGTAGCATATCGTTAGCATATGGTGAAACTTTATGTTCTAATGTCCCTCTCTGAATTCCTTTAAAGTCGTTGGACATTCTCAGAGCAATAGCAACAGGCTAAATTGCCACGGCAAAAAGAAGTGGAGATAGGGGGCACCCCTGTCTTGTACCTCGCTGTAGCTCAAAAAAAGGTGCTACGTTATTATTAGTGCACACAGCAGTGGGATGAATAGAGAGTTTCAATCCATGGTATAAATTTAGGACTGAAGCCAAATCTCTTTAGGGTTGTAGGGGTGCAGGCATAAATCATTAAATGATCATAAGAGATAACTTTATTTTTAGGGAAGGAGTTTAATCTACACTCACAGCTGGCTATCAAAGGATGAATGATGATAACATTTTATGACAGCCATTATTCAATCTAGACTCGATCTGAAGGTTGCAACAATACACACAACTAACCACTAAACATACAGATAAGCGGGTAAATGAATGAACATACAAAGGATAAAAACTAGATAAACATATGAATAAATGCTCTCAACGTACATACACAGAAATAGACAAAAAAAAAACAAAAACAAAAAAAGGACAGCAAAGGTAAGCATAAACATTTATCTGCTTTGTACAAATATGTAAATAAAATCTACGAAGTATATATATGAACACAACAACAATGACAATGAAGTGGAGAAATAGTGCAAAGATGCCTGGATAAATATGGAGAGATTGTCACAGGATACTTTATATACATGAAGTAGGTGGAATATGTATAAATATATGTATACATGATTATATGATTAAATATTTATATGATTAAGTGTTCATTAGAGTGACGGCCTGTGGGAAGAAGCTGTTCTGGTGCCTGGTAGTTTTTGCTTTCAGTGCTCTGTAGCGCCTATCAGAGGGGAGGAGTTGGAACTGGTTGTGTCCAGGGTGTGATGGGTCTGTAGTGATGTTTCCTGCCCGTTTCCTGACTCTTGAGATGTACAGGTCCTGGATGGAGGGCAGGCTGGCACCAATGACTTTTCCTGCACACCTGACTGTGATGGAACCAGACAGTGATGGAAGTGCAGAGAACAGACTGGATGATAGCACATCCTGAGCTGGCGCAGGAAGTACATCCTCTGCTAGGCCTTTTTGGTGATGGTGTCAGTGTTGCCCACTTTAGGTCCTGGGAGATAGTGGATTCCAAAAACCTGAAGGACTCCACAGCAGACACAGTGCTGTTGAGTATGGTGAGAAGGGGCACTGTTGGGGGGCTCCTCCTGAAGTCCACTGTCATCTCAGATCCCACCTTATGCTACAGAAAATAACTATAGGCAGATTTGATTATCATGAGCAAAGTGACATATTATGTATTTGTAGGGATAGCTCTAAGAATGTGTTATACACAAAATAGAGTTAAAACAGATACTTAATATAAGACGATCAACACAAATAGAGGCATGAACACTAGTGTATGTATATACACAATTTGTGTGATATTTTCTATATTATGCCTATATAAAAGTTCAATAGCTAGGCTTAAGCCTACATATTCTTGATTAGTATAAACTCCCTTTGAGTCACTGTTACTGTTGCAGGAACAGCTTATGATTTAAATCCTACAATTTACATGTTATAATTATTTCTTTATTATTTGTTTACCTTAATATTTGAGTCATATTAGTGAGAACCTATTAAACACAGGAACAAAATTAAACCCTAAAGACTAAACTCTAAATTAATTTACTCTGGAATTTAGTTAGGAGGGTGGAGGAGAGGACAGATGTGCAAGGGGGGAAAAGGGGGTTAAAACCACTACACAAACACACAAATTCCTTAACTTTAGGTGTACTTCCTTTTGTTAGTGAGATTCTGATCAACATCAAATGTCAAATCATGAATCTAGTACTTTAAGATGGTTATAAGTTATTGGATAATCAATTTTATTCTGTATTGTTAAGTCAGTTGGAATTGGTTGGAGTTTCTGATGGAAACCAGAGTTGTTCTTCTGACAAGTGGGGCGTTAAGGTGGCACTGGGAAGGTCAGTGTAAACAGATTGTCATTAACACCCTGGTTTAGGTGGTCAGAATTGACACCCAAATTTTGTTGGTCAATGTCTATGTTTGCAGGCCTATGTCAATCAAGAACTTGTCAAACAACTTTCCATTAGTGTCTTATACAGTGGCCTGTATTGATCAGTAGTTCATGGAGAGAAGTTAGTCAATCATTCTGTGGCAGATATAAAACTCTTCTTGATCATATATATACAGGGTGTAGAAAAAGTCCCATTTTACTTGATAGAAATAACAATGCCTTTTGAGCATCTAATGAGAGAACCACTTCTGGCATACTAGATGAATGGGGACCATAAAGAATATTTGGAAGACGCCTGATGTTATAAAAGGAGTGTCAGTTATTAATAAAGCCTGTTTGGGGGGGAGCCAGAGGAGTTTTTGGAGAACAGGGGTGATGTGATCACAGGAGCGGGAGTGGGTGAGCAAGCGAGCAGCAGAGTTCTGGATGTACTAGAGTTTATTTAGGACTTTGGATGATGTGCCAAGTAAAATACTGTTGCAGTAGTTGATTCTGGAGGTGAAGAAGGCATGGATCAGAGTCTCATAGGCAGATGAGGAGATAGGCAAAGACGGGCTATGTTTTTTAGGTTGAAAAAGGCAGTTCTGGTGATTTGGTTAACGTGGTGTCCGAAGGAGAGGTTGCTGTCAAACATGACTCCGAGGTTGCGGATGTTGTATCTTCTGTAGCGATGATGTGATGATGATGAAGAAATCTCCGCTGATACTGACTTAATTGTATAAAAAGGTTTATTACAAAAAGTACAGCGTCAAAACAAGCACCATGGATTGCCTGTGAGAAGATCCGAAGCCAATGTGAATCTCCCCCGTTTTCCACTCAAACTACACCTTTTAAAGCCTCATGGTATAGCTAATGTGTGGTGACAAGATAGGCTCAGAGCCAACCTCATAGCCATACATGGCTATTTTACAGAAAGGGAAGGTGGAACGTATAGTTCATGTTGAAACTGATCTCATCTCTTTGGAACTTTAGGAAAACGACCCCCAAGGGGCACCCATCTATAAAGTAGCCAGACCTTGGACATAGGCTTATCTAAACATTTCTCACACAAGTATCTAAACATTGGATACACACAAGTATCTAAACATTGGACACACATGGGAGAGACATCTCTCAGCTCAGACACCTCATATTTCCCCCCTTCGAGACTACACAGAGTCTCGAATAACAAAAGAATAAAACATGCATAATATAATCGTGATAGAAATAACAATTCCCCCTACATCTGCTTTCTAGAGCATTACTTTTACCATTCTACAACTTTATGGAGTGTGAGAGCGAAAAACCTGTCCGGCAGCCATCTTCCCTAAAATATCCATCAAACAATCTAGACAGGAAAATTCTCTCACGGTCCCTCTGCCTTGGGCAACCACACATGGCACTCCAAACCAATTAAAAAGAGGAATTTTAATAATTCATATAGGAATATAACTTAAGCAAATACATGTGAAAACCTCAGAAATAAAATCAAAACAATGTCCAAATTCAGGCCAGTCGCCCCGTCGCACCTTCCAATGGACCTTTCCCTTCCTAGACCCAATTTCCCTAAGCGTTAAGGAAAAAAAGAAAACATCTGAGGTCTCAATATACTCACTCAATATCAGAAAACATCTTTCTCCAAACAATTGGTAAGAAAAGAAAATATTATAAAAGTTTAGTATCATTCATGCAATATCATATAAAAAACATAAAAATATATATCACACTGCAACTCCTCAGCAGCGTCGACTCTCAACTTAGTGTTGATGTATTGATTCTGAACATTTTGTCAGTGTCCTTGTTCAGAATCCTTCAGTCCATTGTGATTGTCCATTTTTGAGTGTCTGAATCCCTTTAGTATATCTTTCCCCCAATGTCCTTCTGGAAGGAAAGAAAAAACAACCAGTATCTTTTGCAAAACAACAAATGCAAATCAAACATCACATACAGAAGTGAATGTGAATAGTCACAACATCATATCATTCCATTTTATGATTCACATTTTCCCATTTCCCCCTTTAATCATATCATCCATTATAACTACTAGATACCAACACAATAATAGATGTTAAGAGTATATCAAGATTAAACATTCAATATGGATACTTTTCCACCAACTCTCCTTCTATTTCCACTTCTTCATCATCATTTGTGTTAGTTATCTGTAACAATGGCATCTGAGATTGATCTCCTGGCATTACAACACCAACCCATCTCAGTATCATAGCCTTTGCAAAGGTCAACAACAACGTACAGAAACAAAACATCACACATAATGATAGAAGAACCGCCACCAAAATTTGAACCATCACTGCTCCTACTGGTCCTAATTTTCCCTGCAACCAAGCATTTGCAGACCATCCAGCGCCTTCTGATGGGCCAAATGCATCCCTTATGTGTCTCAATGCATCTATGACACTAGTCATATTATCCGAGTTATCTGGAATCAAAGTGTAACTCCGGTTAAATTCAAAGCAACACACAGACCACCTTGTTTGGCCAAAATATAATCAAGAGCCATATCATGCTTTAACAATGTCAATCTGTGACTCCTCTGAGTATTAGACAAATGGTCAAACCCTCGTATGGTTTCATTAGCAAACCCCTGTAAAGTTTACACTTATTATCAATATGATCTGCCAAAAATGTCACACCATACCATGGAAATAATCCTATTCCCCACTTTTCTCCTAGACTTATCCTCCAATGGTAAGACTCCAACGTATGAAATTGTGCTAATTCCCTTTTCCTCCTACTTCCGGGACAAGCATTAGACAGATCTTCATCAGGTGCTTCTCCCCTCTGAATAACAAAGACCTCATATGGGAGTTTCAGTGTTGCCATGTAACAACATCCTGTCCACCCATACGGTAGAAATATATATGCCTTACTGCCACAAACCCACCAAATATCTTTGAAATTCCCTATAGTCACATTTCCAGGCAAAAGCTGACATGGCTTCACCATCACAGTTCTGTGCTTTTTATGATGCGACTCATAAAAAGTCACTGGATGTACATTATTGTTAGTCTTACGTGCACTCTTGTCCAAAGTCATCAAATATTCATCACAGTCTGATATCCCCAAAAACATACCAGGTCCATTATGAGTGTTATTTGAACAAAAACAGCCGTCGGCCCTCATAGTTGTCACATCCATCGCCTCAGGGACCGCTGTTAGCATATTTTCCTGCCGATCAAGCAAATTTATGTAAGATAATTCCTCTAACCAGGAACAATTTCGTTTAGGCCTAAACAAATGTTTTGTCCAAGACACCAGCTTGTCCGTTGGTGATTGTTGCTTGTACAACAACCACGATAATGCATATGATTGACACACAGTACTTAAAGGTTGAGGTACCGTCTCTAAAATCGAAGGCCATGTGCCCGGTGATGGAACCTTCACCACACATGGACAATTCAATTGTCTAACCGATCTGACAGAATGAGTCAACTGCTGAAACCACAAGTTTCTAGCTGCCCACAAATCTGCAATTTGTAATACAGAAGAATCAAATCCATATGCCTTCCATGTAGTTTCCCTCTTTTGTACTGCATGATATTGATCAGTCATATCGTCTGATATCCTATCTGAATCAAAAGAGTCACTATTCTAACCCTAGGTTCTGATTTTGACCCCTCACTCTCAAACCACAGATCATAAAAAGAACATCTATAATCACCCTGATCTTCCTGCTGGGTCGTATATACATAAATACTACAATCTCCTTCAATCTTTAGTCTTCTCTTGTCATTGAGTAACACATACTTTCTCAATGATGATGTCCCTAACAGATCTAAGATCCTGCCATGATTGTTTTCCCACTGAACTCTAAATTTCCCTGTACCACTATTCTCTCCTGTGCACTGGCATGGGAGCTGAACTGACTTTCCCAAGATCACTTCAATCCTAGTCTTCGTAACATTTTGGTCTGACCCTTTTTCGAACTGGTCTTGAGTGGCTTCGTCCAACCGAATCTCCAAATTCTCCTGGGGCCGATTCACAGCCCTCTTCAACCTTTGACGTTTCACACTCCACTGAAGCAGATTCTGCTGTTCCTGGGATGTGTTGAATGTCAATCTCACCAAACCTCCTTTCCTGTCCGTCAACTGCAGAGTCAGTTCTGGCATCGACAGCAATGTGCACAGAATCACCAACACCGTCCATAACATTGACAGTCTCCCCTTCTGGTTTTTGACTCTGGAGATTTTCATGCATTTCTCCTGTTGCATGTTCTCCCACAATTTCTCCCAGCTCTCTCGAGCCTTCACCATCTTGACTCTGCAGGTGTAGCACCTCCTCTCTGGGTGCTTTAACACAATGTGATAAATGATACCACGTTGGAGACCCTTTAACCTGGACCGCAGTTCCCGTACTGCGAACAACTTCAAATGGCCCTTCACGGTGTTCGTTATACCACTTCCTTGAATAAACAGCACCAAGACGTTGTTTAATTCCCAGTTTTTGCAAAATCAATTTCACAGTCTTATCAACAAATTCTTTTCCATTGTCCGAGGATATCCGATCCGGAAGTCCCCACCTGCTTATGACCTCTCTACACAAAAACTTGGCAACTGACTGAGCATCCTTTCGCTTAGTTGGACAAGCTTCAGGCCATCGCGAAAATCTGTCCACAACGACTAACATATACCTCTTTCCGACAACTGGTTTTATCATATCAACATAGTCAACAACTAGCTCACGCATTGGACCTCTCGGAGTTGGAATGTAACCAGGAGGAACCATCACACCTCTCCGAACATTGTTTTTCAGACAGATAGTGCATCTGCCTATTACATAGTCAATCTGCTCAAACAAACACGGTGCCCAAAATCCATACTCCTTTGTGATCTTTCTTCTAACTTCCCCCCTTGCAACATGAGCTAACCCATGTGCTTCTTGAATCATCAGACCCAACAGGTCTGGGGGCGCTATTATCAGCCCCTCATGATTTCTCCAAAGTCCAGTAGAATCTTGTGTGGCACCACGCTCTTGCCACAACTGTTTATCCATTGCAGGTGCAGCTTCCTGCATCAGAATCACATCCCTTAGTGTGATTTTGTCTTCCAAATTCACTTCATGAGTAACCAGAAGTACTTTGCCCAATTTGTCTGCGCCCGTGACTGCTTTTGCAGCTTCATCAGACGCGTTATTCCCCTTTGTCACTTTTGACACATCAACTTTATGTGCTGCACATTTAGCTATCACTATTTCTTTAGGCTTCATCATAGAATGCCACAATTTCATTATTTGAGTGTGATGCTGTATTGGAGAACCATCCGTTTTCTTAAACCCTCGGTTCTTCCATACTGATCCAAACAAATGACACACATTATGTGCATATGCAGAATCAGTATATATTGTCACTTGCTTCCCTTCTGCTAACAAACACGCTTCAGTTAACCCAACAAGTTCAGCAAGTTGTGCTGACGCAGGCTGGGGTACTATTTCAGCCTTCTCAACAACAAATCCAGTTCCTTCAGCTCTTACCACAGCATAACCAGCACTCAATTTATCACCCACACGATAACAGGAACCATCAGTCCAATACTCCAGGTCCGCCTCATGCAATGGAAGGGCTTGCAGATCAGACCTCAGTCTTGAGTATTTTTCTGCTTCCTGAACACAATCATGTGGCTCACCATCCTCCGGAGTTGGCAGATTCTCAGCCGGATTTACCGTGGTACACCTCACTAGGGTGACATCTTCCTGCTCTAAGAGCCTATGATAATCTCTAAGTCTTGGCATGGTCAATGTATATTTGCCATAATTCAAGAGATTTCTGAGACTATGATGGGTGAGGATTGTCACTGGATAACCCATAGTGACCGATGATGTCTTATCATACATCAAAAACACTCCCACCATTGCTAAGTAACACAGTGGTAACCCTAATTCTACCTCTGAATACGCAGTAGAATAATAAGAAATGGGTTGAGGACTTGTTCCCGTACCTGTTGGCTGACAAAGAACCGCACATGCATATCTACCCCCAGTAGAAGTAGACACATACAACAAGAAATTCTTAGAGTAATCTGGGAGCGCTAATGCTGGAGCCTCTTGCAATCTCTGTTTAATTGTCTCAAATGCCAAAAGACCCTCCTGTGTCCAGGCTAGATTACAATGAAGTTGAGCATTCCCTGTATCTTTAATCATAGCCCTCAAAGGCCCTGTTAAACTAGCATAATCCTCTACCCATGCTGAGGAATAGCCAGCAATACCAAGAAATGTCAACATCTCTCTGACAGTTCGAGGCTTTGGAGCCTTGCGAATCGCTTCCAACTGACTGTCAGAAATGCTTCTGTGTCCCTGCGTTATTACCTGTCCCAAATAAATCACCTTCTCCTGGCAATATTGCAGTTTCTTCTGAGAGGCCTTATGCCCCTTTTCAGCCAATATCTGTAACAATTTAATTGAGTCCTGATGACATGTTTCCTTATTTGGTGAACAAATAATAATGTCATCCACATATTGAACAACAGTGCTTTTTAACATCTTATCTATCCCTGTCAAATCCTCCTTCAATACTTTATTGAAAATGTGTGGACTATGTTTGAACCCTTGTGGCAATCTCTTATACTCATAAAACTGTCCCTTGTACGTGAACCCAAACAGACCCTGACTTTCAGTACTAAGTGGAACAACAAGTGTGCCAACAAAGTATGCGGATCTGGCACCTCTGCTGGAAAAAACCACTTCGTTCACCGCTCTCAAATCATGTACCATGCGGTAAGAATCATCTGGCTTCTTCAGAGGCAACAAAGGCGTATTACTTTGAGGATTCTGTGTTATCTTCAAAACATCAGCTCTCAAAAGTCCTTCAATTTGCAACTCAATTCCTTGACTTGCTTCTTCCTTCAATGGATACTGTTTTTTCCACGGAGGTCTGACTCCTGGTCGGAGTTCAACTTTCACTGGTTGGGCTGACTTCACCAGTCCAATATCCGTACTATGCTGAGCCCACAAACATTCTGGAACTTCTCACAGCATCTCTTCTTTCATAGAGTCTGAATCCATTTTAGCACTACAAATTGATTCCTGTGTCATCCGCACAACTTGTGGCTGTCCCCATCCTTGAGCAGAAATCATAATTTTGATAAATCGTTGATCTTCACTCCTCCAAATGGCAAGATTATCTTTCACCGGTACAAAAACAGCTTCCTCTGCTTCCGCCATCATTTCTCCTAAGTGATTTTGCTCATATTCTTCCGACACCAACAAAGTCACATGTGGCACACTCTTCTTGATATCAAATTCTCCATTCAAATAATCATCTCTGTCTATCTTCATGGCTGCTCCTTGTGGTCCCAAAATTATGCAACCTGAACTAAGTTGAACTTGATTTGGTTGACGACTTACCCATTCCTCTGGGTTTGATTGAACAGCATTCTTGAAATACTTGAGCGTGCAGTGCAATGGATACTCTGGAAGTTTCGCATTGGGCATGTTAGCTACAATGAACTTCTCCCACAATTTAACTGACTTCAAAAATTCTGCCCCAAGATTTCCAATCCAATATACTGAAGAAGCTTCAGTTTCTGTCTTCATTAAAAATTGATTAACAACATCATTTGGCACTTCCACCAGACAGCCGTCTGGTGTACACTTTATTGTACAGTTCAATCTACACAAAGCATCTCTTCCCAAAAGAGCCATAGGTGTATGCTCGGATACCAGTATAGGTATTGTAGTCTTCAGGTGTTTGTAGCAGAGCTCAATTGGTTTCGTAAGAGGAACCAGCTGTTTAACTCCCTCAAACCCGATTGTCCGAATCAATTGACCAGACATGGGGAGATGTATAGCATCTTCAGGCCGAATACAGGTGAAAGCAGCTCCGCTGTCCACCATTGCTTCCAATGGTCGATTATTTATTTTCACTTCTATCGTTGGATCTCTTTCCGGCCCTGATACTACCAGCTGACACCCCCCTTTCGAGTCTTCTGGGCACCTCTAGAATCCTGGTTCCGGACCCCTATAATGGTTCACTGGTCCCTCTGATGGTCTTGGTTGGCCCCTGAATCCTCCTCTGAAATTTCCTCTAGGGTTTCCTCTGAAGTTTCCTCTGAAATTTCCTCTGAAATTTCCTCCAAAATTTCCTCCTGGCCTGTTACACTCCCGAGCAAAATGGCCACATTGTCCACAATTATAACATACTTCCGAAGACTGTTGGAAATATGGCTCAAATCTTCCTCTTCTGAAATTTCCTCGACCTCTTCCTCTCCAGGTCTGTGCTTGACCAAAAGCAGGCTGCGGGTAAAAAGCAACTGGAACCACTACTGGTGGCTGGGCTGACTGGAACTGACCTTGATTTGGCAGCAGTTGTGGTAACATTGGATTTATCGGAGACTGACTCTGTATGACCAGAGCCTGTTTCTTCTCTTTCTTGTTATCCACTAGCTGTACTTGATTGAGTTTTCTGAGGATCTCTTGATCTTGCTCTTTCTGGTCCTGTTCCTTTTTCCTATATAGATCCACTTGATGGGCTATATGATCCGTATAAACACTCTTCATCATGCTTCCAAGTCCAACCACATCAGCCAGTTTACTTCTCACTGGTTGGGGCAGCCCCTTCTGTATTTTGGCTCGCAAAATTGACTGCTCCATTTGATTCAAGTCCGGGTCATTTCCTGTCACGTTTCTCCACTTTTGAAAGGCTCTTGACACATAGGCCCTTGGGTTCTCTTCTGGTCCCAGTGGCTCAATGAGAACACTATCGGGATGTACATTTATTGGAAATGTATCTTTCAGTGCTCTCCACACTCGAGCTCTATTTGCAGAAAACAGCTCTGAATCATTCACAGCAGTTCCCATATATCGAATGAGTCCAGCTCTCTGTAGAATCTCTTCCATAGCGGAAACTCCAAGGAGGTTAGCCAACAGTCTCTTGATGTCTCCCATGGCAAATTGTGTTCCCACCATGAGCTCGTCCATCTTTGAAGTCCAAGGATGTGCTCCATCCTGAAGAATAGGTAGCTTCTCCATCATATCTGACATATCTGTATTCTGCCAAGGCTTATACTCCAAATTCTGTCCTCTGACAAACACTGGAAGCATCTTATCATCCTTATCACGCAAATAATATCTGGGAGGATCAGTCTTTTCTTTAGCTAAGGATCCTTCTTTGCTTCTTTTTCCTGTTGCCATCTCTGGCCCTGTGGGGGCTGGCGTTAGATCCTCTGGTGACTTTCGATGTATTTCATCCAGCGAGACTCTCCGACCTTGCTCTTCAAGCTCCTTATGCATTCGCCACTCTTCTTCCTCCTTCAAGTCTCTTCTAAGCTGTATTGAATGTTGTCTTGTGTAGGGAGTATACTCACGCTCCCGATCACTGTCATCATCCCTAGTGACACTATCACTGGTAATAACATATTTTGCGTCTGGTTTTTCCAAAGGTTGTCTTCCTCTTCTTTCAGCTCTGACCAATATTTCCTTCACTGAGGGATCATATCCTCCAATTGGCCTAGTATCATCATCACTGTCATACTCATATCTCCTGGAGGCTGCTTTTCCTGGTCCGAGTTCACTTGACTTCTTCCTTAACATCCCTGGCTTCTTGGACTTGATGAAAGGACGCATCACGATGGTAGTTGTAGCTTTCCCTTCTTCAATCACTCTTCTGTCATCATCTTCAATATGGTATACACCATCATGACTCAGAACTGGAAGTTGGGGATAGGCTTCCTTAAACTGCACCTCTTCCTTATAAGGTGGAGGGTTCTTGATTGGCTCCGTATGCGAAAAAGGTGTATTAATTTCCGCCATTAGTTTTTCTATTTCTTTTGCATTTTTTCGGATTTTTTCTGCGCCTCTATCGTTTTTATCTTTCACAGCATTTAACCGTTTCTGTCCCTCATTTTCAAACAATTGGAGAACGCCAAGCTCTATTTGTCTCTTTTCTTTACGTTGTTCCCCCTTTTTACCCTTCTTTTGGCCTGCCTTATAGGTGGACACAAGCACCTGCATTGTTTTGATGTTTGATTGATGTAATCAGGGTTAAGAGTCCCCTCCACTGGCCATGGTTGGTCAATTTCAGGCCAGCGTTTATGCCATTTCTCCGACATCTTGGTAATACCTTTAATTAAAGGATTACTCTTTTGTACTACATCAACAGGAGTAATGACTTTGGGATTTGGGATTTCAATGTTCTTTTTTGTCATTTTGATGACTTTTTATATTCCCAAATTATAGATTGAAACTAATAACTAAGACTTTAAACCCCTTAAAGCTATTAAGATCACTTTCCCGCTCTCTTTTTTTTTTTAACTAATCAATTAATCAATCAATCAATCAATCAACCAACAAATCAATCAATCAATCGATCAATCAATCAACCAACCAATCAATCAACAAATCGATCAATCAATCAATCAACAAATCAATCAATCAACCAATCAATTAATCCGTCTACTTATTTATTCGTATTATTTATTTATTTTATACGCCACTATTTTACCACAGTCAATGTGAAAAAGAATGCATGAGAATTGTCAACTTCAAAGGAATCAACAGCTTACTTATTATAGTAGCAACACCCACATCACCAAATCCGCAAATAATATTGACTACACAAAACAACTCTCAACAGAGTTAAACCACAATACTCCAATAATTAATCAAATACATTAACTGGTCAGTCCGTTGCCAAGCGTCACTTTGAAATAACTACAGCAAGTATTGCTCATAAATGCACAAGCAAATAAATGCACTCTATTAACCCCAAATTGAGAAATGTTCATATAG
Organism: Lateolabrax maculatus; assembly: GCA_031216445.1. NCBI lineage: Eukaryota > Metazoa > Chordata > Actinopteri > Acropomatiformes > Lateolabracidae > Lateolabrax > Lateolabrax maculatus. The sequence goes on along the minus strand of CM062197.1, from coordinate 25,028,726 downwards.
CACCATATATGAAAGCAAATCAAATGTATGTCATCAATAATAGCTATGAATAAATTCACATAAAAACATTTGTAAAGCAGGTGTTTGGAAAAAGAGTTTGTGGATAAAAACCGTACTGGCCTTATTCAGACTGGATTCAGGAGCTGCACATGCTGTTGTCAGCAGCCTCAATCCATGTGATATATGGGCCAGCCAAATTCCTGTCTGCACCGCCTCCTCTTTTTCCTCCTCTTCAGCTCTCTCACAATATAGGAGAACAAAGAGAGAAACAGAAAAGAAATTCAACATCCCATAATTCTACTAGACCATTTTAACTGCACTATAAACAAGCGTACTCCTTTTTCAAACACTAAGTTACAACCACATATTATACCTTTCTATTTTTCCATTCTAACTTATTTAACTCTATTAACTCCTCAATAATATAGGATTGTTACCCACACCTATATTAACAAAATTAAGCCTAACCTACTAATATCCCTACTGATCTTTCTACTTCAAGATCACAAATGTCCTTATTGGGAGCTCATATTTAATCAATTAAAATTTCCTCTGAAAGAGGCTCATAAGTTATTACCAATTCTGAAATATCCCCCAAAAAGGCTCATATGTTTTAGCAGATTCAAAAACGTCCTCTATAGAAAAGGCTCATATGTTTTAACAAACTCAAGAATGTCCGTTATAGAAAAGGCTCATAAGTTTTAGCAGATTCAGGAATGTCCTCTTTAGAGGCTCATAAATCTTAGCATTAAAAACAGAATATCCTTCCCTGTATTTTAATTTACCTCCTATTGTTGATCATAACCTATATATGCTTATTCAATATAAAATCTACCACATTAACATAAGCCACATAAACCACAGCAACTTTTCACTCACAGCCAAACCACAGAGACAGCGTTCTCTACACACACAGCAACCACAGCAGCAGAGTCCAGCTCTACTCACCCCCAGAGAACAATCACTCAACAATCAAAAACACAAAATATAATTACAATTTGAAGCTTCTCCTTATTTTTATTTTACTGTAATCTAATTTCTTATCTTTTTACTCATTTAGGCTTTCGGCATTTAGGCTTTTACTCTTTACTCTTTATCTCTTTATCTCTATTTCACTTCTTCACTCTATTTTACTTTTAAATTTATCTAATTGCCCTGGGCCCAGGGTTGTTACTTTCCTCTTTTTATTTTCTAATTCCTCTGACTATTTCTCAAAGCCAACCTTCACGCAGTGTCCAATCTACACATGTCTTACCGTTAAGAAGTTGAGGGCCCACCTTCATTACTCTTGCATGATGTTATTTAGCTCACCTTATCGTTACTAATTAGACTATTCTACACATTTACTTCAACCTTTTTTATTCCCTTCATTTCTTTATCTTCACTTTATCGACAGCCTATTCCTTTCATGCATGCTTGAGTTCTTCAGTGACTTACAGAAAGCGTCCCCCGCATGCACTGTCACAGTCCGCATGCATTACTCAGGAAATGTGTGTTTTTTTCATCCATCCCTCTTCATTCATACTTAAGCAATTCTTTATGCTTATTCCTTTGCATTCATCAAGCAATTCTTTATGCTCTTTAATGCACATTCATTCTTTAGCACCCTTTATGCTTCTTAATTTTTCCCCCATTCACTTTTGTCCTCGGTCATTGTAATATTTCCAATTACACACATTTCACTGTTTTAACTCTTTTAGTACTTTATTACTGCTATTCTTGTCTCTCTTTTTTTTCTATCACACTCCCCCTTTTGCGTTGCGCACTACGCAATAAAACCCAAATTTAGAACGGAGTCTCCCCCCACCATCAACACAGCATGGCACACACACACACATGATCCTTTACGGTGCGACTACAGCAGCCACATAACAAATTCAACGAACACACCAGCGCTCCAGCATGTGAGAAATGCTCACCGTATAGGCCTTCCTGGAGCGGGAGTAGGTGCGCTGAAGCCGTCGGCGACGCTGCAGGTCACAACACGTCCGGAGTTCGTGACGCCAATTTCTGTTGTATCTTCTGTAGCGATGATGTGATGATGATGAAGAAATCTCCGCTGACACCGACTTAATTGTATAAAAAGGTTTATTACAAAAAGTACAGCGTCAAAACAAGCACCATGGATTGCCTGTGAGAAGATCCGAAGCCAATGTGAATCTCCCCCGTTTTCTACTCAAACTACACCTTTTAAAGCCTCATGGTATAGCTAATGTGTGGTGACAAGATAGGCTCAGAGCCAACCTCATAACCATACAGGGCTATTTTACAGAAAGGGAAGGTGGAACGTATAGTTCATGTTGAAACTGATCTCATCTCTTTGGAACTTTAGGAAAATGACCCCCAAGGGGCACCCATCTATAAAGTAGCCAGACCTTGGACATAGGCTTATCTAAACATTTCTCACACAAGTATCTAAACATTGGATACACACAAGTATCTAAACATTGGACACACATGGGAGAGACATCTCTCAGCTCAGACACCTCACAGATGCGTGGGGAGGGATATAGAGTGGAGTTGTCTATAGTGCGGCAGAAGTTAGGACAGGTTTTTAGGGAGGGATTTGGGACCGATGAAATTTATTTATTTATTTTTCCATTTAGTTGAGATGTAGAGTTGGACATCATCAGCGTAGCAGTGGAAGTGGACACTCATGTTGAAGTATGATATTACCAAGAGGGAGCAAGTAGAGGATGAGCAGGAGAGGACCAAGCACTGAATCCTCTGGGACACCTTGGGACAAATGAGCGGTAGGGGAGGTGCAGTTGTTGATGCTAATGAACTGTTGTCTGTTTGTAAGATATGATTTAAGCCGTATAAGCCAGGGATATGAAAGATTCTTCAAAAACAGATAATGGGGAGTAATGGGGAGAGCTGTGTGGAAAATGTTTTATCTGGGCCCGATGACTTGCCCCTCTGCATGCTGCTAATTGCGGGGTCTATCTCTCAAATTTTTATTGGCCAGGTCAGCCACCATTTCCGGATCTATGGACCGGAAATTCAATTTTTTAAGGAAGTCATCATGTTTTCTCTATGGAATATTATATTTGATTATTTGTCAGTGGTGCCAGCCGGGTCTCCTGGCATTTAAGATTGGTCAGTTTTGTTTGTAGCTTTTCTCTTTTAAATATTTACATCACCTGTCACATTAGAATGTACACAATACACAAAAATGTAAAATGTACACCATACACAAAATTCCACCACGGGTTTTCTTTCAAACTGTTAGTTAGTTTTGCCCAAACAAAATAAATTCAGTCCTTTTCCGAAAAAAAATAACACTATTAAAGAAAAATAAAGTTTTCTTACTTGTCAGTCAGTCAGTCCATTCAAGTCAAGTCAAGTCAATTTTATTTGTATAGCGCCAAATCATAACAAAAGTTATCTCAAGACGCTTTCACATAGAGTAGGTCTAGACCATACTCTTTAAAATATTATTTACAGAGACCCAACAGTTCCCACCATGAGCAAGCACTTGGCGACAGTGGCGAGGAAAAACTCCCTTTTAACAGGTAGAAACCTCGAGCAGAACCAGGCTCTGGGTGGGCGGCCATCTGCATCGACCGAGTTGGGTTGAAAGGGGAGGAGAGAGGGGGAGAGGGGAGACAGAACAGGAGGAGAGACAACAAATCAGACTAATAATAATAACAACTGCAGCAGTGAGTGTGGAGCAGGAACATGGGGGCAGTAGACGGCCGGCAATCACAGATCCAGACTCTACAGCTCCAGAGGCAGAAATACCTGCAGAAAGTGAGAAGGCGAAAAAACACAGAAAGCACAAGGACTACCAGGAAGAAATGGAGTTGGTAGCCTGTATTAGTGGGATAGGAATGCGTACAGATAGAGAGGGAGAGGAGGAGAGAGAAGCTCAGTGCGTCCTAGGAAGTCCCCCAGCAGTCTTAAGCCTATAACAGCATAACTAAGGGATGGTTCAGGACTCACCTGAGCCAGCCCTAACTATAGGCTTTATCAAAAAGGAACGTTTTTAGCATACTCTTAAACGAAGAGAGGGTGTCTGCCTCCCGAACCCAAATTGGGAGCTGATTCTACAGAAGAGGAGCTTGATAACTAAAGGCTCTGGCTCCCATTCTACTTTTAGAGACTTTAGGTACCACAAGTAACCCTGCATTCTGTGAGCGTAGTGCTCTAGTGGGGTAATACGGTACTATCAGCTCTTTAAGATATGATGGTGCCTGACCAATAAGAGCTTTGTAAGTGAGGAGGACGACCTTAAATTCTATTCTAGATTTCACAGGGAGCCAGTGCAGAGAAGCTAATATTGGAGAAATATGTTCTCTTTTGCTAGTTCCTGTCAGTACACGTGCAGCCGCATTCTGGATCAGCTGAAGAGTCTTTAGAGACTTATCGGGGCAACCCGATAATAAGGAATTACAGTAATCTAACCTAGAAGTAACAAATGCATGAACTAGTTTTTCTGCATCTTTTTGAGACAGGACATGCCTGATTTTTATAATGTTACGTAAGTGGAAGAAGGCAGTCCTTGAAGTCTGTTTTATATGGGTATTAAAGGACATGTCCTGATCAAAGATTACTCCTAGACTCCTTACAGCGGTGCTAGAGGCCAGGGCAATGCCATCTAGAGTAACTATATCTATACATAGTGCGTCTCGCAGGTGTTTAGGACCCAGAACAATAACTTCAGTTTTGTCTGAGTTTAACAGCAGGAAATTGCAGGTCATCCAGTCTTTTATGTCCTTAATACATGCCTGAAGCTTGGCTAACTTACCGGTTTCATCTGGCTTAATCGATAAGTATAACTGAGTATCATCTGCATAGCAGTGAAAGTTTATGGAGTGTTTCCTGATAATATTGCCTAAAGGAAGCATATACAAGGTAAATAAAAGTGGTCCGAGCACTGAACCTTGTGGAACTCCGTGACTAACTTCCGTGTGCACGGAGGATTCATCATTTACGTGGACAAACTGAAATCTATCCGATAAATACGACTGAAACCAGCTTAGTGCGGGTCCTTTGACGCCAATCAAATGCTCCAGTCTCTGTAATAGGATACAATGGTCAATGGTATCGAAAGCGGCACTGAGATCTAACACATTCTCACATGACTGACATTCCAGTCAGTCTTTACCAAACTAAGCAGGAAACATGGCTTTACGGTCTCTGCTGGTTTCCTTTGTTCAGTAGAGGAATGCAGTCTGGCAGTGGGAGAAGTTGTGGGTCACAGCAGCATTAAGTCTGCTACTCGGATTAACGGCCCTGTGCTAATTTTTGTCGATAGCATCGAAAAAGTAAATAAAGTGATCAAGATTGTGGTTAACAATACATTTGTATCAGTGTCCCCTCTCAATACACCTGCTAAAAGATTTACCATATCCAACATCACCCCCGTTTATCAGTGATGAGATATTGCTGAGGGAGCTGTCGAGTCATGGGAAGATAGTTTACCCAGGTCAGGAAACTGCCATCGGGCTGTAAATCTCCACTGGTGAAACACATTGAGAGAGGAGACACTCAGAGACAGACCAATAAAGACGGTGAGGGGACAAAAGAGACGCAGCAGGGTCAGAAAGACACTGCGACAATAAAAGACAAACAGAGTGAAGCAGCTGTCAGGAAGAGGACCAGCAGCAGACTGTGGGGTCAAACACTGCAGACAGAGCAGCAGAGGCCACAGTGAAGGGACAGTGATGAAGACCTGATGGTGGCTGAGAATGTTTTTAAAGTCCCTGTTCTCAAAAGAAAACAGTTGAAGAACATATGTGGCTCTTAGGCCAAGAAAGGAGTAACAGACAGGATCAGGGGGTGGCAGCAGGAGGAGCAGCCAGAGTCCAGCATGATAGAGGAGGGGGAGGAGGAGGATTGTGCTGAAAAAGGCCAGCTTCACACTGATTCACAGCAGGAAAAACCTTACAAAGTGCAACAGATTAAAACGTTCCTGCATATAACCAAAAACATGAAAAAAGTCAAAGTTGAAGATTACTTTGGTGACAAAGAACTGTTTTTAATTTTGGCCAAATCCCAGATGAGCAGCAGAGAAAGTGGAGATTATACTGACCAGGAACTCTACAGACTGAAGAAAATAATCCTGAAACAAGAAATTTACAATGATGAGAAGCTGTGTAAGGCAGTCAGTCTGTTGTCTGTTTTCTCCTGTGTGTCATCTCTCACATCAGAGATCATGAGTGATTTCAGAGTCTTCATACTCAACTGAAATGGAGCCAGATATGTGAAGAAGAGAGCAAGTCTCTTTGAACTGTTAAAACTAAAGAACATTAATGTGATGTAATGGGATGGGGAGGGTGTTTGTAGCCATTTAACCAGTGGAGTAGTGGCGCTCCTCTTCTCCATAAACTTTCTGCCGAAGTCTCATGTGGTGGAGGAAGTAATGAGGGGCAAACTGATGGTGGTCAGAGCCAAATATGAGCATTTTACTATTGTTTTTATAAACGTATACGGTCCCAATGCAAGTACCTGGGGATTAATTTAGGATCTCCTAACTCTCTCTGCAGCTCCACTATATCCATCTCTAGAGCTCTCACAGGTTTGGTGATGTCACAAGATACATTGATATTGTACTGTTGACAAAGCTGCTTTATCTCCACTTTCCCACAATCCCACCACTGCTTCAACGATGTAAAATCTCTTTTTCAAGTTCTAAAAACCTTCCAAAAAAACATAAGTTTCTTTAAAATGTGTATCTAATAGCAAAGCAGTTAAAGTGCCAATATGCAGACTTGTGTTTTACATTTGCTATGAAAACATTACAAGACACCATGGAATGATCTCAGAAGCCTACAAGCAGTATTTTGCACCCTTGATAAATGCTAAAATTATGCTTAAAACAATAAAATCTGTCTAATCTGGCCATAGGAAAAATATCCTTCCTGCTCTGGACTGAAGTGTACAGTCAGTGTGTTTGTCATGCATTTCTCTCCATATGTCAGTTAACCTGTGAGTTTCCACCAGCTGCTTCATGGCACACTCTGAAGCAGCATGAGGTTCGATATGGTTCCTGTCCAGCTGATCGTTCTCTGTGCAATTAAAATCCTCTCCCAGGAATAACAACTCTTCAGGCCGACACTTACTTAAAACCAAACTGAGCTCATTTAAAACACAGGGAATTATGATGTGGTCTGGAAACCAGCAACAAGCATCATTTTAAGGGGAGTGGCAGGCCTGGCTTTAGATTGTTTTTAATGAACTGTGTTTTTATACGTTTGTGTGACTTGCCTCCCTTTTATCATTGACTGTTTAGAGCATGGACTCTTTTTAATGGATCATAATGGAGCTGACAGCTTCACTGTTTTGGCTCCTGGAGGAGCATCTGATCCACGGGGCCCAGCTGGATGTTCAGGGCAGCAGCAGAGTTGGTCTCACCCAGCATTTATGTTCAGCTGCAACAGTGAAGCTGAAACACATAGTGGATACTGCAGGTCCAGGACTTCACAACACAGAGGCAGCGGCTTCTCTACTCGGTCTCAGATCAAGCCAGAGACATTGAAATACTTGGACTAAATGACTGAGCTGTGAGGAACAGGAGATGCTGCAGGACTATTGTGCCAGAGACTCCTTATGAAGGAGTTCCGTTCCCTGAACTGGGTCTCAAAATAGACAAGACTGGACTGACGAGACCATTGTTGATCTGTAAAACTGCTGCAGCCACAGACCTGAACATGTTGAACGGGAAAGCTCTGTATAAATACTGTGTTCAAGCTGTGAACAAGAAGAAGCTGACTGAGAGAAAGGACACTGTGTGGAGGGAGAGACTGAGGGTGCAGGACGACTGCAAACCAGTGTGGAGGCTGTTTTATAAACTGCCATTAAACAAGAGGTCAGGTGATCTGCAGTGGAGAATCCTGCAGGGGGCGCTGGTGTTACTAGCACCAGACCTAGGGGAAATCTGGACCTGATGCAAGGGTTATACAGGCTAGGAAGCACTGCATAGCCAATAAATGAACTGTGGATCGACAGAGAGAAGACCAAAGTTAGCATCTTGCTTAGGCCAGAGCTTGTTTATTTCTGAGCATAGATTTACACACAATTTCCATCACATTCTCTCTACTGTCAATGTTAAATTAATACCAAAACATTTTACAAATGAAATAGAGTCTAACAAATGTTGTAACCAAAATTACAACGAATAACGTTGTAATTTTGCCTAAAGTAAAATAAGTGTACATGAATTCACAATAATTTAACATATATTCCACATAAACAAAATATGAATATGCACCCTAATAAAATAACTCAAAACACACTCATGTTACTCATATTCCTACAGTTACTCCCATATTAACACATACAGTCCTGCTAACGCTAATGTAATACTAGCACAGTATACACAAACCTTTTTTACAACATCACACTCTCTCACTGCACTTAACAACCACGACTAACAATATGGCGCGACCACGACAAGTTAGCGAGTGACCGGAAACGTGAAACTAGTTTGAATATGGTATCTTTCTTATCACCATTTACTCACTGGTGGCTACATAACACTCTTAATAATATGTAGGAACACATTTTCTGAAGTTACAGAACGCTAATGTCTCTGAAATACATTTACCAAACCACTCGGTAAAACTGAAGTTCACGGAAAGAACTACTTAGCATGACGATGCTCGTCAAGACAATTAGCTACAAAACGGAGCTGCTACACTTAACACACATCTAAAAATCCTGCTAAAACATTACAAAACAAATAATCAGCTGCATTGGAACATTTACAAAGTTATGGTTTCAGAAAAATGGAAGAACAGGAATCTCTTTTGCGTGCTCATTTTGGAGACATCCCCACTTGCATTAATAAAGCTCCAGTTTAAGCCTTGAGCATGGAACAGGCTTATTCTTCCCCACTTCTTCATGGATTAGTTACTGCATATAGATTTAATTGAATTTAATACTAGTCTTAAAGAAGGCACAGAATTCCAAATGGCACAATCCTTTCCACTGTGCTCAACCACCATCACTGCTGTAAATAATCTTGGGGTGGACACATTTTCTAAAGCAATGCTTCCTATCTGCCCTGGCTCTGCACTAAACACACTGAAGAGAATGTTTACCTAAACTTTTGATGGGTCTGTAAGCAGAGGATGCTGGTCAATACTGAAGTATAATATAAAATGACTAGATACAACAAATAAAATATATTAAAAGAATTGCCAGACAGGTTTAGAGGTGTTTAAGGCACCTGGATCAATATTACATTCTGAGGACTTTGAGTTTAGGCTCATGAACAGCCCTGTTCATTGGAGAGAATAGACACAAATCACACTGTTTAACACAAAGATGATAGAGAAACGCTACCATAGACATTTTATCTGAACTAATAGAATTGATATCAGTCCGGCAGATATTCATATAAGAGAAGTGCTAATACTTAAAAACCTGCAGACACAATTTAATTATCAATTAACATGACTGAAACAGCTTCACAAAAGAATCAGTTACTGAGAGCTATATTCGTTGTGATGAATTGTAAATCAAAACTTTATGAGGTAATCATTTTCTGTTCATTGCACAACTCTTCAAGACATAATTGGTAGTGAAAACTGAAGGAATGGCTTCCAGTGGTTCTAAGTGGAAGAAAAACTAAACATTGTATTTATTCATCTATTACCATAAACATCTAGCCTGGGAACCAGACAAATCTGCGAGCTCATGTTTTATTTGCTCTGGCAGATACGTCTGGCCCCTCTCCCATTCAAACTGATTTCCTTGGTACTGTAATCAGGCAAGCCAATCACAAGCATTTATCTAGTAAGAGGTGGGTTTAATATGATGACTGACAGTGAGGAGCTCCGTTGAAGCATCTTTGTAAATATCCAAGATGGCAGCTGCCAATACGGAGCAATGGCTACAGTGGCAGTATTAAACGGAGTGGATTTCTTCTTTAAAAGAAGAACAAACAACTGCACTTAAATTTTTTGTTAAGAAATATGTGTTTGCTGTACTTCTGACAGGACGTACCGTCCGACAGAACAGCGTTTCGTTGCTCTGATTGCTTGTCTCCGCCTGTCGATAACACTCTTTGGAAATCGAAAATGAACTGAGAGGCTCCAGTCTGGCAATGCCAGGCTAATAAACATTACTTTGTTAAATCATTTTAACTTTATAATCTGGCCAAATGATGCTTCATCTGTGCTTTAATCCAGTCTAGTTCCAATAGCTCAAGCATCCCTCTCCAGGATAAAATGAACCCTTACCCTAACCCTGTGCATGAAGGAGCATCAGTCTAAAATGACCAGCACTTGGTCTCTAAACCTTTTTATTGATGTTTTGGTGTGAGTATGCCTGAGAACATGCATGAACCCTTGAAAACGAGAGATGGAGGGAGATTAAACGTGGCAGCATACCGCTAGACACGGAAGCATTCAGCCCAAACTATAACCACCTAATTTATTGGAATTCATCACCCGAAAGCGACTCCACCCTGTTAACCCCAAACTGGATTACAAGTACTTAGCATTATTCATTCATTGACCATTACTTTGCTCTTTACTGTGAAATGGAAGCTGACACTCACCTGCCAACAGAAAGCACCAACACAGCAAAGAGAAAGGAAACTGACTCATCCACCAGCACGGAAAACCTTTCTACCACCAAAATCAAGGTCAGTGTACTAGCTTCAATCAATAAAAAAAACTTGATATCCTTGGTTTAGTACACCATGAAATAAAAGCGCTGTGCTCTGAATTGTACACCAAATTGGAACAATGAACTTCAAACCACAGTAAAAACTCTCACCAGCCACATGGAATTTGTCCTTAAAGAAAAGAAAAAAAGATCTTGGACTTACAATCAAGAAGTATGCAGGACAACATAATATTCTCTGAAAACCCAGAAACCATGTCTTGCGATACAGAATCTCACATCAAAGACTTGATGCGGCAACAGATCAATTTCAACACAATTATAAACCCAATCTTAGACAAATCCATCACCACAAGTAATCATAGAATTTGGCACTCCACTGAAACACTAAAGCAGTACATAAGTAACCTGGGTCTTAGTGATAGCTGGCAACTAAAAAAAATCCTCAAACAGAAAATATACCTAACAGTTCCCACCATGAGCAAGCACTTGGTGGGAGTGGTGATGAAAAACTCCCTTTTTAACAGGTACAAACCTCAAGCAGAAACGGGGTCTGGGTGGGTGGCCACCTGCCTGGACCAAGCTGGGTTGAAAGAGAAAGAGAGAAGGGGGTGAGAGGGGAGAGAGAGTAGGGGAAGAGACAACATAATAATCACACTAATAATAATAACTGTTGCAGTGAGTGTGGGAGCAGGAACATGGGGGCAGTAGACGGCCTGCAGTCACAGATCCAGACGCCACAGCTCCAGAGGGAGAAATACCTGCAGAAAGGGAGAAGGCAAAAAGCACAAAACTAGGGGAAGATCTTTAGTTCATAACATGCAATAATAAGATAAGAATGTGTATGGATAGGGACTTCCGGTTAGATGATGTAGTGAGCAGACGCACGTGGAGAGGCTCCCAACTAATTTGGATATTTTACCTTTAAGACTTCCTTTTGGGCTACTTTGCAAATTGAAAGCTAGCTAAAATGGATGCGGGCTCAGACTCATCCCCAGGTGAGACAATCCATCCAGTCCTCGAAGGTGTAAGCGAGCACGTCACAATACAAAAACTGTCCTCCCTGCTGGAAAACCACCGTACCAGTAGGAAAGAGGATATGAGCCACTATGACAGAAACAATAATGGGAGAAAACTTTGTGTGGCTCACTTCGGCTGAAGCGACCATTAAATCCATGCAGTCACAGAACAAACTTCTCCACAGCCGTGTGTTGGACCTGGAAAATAGATCCTGACGGTCCAACCTCCGCATTGTGAACGAGGGCAGTGAGACAGGCAGGGAACCGAAGCAGTTTATAGCGCACTTACTGATGGAGACGGTGGGGCCAGAGGTGTTCACTTCACCTCCAAAGATTGACCATGCACATCGCACCGGACTGGTACCAGAACAAAGATCCACCAGTTCATCCTCAAACTCAACTGTGACAAATCTGACATGATCATCGGTCCCAAATCTCTCACTAAATCCAGTCCCAACTTCTCCACTTTCTTCAGTCTCCCTCCCCACACATCCGCAACCTCGGAGTCATGTTCGACAGCAGCCTCTCTTTTGAACATCACGTTAGCCAAATCACCAGAACTGCCTTTTTCCACCTAAAAAACATAGCCCGTCTCCGTCCATCACTCTCCTCATCTGCTGCTGAGACTCTGATCCATGCCTTCATCACCACCAGAATCGACTACTAAACAAACTCCAGTACATCCAGAACTCTGCTGCTCGCTTGCTCACCTACTCCAGCGATCACATCACCCCTGTTCTCCAGAACCTCCACAGGCTCCCCGTCCCACAACGGATCCAATATAAAGTCCTTCTCCTCACTCACAAAGCCCTCCATAACCAGGCCCCCTCCTACCTGACCGACCTGCTCCACCACCACACCCCATCCCGTAACCTCTGCTCCTCTGACGCCAACCTCCTGTCTCTGCCACTCAGAACCAAACACCGGACTTAGGGCGACAGAGCCTTCTCCATAGCTGCCCCCTCCCTCTGGAACTCTCTCCCCAAACACATCCGTGACTGCGCCGATCCTTCGATGTTCAAATCAAAACTCACCTTTTTAGAACTGCTTTTAATGAATGTGTTATGTTTTTTTTTTGTACTATTTTTTTTTTATGTTAATGTATACTATGTTTTAGTGTGAAACTTTTATGATGATTTTATTGTCTGTAAAGCGACTTTGACTACCCTGAAAAGCGCTATATAAATAAAATTTATTATTATTATTATTTATTATTATCCCCCAAGTCCAGTTCTTTTATTGTGTACTTTCATAACTACTCTGCTAAGGAAAAAATATTAAGATGGGCCATGAAACACAAATTAAAGTACCGCAATGTGACTTTGAGAATGTACCAGGACATGAGTCCCTTGCCAGAAAGAGAGCGGCTTTTAGTGACATTAAACAGGAGCTATAAAGGAAGGCAGTCCGCTTTGGACTGTTATACCTGGCCTGTCTGCACATCACCTTTTTGAAGGAGAATCCATCTACTTCGACACCCCTGAAGAAGCAAAAGCCTTCTACGAACAACGAATAGCCGGTTAAAGAAGTCATGGCATCAAAATAACACTTGGTCACATAAGCAGTGCCCATAGGCTTAGACTTAGACAGGTTTTATTGTCATTCAATGTACAACCAGTGTACAAACCAGGGAGCAGGAGCAGAGGGCAGACAAATGCTAGAGGGCGACCTGGAGGCCGGCGGAGGCGGAGGACCCCCTTCGGAGGCTGACCAGGAGGCTCGGCCACTGGGGCTGCACGGGACAGAGTCTCGGGGAACTCAGGAGGCTCGGCCGCTGGGGCCGCACGGGACAGAGTCTCGGGGAACTCAGGAGGCTCGGCCGCTGGGGCCGCACGGGACAGAGTCTCGGGGAACTCAGGAGGCTCGGCCGCTGGGGCCGCACGGGACAGAGTCTGGGGAACTCAGGAGGCTCCAGTCCAGTCCGGTCCTGGGAGATAGAGGATCCCAGAAACCTGAAGGACTCCACAGCAGACACAGTGCTGTTAAGTATAGTGTGGGGGCAGTGTTGGTGGGCTTCTCCTGAAGTCAACTGTCATCTCCACAGTTTTGAGCTTGTTCAGCTCCAGGTTGTTCTGACCACACCAGAGGGCCAGCTGTTCAGCCTCCCGTCTGTACGCAGACTCGTCACCATCCCTGCTGAGGTCGATGACCGTTGTGTTTTCTGCGAACTTCAGCAGTGTGATGGAAATCTTGGTTCACTCTAACAAGAAGTTTCAGGAGACCTGGATGTCTTACACAGGAATATTTATTGAAGCTCGATCGAGTAGAAAAGGGAAACACCACATGTGAATCAAAGTGTACTGCTACCCAAATCTGAAGATGGTGTCCTGAAGCTCAGTATTTAACCTGCCCCAGAATTGATAAGTTCCGCTATATCAAAATAGGGTTATTCCTAACTCAGCCTGGCAGGTGTGATGACTCTATTGGATATCAGATCCAAACAACCATTGCTAGTCAACCATTGCTAGCAACAGCATAGCCTCTCTACAGTATCTCTTATCCAGCATCAACAACCAGGCGCCAGCCTGTTTTGTCTAAACCTGAATACAGAAGATATCTAGCAGACCTTGGTCTACCAGAGGCCAGAGCCAACTTGGCCTTGTCAGGCACACAGAGTGAGGCAGGCAAACAGAGACAGACAGGTGACCTGACCTGTGAAGCCCTGTCTTAAGTTACCTTTAACCTACAAGAGGGAAGTTTAACATACAAGAAGGAAAGTTCCCTCACAAGGAGTTTAACAGACAGGTCTTCTGAGGTGCAGTCGTTGTTGTAGAGAGAGAAGAGCAGTGGGGAGAGCACACATCCCTGGGGGGCATCAGTGCTGATGGTCTGGGTGCTGGCTGTGAAGTTTCCCAGCCTCACCTGCTGCCTCTTGTCTGTCAGGAAGTTAGTGATCCACTGACAGGTGGCTGGCACAGTTTGTGTATGTCCCTGGGGACATTTCATGACCACAGACGTCAGGGCGACGGGTCTGTAGTCATTTAATCCTGGGATGGAAGATTTCTTGGGGACCGGATGATGGTGGAGCGTTTGAAGCAGGAGGGGACTTCACATAGCTCCAGTGATCAGTTGAAGATCTGAGTGAAGATGGGGGCCAGCTGGTCAGCACAGACTTCCAGGCAGGAGGGGGACACACCCTATGGGCCTGGTGCCTTCCTGATCTTCTGTCTGTGAAAGAGCACACCCTCACACTGACTCACACCCTCTTCGCAGATCCTCAGTGCAGGTGGGGGGTCGATTGGGAGAGGTGAGGAGGTGGCAGGGGGCAGGGGATGGTTGTTTGATGTCAGAGCAGTTGGGGGTAGTGAAAGTAGTGAACCTGCAGTAGAACACATTCAGGTCGTCGGCCAGGTCTCGCAGGCCTCTCCACACTGACGCAGGATCGTTGGCTGAGAACCTGTTTTCCAAGTTCTCAGTGTAGCTCCTCTTAGCTACCCTGATCTCCTTTGTCAGTGTGTTTCTGGCCTGGTTGTACAAGATCCAGGAATATAAAGAGAGAGCAATTTTGCTGTCCGGCGAATGAAACTAGCCAGGTTAGGTGATTTTTTTGTCACAGAAAAGTTTGCCATCAATGTACAATCTATCGACTGAAATTACTGCTGTTTTCCTTCTTGCATGTTCTGTTTTCTGATTGGGAATAGTATTTTGCATCTGTCTCGAGGGAATTGGTCATCAAGTCTGTAGACAGTGCCTTTCAGCTGTCTGCCGTGATGTTGTACCTGTTGTTTTAGTTGAAATGTTCAAATTTTGCAATTGTTTGCAGGGTTTTTCGCTCCTATGCGGTGTATTCAGTAGAATGTAATGTCCTTTACTGTGTCCGAGGGGGTTTTTAAACGAGTGGTCAGCGGTTATGGGTTGTCGTTGAGTGTGCGCTCTGGGATACCGGGAAAAAAAAGTTGTCTCTCATGCTGCGAGATTGCAGATCGAGAATGTTTTTTTTCATGTCCTTGTTTTCTTTAGCAATGGAGGCAAGCTGGGTTGTGAGGGAAGTAACAGAGTGTTACTTTGACAAGTGTTAGCACTTTGACAAGAGCTATTTGCGCATCCAGTCCAGAGTTTATTGTCAAGTGAGAGTAGAACATTATTGACCCCAGAATAGCATGATTTGTCCGGGGGGCTGTGAATGGTGTCGGATTGACGGCATCTCTTTGTGGTTGGTGTTGAAGCATGATTGTCTCAGCCTTTTTTCGAGTCATTCAAGTTTTCAAGATATTCCAGATCGAACAGTTGTGTTTTTCCAGTTGATAGGGTGTAGAAAAGAGCTTTATTTTGTGGGATAAAGTGGTAGTCGGGTTTGTAGTCTAGCAGCTGGGGGCTGCCATCTTGGTTCTCGCACCAGTCTCGTCGGATCTCACAGTCACAGACGCATCCTCCCCCAGTCACAGACGCATCCTCCCAAACCAATGACCCTTTTAATGGCATCAGACAAAGGACTTGTCTCTGTACTTTTTTTGTTAGATCTTAGTGCCGCATTACACACCATTGAGCATCAGATCCTATTACAGAGACTGGAGCATTTAATTGGCATTAAAGGACCCACACTAAGCTGGTTTAAGTACTATTTATCAGATCAATTTCAGTTTGTACATGTTAGCGATATATCCTCCGTGCACACCAAAGTTAGTCATGGAGTTCTATTAGGTTTTGTGCTTGGACCAATTTTATTTACCTTATATATGCTTCCTTTAGGCAATATTATTAGGAAACACTCCATAAACTTTCACCACTATGCAGATGATACTCAGTTATATTTACAGATAAAGCCAGGTGAAACCGATAAGTTAGCCAAACTTCAGGCATGCATAAAGGACATAAAAAACTGGATGAAGTGCAGTTTTCTGCTTTTACACTCAAACAAAACTGAAGTTATTGTTCTTGGCCCCAAACACCTATCTATATCTATAGATATAGATACTCTAGATGGCATTGCCCTGACCTCCAGCACCACTGTAAGGAATGTAGGAGTAACATTTGATCAGGGCATGTCCTTTAATTCACAAATAAAACAGACATCAAGGACTGCATTCTTCCATCTACATAACATTGTAAAAATCAGGCATATCCTGTCTCAAAACGACGCAGAAAAACTAGTCCATGCATTTGTTACTTCTAGGTTGGATTATTGTAATTCCTTATTATCGGGCTGCCCCAATAAGTCTCTAAAGAACCTCACGCTGATCCAGAATGTGGCTGCATATGTACTGACAGAAACCAGCAGAAGAAAACTGTAAAATCCAGAATAGAATTTATAATCCTCCACACCTACAAAGCTCTCAATGGTCAGGCACTATCATATCTTACAGAGCTCATAGTATCACATTAGCCCACTAGAGCACTGCGCTCACAATGCAGGGTTACTTGTGGTTCCTAAAGTCTCTAAAAGTAAAACGGGAGCTAGAGCCTTCAGTTATCAAATTCCTCTCATGTGGAACCAGCTCCCAGTTTGGGTTCAGGAGGTAGACACCCTCTCCTCATTAAAGAGATATAAAAATGTTCCTCTTTGATAAAGCCTAGTTAGGGTTGGCTCAAGTGAGCCTTGAACCATTCCTTGGTTATTCTGCTATAAGCTTAGACTGCCGGGTAGTGGTATAATTTTTCAGTAAGACATGTGATGTGTTGAAGAAGATAAAATGCAATGCCAGATTATGACAAAATATGTCATGTTTGTCGTGTGTTAGTTTAGAAATATAATAATGAGAAGTAGATGTTAAAAGACTATTACAAGATATGTAAACTTCACTGCACCAAATGTAATCTTGATGTACTCCCAAGCGCACCTGCATGAACATCATTATTTTTTAAAAAATACCATAAGTGACAGTTAGGAGATAAGGGTGTTTAGAAGCAGCAATAACTTAGATAAGGATGGGAACAGAACAGAAATGGGAAAATACTGGTGTAAATTGAACGACGGAAAGGAAGGGTGCACCTGGAACAGGTGAGGTAATGTGGTGCCAGTACGTACCATCCACAGACTGGTAGTGATACATACCACAGAACTTACATAATGGAGTAATAGGATAGGTCAGTACGTAAGTTTGGTGGTTGGACAATAGGCGTGGACAAGTGTGGTCCCAAGAGTATAAAGGTAGAGGCACACGCCATTCTTGTTCAAAGCTCTTCAGGTGTATCTTGTGTACATTTTCAACATCTCTCCTTTTCTGTCAATGATTTTTGAACACCAATGAGAAGTTTTTCCTGAACAGTTGAACACAGCTAAAAACTTAAAATCTTGGTCCAGTGGCCTGGGACTTCGGGTCCAGTGACCTGGGACTTCGGTTCCAAGACACAACAGGATTTCCCATGATGCACTGAGGTTCTTTCTCCTCCTCTCCTTCTCCATCCATACGCATTTTTATCCCACTAATACATGTTACTAACGCCACGTCTTCCTGGTAGTTTTTGTGCTTTTTGTGCTTTTTAGCCTTATCACTTTCTGCGGGTGTTTCTGACTCTGGCGCTGTAGAGTCTGGATCTGTGACTGTTGGCCTTCTACTGCCCCCATGTTCCTGCTCCACATTCACTGCTACAGTTATTATTATTAATCTGATTTGTTGTCTGTCCTCTTGCTCCCCCTCCCCTCTCCCTCTCTCTTCCCCTTTCAATCCCACTTGGTCGATGCAGATGTCCACCCTCCCAGAGCCCGGTTCTGCTCGAGATTTCTACCTGTTAAAAGGGAGTTTTTCCTCGCCACTGTCACCAAGTGCTTGCTCTTGGTAGGAATTGTTTGGTCTCTGTAAATAATATTTTAAAGAGTATGGTCTAGACTTACTCTATGTGAAAAGTGTCTCTAGATAACTTGTTATGATTTGGCGCTATACAAATAAAATTGACTTGATTTCCCTTTAGACATAAAAATGTCACTGAAGTCTGTTACGCAGTACACCGTGTGAATCCGTTAACACTCAAGGCTAAAGTTCAAGCTTTATCTGTGGGCTGAAAGTGTTTATCATTAACTGAAAGAGTAGGCAGCAAAAAAAGCAATTAAAAGGACACAAATCTGCATTAGAAGTGGATTCTTTAACTTCATCACAGCCCCCTTCATGTCAGACATAGAGGGGCAAATGTTATATTAGGCCTCAGTAGTGAGTAAAATGGGGCAGCCAGTGAAGTGAGTTGCCTATCTCATTACAGAAGTCAAGCAAAGCTTCAGGAGGGTGTGCATGTGCGTGCTTATGTGTATCAGTGTATATGCTTGCTGTTGCCTGCCTCCCCACATCAACATGATGTGTGTGCTGATCTGTGAAGGAGGTAAGTAATCAAAATGTGGCAGGGATACACATAAGGGTGACAATCACAAGATGATCATCTCCAGAGGTTCCAGAAATAACAGAACTTTGTAAATCTAATGTCCCCAGAGCTTAAAACCTCACATTGTGTCCATATTTTATAATAATGAGCCTGCAGAGAGGATTCCCATGTGTTAGCCTCATGCATGTTTGGAGGCATGTCACAGGCACCCACAGAGCCAGCCCATGTCAATGTGTAGCTGTCCATTTAAATGAAACAAATTAGGAGCCTCCCGACATAGGGGAAATTGGTATACTGGTTCTTTATTCAGTATACTGGATATCCTCCACTGTTTGACTGTTTGAGATGCACTAAAAGAACTAACGTTAAGGGCAAATTTCAGTTGGGGCCAGTGAAAATCTTGTCTCTCGACTGGATCTACCATGGCATTACCGTTACCTCAAGTTAGAAATGGTAAATGCAATGTCCTTTTTGCTGAGAGATGAATGAGCTAAATAGGAAATCCGTGCACAATGCTTTGTCACCAGAGATTTAGTCAACAACACCCATAACAACACAGATTTTGTCAATAGCAGATGAGCCATGTTGCTTTGACAGCTATGACAGTGGCATCGCACAAGTTTTGGTACCCCTCTAACAGACAGCTCATTTTACTTCATGATCAAAGATGACTGCCTCTCAATTTCTGCAGTCAGACATGTTAATCCTATTTCCTGCGACAAAGAACATGCTCATGGTGCATCCATCTGTACTGTTAGAGAGTTATACATGTGAATGAATATGGAGCCTTTCCTTGGCGTTTAGATTAAGACAGCAAAACAATGTCTAACAATCAACATCACTATTTACCATGACCATAAACATGGAGGAATTTCTCTTGGTAATGCTGATGTAGAGGAATGCAGTTATACAATACAGTTCATACTTCGACAAACACTGAACTGGATCACACAACAGAAAATATGTATATATAAGTATATAATGCTGGGTGGTTTGGTGGCATGAATCTTGGCTCGTCTGGGATTATGTTGTTGTAGATGTCTTAAGATTGAAAGGGCATCTGCAGAGGAATCATTAAAGTGCACATTCCAGTCTGCTACCGGGTGGTCTGCTTGTTTCTAAGCAGAACTTGATCTCCAACTTGAAGGTTTCTGTGAGGCAATGTCCGTGTCTGTCTGTGTTGTAAGGAAGGTAAGTATTCACGGCTCCAGCAGGTCCAGAACTTGTATGCAAGAGCCTGGACTTGTCTCCATTGCGTTGTATACAGGTCGTTGTCCGAGAAGTCTCCAGGTGGAGTTGGAACTCCTGTCTTCTGTTTAAAGACCATCGACGGTGAGAGTATGAAGGGTTTATCTGGGACCGCAGACACAGGTAGGAGTGGTTGTGCATTCATGATGGCTATGACCTTTGCCATTAGTGTGCAAAGCACTTCGTGGGTCAGGCGAGTGTTTTTCTGAAGAAACACTGAATCAAGATTCTTCTGGCGAAGCCGATCATGCGCTCCCGAGAGCCTCCTATATGAGAGGCATGTGGCGGGTTGCCACATGCCAGCTGCATCCCTGCTCACCAAGGTACCTCTGAACCATTTTGTCCATACCAAGCTCCTTGCATGCTCCAATAAAGTTGGTGCCACAATTGGATCAAAGCTGTTTTGCAGGGCCTCTGAGTGCTGTGGAGGAAACTGAAAGCTCAGTTCTTGTCTAGTGCAGATGAGAGTCGGCAAGTTTAACTCTTTTATGATGAGTTTTCTTGTCTTAAGTTTCACAACAACTTATAATTCAGAATATCATGGTGGATAAATGTAACCTCATTGGAAAACACGTCATTATAACAAGAATTTTCCTTACATTCCCCCCTTTGATTAATTTGTAAATCACAAAGCTAATCACTCTAATTATAGCATTTAGCAAATCATTTTCCCATCTTACATCATAATCACTGACCATGTATGCGTTCACATACAACGAATTTAACTCCAGTTTTCCCATTGTTCTCAATGTGTTCACACAGAAATAGACAATTACAGATATTTAAACATATGAGCTGGGGTAGGATGGCTGGTTTGGTGCATCGGCTGTCCTCAGCATTGTTCCTGAGACAAACTTTGAACAAAATTTTTGTGAGTAGTTTTGAGAAGCTATGTATGAACTGTTTCCCCCATCCCCCCTTTTGACACATGGTCCCTCCCATGTGTCAATCTTGAAAGATAAGGAAACAAACATTATGGCAAACACAGGTTGCCATTGGGCCAAACCACACATTTTAAACAAAAGGTACAGCCAATCATTCCATACTTTTCACTCTTGTGTAGGAGTATTCTGCTGGGCTTCAACCACTTCTTTAAAGGCGATAGAAGGAGTTATGGAAGAAAAAATATTAAGCAGCTGCAGTACAGTCTGAATGGGAGCCTGTGCATCAGCACTTGCGTTTCCTCTTGAGACTGGATCCTGTGCTTTTGTGTGGGCCTCACACTTGCAAACAGCCACTTCCTGCAGGAGTAAGATTGATTCCAAGGGGTTAAATACCAATGAAGTATGTTCAATTAGTTTTCCAGTTGATGTTAAAACTACTCATCTTCCACAGTGTGCCATAATCATGAAGGGAGAGCCATACATATGATAATGTATCATTCTTGTTGGAGTCAGGTGATTTGTTCTCTGCTCCAGGAGGAACGATGAAACTGCATGAGGACCCAAAGATTTAGTTTTTATGTTCCACTAAGCCTCTTGATGCTAGCACTGCTGATGATGCTACAGCCACAGCTTTTAAGCAATGTGGCAATCCTGCTGCTATAACACCCTTCTTTAATGAAAACTAAGCTGCAAGTTTTTCCCCGTGTATTTGCACCAACACTGAAGACATAAAATCATCTTTCTCACAAACTTGTCTGTGTAAAGGGTTGGTGTGGGTTTGGCAAACCCACGGTCAGGGCTGTGGTCAGTGCTTGTTTAAGTTAATCCATCTTCTGTCCTTGTCAGTGTGTCTGCTAGTCATGCCAATGGTCATCTGTCATGCTCTGCAGAGGCTGTGCATATGCAGGAATGCAGTAGCCTGTCATACCCACAAAAGCCATCATTTGTTTCTGTTTGTTATTGGTTTCGGAATTTTTAAGATGGCTTGGATCCTTTCATCTGATAATTTCTTTCCTTTGTGGGAAATTATATGGCCAAGGTTACTTCCTGTCTTACTCACTACAACTTTGAGGCTGGGCTTGTGGCCTTGTGCTGGTGAATACTGTAGCAGTGCCATGCAGGCCTGCTCCCTTTCTGAACACATAAGTTGACCCTTAAAATTAAAGCCAAACCAAACCTGGACAAGGTTGACCCTTAAAATTAAAGCCAAATCAAACCTGTAAATCCGGATGTGCTGGTATACTGAAAAATGCATTTGCTAGATCTTAAACAGAAAAGTTTTTTTTTAATTAGGTACCTGTGACAGAATAGTGTGAGGATCGGGTACCACCAGTGCTCTGGCATGCACTGCATCATTCACTGATTTTAGATCTTGGACAACTCTCCAAGATGTAGGGTTGATTTTCCTGTGAAGCCTTTTTTTTTTTACTTGAAAGATAGGTGTTCAAACATGGAGAATCTGGGCATGTTACAATAACTCCCTTTTCTAACAGTGTTTCAAACGCTTGTGTTATTCCAAAAATGTCGTCTGGTTTAGGGCATATTGGGTCTTGCATAGTCTATAATCAGGTTTTGGCGTGACTATTAAAGGTGCTATGTTTTTTATTTATCAGACCCACATCGTACTTATGTTTCACCAACAATTCTGCAGGACCATCAGCCAATCATGGTTCTGAAGCATTTAGTGATGCCATTGTTGTACTTAAATAATTTTGGCTTCTTCATGACAGTAAATGTACTGCATCTACTCCCACGATGAGCAACAAAATGATTTACTGAACACCTTTGAAGATGGTGAGTATGACACGCCTTCTCCCTCCTCTGTGGCTCTTTTCCAAATCATGAATATCAGTACAGCAAGTCACCCATGGACCCACATTATTCCATTTATTATTTACACTCTTTTATTTTTTGTGTGTGGCTTTGTTAAACACACATGTGGATCAATCTGTTGTTTGAGAAACCTGTTAGTCTCATCGGTCCTCTGTATAGACAATGCACTAAACCAAATTTCCCAAAATAAAAATTCAAAATGAGTCTCTTTGAACTATTGTTTTCTCAAAGTCATCTGCGGTGTGTGTGCCGTACAATATACTGTGCAATGTAAATTATTCACTGTTCATTTGTCCAACTCCCTCTCTACATTTGACTCAGTAAAAAGCCTTCACCTGTTGTGAAACTGAGCGAAGGTCATCAGACCTCAAATCCCATGTGTACTGTAGGAGGAGTTGGATCAATAGACATATCATAAAAACAAAATATGCTTTCTACACATCTTATTTGTATAGGACAGCAGGAACAAAACAAGAATGAATGTTTTCTTCCCCATTTTGCTGGTGCTGACGTGCTGCAGTAAGCGTATCGTATCATTTCCAGTTGCCGGCATCTCTGTAATGCGTGTTTTTGCTGCTCTCACTCAAAAGAGTTAACCTGGTTATCTTCTTCACTGCAGCGGCTAACTACCCGCTGTTCATTTAAACAGTCGTCTTAAAAAACTCACAGCTTACTCCCTTTTTAGCGACTTTTCGTTAATATCACAGCTTTTTGTTCGCTGTTCAGTTTTATTAGCTTCTGTAGCCTCTTTTAGCTCCTCTGCTAGCGATGGCTTCTCTCTCTCTCTCTGCCTCTCCTGCTCTGTCCTGCTCGGTGTGTCAGATGTTTAGTTACTCCTCTGGCTCCTTTAGCGATAAAGGTTTATGTATTAAATGTAATTTATTTGAAGCATTGGAGGAGAGGCTTAGCAAACTAGAAGCCCGGCTCCGCACCATGGATACCCAGACTTTAGCCGTCCCCAGAGCTGCAGTCCTACACGCTTCTCTGCGCTTCCATTAGAGTGGTTACCCACCCTGTAAAAAACCCCATAGAGACTGTGTCTGTCCCCCGACCACTTAAATTAATTAATTCAAATTCAAACAGATGAGGAGTTACTCGTAAAAACTTAATAAAAATTAAAACTGTCAGTGTAGTGGTACAACCAAATAAGAGAATTAAATGTGGACTCTTGAACATTAGATCTCTGTCGTCTAAAGCTGTGTTAGTCAATGATTTAATATCTGACTATCATATGGATATATATTGTCTAACTGAAACTGTGTCAGGAAGAATGTGTTAGCCTGAATGAGTCCACTCCTCCTAGTCATATTAATACTCACATTCCTTGAGACACTGGCCAAGGAAGTGGAGTTGCAGCCATCTTCGACTCTAGCTTATTAATGAACCCTAAACCTAAACTTAGTTTTAACTTATTCGAAAGTCTTGTTCTTAGTCTTTCACACCCAATGTGGAAAATTCTACAGCCAATTCTATTTGTCATAGTGTACCACACTCCTGGTCCGTATTCTGAATTTTTAGCAGAATTCTCAGAGTTTTTAACAAGTTTAGTCCTCAAAACAGATAGTCATTACTGTAGGTGATTTTAATATTCACGTGGACGTTGATAATGATAGCCTTAGTTCTGCATTTATCTCACTATTAGATTCGATTGGTTTCTGTCAGAGTGTAGACAAACCCAATCCTTGTTTTAACAACACCCTCGATCTTGTTCTGTCATATGGCATCGAAATTGAAGATTTAATAGTCTTCCCACAATATCCTCTCTTGTCAGACCATTATTTAATAACTTCTGAATTTATATTACAGGACTACAGGCCATTAGGCAAACATTCCTTCAGTAGATGCCTGTCTGATAGTGCTGTAGCTAAATTTAAAGAATTGATTCCATCGGCATTTAATTCAATGCCATGTCTCAATATAACGGAGGACTCCTCCAATTTGGGAGGGACTCTAGTCCCTCCCAAATTGATCATCTGGTTGATAGTGCTGCTGGCTCGCTGCGAACGACTCTCGATTCTATTGCCCCATCAAAAAGAAGATAATAAAACAAAAGAGGTTAGCTCCATGTTCCAACGTTCCTTTTTGATAAAGCTTATAGTTAGGGCTGGCTCAGGTGAGTCCTGAACCATCCCTTAGTTATGCTGTTATAGGCTTAAGACTGCCGGGGGACTTCCTAGGACGCACTGCGCTTTTCTCTCCTCCTCTCCCTCTCTATCTGTACGCATTCCTATCCCACTAATACAGGTTACCAACTCCATTTCTTCCTGGTAGTCCTTGTGCTTTCTGTGCTCTTTCACCTTCTCACTTTCTGCAGGTATTTCCGCCCCTGGAACTGTATAAAATTCATTATCGTGTGTTCTCAGCCAGTTCAAATATATCTTCGAGTACAGGAACCTCAGACGCAGCTGTAGAACCAGATTTATATTTAGACTGTTTTTCTCCAATTGACCTTTACTAACTAACTTCAATGATTTTTTCGTCTAAACCAACAACCTGCCTCTTAGACCCCATCCCAACTAGGCTGCTTAAAGAAGTTTTACCCTTAGTTAGCACTTCTTTACAAGACATGAGGAATCTGTCTTTATTAACAGGCTATGTACCACAGTCCTTCAAAGTAGCTGTAATTAAACCTCTTCTTAAAAAGCCTACGCTTGATCCAGGGGTTTTAGCCAATTACAGACCTATATCTAACCTTACATTTCTCTCCAAAATCCTTGAGAAAGCGGTCGTTAATCAGTTATGTCAAGTCAGGTCAAGTCAATTTTATTTGTATAGCGCCAAATCATAACAAAAGTTATCTCAAGACGCTTTCACATAGAGTAGGTCTAGACCATACTCTTTAAAATATTATTTACAGAGATATGTGACTTTCTAAACAGCAATAGTTTATTTGAGGATTTTCAGTCAGGATTTAGGGAGCATCATAACACAAAGACAGCACTGGTGAAAGTGACAAAGGACCTTTTGATTGCGTCAGACAAAGTACTGTTCTTGTACTTGTTCTGTTAGATCTTAGTGCCGCTTTCGATACCATTGACCATTGTATCCTATTACAGAGACTGGAGCATTTGATTGGTGTCAAAGGACCCACACTAAGCTGGTTTCAGTCGTATTTATCAGATAGATTTCAGTTTGTCCATCTAAATGATGACTCCTCCGTGCACACGGAAGTTAGTCACGGAGTTCCACAAGGTTCGGGTGCTTGGACCACTTCTATTCACCTTGTATATGCTTCCTTTAGGCAATATTATTAGGAAACACTCCATAAACTTTCACTGCTATGCAGATGATACTCAGTTATATTTACAGTTAAAGCCAGATGAAACCGATAAGTTAGCCAAACTTCAGGCATGCATAAAGAACATAAAAAACTGGATGAAGTGCAATTTTCTGCTGTTACACTCAAAAAAAACTGAAGTTATTGTTCTTGGCCCCAAACACCTATCTATATCTATAGATATAAATACTCTAGATGGCATTGCCCTGACCTCCAGCACCACTGTAAGGAATCTAGGTGTAGTCTTTGATGAGGACATGTCCTTTAATACCCATATAAAACAGACTTCAAGGACTGCCTTCTTCCACTTACATAACATTATAAAAATCAGGCATATCCCGTCTCAAAAAGATGCAGAAAAACTAGTTCATGCATTTGTTACTTCTAGGTTGGATTATTGTAATTCCTTATTATCGGGCTGCCCCGATAAGTCTCTAAAGACTCTCCAGCTGATCCAGAATGCAGCTGCACATGTACTGACAGGAACTAGCAAAAGAGAACATATTTCTCCAATATTAGCTTCTCTGCACTGGCTCTCTGTGAAATCTAGAATAGAATTTAAAATCGTCCTCCTCACTTACAAAGCTCTTATTGGGCAGGCACCATCATATCTTAAAGAGCTGATAGTACCGTTTTAGCCCACTAGAGCACTACGCTCACAGAATGCAGGGTTACTTGTGGTACCTAAAATCTCTAAAAGTAAAATGGGAGCCAGAGCCTTTAGTTATCAAGCTCCTCTTCTGTGGAACCAGCTCCCAATTTGGGTTCGGGAGGCAGACACCCTCTCTTCGTTTAAGAGTATGCTAAAAACGTTCCTTTTTGATAAAGCTTATAGTTAGGGCTGGCTCAGGTGATTCCTGAACCATCCCTTAGTTATGCTGTTATAGGCTGCCGGGGGATTTCCTATGATGCACTGAGCTTCTCTCTCCTCCTCTCCCTCTCTATCTGTACGCATTCCTATCCCACTAATACACGTTACTAACTTCACTTCTTCCTGGTAGTCCTTGTGCTTTCTGTGCTTTTTTGCCTTCTCACTTTCTGCAGGTATTTCCGCCTCTGGAGCTGTAGATTCTGGATCTGTGATTGCCGGCCGTCTACTGCCCCCATGTTCCTGCTCCACACTCATTGCTGCAGTTGTTATTATTATTAGTCTGATTTGTTGTCTCTCCTCCTGTTCTGTCTCCCCTCTCCCCCTCTCTCCTCCCCTTTCAACCCAATTCGGTCGATGCAGATGGCCACCCACCCAGAGCCTGGTTCTGCTCGAGGTTTCTACCTGTTAAAAGGGAGTTTTTCCTTGCCACTGTTGCCAAGTGCTTGCTCATGGTGGGAACTGTTGGGTCTTTGTAAATAATATTTTAAAGAGTATGGTCTAGACCTACTCTATGTGAAAAGCGTCTTGAGATAACTTTTGTTATGATTTGGCGCTATACAAATAAAATTGACTTGACTTTACTTGACTTTCTCAATCACTACCTCAAGGAAGTGTAGTGAATTTTCCCTTTTTTTTTCCATTGTACCTCCTGCTCCTTTTGTGTCTCCTGTCCTGAAGGTATGTTTAACCAGTCACTTGATTTCAAAACAGTATGAGCTGCACCAGGGTTAATTTAAAACTATTTTCCTGCTATTAACAATTTATCAATGGTTACACTTCTGGGGACTAATTTTCTGTTCCATTTGCATTTCTGTGCTTCATCATTAAGTGTGTGTGTCTGTGTGTTTTGCTCACCCACCTTTTCCGTCTCCCCTGGTTGTAGGATGCCATCCCTCCCTCCGTAGTGATTTCTCACTCCTCCTCTCAAGTTGTTCACTGTCACTCTGTCCTCCAGGCGGGGCTGCCACTCCTCTCTATCCTGTTCAGGCTCAGGTTGTGTACAGTCTCTTCACCTTTGATAGTGCCCCATTTTAGTCCCATTTGGTGACCAGCAGTCTCTTGATTCCATGGTTGAGCTGGTCGTATCCAGATGGGCTTTTTCCTTCTCACTCCCCGTTTGCGACGCCACAGGGAGTGTCGGTGGTGTGTCTCTGAGAGGGCTCTGACTATACAGGGTGCTTGTCTGTGGAGGAGGGTGCTGGTTTTCTTTAGGAGGTGCGCAGGGATGTGGAATGGGGGACAGTCCAGGTCTGGGTCTACTTTCCCTGTTGACAACTTAGCACATTGTCTAGCCCCCCCCCCAAATTCATGTACAGCCCTGGATGGTCTCTATTGTTTTTTTTGTTTTCTCTTCTAATTTCTTGCTCTAGTGGTCCCTTCCTTATCCCACATCATTTCTCTATCTGATTGAGACAAAAGCTACCACTTGCTGGAAACCCATATTTCTCCCATATCTTCAGATGTGTACATTTAAAAGTAGACAAACTGTCTCAACACAAAGGGTAGAAGTCTCCTCTCCCACCTTCAGGGTGGATGGAGAGACTGAGTCTGGTCTCGCTGCGTTGCGGGGGTTCTGTCTCTTCATCCCTCTCCATGTTTGAGAGAGGTGTCACTGTGGAGGGGGAGGGGAGAGGCCCAGGCGCCTGCCGTGGTGGGAGAGGTGAAGCCGGTGGGCTGGGGCTGGTGTATGGAGCCATGGGGGATGGTGTCTGGACTGTCCCATTGTCTTTCGAATCGACAGTAGAACTCGTTCCAGTTGTTGGCCAGGCGCAAGTCGTTAGCAGAGTGCTGGGCTCTAGGTTTGTAGTTGGTGAACTGTCTGAGCCCCTTCCAGACAGAAACGGAGTTGTTGGCTGAGAACTGTTGGAGTTTCTCATTTAGCTCCTCTCACCTCCTTGCTCAACCTGTACTTGGCCTCTTTGAAACTGCCTCTGTCTCCACTCCTGTATGCTTCCTCCTTTTGCGACCTTAGCTGTCTGAGTTTGGCTGTGAACCAGGGTTTGTCATTGTTGTAACTCACCCTGGTGCGCAATGGTACACAGCTGTCCTCACGGAAGCTGATGTAGGACGTCACAGCCTCTGTGAACTCATCCAGACTGTTGGTGGCAGTCCTGAAAATATCCCAGTCAGTACAGTCCAAGCACGCCTGAAGATCCTCCACAGCCTCACTGGTCCACTGTTTTGATGTCCTCACGACAGGTTTACAGAGCTTTAACTTCTGCCTGTAAGCAGGAATCAGGTGGACCATGATGTGGACAGAGTTTCCCAGTGGAGCTCAGGGGACGGTGTGGTAGGCACTGCTGACTGTGGTGTAACAGACAATCTCCAAACAGTTGGAAATTGTCCACTTTTCAGCGCTCCTTCTCCAACAGAGCAGCCAGGGTGTGACTCGGAGGAAGAAGCGGACAATCTACGGTCTTTATTCTGCTGTGGAACATATTGTAACCTGCTGGCATGCTAGCTAATTCTTATCAACATGGTCTAATAAACAGTAAATTCATCCAATTCACAGCCCCATATTGCTGTTTTCCAAGCTACACACAACACAGCCTCTGTGCTTGACTCAAATTGTTAACTCATAGTCCTTCAGAATTAATGTCATGAACTTTACCCCACATAGGTAAAAATATTGTTTGCATCTCAGTTCTTCTCATTCTCTATGTTTGCAAAGACCCCACACTGAGGAAGCTGTTGAGCTTGACTGAGCATGCAGCGTGTGCACCAGAAGTGACTGAAACTGTGTTAGAGACACCTCCTGCTCTGATTGGTTATTTCTGTTCAAGTGTGGTTGATTTTTGCAAATGCCATTAGGTGCACTAGGAGGAGTGACAACCTGATTTTTTTCCACAGATTATCTGTCTCATATATTACTGTCAGGAGAAAGTTACAGTTTAAGAAAATACGACGAAAAAAGTTGTTTTTATCAAAGTTACCTACTGCACCTTTAAGATAGTCTATAGACCTTAGTCTAATAGACCCCCCCATCAAGTGCTGGTGCGTCTCTCATAAGTGAAATAAGCAGCTTTTAGAACTGACTCACACTACAGTTAGACAAACCATCTTTACAATTTTTTACATTTTCTTTTGAAGCTTTTACCTGTATATGTTCAATATATTAAAAAATTAACAGAATCACATTTTTTACACTTGGTAAATATAAAAATATGGATGTGTTCACATGCCTACACTTGTCTGGCTAATTTGGGGTTAACAATCACTGAATGACACTCCTGTCTTCAATGTCTCAATGGAGATGAGAACTTAAAAGCAGCTACACCTCACAACAAAACAAATAAAGGAAATCACAGGCACCACAGACGAATTTGCAATTGCTTAGTCATGACCTGTCTTGCAGTAACTGATATGGCCAGAGGCCATGTGACTCTTATGAGGCTGCAGTCAAAGTAATCACAAACTCAAAACCGGCAGCTGGGCAAACACTCCTCCTAAGTACAAACTTGTAGAAGCTGCAATCAGCACTTGACATCAGCAACATTTTTTTTGCAAGGGTTCAGAATGACACCATGAGGAAGATGAAGATTATGACTTTAGATGAAGGCCACTGAATTGCATGAAACAGCACATGCGCAAGATGCACAACCTGAATCATTCAGGGGAAATTACTGTAATGGCCTGTTTACTGACATTAGTAAAACATCTATTTGCAGCTGGTTCCACAACTGTATCAATGAGTGTGGAGCATGAACGTGGGGGCAGTAGACAGCCTGCAGTCACAGATCCAGACTCCACAGCTCCATAGGCAGAAATACCTGCAGAAAGTGAGAAGGCAAACAAGCACAAAAACTACAGGAAAAATGTGGAGTTAGTAACCATGCATTAATGGGATAAGAATGTGTATGGATGGAAAGGGAGATGAGGAGAGAGAAGCTCAGTGCATCATGGGAAATCCCCCTGCAAACTAGAAAAATAGCAAGTTAACTAAGGGATGGTTCAGGGCTCACCTTTTTGAGACAGGATGTGCCTTAATTTTTACAATGTTACGTAGATGGAAGAAGGCAGTCCTTGAAGTCTGTTTTATACGAGAGTTAAAGGACATTTTGGGCCAAGAACAATAACTTCAGTTTTTGAGTTTAACTGCAGAAAATTGCAGATCATCCAGTTTTTTTGTGTCCTTGATGCATACCTGAAGTTTGGCAAACTGATCGGTTTCATCTGGCTTTATCGATAAATATATTTGAGTATCATTTGCAAAGCAGTGAAAGTGTGTTTCTTAATAATACTGACTAAAGGAAGCATATATAAGGTGAATAAAATTGGTCCAAGCACAGAACCTTGTGGAACTGCCTGACTTACTTCGGTGTGCACGGAGGATTCATCGTTAACATGTATAAACTGAAATCAATCTGATAAATAGGACTTAAACCAGCTTAGTGTGAGTCCTTTAATGCCAATCAAATGCTCCAGTCTCTGTAATAGGATACAATGGTCAGTGGTGTTGAATGCGGCACTAAGATTTAATAAAACAAGTACAGATACAAATCTTTTGTCTGATGCAATCAGAAGGTAATTTGTCACTTTCACCAGTACTGTCTCTGTGTCAAGATGCACTCTAAATCCTGACTGAAAATCCTCAAATAAACTATTATATAGTCACATAACTGATTGGCGACCGTTTTCTCAAGGATCTTAGAGAGAAAGGGAAGGTTAAATATAAGTCTATAGTTGCCTAAAACTCCTGGATCAAGTGTAGGCTTTTTAAGAATAGGTTTAATTACAGCTACTTTAAAGGACTGTGGCCTGTTAATAAAGACAGATTGCTCATGTCTAGTAAAGAAGTGCTAACTAAGGGTAAAACTTCTTTAAGCAGCCTAGTCAGGATGGGGTCTAAGAGACAGGTCGTTGGTTCAGACTAATATATTCTTAAAGTTAGTTGGTGAATGTTGATGAGAGAAAAACAGTCTAAATATATATCAGGTTCTACAGCTGTTTCTAAGGTTCCTGTGCTTGAAGATCTTGCCAGACTAAGTGAGATTCCTCCAATTTCATGGAACGCTATTTACTTTCTAGTTTTCACAATGTTTCTTTTAATTTATGCATTAAGGAGTTATACCATGGAGCTGACCTCTTTTTTTTTTATTATCTTCTTTTTTATAGGCGCAATAAAATCAAGAGTTGTTCGCAGCAAGCCCACAGCACTATCAACCAGATGATCAATTTGGGAGGGACTGAAGTTATTATAGGAGTCCTCCGTCATATTGAGACATGGCATTGAATTAAATACCGATGGAATCACTTCTTTAAATTTTACTACAGCACTATCAGACAGGCATCTAGTGTAGGAATGTTTGCCTTTTGGCCTGTAGTCCAGTAATATGAATTCAGAAGTTATTAAATAATGGTCTGACAAGAGAGGACTAATAAATGTTCAATTTCGATGCCATATGACAGATGTTTTCAAAGTTGTGTGTGAAAGACTAAGAACAAGTTCAATGCGTTGAGTTTAGGTTTAGGGTTGATTAAAAAAGCTACAGTCAAAGATGGCTGCAACTCCACTTCCTCGGCCGGTGCTCGAGGAATGTGAGTATTAATATGACTGGGAGGAGTGGACACAGCCACGTTTCAGTTAGACAAAATATATCCATACAATAGTCAGATATTAAATCATTGACTAACACAGCTTTAGACGACATTTAATTGTTAAAGAGTCCACATTTAATACTCTTAATTGGTCGTACCACTACACTGGTAGTTTTAATTTTTGTTAAGTTTTTATGAGTAACTCCTCTTCTGTTTGAATTTGAATTAATTCATTGAAGTGGTCGGGGGGCAGACACAGTCTCTATGGGGTTTTTTATGGGGTTTTGGATGGGTAACCGCTCTAATGGAAGCGCAGAGAAGCGTGTAGGACTGCAGCTCTGCTTCCTGGTCTGAACTCTGGATTGTCAGGGTGTGGGACCACTAATAAACTTGGTCAAATTTTTGGATATGAGAGCTGCACCATCCAAAGTGGGATGAATGCCGTCTCTCCTCATCAGACCAGGTCTCCCCCAGAATGTCGGCCAATTATTTATGAAGCCCACATCGTTTGCTGGACACCACCTCGACAATCAGTGGTTGAATGACGACATGCGGCTATACATGTCATCACTGGTCAGATTTGCGTAATCGGGAGTCATTACTGCTGATGTGAATAACAATTTTACTGTATTTACGTTTACCTTTAGCCAGCAGTTTTAAATGTGCTTCAACATCGCCTGCTCTGGCCCCTAGGATACACCTAACTATGGCCGCTAGTGTCGCTTATTTCACATTTCTCAGGATTGAGCTGCCAATTATTAAAGTTTGTTTCTCAGCGGGTGAGTCGCTGAGGGGGGAGAATCTGTTGGAAACATGAAGGGGTTGGTGGTGAACCGTGCGTCTCTGCTTGGGGCTATGCTTCCTTCGGAAAGTCACCCAGCCGCCCTGACTTCGGACGGCTAGCAGGAGCTGCACTAGGTCGGTCTGCACCGACTACAGGGGGCTGGCTAGCTAAAGGCTGGGTATCATTGGTGCGGAGCCAGGCTTCT
The DNA here is from genome assembly GCA_031216445.1 of Lateolabrax maculatus. Lineage (NCBI taxonomy): Eukaryota > Metazoa > Chordata > Actinopteri > Acropomatiformes > Lateolabracidae > Lateolabrax > Lateolabrax maculatus. Next base: position 24,995,238 of record CM062197.1, on the reverse strand, counting down.
AGTTTACTGAACCTCTTCTCCAATGCTACAAATAAACTACATTTAATACATAAACCTTTATCGTTAAAGGAGGCAGAGGAGTAACTAAACATCTGACACACCGAGAAGGACAGAGCAGGAGAGGAAGAGGGAGAGAGAAGCCATCGCTAGCTGAGGAACTAAAAGAGGCTATGGAAACTAACAGAACTGAACAGCGAACAAAAAGCTGCGAGATTACAAAAAGTCGCTAAAAAAGGGAGAAAGCTGTGAGTGTTTTAAGACGACTGTTTAAATGAACAGCGGGTAGTTAGCCGCTGCAATGAAGAAGATAACAAGGTTAACTCTTTTGAGTGAGAGCAGCAAAAACACGCAGTACAGAGACGCCAGCAACTGGAAATTATACGATACGCTTACCGCAGCACGTCAGCACGTCAGCACCAGCAAAATGGGGAAGAAAACATTCATTCTTGTTTTATTCCTGCTGTCCTATACAAATAAGATGTGTAGAGAGCATATTTTGAGTGATCCCTTCATATCTACATACAGAGCGTGTCCTCTTCAGGGCTCTACATACAGAGCGTGTCCTCTTGTTTCGGTCCCAGGATTTCATCCTGGGACCGAAACAAATAAGATCGGGGATGAAATCAGAATCAGAATCAGATTCATTGCCAAGTAGGTTTTCACATACATGGAATTTGTTTTGGAATATTGGTGCAACAGTAACATAATTATAAACTATATAGAAATAGAAATAAAAGAAAGTTAAAAAAAAGTTAAAGATAGTACTGCAAGTCAAGAAGTATAAGTGTAAACATACAAAAATGACAACAAAATATGAAAAAGTATTATAGACAAATATGTAAAATATGAACTGAAACAGCTGTACAGTTTTGTACACGGATGTGCAAAGATCTAACAGAATGTGCAAGCTATTGGCTATGCAATATTCCTATATTAAGTATAGGGATATTGCAATGTGCAAGATAGTTAACAGGATGCATTAATTAATGTAATGCAATGGATCAGGAATTTAGAATAGACTTAACGTTAGTATAACATGTAGTGGGGGATGGGGGGAGTTAGTGACAGTGGGGGTCCTGGGCCTTGGGGATGAGGCCAGCAGCACACGGGAAGAAACTGTTCTTGTTGCATGAGGTTCTGGACCACAGAGGGAGTGTCTGAAACAGTTTATGGGAGGGGTCGACCACAATCTTCCCTGCTAGCCTCAGGGTCCTGGAGGTGTACAGGTCCTGGAGGGATGGCAGATCGTAGCCAATCATTTTCTCTGCAGAGCAAATGATAGAATGCAGTCTGTCCTTGGTAGTAGCACCAGCGTATGGAGATGGTGATGGAAGAGGAGAGGGTGGACTTGATGATGGAGGTGTAGAGGTGCACTGTCATCCTCGTTGGCAGGTTGAACTTCATCTGTTGTGCATTCTTGGTGATGGAGCTGATGTACAGCTCCCACTTGAAGTCCTGGGTGATAATGGTGCCCTGGAAGTGGAAGGACTCCACAGTGTCGAACAGCAATTAAAACGAAATTGGCTGCACGTTTGGTGTAGCACACACAGTTCCTATTAAATATAAAAACACAACACACACACAGCTATACCCATGAAATGTTGGCTTTCAGACGCCTGCCTGATTTCTAACTTTTGTGTTGGCGGTGCTGAAAAATGTATTAAATAAGTACATTATAATCTTTTGTGTCTTATTACTGTTATTTGATGAATGGCGTTTTTAAAACGGTTGTATAAAAGCAATCTCACACTCAAGGTCGTGCTGTTAAACTGAATATCAGCACGGCTGGGATTGTCTTCATCACTCGGCCTGTGTCCTCCTGTCTATAACAGCCCTCCCTCTCCTGCAATATTGCTTCAAAATACAAGCAATTACAGAGTGCGTTGTCGAGTACCAGTCATTTGTTCACACTGGACTTTTTAACCGCATCGATACTTTGTCATTTTTTTAAATTAAAATCTTGACAAATGTATAATCACCTATTGCTGTTGAGGCTAATGTTATATGAGAGGGAAAAGTATTCCAAGTATTGATGTTAGGAAGACCGCTTCACTATTGCCATGACAACAGAGTCAGTGATGGGGTCAAATTTCAATACAGCTGAAGTTTCTCAATGAGCATCGCAACCATCACAACAATGTCAAGGATGGCATAAATTGTAGTATAAAACAAAGGACGTTGCGATCAACCATAAAATGTGATCATTGGCAGCCACATTTTGAAATTTTAAACTGTTCATTTGTAAATTACAAGTTGGTAGGTGAAAATTCCATAGGCTTGCTCCAAGACTTTTTCCTAAAACTCGTCAGCAATCTCTCATCAGGGACAATAAATAAAAATAAACAAAACCACAAAATAAAAATACCAAATTTTTTTTACCACGCCAGGATTGTCTATGAGCCTGTGGATCTCCTTCTGTATATAGCTGTTTCTTTCAAATAAGCTTCAACTTCACAGACTGCATACGTGGACATTCAACTACTCAACCATCTCTTGAAGTGTTTCAGAAGGCAAAACAGATTCTGTTGAACAAGGATGATTTAGTACAAACATGAAGCTACTACTCTTATACGTGCCTGTAAAAACAATGCTGTCTGGTTTAAGGCTGCATTGAATCCTGACCACTAGAGGGGCCAGGAATCCATGCAACTCTGTTTGTAAATACACAAAGCCACTCCTCTGTACACCAGTGGATCACTTATAGAAAATGAAACTAAAGACAAAGTGTGCTTTTGGGCTTCTGTTGGATTACTTGGAATACTCTGTCTATGAGCTTTATTTCAAAAATGTGGTATATACTATATACTCAACGACAAGGTGAATTTTGAGTGAACTTTTGCTGTGGCTGCATTGTTGACTGGTGAAGCTTTTTGTTTGTTTGTTTGGGGCTTGGAGCAAGCGATTTTAGTGCTTTTTAAATTGGATGCTGTTGTGTGTTGCATCTGCACAGCTTATCCGAGAGAGAAGCTTTGAATGAAGGAGAAAGGGGGTGAAGTGGAGGTCAGAGGAGTTTATTGTCGGGCCAGCAGCGGAAAATAGAAAGCTCAAACAAGGCAATAACAACAGGCTGGATGTGAACTTTATGGTGGAAAAAGAACTACAATGATGACTCTCATTATGCAAGAGTTCATTTTGATGGAAATAATGCGCATAATGTCGCTTTATGTAGCTTTACCGCCTGAATGGCTAAACACCTAATGGAAAATAATGGCAATTGAAGCAGTAAATGGAATGGAAATTATGATCCATTACCTGGTTTAGAAACAGCATGGTCCTCCTGTGGTTCCTGATGACGATGCTTTCTAACACTTATCAAGCACTCCTCCAGGAAACCTGTAGCAGGTCTGTGTTTTCGACCAGGCATGTACCAAGCTCCCTGTAATATTAGATTAAATTCAGCTTAAATGGCCGGAATGAGTGAGGTATTACCACATAGAGATGATTGCAAGGGATTTTAAGGAGCGATCAACAATTTTCCTTGAAAACAACCAATTTCACCACTCATAGAGCTTAATACTGAAACAAATCGGACTGGCTAATGGTTATCCTACATGGATTATTTTTTTCTGAACAATATGGTTCCAATTTTGTATACAATGTGTAATGCTAAGCCTTCAAAACAATTTCATCTATCATTCTATGTGAATGTTCACTATGACCTATTTGAGAACATAAATATTCCTTTTTATGTATTTATTTTTTTAGGGGGCTAAAATTACTGATTTCTCCTTTTATGTATATAGCTGGATGAACTTACGTAACCACTACCTGTACCATCCTTAAAACATATAAATTAATACACTATCGCCATGGCAAGTCCTTTCTTGTTGTCTATAGATGGCCTGTTAAGTAGACAACAGCAGTTGATGAAGTTTGTCAAGGGAGCAATATGAAGTTTACTAAGACTTCAGTTTGAAATATTTTTGTTATAGTCATGATCAAACAATAGGCTCACTAAAAAGCAGATGATGACTAAATATTAATATTTAACTGGCTATGCATAGATCAGCGTTTCCCACTGGTTCTTGTGAGACTGTGGTGGGTGGACCTTGGAGCTTCCAGGGGGGTGAAGCTGCAGGGGGGAAATTTTTTTACATTTTAAAGTTTAATGCATCAATCTGATGCCCTTTGAGAACACAATTAAGAGGCTGGAACTATGAAGAATGTTGTGCTCTTGTAAAAAATATGGGGCTCCAGTAAACAATTTATTCATGAACTCATTAGTTGTCAAGTCAAGTCAAGTCAATTTTATTTGTATAGCGCCAAATCATAACAAAAGTTATCTCAAGACGCTTTCACATAGAGTAGGTCTAGACCATACTCTTTAAAATATTATTTACAGAGACCCAACAGTTCCCACCATGAGCAAGCACTTGGCGACAGTGGCGAGGAAAAACTCCCTTTTAACAGGTAGAAACCTCGAGCAGAACCAGGCTCTGGGTGGGCGGCCATCTGCATCGACCGAGTTGGGTTGAAAGGGGAGGAGAGAGGGGGAGAGGGGAGACAGAACAGGAGGAGAGACAACAAATCAGACTAATAATAAGAACAACTGCAGCAGTGAGTGTGGAGCAGGAACATGGGGGCAGTAGACGGCCGGCAATCACAGATCCAGACTCTACAGCTCCAGAGGCAGAAATACCTGCAGAAAGTGAGAAGGCGAAAAAACACAGAAAGCACAAGGACTACCAGGAAGAAATGGAGTTGGTAGCCTGTATTAGTGGGATAGGAATGCGTACAGATAGAGAGGGAGAGGAGGAGAGAGAAGCTCAGTGCGTCCTAGGAAGTCCCCCAGCAGTCTTAAGCCTATAACAGCATAACTAAGGGATGGTTCAGGACTCACCTGAGCCAGCCCTAACTATAGGCTTTATCAAAAAGGAACGTTTTTAGCATACTCTTAAACGAAGAGAGGGTGTCTGCCTCCCGAACCCAAATTGGGAGCTGATTCCACAGAAGAGGAGCTTGATAACTAAAGGCTCTGGCTCCCATTCTACTTTTAGAAACTTTAGGTACCACAAGTAACCCTGCATTCTGTGAGCGTAGTGCTCTAGTGGGGTAATACGGTACTATCAGCTCTTTAAGATATGATGGTGCCTGACCAATAAGAGCTTTGTAAGTGAGGAGGACGACCTTAAATTCTATTCTAGATTTCACAGGGAGCCAGTGCAGAGAAGCTAATATCGGAGAAATATGTTCTCTTTTGCTAGTTCCTGTCAGTACACGTGCAGCCGCATTCTGGATCAGCTGAAGAGTCTTTAGAGACTTATCGGGGCAACCCGATAATAAAGAATTACAGTAATCTAACCTAGAAGTAACAAATGCATGAACTAGTTTTTCTGCATCTTTTTGAGACAGGATATGCCTGATTTTTATAATGTTACGTAAGTGGAAGAAGGCAGTCCTTGAAGTCTGTTTTATATGGGTATTAAAGGACATGTCCTGATCAAAGATTACTCCTAGACTCCTTACAGCGGTGCTAGAGGCCAGGGCAATGCCATCTAGAGTAACTATATCTATACATAGTGCGTCTCGCAGGTGTTTAGGACCCAGAACAATAACTTCAGTTTTGTCTGAGTTTAACAGCAAGAAATTGCAGGTCATCCAGTCTTTTATGTCCTTAATACATGCCTGAAGCTTGGCTAACTTACCGGTTTCATCTGGCTTTATCGATAAGTATAACTGAGTATCATCTGCATAGCAGTGAAAGTTTATGGAGTGTTTCCTGATAATATTGCCTAAAGGAAGCATATACAAGGTAAATAAAAGTGGTCCGAGCACTGAACCTTGTGGAACTCCATGACTAACTTCCGTGTGCACGGAGGATTCATCATTTACGTGGACAAACTGAAATCTATCCGATAAATACGACTGAAACCAGCTTAGTGCGGGTCCTTTGACGCCAATCAAATGCTCCAGTCTCTGTAATAGGATACAATGGTCAATGGTATCGAAAGCGGCACTGAGATCTAACAGAACAAGTACAGAGACAAATCCTTTATCTGACGCAATCAAAAGGTCGTTTGTCACTCTCACCAGTGCTGTCTCTGTGCTGTGAAATTCCCTAAATCCTGACTGAAAATCCTCAAATAAACTATTGCTGTTTAGAAAGTCACATAACTGATTAACGACCACTTTCTCAAGGATTTTGGAGAGAAAGGGAAGGTTAGATATAGGTCTATAATTGGCTAAAACCCCTGGATCAAGCGTAGGCTTTTTAAGAAGAGGTTTAATTACAGCTACTTTGAAGGACTGTGGTACATAGCCTGTTAATAAAGACAGATTGATCATGTCTAGTAAAGAAGTGCTAACTAAGGGTAAAACTTCTTTAAGCAGCCTGGTTGGGATGGGGTCTAAGAGGCAGGTTGTTGGTTTAGACGAAGAAATCATTGAAGTTAGTTGGTGAAGGTCAATTGGAGAAAAACAGTCTAAATATAAATCTGGTTCTACAGCTGCTTCTGAGGTTCCTGAAATTCCTGTACTCGAAGATATATCTGAACTAGCTGAGAGCACAAGATGATGAATTTTTTCTCTAATAGTTAGAATTTTATCATCAAAGAAGCTCATGAAGTTATTACTACTGAGAGCTCTGGGAATACATGGCTCAACAGAGCTCTGACTCTGTGTCAGCCTGGCTACAGTGCTGAAAAGAAACCTAGGGTTATTCCTATGTTCCTCTATTAGTGAGGAGTAATAGGCTCCTCTGGCATTACGGAGGGCCTTCCTGTATGTTCTAAGACTATCTTGCCAAACTAAATGAGTTTCCTCCAGTTTGGTGGAACGCCATTTCCTTTCTAATTTTCGCGATGTTTCTTTTAACTTGCGGGTTAAGGAGTTATACCATGGAGCTAACCTCTTTTGTTTTATTATTTTCTTTTTAATAGGAGCAATACAATCAAGAGTCGTTCGCAGCGAGCCTGCAGCACTATCAACCAGATGATCAATTTGGGAGGGACTAAAGTTAGCACAGGAGTCCTCCGTTACATTGAGACATGGCATTGAATTAAATGCCGATGGAATCACTTCTTTAAATTTAGCTACAGCACTATCAGACAGGCATCTACTAAAGGAATGTTTGCCTAATGGCCTATAGTCCAGTAATATAAATTCAAAAGTTATTAAATAATGGTCTGATAAGACAGAATTTTGTGGGAAGACTTTTAAATCTTTAATTTCGATTCCATATGACAGAACAAGATCGAGGGTATGGTTAAAACAATGAGTGGGTTTGTTTACACTCTGACAGAAACCAATCGAATCTAATAGTGAGATAAACGCAGAACTAAGGCTATCATTATCTACGTCCACGTGAATATTGAAATCACCTACAATAATGACTTTATCTGTTTTGAGGACTAAACTTGTTAAAAACTCTGAGAATTCTGCTAAAAATTCAGAATACGGACCAGGAGCACGGTACACTATGACAAATAGAATTGGCTGTACAGTTTTCCACATTGAGTGTGAAAGACTAAGAACAAGACTTTCGAATGAGTTAAAACTAAGTTTAGGTTTAGGATTGATTAATAAGCTAGAGTCGAAGATGGCTGCAACTCCACCTCCTCGGCCAGTGCCTCGAGGAATGTGAGTATTACTATGACTAGGAGGAGTGGACTCATTCAGGCTAACATATTCTTCCTGACACAGCCAAGTTTCAGTTAGGCAAAATATATCCATATGATAGTCAGATATTAAATCATTGACTAACACAGCTTTAGACGACAGAGATCTAATGTTTAAGAGTCCACATTTAATCCTCTTATTTGGTTGTACCACTACACTGGTAGTTTTAATTTTTATTAAGTTTTTACGAGTAACCCCTCTTCTGTTTGAATTTGAATTAATTAAATGAAGTGGTCGGGGGACAGACACAGTCTCTATGGGATTTTTTACGGGGTTTTGGGTGGGTAACCGCTCTAATGGAAGCGCAGAGAAGCGTGTAGGACTGCAGCTCTGCTTCCTGGTCTGAACTCTGTATTGTCACGGTGTGGGTCCACTAGTAAACTTGGTCAGATTTCTGGCTATGAGAGCTGCACCATCCAAAGTAGGATGAATGCCGTCTCTCCTCATCAGACCAGGTCTCCCCCAGAATGTGGTCCAATTATCTACGAAACCCACATCGTTTGCTGGACACCACCTCGACAACCAGCGGTTGAATGACGACATGCGGCTATACATGTCATCACTGGTCAGATTTGGCAGGGGTCCAGAGAAAACTACGGAGTCCGACATTGTCTTTGCGTAGTTACACACCGACTCCACATTAATTTTGGTGACTTCCGATTGGCGTAATCGGGAGTCATTACCGCCGACGTGAATTACGATCTTACAGTATTTACGTTTACTTTTAGCCAGCAGTTTTAGGTTTGACTCAACGTCGCCCGCTCTGGCCCCGGGGATACACCTCACTATGGCCGCTGGTGTCGCTAATTTCACGTTTCTGAGGATTGAACTGCCAATTACCAGAGTGTGTTTCTCAGCGGGTGAGTCGCTGAGGGGGGAGAATCTGTTTGAAACGTGAAGGGGTTGGTGGTGAACCGTGGGTCTCTGCCTGGGACTATGCCTCCTTCGGACAGTCACCCAGCCGCCCTGACTTCCCGGCTGCTCGGGAGCTGCTGGGGGGCTAACAGGAGCTGCACTGGGTCGGTCCGCACCGACTACAGGGGGCTGGCTATCTACAGCTAAAGGCTGGCTATCTATGGTGCGGAGCCGGGCTTCTAGTCTGCTAAGCCTCTCCTCCAATGCTACAAATAAACTACATTTAATACACAAACCTTTATCGCTAAAGGAGGCAGAGGAGTAGCTAAACATGTGACACACCGAGCAGGACAGAGCAGGAGAGGAAGAGGGAGAGAGAGAAGCCATCGCTAGCAGAGGAGCTACAAGAGGCTACAGAAGCTAACAAAACTGAGCAGCGAACAGAAGCTATGAAATTAACGAAAAGTCGCTAAAAAAGGGAGAAAGCTGTGTGTGTTTTAAGACTATTTGTTTAAATAAACAGCGGGTAATTAGTCGCTGTGGTGAAGAATATAACCAGGTTAACTCTTTTGAGTGAGAGCAGCAAAAACACGCAGTACAGAGACACCGGCAACCGGAAATGATACGATACGCTCACCGCAGCACGTCAGCACGTCAGATCCTCAAGAATCAAGGTAAGCTTATACATAGAAATGATGATGACATGGCAAAAAAGTGACACCCACAAAGCATGGTAAATGAGACGGAGGCTGTGTTTCAAGACGGGTTGAAAGGGTTTCCTTCCACACCGACCAAGAGTCGCTCACAGCGCACTGCTACGGAAGGAGAGGCCCAACGAGGAGTGGGGGGACACTGATTCATAGATAAATTAACACAACCATTTTTGCCAAGGATGGTTCAGAGTATGCACAGTTTCACTCCAACTAAAAATAACATCAAGTGAGGGCATGTTGTTGAAGGGGTCAACAAAATCTCCTATCTCTCATCTGTTTGAAAGTGTCATTGTAATCAGCTGGTTTAATGTGTGGATGAAATGTGTGTTTTAAACACTTTGTAGTAAATAGTTACCCATCCCTGCTGTATGTTCACAGGCCACTTTACAAGTAGCTTTCTCTGCTTGCTGGCGATAGATTGTACTTCATTCAAACTCTTTAATATTGAATTCCCCTCAAGAGAACCTTCCAAAATCTGCTGAATTGCCTGTAAAAATTTGAATGAATTACAATCAAAGAGTGACATAACCTCTCTGCGAGGACGTTTTGTAGTATTTTCAAATAACTTGTTTGTTTCATGTTACATGTTATTAACTCATCGCCAAATAAATTAAATATTTCAGTTTCATTAGCATTGCATTTTCATGTAGATTTTCTTTGTGGAAAGTCAATACTTGCTGGATGAAGTTGCAAAGTCACAGTGAGAGGATTTGTCAGCGTCAGTTCCACCGCCTCAGTCTCCACTGATTCTTCTGAACTATGACTCTGCACATCTTGGTGGGTTGCTGAGAATTGCAACCTAGAGAGTCATAGTTATGAAAGATTCAAAAACAGTGCTGCACTTAAAACATACAGATAATAATACATTACAATTTTGTACAATAATATAAAGTCATTCATAGGGCAGAATATTTATATAATTATTATTGAAATGCACTGGACATGAAACCTACAAGTGCAAGTGGAAACAGAATTTGATGTTATGTTTGCTGCCTTTTAGAGTTTACATATAGATTATAGTTACCAAGCAACTTCAGCCCACCACTAATCTAATTAGTGGAAAAAGGCCAACCCCATTGTCACATCTACACATGCCAAGTAGCAATCTCTAGCTAGCAAGGAGCTGCACGAGCTGACCCAATGTCTAACCCCACTGGCACCTGTAATGCATGATCTGTGGCATCGGTTCCGTACGCTCAAAAAAATGAACTTTGTGAGTTGTTGAATTAAATAAATACACCTATACTGCATTTAATTAATATATTTGACTTAGATTTCAAAACTTAGTCCACATAAGCAGGTTTAACTTAAACTGAAGACTTGTTAAAGCTGAGTGAATCGCAGCTGAGTGAATCGCACAATCTCAAATAGTACATTAAGAATGTCCTAGATGAGTTCCTGTACGACAGACCTTGCGCATGCTCAGAAGCTAACTCCATGAATGTGGAACGAATGAGTGGCACATGAGCATGGTTGTCGCGGGAGGACATCAGACTGCAAGGGAATCCAGAATCAAGCAACATCCAAGTAAATATCTGAGTTTTTCTAATGCGGTCTATGAAGCATGTGGTTAGAAAGTGATATTGACAATGTTAGTGTACATTACTCACAGCAATATTAACAATATCTGAGCGCATAGTAGGTACCTAGCTAACTTTAAGAGCAGCAACTAAAGTGTTGAATTAAAGTTCAGCGACCTCCCCTGAAAGCAATTTCATTTTGAGTTTTGTGGCATGTTAGTGTTATAATTCCATATGAAATGGCAATTACCACAGGAATGAAGGCAATTAGAGTGACATGCTTAAATGGACAGACAAGAGCTGGGAGCTCATCGGGACTTATCAGGATGTGTTTGACTGGCAGCAGCTGGCCAGCTCTGTTTGTGGTGGGTAAGAGAGCCTGTTGATGAATGGAAGTAGCTTGCACATTAAGGACAGAAAGTTTTGTTTGCAGTTGTGCTGAAGAGCAGTCTTGATAATTTTAAGTGTGCAGGACAACAGTAAACTAGCAGAGTGAGTGAGTGAGTGGGCAAGCAAGAGTGAGGGAGCAGCGGTGCGCAGTGTTGCCAACACCTCAGTAGCTATTGGCTGTCGCTAGAAGTCGCTAAATGACATCAGCCTAATTTGCATAATTGTAATGGACGCTGTAGGAGAGAGGAATAACGGTGGGAGAGACAAAAAGAAAGTAAAAAAAACACCCTAAATATGTTTAGAACTACAAATGAACTTTCTTCTGTTGATTCTTGTTTGTGTTTTTTTTTTTGCAACTGAAATAGACCATCACTTCTCAAAATAACTTAATGACTTTAATGCTTTGTGTAGACGCACATTACACAAATCAATTATGTCCTGTATTGTTAAATGTTAGAATATCAAATTTAATCAAAAGACTGTTATGTGGGGTGGAATTGCTAGCTCTATGTCCAACACCTTCTCCTTTATCCCAGCTTGGGACCAGCAAAGTGACCTTTTGGGGGTTTTCTTAAGTTCGATTTAGTTTCTTACCATATGCTCCACTTAGGAGCCAGCTAGCTAGATGTTTAGCTTATGTCACACAAAAGGCACACACACAGTGGATGAGGTGAATAAGTGACTGAGGCTGTGTGAGTCAAATGCAGTGATTTATTTTAGTGTGACAGTGAAGAAACATTTACTGGTTGTTGGGGGACTTTGGTGTTTGGTGCCGCACAAACCACCTCGAGCTCAACACCTCTAAGACAAAGGAGCTGGTCATAGACTTTGGGAGGTCCAGACCGAAGCCAAGACTAGTCCTACTAGAGGGAGCTGAGGTGGAGAGTTTGGACTCATACAAATACCTCGGGCTGTGGCTGTACGATAAACTGGACTGGTCAACACACACCAGCCACCTTTACGGGAAGACACAAGGCAGGATGTACTTCCTAAGGAGACTGCAGTCTTTCAACATCTGCAGCAAACTGCTGTAGATGTTTTACCAGTCTGTGGTTGCCAGTGTCCTCTTCTACACTGTGGTGTGCTGGGGAAGCAGCACATCCAAGAAGGACACATCCAGACTGGATAAACTGACCAGGCGAGCCAGCTCTGTGATCGGCATGAAGCTGGACCCTCTAGTGACGGTGGCAGAGACAAGGACACTTAACAAACTGTTGGGTGTTATGGACAATGCCAGCCATCCTTTGCACACCGTCATCAGCAACCAGAGGAGCCTGTTCAGTGAGAGACTGCTCCTTCCCAAGTTCAGGACTAACAGACTGAAGAACTCCTTTGTCCCTCAGGCCATCAGGCTGTACAACTACTCACTCGAGGGGAGGAGGTAAGAGGGACAGAGGGCAGAAGATTCTTAGCCACTAATCACTTCACACAGTTAATAGTTGTTGTCTTTCTTTATTCCATAGTAATATTTATTTATTTATCAAAATGGTTCATGTGCAATAATCTGTCAACCACAGTGCAATAACTTAATTTAATTTAACTAAATACCTTTATCAACCACTGTTTACTCCCTACTTCACTTCCATATTTCTCTAAGAGTGTATATTTTTTGCGATCTAAATTGGTAGTTTATATTATATTTTGCTATCTTACTTTGTATTTTTTTACATATATATTTCTTTTAACTTTTCTTTTTCACCCTTTGTGTGCTGTATGCTTTCCACTGTACTGTATAAGCTGCTGGAGACTGAATTTCCCTGAGGGAGTCATCCCAAAGGGATCAATAAAGTTGAGTCTAAGTCTAAGTCTAAGTCTTACATTTACATCAGTGGCGGCTTTAAGCACGCGCGATAGATTTACAGTGTGGACTCGAGTGTGGGTCTTCTCTGTGCTCTGACTGCAGCTGGGACTGCTGCGCAAGGCTACTGTGAGAATGACCGTCTGAGAGTGCTTTGGGACGGCGGAGGGGCTCACAACAGCACCTGCTGCTCGTTGAGGACAGTAACTGTAGAACGATGCATGTTTTCACGTCACTCTCCAAAACACCAGAAAAGTCTCCAAAACACCAGAAAAAGTCGGTAAATTTGTGGCTAGTCGCTTTTGACAAGAAAAGTCGCCAGATTTACATCAGTGTTCAAATAGTGACATTGCCTCATTGAGATAATTTTTACTCATGTCAACAGCCATCTAAAAAGACATGAAACCATCTGTTGTATGTTTTTGAACAAATATTTATGGAACATGTCAAACTCACAAGAACAGAAACCACAAGACATATACACTTAATGGTTTCAAAGCTGGAATTGTGAAAAATGACACACCAGATTCACAAAATTGTACTTTGGGAGATGCATGTTTGACAGAGAGTGATGAGTTACTTGATGATGCAGAACTTGAGGATGGCGCACTGGTCCCAAAACCAGAGGACTTGCTAATAGTTCTAGAACAGAAATTGGCATTGGTTTTATTAAAATTGGAAAACTGTTTCCATGCACCAAGCTCTGCTATTGATGAGCCTCTAAACAAGTTGCAGTATTTGATTAGTTCTGCCCTGGTGCCTGTATCTAACTATTATTGCAGATTTTTTCAATAACCATAACCTGCAAGTTGACCAATTGCTTATCAAAGAGTTAGGCTGTGTACTTTGTTCATCTAATCCTCTGACAAAAGTATTGCGAAAGGAGAGACCATTAGCTATTGCTTTTAAGCAGAATCAATATTACAAAGATCTTTTCAATATTGTTGATTCAGTTCAGTATATACTTGAGGGGAAGGCTAAAATAAGTTTTCAGTATGTTCCTTTGCTTAAGCTTTTACATCAGCTTCTTAATCAAAAGAATGTGTCCAGCAAAGTTGTTGAAAAGAGAACACAGCAACAGATAGTGAGTGACCATGTAACAGGTGGTGTAAGGACCCAAATGCAGCACACAGGACCCAAGGATCGGTATGTGGAGAACTTATATTTCACGTTCAGCAGGTACAATAGGAAGCACACAGAAAGGACGTCGGGCAAGCGGCGGCTTGCAACAGAGTCTCTTAGCCCGGTCTTTAGCTGAACTGTAGCAACAGCAGACAGAGTCACTCTGAAACGGGAACAGAAGGCAGGTGCGTTTACTGGGGTTCAGGCAGAGGGGGAAGGTCCAAGGCAGGCAGGGTCGGCAACGGGAAATCAGTCCGGGGAATAACACTGGAAAGTCTGACATGAGCAAAGAACAATCTGGCACTGAGTGTGTGAAAGGGAGGAGTATAAATAGGGACTTGATTGGTGATTGCCGGCAGGTGAGTGGGCAGGTGAAAGGAGTGAGGCTGATGAGGAGGGAGTGGCTGACAGGTAGAGTGGAAGGGGTCTGGAGGGTGTGGCTGAACTGTGACAGACCACCTACATTATAGATTTTTTGAAGATGGCCAGTACTTTAAGAATAATGATTTTCTGTCAGGGGATGAATTGAAAAGATGACTTTAAAGTTTGCAACCCCCTCGGTACTTTGCGTAAAACATACAAACACTGTGCTGTCTATTGGATTTTGGGAAATTTGCGTCCTGGCAGCCATTCTTCTTTGGCCTCAATATATCAGGTTCGTTTATGTAGAAGTGATGAAAGAGAAAGGGGTCAGCCACAATCTCCCCTGCACGCCTCTGTGTCCTGGAGGCTTACAGGTCCTGGAGAGATGGTAGATTGCAGCCAATCACCCTCTCTGCGGAGCGAATGATACACTGCAGTCTACCCTTGTCCTTGGCAGCAGCAGCAGCAGCGTACCAGATGGTGATGGAGGACGTGGAGATGGACTTGATGATGGCAGTGCAGAAGTGCACCATCATCGTCTTTAGCTGGCTGAACTTCTTCAGCTGCCGCAGAAAGTAGATCCTCTGCTGTGCTTTCTTGGTGATGGAGCTGATGTTCAACTCCCACTTGAGGTCCTGGGAGATGATGGAGCCCAGAAAGCGGATGCACTCCACAGTGTTGACTGGGGAGGCTCTCAGGGTGATGGGGTTGAGTGGGGCTGGGGTCTTTCTGTAGTCCACAACTCCTTGCTAAACCTGTACTTGGCCTCTTTGAACCTGCCTCTGTCTCCACTCCTGTATGCTTCCTCTTTTTGCGACCTTAGCTGTCTGAGTTTGGCTGTGAACCAAGGTTTGTCGTTGTTGTAACTCACCCTGGTGTGTGATGGTACACAGCTGTCCTCACAGAAGGTGATGTAGGACGTCACAGCCTCTGTGAACTCATCCAGACTGTTGGTGGCGGTCATGAAAATATCCCAGTCAGTCAGTCCAAGCACCCCGAAGATCCTCCACAGCCTCACTGGTCCGCTGTTTTGATGTCCTCGGCACAGGTTTGCAGAACTTTAACTTCTGCCTGTAAGCAGGAATCAGGTGGATCATGATGTGGTCAGAGTTTCCCAGTGGAGCTCGGGGGACGGTGTGGTAGGCCCTGCTGACTGTGGTGTAGCAGTGAGCCAAGGTGTTCTCCTCTCTGGTGGGGCACTTAAGAAACTGTCGGTATTTGGGGAGTTCATGTGTTAGTGTTTCCCAAGGACAATAACTAAGGAGTCCGTGTTTGTCTGCTCCACGCTCAGTATCTGGTCGGATAGCCCTGATGTTCATGAGCTCTTCTCTGGTGAAAGAGCTCCTGGTACTGTAGCAAAACAACATACTGAGTTTACACACAAAATAAGAAAAAATAACACGCATCAACACACCGAGGCAACCATCTGCGGCGCCATCCTGGGTGATATTGAAATGAAATTAAATTTGACACACAAGTCCAGCTCAATGTGCTCTACAAAAAAGCCTCTGGGACTATGTAAATGCACCATTATGGATTTTTTGCTCATTTGCATAATGTGAAAAACAACTTTTTTACATCTCTAAACTGTGTGTCCAATTGTCACCAAAATTTCTGTGGAGCAATTATTCGATGAAGCTTTTTAAAAGTTGTATAAAGATTGTTGATATCTTATTTACTTTTCAAGATATTGAACAATGATCTATGGTGCGGGTGTGGTGCAAAATATAAATAGACAAAACTCAACAATCGTTGGACCCATCATCACAGAACCTTCAGGACATGTCCAAATACCTTCCTGAAAAATACCCTAAACATGTTATTAAAACTGACCACTAGTGTGCACCAAAAATACCACAAAGTGTATCTCAAAATCTGGCCAACAGAATTTCACAAATTTTGGTACACTTGTTCTGGGGACCAATATTAACTAAAATCTGAGAGGTCATATTGATTGGTGCATGTGGGAGTGGCCTATTCATAGTTATCTGACTTGTTATGCCTTTGCTCAATTTTCCGTGAACTGGAACTACCTACAGTCATGAAACTTGGCACCATAACTGGGAATGATGTACAAATGCCTCACAACAAATATGATCCTCAATGGCCTGATGGTGGCGCTATAATTACCAGTCAAAAAAGGGAAAAATTTGGAAGGCTTCACCCCCCACACCATGATTCCCACTGACTTGAAATTTGACACACATTTACAATTGAATGTGTTCTATAGGAAAGAGAGCCATGACAAATGAAGGCCACCATAATGGATTCCTTTTGTAATTTGCATAATGTGAATCTGAATGTGAATTTTGAAATTACGAGGTTTTTGCTCACTATCGTTTTCTTGTGCTGTTAACCGTTGCAGAAGACAGCGACGATGTAAGTATATTTCTGCAGAAAGTTTAATGTACCACAGTAATGTAATTCTCTTTCTCCATTTCATAACGTTGCATTGTTTAGTCGATGTTATGTGCATCCGCTATGTTCATGTTAAGTTTGCAAAGGCATTTCAGCTAGTTTGCGTTGTATAGCTGTGAACATACAGTGAGTGATTTCAGTGTGTTATTTTAACAATAGTGCTCGTTGCAACAGCTGACGTTTAGAATTCTTTCAGAGAGGATGCAGATGTTACTCTACAGTCCTTGAATCATTTTAATTAATGCAGGTTATCAGTTGACGGACATGCGGGGGCGTGTTGCCAGCTATGGGAAGAGATGTTGAAAGTGTATGATTAGTCTCAATCCTTCTTTAAACAAATTTAAATAGCTGAAGTGACTTTGCTCGGCTTGAAACCTGCTTTGCGCTGTTTGTTGATGAAATTGTGTCCGATTGAGCTGCTGAAGTCTGTTTTGCGAGAAAGATTTGAACCGCGAAATCGCTGCTTGCACCTATATTTACTATATTCATTGCTGGGTAGGTTAACCTATAATAAATCATTTATTAGCTGATTTATAATTTGTTTTAATAATTTAAATCTGCTAAGTAACTCATTACTAAATGTAAATCAAATAAATGTAGTCCTAGCAGTTTTTGCATAAGCAGTGACTGACACTGCATAGAGACTCCTGCTGTGATTGGTTGTTTTCCTTAAGGCGCGGTGGATTTTTGCAAATACCATTAGGAGTACTAAGAGGAGCCAGAGGATTTTTTTCACAGATTATATGTTATTATCTCTAATTATCTGTAAATTTGAATTTCACAAAACTGAATTTTTACAATGACTTAACATTTATTCATTTAGTTTTACAGGGTAACCTTAGCTACCAATGTTTTAAAAAGCATGTATGATCAATGTCTCTTTTTAATCGTCCAACTCAGAAAAATCAAGTTTGATCATGTTTGTTGAGTAGCTCCCCTTGTCCATCTAATAGTTGTCTCAAAAAGTCTCCAAACTGAAGGGCAGAATCGCCACTGTTAAATGGAAAACAGAGATCTTGTCCACTTGCTTTTACAGCGGCTTTTTACAGCGCTAGTTAACTTTAAACAGCGCCGTCATGCTCACTGTGGTTACTCAACTCTCCCAAACCACAATTTTGACTATGCAAATGCCATTATGTGTGTTACGTAGTCTACTGTTTCAAGTAAAGTTGTCCTTACTAGGAAGTTCGGTGAGCTAAACAACGACTCCTAAAAAAATTTACCGATAAGTCACTGATCTTCAAACTGGTGTATGCCCTTGAAATCAGCTAACATAACGTAACGTTAAAACATTTACCACAATATATTTTTCGCGTAACGTTACTAGATAACATTGAATCAAATGGCATGTGTTAGACGCGTTTGTTTATTTGCGAAAGAAAAGTCTGGTGAGAGGCTATTCCTTTTTAGCTCAGCATTTTATTAAGGCATTGGAGGATCAAAGATATCTTGTACAAGGATCTCCTCTATTCAGTAAACCACAGTCAGCAAGCTGTTAGTCTGTAACCAACGTCCTAGAAAAGAGAGCTCCTCTTAACATTCCTCAGTGTTTTATAGTATTGTTCAGCTATCTGGTTGTAAAGAAAGATGGGGGGAGCTGTGGTTTAGACTTGGCTCTCCCTTGTTGTGCACAGGCTGATCCCAGCCTCTTTGGCACACAAGTCCAGTGTTGCCAAATCCTCAGAAAGGAAAGTAGCTATTGGCTGAACTAAAAGTCGCTAGAAGTCGCTAAATGACATCATTGCCTAGTTTGCATAATTGTAATGGACGCTGTTGGAGAGAGGAATAACGTGGCTTCAGCCTTTTTTTACTCATTAATGGCAGCTTGTTTTGGGTGGAACTGTTATAAGGCTTTGCCTTTTGAGTATGTTTTTGAGTTGTCATGTGTTTTTTTTATATCACAAAGTTTGGCGTAGAAGTCAGCCTTACAATACAGCCAGTATGCTGGTGTATCATCTCCAATAAATGGCTTCAACCAGCCTTTGAATTCAGGGTTTGATCCCGCTCCTTTCTGTATTTCTGAGCGTACAGTTTAGACTGAGACGTGACGAACCAGCTAGATGTTTAGCTGATGTCACAGAGGCACACACACAGTGGACGAGGTGAATGACTGAGTGAGTCAAATGCACTGATTTATTTTAGTGTGACAGTGAAGAAACATTTACATTTACATCCCGCTCTGTAAGAGAGGCCAGGATCAGCGACGGCTTAGCGGGTCTCCTCTGTGCTCTGACTGCAGCTGGGATGCTGCGCCCGGCTACTGTCAGACTGACCGCCTGTGAGTGCTTTGGGATGGCAGCACCCGCTGCTCGTTGAGGACAGTAACTGCAGAATGATGCGTGTTTTCACATCTCCAAAACACCAGAAAATTCTCCAATAACACCAAAAAAATTCGGTAGATTTGTTGCTAGTCGCTTTTGACAAAAAAAGTCGCCAAGAGGATTTGGAAAGTCGCCAGATTTAGCAACAAAGTCGCCAAGTTGGCAACACTGCACAAGTCCACCAATCCGAGGAAACCATGCCCTAAAGGGGAGGAAACTCTACACTTCCTTTGTTAGCTTGCTGTTCGCTAACTCTGCTCGGTACCCTCTAACTGCTACTTCTCCTTCAACATAGCGGCAGTGGTACAATAAAAATATATTCTTTAAGCGGAACTTGAGTATGGCAAATTATTGTGAGTTTAAATGTTATTAATTCTAACACATGGTGGCCACATTTTGCATGGTAAAAAATGCCATGTCCCTTAACTTAATTTCATAACTTAGGTTAGATTGCTACACATCATGTTAGCTAATAGCTAGCTAGCTAACATAACCTAAACAATTTTCTAGATAATAATGTGCCCAGGGAC
Organism: Lateolabrax maculatus; assembly: GCA_031216445.1. NCBI lineage: Eukaryota > Metazoa > Chordata > Actinopteri > Acropomatiformes > Lateolabracidae > Lateolabrax > Lateolabrax maculatus. The sequence continues at coordinate 24,975,591 of CM062197.1, read as the reverse complement.
AGTCAAGTCAATTTTATTTGTATAGCACCAAATCATAACAAAAGTTATCTCAAGACGCTTTTCATATAGAGTAGGTCTAGACCAGGGGTGCCCAATACGTCGATCGGGATCTACCGGTCGATTGCAAAGGTAGTGTGGGTAGATCGCATGGAATTAACAAAATAAACGTCAGCCCACCATCCGTCCTCACTATGAAATTTGTCACTTGATTGACGTACAGGGCAGCCAGTCTGACATCTGACCTTTTCTGACACATGGGTCACCGCGCATGCGCATGCATACAACGACGCCAAGTGCTGCAAAACTCTAGCAAGTTAGCGAGATAGCCTCCAATGTATTTCTTTTAAACTTAAGAAAGGGTATAAAAATGAGTGGGGAAGCTGGACAAAGTAAGAAGTCAAAAACTTACCACTTCCATATGGAGAGGGAGGTGGACTTTTTTTTTCACTATGTCATTTTCGAAGTCCGTTTGCCTCATCTGCCAGTCTGTCATCGCTATACCGAAGAGGTTACATTTTCGGACTGTTCATAAAAATCCCTGGCTGATTCTATTCAGTGCAAGTCATCAGAGTAAGGTTATGATAAAAAAATTACAGAGTTGTATTGTGCAATATAGGTTCATGTCGTTATGCAAGCTACACTAACATATATTATGTGATCTTAGAGCTGGTTCACTCTAACAAGAAGTTTCAGGAGACCGGGATGTCTTACACAGGAATATTTATTGAAGCTCGATCGAGGAGAAAAGGGAAACACCACGTGTGAATCACAGCGTACTGCTACCCAAATCTGAAGATGGTGTCCTGAAGCTCAGTATTTAACCCTCCCCAGAACTGATAAGTTCCACTATATCCAAATAGGGTTATTCCTAACACAGGCTGTCATGTGTGATGACTCTATTGGATATCAGATCCAAACAAGGAAAGACGTCAACCATTGCTGTCCTAGCAACAGCATAGCCTCTCTACAGTCTCTCTTATCCAGCATCAACAACCAGCGCCAGCCTGTTGTGTCTAACCCTGAAAACAGAGGATATCTAGCAGACCTTGGTCTACCAGATGCCAGAGCCAACTCAGCCTTGTCTGGCACACAGAATGAGACAGGAGAACAGAGACAGACAGTTGACCTGACCTGTGAAGCACTGTCTAAAGTTACCTTTAACCTACAAGAGGGAAGATTAACATACAAGAAGGAAAATTCCTTCACAGTTCCCCCCTTTTTGATCGTAAGATCAACACTACCTACCATTATTCTTACCATTACCTTAAGAACAAATCAGGAACACCTTCAGAGTTGAATCGCACTCGCTTACAATATTGAAAGTTCAATAGAACAAGTAAACATGTGAATACAAATCATACATGGACCATCAACCAATAACAATCTTCTTTTTTCAAGAGTGTCATATAGAGAAACCAATCAGATTAAAGTTTACTAACTCTTACTGTGTATGCAAATACTGTATAGACTAATTCTTATTGTATCCAAAACATTCAAACATATGGATTATCCTTACTGATTTTCAATGACTTACACATTGCACGTTACAGAGTGAAACATTTGTCATTCTCTACTTTCCCCCATACATGATCATTAACTCATATGTCTACAGAACATTATGAATGTAAATCAAACCTACTATAACCTTAGTGTAACCTTAAGGTAAAACTAGAAACTTGGATCACTTTCAACAAGCCACAGATTTTTTCTAATCTTTAGTACAGTAAATGGCAAACTCAATGCATATTTTGCATTTGTAACTTCATAGTAAATATTATTAAGTCGAAAAGAAACACGCTGTAATTACTTAACGCATTATGAGATCAACACTACCCCAAAACATTTCTCTTCATATGAGCTATGAGCTCCACTCTATACAGCCCAACAGAGGCCTCTCTGAAGAACACTCTCAAGTGGTTAAAGATCTCTGAAACACTGTGAAGTGCTTTAAGATCTCAGACAGAGGTCACAGGTGTCATGCACCTACAAACAATAGGCCAAAATCCCACTTTTATATGTTAACAAAATGGAACAATCCAAGATCCAAATCAATTTAAAATTGTGAAGGCTCATTTTAAAGTTGATTATAGAACATGAAAAAATAATCAGTCATTCTTTGACTCACTTATAGGGTATCAAAATAAAACGAAACACTCAAATCTAAACCCATAAAATATCTGCAACAGATTCACATTTCAACTCTTTACCTAGATATGTAGATGGTTTAGTGATTGTGACTCTCATCATAGCACAATATATGACTTGATTACAGTAACTCAGAACACTTTAAAGAAATACAAGATATTACTTTAGAGTCCTTACTTTTCCAGTTTCCATTTTAAAACTGTGAGCTGGTCAAATTTATTGGTATACATTCTTCTTACCATGCTGGTCACTATCTATGATTTAAGAAAATCAATCTCTGGTGACTTCACTCATTAAAGATTATGGATACCTCAAACCCAAAACAATAAAATGTATAGAATATACAAATGTAATGTATGGCAAAAACTCTCTAGGCGAAACAATGTACAACCAAACAGAAATTATTTAAATTATAACAATCAATGATACGTGGAAATACAATACATAAAACATTACAGTTCAGATTACTTATTAGAATGAAAGGTATTCTTTTTTTCTCTCTTTACCTTTTACCTGCACCCTGGTTGTGTTGTCACAACAGCCCTCTGGTTTTCACTGTCTGAATCAGAATCATCTGAGTAACAGGATGTTATACGAGGACAGGATGAAATGTTGTTACACTAATAATTACACTTGTTACTAACATAAGGATGAAATGATCAAGTACATTTACTTCACGCAATTCTCCTACGCCTTGTATCGGCCTGGATTAAATCAGATACATTGTATCATGTGAACACTTTTCATAGATGGAAGAAGAAGTTACTTTCATTTTGGCACTTCAAGACAACTATGAGTTCCTACATTTTCAACTTCGTCTGTGCTTAAGCTCTGTAGGATGAGATCAGATTCAATGTAAAAACATATTGATTCTTCCATTATCCGTAAACATCTAGCACCTGGAAGGTATTGAAAAATCCTTAATTTATCTCAGGTTCCTACAGGGATAGTACAGTTATCGGTTCTACATTTTCAGAGGTCAGAGGCAAGACATCTGCCCCGGAATGGGCTCAACTCAAACATTTACCTTTAGCATAGGAGCAACACTTTTATTTCACAATTACCTGGTCCTGTAATTGATGATCAGTTAGTCTATTCAAAGTTATTTCAATCATATGTCGAAAGGAACCTCTGGATTGAGTGAAAACTCAGTAAACACCAAAGATATTGACACCTGGAGGTCAATCTTGTCTTGTCTGTACTTGTCTGTAATTGTCTGTACTTGTTACGCACCAATACACCACAGCAAATTCCTCGTATGTGAAAACCTACTTGGCAATAAACCCAATTCTGATTCTGATTCTGATTCTGAATCATATTGATTAACCTATGACATCACAAAATTCTTTATTTCTTTCTGTGATTCTGAAAGTAGAGATGTGTGGTCACCTAGAAAATAACAATTGTGGTTAGTTTCATAAAGTGGATTACCAAAATCATACCAGTCAAACCTTTCTCAATCTTCTTAAGTATTGTAAAGCGCTTTGAGTGGTCAATAGACTAGAAAAGCGCTATAAAAATGCAGTCCATTTACCATTTACCATTTAGTGAATGGAATTGGATTTAGTATTGGCAAATGAGATTAAGATAGTGATTGTTAACATACCCAACTGTTAATTCAATTACTTCCATGCACATAGTCCATCATTAGGCTGATGTTGTTTATTGCTATTCTAGGTTACTAAACGCTGTTTTTTTTGTTTTGTTCTGTATTGATGCTTCCGTTTTAGTTGCTATCGTGTTTATGGATAAAAAGTAAGGTAGCATGGATGAACTCATCATCTTCCTCATGCTCAATGACTTTACAACTTTTTAACTCACCATGAACCCTTTGATAATTAACTTTCCATAGTTTACAATCATGGTACCATTTCAATTGCTTTTAAGTGAAACACCATAGTCCTGTAGTTCCACAATGGGTTAGCAGGAGTGTACCTCACTCTCATTAAACTTGGCAAAAAACTCTCAACCAAGCTTGTATCATGTGTTGCCTGCAACCATTTACCTGTAGAATAGATTAGTAGACATGCAACATAACAGTCATTCATCATACATCTGTCATTATAACAATGGGGTCCATCTCTTTCGTCCGGATGAGAGCTGGGAGAACATGTCTTCTCATACTTTCTCACCATAACATTGTCTTTCTTCTTAGTTTGTTCGTTAGAACAGTCCAGTAGGTTTTTTTCCTTTGTATGTTTGTGTGGTGAGAAGTCTTACTTCGCTGCTAAGCACTGAGGTGCTCGTTGATTATTTTCCATTTGCTTTCAATTGACTCAGAACACATTGGCCAAAGCGCTCACTCGTTTTCTGGATCACCTTGCACGGTTCTCAGCCTGGGCCCGCAAGAAGAGGAAGAATCACCCATTAACTCGCCATGGCTTTTCCCGTCGCTAGCCGTTTGGGAAGCCGATCTGCACCTTGAAGCATGGATCCATTCTGCTCTGCCCTCGACCTTAAGCACGGTCCTGGTATCAGCAGCACCTGGAACAGACCTTTCCACCTAGGACACAAAGATACCTCATCCAAAGATTTGATTAGTACCAACTCACCCACCTGAAACAGATGAATAGGCTCCGCTGATAGTTCTTTATTGGAGTTAGTTTAAAACATACAAATGAAACTTTCTTAACATTTCTGTTAGTCTTTTAACATATTCCTATGCTCATCAGTCCACAGCAGAGTAGCTTTGTACATTTTATTAGATCATACCTTTCAGTTAAAAGTTTATTATGACTTTTTCCCCATTTAGTTATTTTGCAGTCACTCTGAGATTCTCCTAGACATGCGATTCTCTTAGTTCATTGATATTATTCATTATTTTATTTATCAAGTTTCTTAACTTTTTTATCTTTGTTTAAAGCCTATTTGTCTTTACCCTGTGGTTTCCAATATTGTATCCTCTTCCAATGGGAATGCTGTATCATACCATCTCCTCCCCACGCCCCCACAAGCAGTCTCTTCTCACCCCGGGAGTCGAGTACGAGCAATCCTTGGGGGAGGTAGACTTCTGGATTTTGGGCAAACCCTCACCAGCTGCGGACTGATCAACTTGTGTAGCCGGTGGATGGAGGACAGGATGAGTTAGGATCCCAGGAACAAACCCAGATTGTCATGGCAATTCTGCAATACCACTCTAACAAAGAGGAACGAGATAAAGATCTCTTTACAATATTGTCACACTTTTCTTTCAGAGTATCATTGGCTCAATTGCATCAATCTAAAATTGACATTTTAGACCTGTTGTCATTATTGTTTCAGCAATCTCTCATTCATAGTTCATTAAAGTCCTAGTATTGTTACTAGACTCTTTGATATCTTTGCCACTAACTCTGTCACTGTTTATTCCCTGAAAAGTTTATTCTCCCAACGGTCATGCTTCAATCATCTTTGAAAGAAGTAAAAGTTGAAGAAGTAAGCATTTTATTCCTTTAATAAATTATCCACTATAGTGTATGGAGGTTTATTATAGTTATTCATTTACCTATTTTTCTTTCAAACAACTTTTATTGTTATTTTTTCCAAACTATTGCTTTATCATCCTTTATCCCCCCCTTTTTCTACATGTGTGAGGCCGTGTGAAACTTAGGCTAACACATCAAAGAAAAACTTAGAGATGAGTTAAGCACAACTTTGTTTAATTGCATTGAATGCTAAAGCATTACCTTTTAAGATATTTCTCATTTATTAATGGAATCAGTGTCACCTGTGTGTGCAGCGCTTTTTTTTTTTTTTTTCTTTTTGCAATATGCAATTGTAAAGACAAGAAATTACTTCAAAAGTGTGATATAAGAGCTGAGTGTTGGTTTGGTTTACTAGATGATATCATAAAACCAAATTCATGGGTGACACCAAAATATCTTGAATCAATGTACATGGTGGCAGTTTGGTTCTCAGCTAGTTCAAGGTTCAAGTTTATAGTCATATACTTGATAACAATGGAACTTCATTATCAGTAATGAAATTGTTGGCCTCGGAGCCAACTCAACGTTACATAAAGATTAGTAAACTACACTAAAAAGAATAACATTTATGCCCATATTAAATAGTTGTGGGGCAAACCCTAATGTAATGCCAAGAGTTAAGACCAAGACAGATATGCTATGCAGTATTGATATAGATTGAAATGGCTAGTAGAAGATAATGTAATCAGTAGACATCCTTCTTCTTAAACGTACAAAGTGTTTTAAGCATAGATGACCAATCACTGTGGTATGTGTATTCCATTTAAATAAAGTGTACTTATCATTCTCAAAATAATAATTATTTGTTACACTGCTGTAATAATGCTTAAATACAGGCATGTGTTATTGCCTACAACCTAGCTCATTAACCAGATGTTCAAGGAGGCAAAGTATGTGCCTCCACTACACCTGTTTCAGTAGTGACCGCATAGCCTGAAAAATAGTCTCATTGCTGAATCTTCACAAAAGAAACTAATCAGCATTTGGTACAGGGTTTGCTTCAAATCTGGCCTAGGTGATCTAACAGTATCAACTAGCGTTTCACAGTCGTATAATTATCTTTTGCACTTCTTAAGTCAATCAATGTGACTAATGTAGCTGGATGTAAAGGCGTGCTCTTTGAACAAAGATGTCAGCATTAAACAGAATGGTCACATTGTAACATGATTTGGAGTCACTGTCTTGTGTTGGTGGCAGAAGTGTTCAGATGTTTAAAACAGCATGAAATTAAAACTTTACAAGAGCCCATGTCAATGAGGCTGATTTCCCATTTAGAATAGTTTTAGCTGTAACAGTTCATAAGTATCCTGGCATCTCCTGAATTACAGGAGGCAGCTTAGAATAATAGAAAGCCGTCAGGCGATAATGAGAGCCATGTGTGTGAACCAAGATTCCCATGATGAAGCTGTCTTTTTTTTGTCATGTAAACAAAAGGCAGTTCATTGTCTGGCACGCCCAAAGCTGATGCTGACGTGAGAGTCGTCTTCAGTCTCTGAATGCTGATGTCATGTTATCAGTTCATTGAAGAGTGCAGGTGCAGAGTTCAGAGTGGCAGCACAAAGCGACAAAGTTCATTGCAGAGTATCCATGAGTCCTGTACTTGCAGTAACTGGTCATGCCTAAGAAGGAACACATCTTCTTTCATGTGTGGAGGAGGCACTGCGGACCGCAGCATAACTCTGTTTAGCAAGCGATGTCACCTCTTTCCGCCAAACATTTCAGGAGGAGAATAGAGTCTGTTTACATGCTTTCTCAAAAGCGACATGCTTCCACCAGGTCAACAATGCCATCAAGGTCTCTCTTTATCTCTGATGCCTATATTGTAGGTGAGTCAGAATTAAAACTGAATATCAGAAAAAGAATACTGAACACAAATGCACCACTATGTAAAATTTAAACTCATGAGGTAATGAGGCCAAATGAGAATTGACATCCGTCAAAATTGGAACAATTGCATTAACAGCTTTTCAGAGCTTGAACAAAGTGCCATTCTCCAGGTTTGTTAGCTTTAAGGATATAAATGTAGGTGGTTTTCTGGCTAGATGCAGGTGTTAGTACACCTTGCTCTAGAAAAGAGTCAATAAAAGGTTAAATGCCTTTAATTTGTCTCTTGAAGTAGGTGATGTTACTTAATGCGCGGCAAAACTACATTCAGTTCCAAAATCTATTTATGTTGAAGAGATTTAGAGTTAAGAGTTACAAATTCACTACTGTTTCAAACAAAGTCCATAATAAACTCTTAAGAGACGCAACAGTTTTAATTTAAGAGTACATGAAAAATGTTCAAATTAAGTTTGAATCTTCTCTGATGCATGCAGAACTAATAATCACTCTGTGTCAGTAATGGTATGCAAAAAACCCAAAGAAGTAGCAAGGGATGTGTGTTCCTGTGTGTGTGCTATCAGACAGTCTAAGCTCCACATCACAAGGTTAACAGTGTGTGGGACCGACTGAAAAACAACAAAATGTTACTGCATAGCAAAATAGAGCAGCGCCAGATGCAGCCAGAGCTGGTGCTGTTTGAGCCAAAGTTTGACCCTGACACAAAGTGAACAAAGACGACAGCTGATTAAATTCAACTGGTCAAAATACATTTAATTACTTAAAATTACTTTAAATAATTTCATTAGGAATCTCTACATATAAACAATCAGAAATTATCTAAAATTCAACAATCAAAGCACACAAAGCATCTCTGCTAATACAAACTCACTGAAGAACTTAAGAACGACCATAACACCTAAATCGAACTGAGATTTGCTATCAGTCTGGCCTCTCTTTTTCTTAAATATTTAACTGCAACAGTGTGGACACATGTCACAGTCTTCCTCCTGTATAAAAACATTGTAGCTCTGAGACAACAGCACAGTCATAGCTGTTAAAACTGGTTTTGGCTTTTTCCAAAATTATCTCAGCATCTTTTTAAAAATTAAATTCACAGCAAAAATGATAAATGAGCAAAATTGAGGAACACTACATTTAGCTTCCTTTTTAACTGAATGGAGTCAGCTTTACTGACCGTGATGAAAACTTTACCAACTGCAGGAAGAACAATATACTGTCAACCAACATTGCAACTCAGGTGAATTTGACACTTTTATTTTTGTAGCTTGCAACACAGAAGTAGTACTGATTCCTGTCTGACACTACTACTTAGTTTTATGATTTCTGTACGGATCTAACATGGTATGAGAGGAGCTTGGTACTGTGGCATAGTCATTGGATTCTGTACCCAATAAATAAGCATTAAGGAAACACATGATTCCATCCTTCTTGTCTACGTTTTACCTCTTATCTACCATTCATGCAGGCATGCATAAGGAAAATAAGGAAAGCTTATAGTGTGATGTGGAATCTTTGTGATTCTGTGATTGCCTCTGCTTGCTCGTTAATGACAGATTTACCTCCTTTCTTTACATCTTAATTTTTAATTCATCTGTAAATTAGGGTCCAGGCAGCTCCCAGCTGCCCCCTTTTCCCATTGTTATTATATTATTCAGAGGAAATATGCCCTCTTATGCATACAGTAAACAACTTTGCACATAGGTCCAGTCATGTGCCAATCTTCCTCCCACATTTTCTCTCAATTGACACCAAATTTGATACACTTCATCTTCAGACTGTCGTCCACAAACAATCCAGTCAGATTTCTGAATTAATCAAGAATTTAGCCCGCGGTGCATCAAAATTGCTACTGCAAATTCCCGCTGAATAAATCTCCACCATTTACTATTCAGACACTAGTCTAAAATCCGCATTTTTATTTTTTATTTTTTATTTTTATGCAAGCTCATTTTCAGCAAGCTCATGACTTGCCCGTGGTGACTAAGGTTGTGAGACCACCAGGTTTATGCAGCGTTTTACATCTTACACCTACACCTACTCAGGCATTGTGCTATGTGAAATACATGTTTGAGGTTTAACGGTAAGACAGTTCAGCTGATGAACTATCATTTATTTCTCATTAATTTTCCTCCTCAAAATGTCCGTCCTGGACTCACTGCGCAGCAACTCTAACTTTTAATTATCTCTTCTTTTTACGTTTTACGTAAATTAACTACGGATTCTCTTTTTTTTTTTTTCTAGCCTCTGCTCTGGACTGATTATTGATCATAATCACAGCATGCATACTATAGCATTAAATACTTAATACATCAATACATTGCTATTAACATATTTCCCATGCATTTCAATAAAACACTGCTGCAGCATCAGAGTCTCCATACTTATGTTATTTACTTATTGTACTTCAGAGGGGTGATTGAGATTGAGTGCAACCCCGAAAGTTAACACCTTGTGTACACAATAATATTCAGCCTCTGTGCCAGCAGCAAAACAGAGCCTCTCATTTCCCGACGGACACAGACTCACCACAGGTCTTGATTAACTGAAATAAACCCCTTTGTGCTTACCACGGAACGTCTTCCCACGGGCTTAACCTCACTGTGGGTCTTATCTGTGTCGGGCACAACCATTAGTTGCCCCGGAAGATAACCACCATTTTGTGGTGCTGTGGAGTAAATTCCTCACCACAGTCTTTTCTCTTTAAATCCACCTTCTACTACAAACTAACACATTTTAGTTTTGTAGTGCTGTGGGGCAACCTCCCTGCACAGTCTTTCTGAAGTACACCAATTTTAGGTCAATTGATTTCTGCATTTTCTGCTTTTTTTTTCTTTTCAAAATTTGTCAATTTTGGCTTAAGCCCCTACTGAGAGAGGGGGGACTATTTGTCCTCAGACCCTGAACTCTCTTTTTAGGCAGGCATTGCATATTAAAAATGCAGAAAATACACATAGATTCTTTATGATTCCGTCAAACACAGACATGGTAAGGCAAAATAAAGAAATGCACTTACCAGTCTTTGTTGTATTGGAATCCTGTTTGTGACGCCAATTGTGATGGAAATCTTAGAGCTGGTTCACTCTAACAAGAAGTTTCAGGAGACCGGGATGTCTTACACAGGAATATTTATTGAAGCTCGATCGAGGAGAAAAGGGAAACACCACGTGTGAATCACAGCGTACTGCTACCCAAATCTGAAGATGGTGTCCTGAAGCTCAGTATTTAACCCTCCCCAGAACTGATAAGTTCCGCTATATCCAAATAGGGTTATTCCTAACTCAGTCTGTCATGTGTGATGACTCTATTGGATATCAGATCCAAACAAGGAAAGACGTCAACCATTGCTGTCCTAGCAACAGCATAGCCTCTCTACAGTCTCTCTTATCCAGCGTCAACAACCAGGCGCCAGCCTGTTGTGTCTAACCCTGAAAACAGAAGATATCTAGCAGACCTTGGTCTACCAGATGCCAGAGCCAACTCAGCCTTGTCTGGCACACAGAATGAGACAGGCGAACAGAGACAGACAGTTGACCTGACCTGTGAAGCACTGTCTTAAGTTACCTTTAACCTACAACCTGCACATATTGTGCATATAAAGAATTCTCAATATATTCATAAATAAATATATGTTTTGTATTTTTATAGTAGGTAGATCATTTTGACTTGATCATTTTATAAGTAGCTCACAAGCCAAAAAAGTGTGGGCACCCCTGGTCTAGACCATACTCTTTAAAATATTAGCGCCAAATCATAACAAAAGTTATCTCAAGACGCTTTCACATGGAGTAGGTCTAGACCACCTCTTTAAAATATTATTTACAGAGACCCAACAGTTCCCACCATGAGCAAGCACTTGGCGACAGTGGCGAGGAAAAACTCCCTTTTAACAGGTAGAAACCTCAAGCAGAACCTGGCTTTGGCAGGGCGGCCATCTGCATCGACTGAGTTGGGTTGAAAGGAGAGGAGAAAGGAGGAGAGGGGAGACAGAGCAGGAGGACAGACAACAAATCAGACTAATAATAATAACAACTGCAGCAGTGAGTGTGGAGCAGGAACATGGGGGCAGTAGACGGCCTGCAGCCACAGATCCAGACTCCACAGGTCCAGGTGTGCTAAGCCTCTTCTGCTTCATACAGAAACTCTTCATCTGGTCAAATCTGTACAGTTGTTTTCATTTTATATTGCTACATATTATATGATATGTAATAATAGGACTTTTAAGTAAAAGACTTAATGTGTCCGTGAATGTGAAGTAATGCTTGTTCCCTAGTGCCATTCCTGTCTTCAGCTCCACTAGAGCGCCCACAGTGTGGTGTGTTGCAAACTTGATGACTTTCTCTCTAGATTTAGAGACTTTTCAGACCCTCTTAGCAACTTTATTTCTAAAAAGCGACTAGCGACTGGTGCTGCCAGACAGGGACAAACTCTGCAGCAGTGCTGACGAGACAACGCTAGTGGTAGTAGGGCTGCTAACAAGCTTGTAGCTAAAACTATCTGGAGTGCTAACAGAGAGAAGCTGGTAACAGAGAGAAGCTGCTTCCTACTCACGGACATTTCAAGAAGAGACACCCTGTCTCCAGCAACAGAACAGTCAGCACAAGCCATCTAAACACTGATTGGCTGCAGTGAAAAATGCTAAACTGGTATTGTTAGGTTAGGCAATTGGGGCAGCAGTCAGCTACCCCCTAACACCAAGATTGTTTCTTTTGCCATAAAGTAGTCCTGTATTATCTTTCTTTCTCGCTACACGACTTGTCACTAGTCACTTTTAAATGAAGTCACCAGGATGGTCTGAAAAGTTGCCAAGTTGACAACACTAACAGTGTGCAACATTAGCTAAGAAATGGAGTCCGCTAACGGCAACAAACGGCCCGTGTAGATGTGCACTGGGTATTTCATATCTGTGTCGAGAGTGTAAGTTCATTATGTATATATATATCACATACTAACAAGTGTTGAGGAAAAATCCAAGTCCAGGTTAGAGGTTTGCTGTGGTGATATGAGTTTATTCAAGCATGCCAGCACACTGGTGCACTGACAGACACAGAGCGGATCTGAGTCGGTGAATGGACCAAGAGTCAAGACAGAGATACAGTTTTATACAGTAAGAACAAAGCAGTGACATAACAACAGGAGACAAAAGGTAGGAAGGGGACATCAGAATCAGAATTGGGTTTATTGCCAAGTAGGTTTTCACATACAAGGAATTTGCTGTGGTGTATTGGTGCGTAACAAGTACAGACAATTACAGACAAGTACAGACAAGACAAGTAGTGCAAGGTGCAAGGGTATACATAAGTGTCGTATTTTAAAGTACTAAAAGTCCGCGAGTGTGCGTTAATGTAACGCATTTCGCCGGGGGGTCTGTGCGTTAATGTAACGCGTAGTGTCTGTTTGGGGATAAGGGTCCGTGTCAGTGGGGGTCCCAGGCCTTGTTGATCAGACCAACTGCAGACGGGAAGAAACTGTTCTTGTGGCGAGAGGTTTTGGTCCTGATGGACCGCAGCCTCCTGCCAGAGGGGAGAGTCTCGAACAGTTTGTGTCCAGGGTGGGAGGGGTCGGCCACAATCTTCCCTGCACGCCTCCGGGTCCTGGAGGCGTACAGGTCCTGGAGAGAAGGTAGATTGCAGCCAATCACCCTCTCTGCGGAGCGAATGATACGCTGCAGTCTGCCCTTGTCCTTGGCAGTAGCAGCAGTGTACCAGATGGTGATGGAGGAGGTGAAGATGGACTCGATGATGGCAGTGTGAAAGTGCACCAACATCGTCTGCTGTGCTTTCTTAGTGATGGAGCTGATGTTCAGCTCCCACTTGAGGTCCTGGGAGATGATGAAGCCCAGGAAGCGGACGGACTCCACAGTGTTGACTAGGGAGTCTCTCAGGGTGATGGGGGTGAGCGGGGCTGGGTCCTTTCTGTAGTCCACAACCATCTCCACTGTCTTGAGAGTGTTGAGCTCCAAGTTGTTCTGGCTGCACCAGGTCACCAGATGGTCAATCTCCCACCTGTAGGCAGACTCATCCCCACCAGAGATGAGTCCGATGAGGGTGGTGTCGTCCGCAAACTTCAGGAGCTTGACAGACTGGTGGCTGGAGGTGCAGCTGTTGGTGTACAGGGAGAAGAGTAGAGGGGAAAGAACGCAGCCTTGAGGGGAACCGGTGCTGATTGTCCTGGAGTCAGAGACATGTTTCCCCAGCTTCACGTGCTGCCTCCTGTCGGACAGGAAGTCTGTCATCCACCTGCAGGTGGAGTCAGGCACGCTCAGCTGGGAGAGCTTGTCCTGCAGCAGAGCCGGGATGATGGTGTTGAAGGCAGAGCTGAAATCCACAAACAGGATCCTGGCGTAGGTTCCCGTGGAGTCCAGATGCTGGAGGATGAAGTGGAGGGCCAAGTTGACTGCATCATCTACAGACCTGTTGGCTCTGTAGGCGAACTGCAGGGGGTCCAGGAGCGGGTCAGTGATGAATTTGAGGTGGGACAGCACAAGGCGCTCAAATGACTTCATTACCACAGAGGTCAGGGCAACGGGTCTGTAGTCATTAAGTCCTGTGGTCCTTGGCTTCTTGGGAACAGGGATGATGGTGGAAGTCTTGAAGCAGGCTAGTACGTGGCATGTCTCCAGTGAGGTGTTGAAGATATCCGTGAATATCAGAGACAGCTGATCAGCACAGTGCTTCAGGGTGGATGGAGAGACAGAGTCTGGCCCGGCTGCTTTGCGGGGGTTCTGTCTCTTAAAGAGTCTATTAACGTCCCTCTCCAGGATTGAGAGAGGTGTCACTGTGGAGGGGGAGGAGGGGGCCTCTGAGGTGTGAAGTTGTGGAGAGGCCATCGAGTCATGGGGCATGGTGTCAGGACTGACCCATTGTCTTTCGAAACGACAGTAGAAGTCGTTCAGGTTGTTGGCCAGGCGCAGGTCGTGAGCAGAGTGGGGGGCTTTGGGTTTGTAGTTGGTGATCTGTCTGAGCCCTTTCCAGACAGAAGCAGAGTCGTTGGCTGAGAACTGTTGTTGGAGTTTCTCAGAGTACAGACGTTTAGCTCCTCTCACCTCCTTTCTAAACCTGTACTTGGCCTCTTTGAACCTGCCTCTGTCTCCATTTGCTATCGGACTTGCAGGGTTGATAAGATCAAAGGGTCAAGAGTGGCAGAGGGGAAGTGGCTCCTGGTCTGTGGGGGAGCCCCAATGTATATTCTTGATCAGTCTGAAGGGGGATCAAGGGGGGCTCCAAACATAGTCAATTAACAAGTCTGGAGAGGGCCCCAATGTGTATTCTTCTTCACAAGTTAGAGCCCCGCTGACCCACGCAGCTCCGCCAGAGAACCAGAGGGAGGGCGTGTGGTCAACACTGTCCGTGCCTCAAGCCGAGTGTTCACCTGTTGTCACTATATAATTATTTGGAGAGAACCAATAATATTGAATTATTGCTTTATGCTTAATATTCTACAGCAAAGAAACTATAAAGAAGGGAAACCTCCAAAGCTCATGTTGAATAATATGGACAGCAAGAAGCCAAAGGAAGACCCTGCAGGACAAATAAATGATAGGTTCAGATTTTTTAAGTCTATCTTAACACAATATTCACATGCCATATGTATGTTGAAAAATTGTTGTCATATTTGCTGTGAAGCAAGGTCTTGGAAGAGTGACTACACTGGAAGTATGGGTGACAAAATCCACAGTCCACATTCAGTGTAAAATGCTATGTTATTTCATCCAACAGAAACGAGAATTAAAAAGCACTTACCGCAAACACCCAGCCATTGTGCAAAGGGCAGTTTGTTTGTTTATCTTGTTCCAGTAAATTTTAAGGCTTAAGTCATACAGACACAGCTGTTCTTTAAACAAATTGAGTTGACCCTTTCTTTCCTCCATCCAAAACTCTGTCATTTCAACCAGCTGACCTGACAGCTTGACCCTTGACTTGACCAGCTGACTTTGCAAATTGTACCTTATGTTCAAAAACCAGCCATTGTGGACTTGACAAACTGAATCACAGGTGATGGCATTAGCTGGCTTGAGTTGAGCTGAGACAGGCCAGTTCACACCGCTGCAGCTTTTTACCAGCAGCATTCTAAAACGGTTTTGTCTCGTCTTAAATCTTTGGAAGGCCTTTAGGAAGGAGATCAGGATGAATGGTTTGACTTTGACATCAGAGATGTTATTTTGAAACTCTGGTTTATTTAGCCATGACAGTGATCTTTCCCTGATCTTAATTAATACAAACCAAGTAGTTTTAGTTGCATTAATGTTACATAACCATAAAGAAAGCAGATCAGACATTCTCATATAATAATTTTTTGGAGAATTCATGTGGATGATAATGAGAGGCGCTGACACAAAGAGACAATACCGCAACAACTTTGACAAATGCTTAATTATTCATCACTTTATATACACGAAGGGGAATGGTAAGGAATAGTTTTTAAAGATAATGTATAAACATGCAGCACAGTTAAATTTGAAATAAAATATCATTATTAAATTTAAAATGTCTTAATACAGTATTTTTTTTCATCAGTATGTATGACAGTAGAATGTAGTATGCAGTGTGCGCTTTTGGTCTTAGGCAATTATTCTGCTCATATTGCTTTTATGCTCTTGAATATTTCAGTGCTTTTTTATTTGATAGTTCAAATTCACATTACACCACGAGATTGAAATCCCTGCCTCAATTCTTTAAAGGTTATCATTTGAAAAGAGCCTTGTTGTTATTTCCTATTTCTGTTTGATGTTGCTGATACTTTGGGAGAGAAAACCACTGGTACTGCCTTTAAGCTATTTAATATTAAAAGCCTTTAATATGGATTTCGATTATTTTTTCAATTTCAGTTTTGTCAATTATGCATTGTTATGATCTGTATACATCCTGCTGCTCTGCATAAATTTCTCCCTCAACATGGAGTTGCTATCTTTATTCATGTATCCTTCACTTTTGTTTTTTTATTTACTGACAAATATTTATAGGTGAAAGAGGTTTTTACAGGCCTTTGATCATACATTGATCAGGTGCTTGGAGATGAAGTGATTGGTTTAGTCAGTTAGTCAGTCATTTTCACGACTAAGCAATGGCAACTGAAGAAACGGCATATATAAGACTCAACCTGCCTCTTAGACCCAATCCCAACCAGGCTGCTTAAAAAAGTTTTACCCTTAGTTAGCACCTCTTTACTAGACATGGTCGATCTGTCTTTATCAACAGGCTATGTACCACAGTCCTTTAAAGTAGCTGTAATTAAATTGATCCTGGGGTTTAAGCCAACTATAGACCTATATCTAACCTTCCCTTTCTCTCTAAAATCCTTGAGAAAGCGGTCGCCAATCAGTTATGTGACATTATACATAACAGTACAAAGCACATGCATAATAGTTTATTTGAGGTCAGGATTTGGAGTGCATCATGTACAAATGACCTTGTGATTGCATCAGAGCTCAGAACCTACAGTTATCAAGCTCCTCTCCTGTGAAACCAGCTCCCAGTTTGGGTTCTCTCTCCTCCTCTCCCTCTCCATCCGTACGCATTCTTATCCCACTAATACATGTTACTAACTCCACCTCTCCCCGGTAGTTTTTGTACTTTTTGGGCTTTTTGGCCTTCTCACTTTCTGCAAGTGTTTGTGCCTCTGGAGCTGTACAGTCTGGATCTGTGACTGCGGACCGTCTACTGACCCCATGTTCCTGCTCCACACTCATTGCTACAGTTATTATTATTAGTTTGATTATTATGTTATCTCTCCTTCTGCATTCCATCCCCTCACCCCTTCTGTCTTCCCCTTTCAACCCAACTTGGTCGAGGCAGATGGCCACCCACCCAGAGCCTGGTTCTGCTTGAGGTTTCTACTTGTTAAAAGGGATTTTGTCCTTGCCACTGTCACCAAGTTCTTGATCATGGTGGGAATTATTGGATCTCTGTAAATAATATTTTAAGAGTATGGTCTAGACTTACTCTATGTGAAAAGTGTCTTGAGATAACCTTTGTTATGATTTGGCGCTATACAAATATAATTGACTTGACGTGACTGAGGGCCAGTTCTACTTCTGCCCGTACATGATCCCTCTTGGAAATATAATTAAGTAGTATAACATCCATCAATCATTGTTAAATAATAATCAGTTAAGAACCATTTCCAAGTTAAAGCTAATCCTGTCTTTCCATGATATGGAAAAAGTTTTGGACTACTGCTATATTCCATATATCTAGTCTACCCCAGTCTTCACTAACTCACCTGCAGATGGTCTAAAATGCAGCTGCAAGGATGTTGACAGGTTCCCAGTTAATTTTTGAATTCAATTGAGGGCCTTGTTGATTGCTTTCAAGGCTCTTAATGGTCAGGCCCCATCTTATATCACAGACCTCATTTACTGGCACTCAGCTCCTAGGTTTCTCAGATATTACAACAAATCTCTTTTGTATGTCCCACGGTCACAATTAAAACTAAAAGGGGACAGAGCCTTTGCGGTTGCTGCTCCATGATTGTGGAACCAGTTGCTGTTAGAAAATAAATGTGCTCCCTCCATCTCTGTTTTTAAATCTGGGCTAAAGACACATTTGTATTCACTGGCCTTTTTGGGCCACACTTTCAATCAAATCAATTCAAATAATGTTGTCATGCCTATAATTTTGTATTTGGTCCCTTGTGGTCATTGCAATTTTTTTACTTTTTACTTTTAATGTTCTTTTGTACAGCACTTTGGTCAGCTTAAGCTGAGTTTAATGTCCTCTTAAATGTTACTTTACTCAGAGTCAGTTCATGTAAGGCAGTTTAGGTACGGCTTGAGAAAAAGTCAGAAATAAATTGTAAATTGTAAAATTGTTTTCGTGACCCATGTATGAATATCACTGTTGACTAAGACAGACTTCATATACCATGTCACGATTACGATTACTAGCTATTACTACTACTGGGACAAATATGGAAATCACATGACTGTTGAAGGTAGTTGAAATTTTGTACTGGTTTAGCAGTCGTATCCATGTTTTGGTGCAGCCACTACTTAACTTAAACTCAGTAGTGAGAAAGGAACTTATAAACCTACCTATGCTTACTACTGACTACAACTAATATATTGTCCTGCTTTGCATGTGAAAAATGTTGTAAGTACATATTGGACCTCATACCATTTGATGTTACTTACCAAGACTAAGAGATGGTATGCTGTTTTGGCTAAATAGCTTGAGGCAAAAATTATTAGAATAAGAAACTTTGGCTGCTACTTGTAACCATGGAGACTGAATTGTGGCAAATTGGTTCTCCTTGACCTTTCTTTGAAGCTGCAGGATCAAACTTTTTGTTTCCATTCTGGACAAATACAGATTTGGAAATTTTATCACAATATTAGATATCAGACTAGAACAATATGACACCATAAAAGGAAGGAACATTAGGAATTTACCAGGAAATTAGGTATGTTGACAAAACAACAGAATACTGATGATAGGGGGGACTGCTTGATATACTCATATACCTGTCTCCCTTTAATGTTTGTATGAGGTTGCTCACTCTGATGTGATATCTCAAATGATAATTTTCTTCTATTTATTTTGCAGTGTTACTATAAATCAAAATGTCTCAAGAAACAAACACAGTGATACATCCTTATCTCCTGAGTGATTTTAGTTTTTTAGCAGCATGGACTTGATATGCAAGGAAAGGGGCTTAGCTGTGTGGCACACAAAGCACAACTACCCTGGATAGCACTGGCTTCAGAGTCAACCACATCTCGAGAGAGTGGGATAAAGAGAGCAGGGCTTACTGTGGCCTTCTTTTCCTCCCCATGCCTTAGGCCTTGTGCAACACATACATGAATAAATCAACGACAGTAAAGACGACACGCACTGAGACTGTGGGGTGTCACAGTTTCTGGGGCTCCATGCTCCATGTAACCATTTTTATCCATACACAAATCCCCTCCACCCCTTTTTGTTTCCTCTCTGACAACCTTTTGGAATTTATCATGACATAACCTATCATGGGAAGTACCAGAGCACCAACAATGTCAGGTCAGGTTCAAGGTTTTATAAGAACCTTAAAGAACTGCCTTAAATAACATTTGCATCATCTGTGAACTATAATTCACTATTTTTATATGTATGGCCCCTTAAATTTTATTTGTACACACTTTCTTGGGTTGTAGAAGGAATAAATTAATTTTCCTCTGACTGAATTTAACCATGTATTGTAACGTAATGTTATCTCTAAAGGTACAGACATTTTTAATTTAAAAGAAAACCTCCTGACTATCAGATTTTGGAGGAGATAGGGGGCATGCCCAACTGGAAAAAGTGATATTGCCCACTGCTTGAAATTTTTTCTTACTCTGTATTTTTGGACACAGAATAGAATTTAACAGTTTTTAGCTAAAAAATTCTGACATGCTTGACTTTCCATCTGGGTTTCATGAGGCACCCTTGACACAGTCGGTCATTAATTATTAATTTCGGGGTATTTGTTATTGTTTTCACTGACAGTCTTCAGCCTTTCCCTCCTCAGCTCCATGGAAATTTAATCTCTTCCCTGGTGTGGCACTAATGCAGGCAGTTCAGTTACTAATGTATTGAGTGCGTATTGAATATGTGAGTTGCTCCTCGGGGTAGGTGCAGCTTACTGAAGGAATTAGCCTAGCAGCTTGACCCAAATAGAAAAGCTCCACCTTTGTTCCTCCCAATATCCTTTATCTGTATTTTTATCTCCATTTCTCCATACCTCTCTTTGCTCATTTCTTTACCGTTACAGCCTTTCAGAAACTTTCCTACGCCTGTCACTCGCAACTTGGGTTTAAGGTTGAACTGAATGACCACAACTGGGTCGTCAGACTTCATTACATTAGACCCATGGAGAATGTAACAGAAATCAGGGTATACCTTACCAAAACACCTGTTTCATGCAGTAATCTATAAACTGGAGTGAAGTTAGGTTTCATGTTCTAAGAGTAGGATTTCAGTTTCTTTTTTTTCTTTGGTGTAAAGCTCTGGCTATATAGGCTCTTGAGAATGGAAATTAGCATTAGTCTATAGCGACAATTATTTATTACATAAATGGAAAATGGCTGCATTTATATAGTCCACACACACACCCAGACATCGATGGCAGCAAGCTGCCATGTGAGGTGCTGTCCTGGCCATAGGGAGCAATTCAGGGTTCAGTTTCTTGCCCCATGACACTTTGACATCAACATGTGGACAGGAGAAGCCAACCTTGCGTTCAGTGGATGACCCACTTTCCTCCTGAGCCACAACAGTCCACATGATTATTTCAATCATGAACGTATTTTTAGAGGCTCAATCTTGAAATCATTAAAATTCAAAATCTTCGCTACAGAAATACAGAGTACAAACGTGTAACACATTATAATAATTTTGGTGAATATTGTGAAGGAATTTTCCTTTATGTATGTTAAACTTCCATGTTGTAGGTTAAAGGTAAGTTAATACAGTGCTCCACAGGTCAGGTAAACTGCCTGTCTCAGTTTGCCTGCCTGTCTCTATGTGCCTTATAAGGCCGGGTTGGCTCTGGCCCCTGGTAGACCAAGGTTAGCTCAGTATTCGGGTTTAGACTCAACAGGCTGGCACCAAGTTTGGAGGCACTGGATAAGAGAGACTGTAGAGAGGCTCTGCAGTTGTTAAGTAAACTGAGGTGGGCATAGTTCCTTGGTTAGCTTCGATATCCAATAGAATCCTCACATACGCCAGGCTGAGTTAGAAATAACCTTATTTGGAGTTAGCGAAACTTGGCAGGTTTTGGGATGGTTAAATACTAACCTTCAGGACACTATCTTCAGATTTGTTTGTTTTTGTCTAAATGTTGCATTATTCTGCATTATTCTTAGCTACACGGACACACAAATTATACACTTTTCAATTATGTCTAAAAGTGTAAAACTTTGTATACCTCCATTGTACAGACTAAAACTAAACATTTTAGACATTTTCCAGGGGAACATCTTCCTTCAGTACGTGTACAGGTAGCTGATAAAACCTGCTGGGCATTAAGTCAAGTCAAGTCAAGTCAATTTTATTTGTATAGCGCCAAATCATAGCAAAAGTTATCTCAAGACGTTTTCACATAGAGTAGGGTCTAGACCATACTCTTTAAAATATTATTTACAGAGACTCAACTGCCATCTGCATCGACCGAGTTGGGTTGAAAGGGGAGGAGAGAGGGGGAGAGGGGAGACGAACAGGAGGAGAGACAACAAACAGACTAATAATAATAACAACTGCAGCAATGAGTGTGGAGCAGGAACATGGGGGCAGTAGACGGCCCGCAATCACAGATCCAGAATCTACAGCTCCAGAGGCGGAAATACCTGCAGAAAGTGAAAAGGCAAAAAAGTACAGAAAGCACGAGGACTACCAGGAAGTAATGTTAGTAACGTGTATTAGTGGGATAGGAATGCGTACAGATAGAGAGGGAGCGGAGGAGAGAGAAGCTCAGTGCATCATAGGAAATCCCCCGGCAGTCTAAGCCTATAACAGCATAACTAAGGGATGGTTCAGGAATCACCTGAGCCAGCCCTAACTATAAGCTTTATCAAAAAGGAATGTTTTTAGCATACTCTTAAACGAAGAGAGGGTGTCTGCCTCCCAAACCCAAATTGGGAGCTGATTCCACAGGGATAGAGTTGAATATTGTTCATTGTAGAGCAGCTTAAGTCTTTGAAAATGAAATGTCAAATGCCATTTTCACTTTAAAATTGATAGAAAATTTTAATTGTGACTTAAATTTTGCTTGCATAAATGGAAATAAACTCATAACAATATAGAAAAGTGTAATGCAATTATGGAATTTCATTTTCAAGTTCACATTATCATTACACTATTGAATATAGTCCCATATAAGCTTCCACAGTAAACAGTAGTTGTTCTTCTTAAAGTACCAAGCATGTGGTATCCCATTGTAAATAAAGTGTATTGCAGGGTGCTATAAACAAAGATGTTAGGATTAGACTGACTGGTCACATTGTAACCTGATTTGGAGCTGCTGTCGTGTGTGTGTGAGGGAGGAGAGAAGTGTTTAGAATGTACAAAATGGCATGAAATGAAAACTTTACAAGTGGAGCCTACAACAATGGGGACTGATTTCCCAATTAGAATAGCTGTGATTGCAACAGTCATCCCCTGGATTACAGGAGGCGTTTTAGAAGAATAGAATGCCATCAGGCAAGAGCCATGTTTCTGAACCAGGACACCCATGATAAAGCTGTCTTTTTCTTGCCTTTTTCTTGCACAAAAGGCAGATCATTGTCTGGCGACCCCAAACCTGGTGTTGATGTGAGAGCAGCCTTCAAATCTCTGAATGCTGATGTCATGTTATCAGTTCACTGAAGATGTTCAGGTGCATAGTGACGAGAAGTCCATTGCAGAGTATACATGAGTCCAATACTGCAGTAACTGGTCTGCTTTCATGTGTGGACGAGGCACGGCAGACAGCAGCTTAAGTCAAGCGATGTGACCTCTTTAGTCAAACATTTCAGGAGCTGAATAGAATCTGTTTTCTCAAAAGCAACATGCTTCCATCAGGTCAACAAGGTTTCTCCTTACCTCTGACACATAAACTGTAAGGGAGTCAGAGCTAATATTGAATCAGAAGAAGAATACTGAACACAAATGCACCACTCATAAATAACAAATTTAGACTCATAAGGTAATGAGTCCAAATTTTAATTAACGCCATTCAAAATTGGAACAATTGCATTGACAGCTTTTCAGATCTTGAACAAGTGTCATTCTCCAGGTTTGTTAGCTTTAGGGATATAAATGTAGGTGTAATACTGGCTAGAGACACGTGTCAGGACACCTTGTTCTAGAAGAGAGTCAGTAAAAGTTTTAATGCCTTTAATACTCAGCAGACTGACAGAGTTAGAGACTAGCTGGTCAACATAGTAGAATATTTAGCAGCTAAAAAGCAAGATATTTCCCTCAGGACTTTCACACCTGTAGTTCAGTTCATTTGGACCAAGGGAAAAAAGATGATACATTGTTGCTATTTAGTTCTTGTCTGCTTTATGTTCACACTGACTGAAGAGGAGTAAACATGAAATCATACAGACGGACAGGACATGTAACTCATTGATTGGACAATGTTAGTGATTGTCATCCTGTATCATCAATACACATCAGGACACGTGGGAAATTGTAATTGTGATTGCCTAGATACCACAAGAGCTCCACAAATTAATTTGATCATTGTGTGACTGAACTTTACATTGAAAGGTTAAACAGTTGGACCTCTTACTTCCTGTACCTGATCTACACCGTCAATACAATTTATTTTTGTATACGCTCTCTTACTCTTTGCTCTTCTCCTCTGATGGCTCTCTAACCTCTGGGCAGAGGCCGTCTACTGTGTAGTCTGCTCAGAGCAGACACACTTAACAACACAAGAGCCTGCTTAAGATCAAGATCCCTGGTTATCTGAGTACGCACCACTAACAGAATATACGTTTATTCAGTCCAAGCCGCTATGACACAGAATCTGCCAGCTAACTGTTAAAATGGGGGCTGTTAAAATTTGTCATATGTACATGTGTTGATTTGGTTAATGCTGTTCAATGAGTTATATTGTTTTTATTGTTGTGATGTTTTTTCAGAGTTGTTAAGTTGATGTTAGTTATACTGTAAGCACGTACTTACAGAGCTGTAGTTATGTACAGTAACTACTATGTCCTGCATGCAAACTTACCATCCTCTTTCTTAACCTGGCACCATTATCTTACACACATCACATACACAGTTTGATTCGGCCTTTAAATCCTCCACACGTGGAGAGAACATTTACATCTCCCTCTCCAAAAACTCTTTTGTTCTGACCTAACACGTGGTTCAGCTAGCCCTAACTGTAAGCCCCTGTTCTGCTTTTAGAGACTGTAGGAACCACAAGTAACCCTGTATTCTGTGAGCGCAGTGTTATAGTGGGGTAATAGGGTACGATGAGCTCTTTAAAATATGATGGTGCCTGACCGTTAAGAGCTTTGTAGGTGAGGAGAAGGATTTTAAATTCTATTCTGGATTTTACAGGGAGCCAGTGCAGAGAAGATAATATTGGAGAAATATGTTTTCTTTTGCTAGTTCCTGTCAGTACACATGCAGCCGCATTCTGTATCAGCTGGAGAGTCTTTAGAGACTTATCGGGGCAGCCTGATAATAGGGAATAATCCAGTTTAGAAGTAACAAATGCGTGTGGCACCTGTAAAAATATATATATTTTTTGTTTTGTTAATATATTACCAATCATTTGTCAGATCTTGTTTAACAATTACACGTAATATTTAGTTTGGTGTCAATTACACATTATTGCTCCTGCCTGTAGGTGGCAGAGGAAGATGTCTGTCGCACTACTGCAAGACACATAGAAGAAGATCAGTTCCATAATAAGGGTCAAAGCCCATGGTTGGTCATGGAAGTGTGTGTGTGCTCAGTTCTGTAGTACCACCAGCTTGTATGTTGTGCCAAGTCTTGCTGCAAAGTAATAAAAGTGAACGTTTTCCTACACCACTAACCCGTGTAACATGTTGACTAGTTTATCTCTGTCTTTTGAGACAGGATGTGCCTGATTTTTACAATGTTACGGGGAGTTAAAGGACATGTCCTGATTAAAAGTTACTCCTAGACTCCTTACAGCTGTGCTGGAGGCCAGAGCAATGCCCTTTAAAGTAACTACAGTGGGTACGGAAAGTATTCAGACCCCTTTAAATTTTTCACTCTTTGTTTCATTGCAGCCATTTGCTAAAATCAAAAAAGTTAATTTTATTTCTCATTAATGTACACTCAGCAACCCATCTTGACAGAAAAAAAACAGAAATGTAGAAATTTTTGCAAATTTATTGTGAGTTAAATATGAGTGTCACAGCAAAGGGTCTGAATACTTATGACCATGTGATATTTCAGTTTTTCTTTTTTAATAAATTTGCAAAAATTTCTACATTTCTGTTTTTTTCTGTCAAGATGGTGTGCTGAGTGTACATTAATGAGAAATAAAATGAACTTTTTTGATTTTAGCAAATGGCTGCAATGAAACAAAGAGTGAAAAATTTAAAGGGGTCTGAATACTTTCCGTACCCACTGTATATGTATAGATAATGCATCTCACAGATGTTTGGGGTCAAGGACAATAATTTCAAAAGCAGAAAAGTGCAGGTCAGGTTGTTATAGCCTTGTGCTGTATTCTATGATCTCTGTCAGAAGAGCATAATGTACGGATGTCATACATTTGTTTTTTTTTTCTAACACAAACACACACATATATATTATTATGTGAAGCACTACACGTTTGTATGAAAATTACTTTACAAATAAAAAGTAACACATATATATTATGATTGAGTGGTGTAGGCCTACGTTATATGCACACAAAAACACACTCATGTTTATCTTTCCAATTTATACAAAAGTGTATATATATATATTCTCTCTCTCACTCTCTGTGCGGTTACAACAAGCGCTACACAAACAGTGAACGTCAGAAAGTTTGATTGCGCATTTGATTATCTTAAATAACTATTACAACTTATGAATGCAAGAGGCACACTTAAGCTACATTTGGAGAGTCCTGCTCCAGCCATGGAGTGTATATTCAAGCTGTGTGTCTCCCCTCTTTTATACGTTTCTATATTAAATAATCTTTTGACGACTACTCCTGCCTCCTGTATCTGCATTTGGGTCCTTTCCCCGAGTCTTTGTGCTCCATTCTTGACATCCACATTTAATTATCTTATTTTGTTGTACTGCTGCAGTGGTGGGTTTAACTTGTAAGTTTTTATGAGTAACTCCTTCTGTTTAGATTTGATTGAATTAATTGAAGTGGTTGGGCAGCAGACAGTCTCTGTGGGGTTTTGGAAGTGCATGGTGCATGTTCGACTACTGTTTTGGTTAGAACATCTGAAATGTATCACCATCTTTACTTTTTTTTTTTTTACAGATTATCTAGATGCAGTGTAATTACTAGTTCGGCTCTGTAAGTTATTTAATATGTTCAATAGATATCTTTTTACAACCTGACTTTTCAAACCAGAAGAACTACATACCCAAAACCCAACTTCTTGAATACTTGTTAAAATATGTGAAATAAACAAAGATCTCTACTGGACCCTTAGATAAATCATCTGGATTCTGTGTAATTACTAGTTCGGCTAGGGAATTGTATTATTTATTTTTTTATTTGTGTTTTTCCTAGAATTTGAAGTGGTGGATACTGAATTGAGAGTATACTAAGGGGTTTAAGGGGATGGAAAACATTTGTATTGGAGTGGTTTATTGGATGACGTGGCTCAATATTAATTGAGAAAGACTCTGTTTTGAGGAAAAGGGGATTTCATATTAAATATCATCAGACACATTTTCTTGGTAATATAAAATTAAGTGAGCAACTTCACAATCACAGGCTATAAAATGCCTTTTCTTAACAGAGATAGTGGCATTTGGATTCAGGTTGTGGCTGACAGGATGTAGTTTGAAATGGAATAAAGCCCACTGGCCACTGACAGCAGACAGTCCAAAACAGTAGTCGAACGTACATCACTAACAACACCATGTGCTTCTGCTATCAAATACAGACTTTATTTCTTAGGATCAAAGGAGAACTTATGGCCCTAACATTAAACCATCGCATTGTTCTTTTAACCTGTTGTATCTGAGTTACCAAGGACATGTTTTGTGTTTTTGTGTTGCGAAATATTAACAATTCAAACAACGTTCAAGTTACCTGGTTTCAGTGTCCATAGCAACAGTAGAAAACATGGCAGAATCTTTGTAATAAAAAAAACTAAAGATCATATATTCACTCACTGAAGATTAAGAAAATAAAATGAACTCTTCCCACTAAAAATATCAAAATGCATCTTAATGATTGAACTCTTACAATATTGCATTTTCCACTGAGAATATAACGAATGTCTTCCTTTTTTTTTTTTCGAAGTGAAACTTGGCAGTCACATGATGTGTTGGATTCATGTCAGACTTGATCAGGAGTCTTTTTGTATTCATAACGTTGATCAACCATGCAAATCGATGATAACGGCCTGAGTGATAACATTCAAAGCGGTTGAATCAATATCCTTGAATGAAGTGAAATCAAGCAATGTTGCATTTTCCAATAAATAAAGTCCCCTTACCTTACCCCATTTTTATGATTCGTTGTTGGTACACATTTATTGAAATGTGAGTGAGAGAATCAGCAGGGAGTCGTGTGCAAGATCCAATGTGATTTTGAAAAAGGAATTCCTGCTGGAAACCTTGGTAGGCGCAGTCATTTGACATATCTGACAGAGGCTTCCATTAGCTATGATGTAATTTGTATGGTGGTTCAGAGTGTTAATGAAAACACAATGCCTTGGGCCTCTGTACAGCCTGATAGAATATTGTCTTTCCAATGAGACTAAATGTTGGATTGGTATGGTAATATCTGCCTGCTGCATTTTCTCTCCATGTAACAGGCACCTGGATTCAGGAACAAATCGATTCTGCTTGCTTTTCCTGTTGTAAGTATATGAATGTACAGTATGAAAAGCAGGGATTCATGCCACATGCAGCAGTATTTTGTTTTTGTAATAATTAGTTTCAATACTTTTAATTCCACAAGATTCACCAACAGTAACAGTGGGTGTCTGTACAAAGTATTTCACCCATCATTACTTTTGTAAAATGTATTACGCATTCCTATCCCACTAATACAGGTTACCAACTCCATTTCTTCCTGGTAGTCCTTGTGCTTTCTGTGCTTTTTCGCCTTCTCACTTTCTGCAGGTATTTCCGCCCCTGGAGCTGTAGATTCTGGATCTGTGATTGCCGGCCGTCTACTGCCCCCATGTTCCTGCTCCACACTCACTGCTGCAGTTGTTATTATTATTAGTCTGATTTGTTGTCTGTCCTCCTGCTCTGTCTCCCCTCTCCCCCTCTCTCCTCCCCTTTCAACCCAACTCGGTCGATGCAGATGGCCGCCCACCCAGAGCCTGGTTCTGCTCGAGGTTTCTACCTGTTAAAAGGGAGTTTTTCCTCGCCACTGTCACCAAGTGCTTGCTCATGGTGGGAACTGTTGGGTCTCTGTAAACAATATTTTAAAGAGTATGGTCTAGACCTACTCTATGTGAAAGCGTCTTGAGATAACTTTTGTTATGATTTGGCGCTATACAAATAAAATTGACTTGACTTGACTATAGATTCATATTCCATATATATATATATATATATATATATATATATATATATATATATATATATATATTTCATAGGAGGCCTGTCATCATGAAGTGGATGCAATCACGGAGACGCACCCAATTGGAAAAGGATATGGCATATTGATCTACTACTACACTTTAAGGCAGTCTGCTGCTCACATGCTGAATTATACAACTGTATAGCTGAAGCAAGCGGAAAAGATTTTCTTTGATACAGTTTCGATCACAGTTTTTCAGTCTGTCTAAATGAAAGCTCCTTTGTTTTTTGCTCAAGCAAAGCCAAAAGATATGTCTCTTTTCTTTGGCTTTCTCTGCACATACACTATCTTGAAATTTAAATTATGTTTTTATTTCAGAAATCAATACATGGTCATTAACAGCAATATTATGCTTGCAGTTCAATATTCAACCTAACAGAAGAGTGCCAATTATAGATTTTGGGATAATTTTGTTTATTGTCACTTGTTGCATCAGGAGGCTTGAAAGGCAAATGAGGTGATGTATGATGTTTTTAATAAATATTGTTATCTCAAAATGCCAGGGGCCAATTTCAGAAACCCAATCACCCAGATAAATGGATGCACCTGTCAACAATTCAGGCAGAGGCAGAAATGCAGAATAAACACAATCACTCAGAAAATTAGACATCTTAAGTAAATGGGACTAAAGTCGGTTGATCATTTGGAACGCTTGTCCTGTGTGTGCATGTGCTGTATCTTACTTTAATACCCTCTACACATGTGTAATATCAAACAGTAACATCATCTTAACCAGAGGGGGGGATTTGATTTGATACAGTGTAATAAGGAAAAATATAGAAAAATGAACTGTTTGTGGAATTCAAAGTTGTAAACTGTTGTCTGTTATTGTATGCCTGTTAAACGTATTACTGATTAGGGTGTTCACATGTGCCTCTCCTTTCTCCCGTGTAAACAACAAGGCCTGCTGCATTTTAAACATTTGAAATGATTTCCTTCATGTAATTAATACGTGAAGGAGTGTTGAAAAGTTCAGAAGTTTATATTTCTTGTTGTGTTTCCCATTAGTTCTCACTGCCAGCCTGTGTACCATGATTACACCCCCTTTGAAATACCACTAATTCTATCGACTATTCAAGTTCAATTCCAAATCATGTCAACTAGTCCAGCAACGGAGTGCCCTCTAGTGTTCATATGAAATTACAAAATAACTGTTCTGGACAGGAGGATACAGGAGTATGGATACACTTCTTGGTTTTGTTTTTCCTGTCTTTTTTTAAGACGCAGACACTGCACGCATTCAACACCAGAATGATCGCTCTTTCCAGCGAGGCTCATCAATGACCACCAGAACCACCAGCTAACAAACATACTGGTAACTAACTGGACATACAGATAGCATAGCAATGGTACACAGCTAATTATTATCATCTAATAATTAATTTATTATTATTTTTTTTAATTTAATAACATAAATAGGGCATCACCCTGGGAACAGCGAAATTGATGGCCATATGAATTAACCTAGTCTTTTCATGATTCTGCCTTTTGTTACCGTGTTTCTGCTGTAGACATTTAGTTTACCATGTTCTGTTGTCTTTTGATTCCTTGTTTCCTGATTTATTTTGTAGTCTCTTTTCTGGTCTTGTTTCTGGTTTCCTGTTCCTATTAGTTTCACCTGTCTCATTTGCCCTGCCCCTGTGTTTCCTCCCTTTTCCTTAGTACCTGCCTACCTCAGCTGTGTCTTCTTCTGGTGATTAGTTGTCCTGTATATATGTTCCTGGATTCGCTTTTTTTCTCTGTTATGTTCCTCATCATTCATGGTTGGTGTCTGTCCCTGTGATTTCCCTTGTCATTCATGGAGTGTTTCCCTGTGCACCTGTTTTGGATTTTATAAGTTTATACTTTATTAAACCATTTTGACGGCAATTCCTGTATCTGCGATTGGGTCCTTTCCCTGTGTCTTTGTTTTCCATCTGTGATGTCTCATCAGTCTCATAAAATATACTAAATGTACCAAAGTGTACTCAATATCAATTTTGACCAAGTTTATTAGTGGTCCCACACTGTGACAATCCAGAGTTCAGACCAGGAAGCAGAGCTGCAGTCCTACATGCTTCTCTGCGCTTCCATTAGAGTGGTTACCCACCCAAACCCCCATAAAAAACCCCATAGAGACTGTGTCTGCCCCCCGACCACTTCAATGAATTAATTAAAATTCAAACAGAAGAGGAGTTACTCATAGACACTTAATAAAAATTAAAACTACCAGTGTAGTGGTACAACCAAATAAGAGTATTGAATGTGGACTCTAACATTATATGTCATCTAAAGCTGTGTTATTCAGTGATTTAATATCTGACTATCGTATGGATATATTTTGTAAAACTGAAACGTGGCTGTGTCCACTCCTCCCAGTCATATTAATATTCACATTCCTCGAGTGCCGCCCAAGGAAGTGGAGTTGCAGCCATCTTTGACTCTAGCTTTTTTAATCAACCCTAAACCTAAACTCAATTTACTCAACGCATTGAACTTGTTCTTAGTCTTTCACACACAACTTCGAAAACATCTGTCATATGGCATCGAAATTTAACATTTAATAGTCTTCCCACAAAATCCTGTGTTATCGGACCATTATTTAATAACTTTTGAATTTATATTACTGGACTACAGGCCAAAAGGCAAACATTCCTTCAGTAGATGCCTGTCTGATAGTGCTGTAGCTAAATTTAAAGAAGTGATTCCATTGGCCTTTAATTCAATGCCATGTGTCAATATAACAGAGGACTCCTATGCTAACTTTAGTCCCTCCCAAATTGATCATCTAGTTGATAGTGCTGCAGGCTCACTGTGAACGACTCTCGATTCTATTGCCCCTATAAAAAAAGAAGATAATAAAACAAAAGAGGTTAGCTCCATGTAATTAAACCTCTTCTTAAAAAGCCTACGCTTGATCCAGGGGTTTTAGCCAATTATATATCTTTATCTAACCTTCCATTTCTCTCCAAAATCCTTGAGAAAGCAGTCGTTAATCAGTTATGTGACTTTCTAAACAGCAATAGTTTATTTGAGGATTTTCAGTCAGGATTTAGGGAGCATCATAGCACAGAGACAGCACTGGTGAAAGTGACAAATGACCTTTTGATTGCGTCAGACAAAGGATTTGTCTCTGTACTTGTTCTGTTAGATCTTAGTGCCGCTTTCGATACCATTGACCATTGTATCCTATTACAGAGACTGGAGCATTTGATTAGCGTCAAAGGACCCGCACTAAGCTGGTTTCAGTCATATTTATCAGCTAGATTTCAGTTTGTCCATGTAAATGATGAATCCTCCGTGCACACGGAAGTTAGTGTGTGAATGCCCATTTCAACGAAGTTAGACATGGCGGTAAATCAATCAATCAGGGTCCATAAGTGCCCTTTTGTCACCCCCTCCCCATTTGAATCATTGCAGCTCACTTAGGAAAAGCAGAAAGAGCAACCTTTAAGTTCCTTAACAAGTTAAAGTTATTAAGGAAATCACTCACCCAAGTTTCCTATATGTTTTTAAAAATGAAATTTTATGACTGTTCCATGAATATGTCAGAATACATTTGAATAAATTCTATTGTGGTATAATTTTTCATTAAAACGTGATGTGCTGAAGAAGATAAAATGCAAATGCAAAGTGATGATCACATATGTTATGTTGTGTGTTAATTTAGATGTAATGATCACATATGTTATGTTGTTTGTTAGTTTAGAAGTACAATAATGAGAAGTAGATGTTAAAAATAAAAATAATAAAATAATCCATAAAGACATATCTAATGTGATTTTCATCGCACCTGCATGAACCCATTTAATGTAATTCTCACTGTATCTTCATGAACCTGTGTGATCCACACTGCCCCAGCCATGAACCCAGCAAATAACTTAGATATGAAGAAAAAGGGAAAATACTGGTGCCATGTGGATTACAAGGACAGAGATAAGGTGCACCTGGCAGGGGGAACGGGTATGAACCAGCCACAGGCTGGTGGTGGCACTTGCAAAAAGAACTGATGCAGTGGTAAAAAAAAAGATGGATTAATACACTTTTTTGAGGCTGAACAACAGGCGGGGGCAAGTGTGGTCCCATGAGTATAAAAATAGAGGCACAGGCCAACATAGGTCAAAGCTCTTCAAGTGTAACTTGTGTGCACTTTGAGTGTCTCTCCTTTATTATC
The DNA here is from genome assembly GCA_031216445.1 of Lateolabrax maculatus. Classification (NCBI taxonomy): domain Eukaryota; kingdom Metazoa; phylum Chordata; class Actinopteri; order Acropomatiformes; family Lateolabracidae; genus Lateolabrax; species Lateolabrax maculatus. Next base: position 24,942,783 of record CM062197.1, on the reverse strand, counting down.
GATAATAAAGTTTTGTTGCTCAGTACTCTGACTCCTGTTGAAGGTTTTTGGACTCCAATGAGAGGTTTTTCCTGAACAATTGAAAACTGATTTTTTAATAAAAAAAATTTTTAAATCTTGGCATAGTGGACTGGGACTTAAGCTCCAGTGACCTAGGGCTTCAGTCCTTTTACACAACACTATGAATTTCCATTACTGTAAGTACCCTGCAGAATGTTCTGTTAGATTAAGGATGCAAACACAACCTTTGTCAAACTACTAAAGTGTCACGGGTAAGCAGGGGTAAGACCCAATCACACAGAGGAAAGAAAACCAGCAGGTATAGTACAGGGAGTTTAATCAAACAAAAAGGTGCAACAAAAACTTACAGGAGGGTGAGGCAAACTGAAGATCCAAAAGACAACAAAGTCCAGAGCAGGTAGGTGAAATAAGCAGGGTACAAATCTGACATGAACATAACACACAAGGATCTGACAACTAAACAAAGAAACTAGACTGGTATATGTAAGTGGCTTATTAGTAATCAGAGGCAGGATAGTGAACAGGTGAAGGGAGTTGGACTGATGAGGAAGGAGCAGCTGACAGACAGAGTGAGGTGTAGGCTGATGAGGAGTGGGGACAGGTGTGTAGACAGGTGGGGCAGTCAGGTGATTGGGAAAGGAGGGAAAGTCAGAGGGCATCTGGTGGAAGGTAAGGGGATGGCAGGTCAGGGAAACAGAGAAAGGGGCCCTGGAGCAGAAGTGGAGACAGGGAAAAAGGGTAACACAGAGTCCCAGAGCTAGAGCGTGACATAAGAAAGGTGAAAAGGAACAGATTGTGACATAAATAGCATTTAAATGCTCAATAAACCACTTGATGAAATATTACAGGGAATCATATTTAATTGCAAACATTACATCCAACATTTGAAAATTATCATATCCACCTTCAAATCCATGATATTCCAGGGAGGGAAAAACAGCCCTGGTGGAGCTGAGAACACAGGCTTGGTTAAGGATCCGGTTCTTCTTCCCAAAATGCCCCCTGGCCCAAAAGGTGAACTGCCTGTATACAGTCAACCTAAAGAGACTGATGAAAAAGAAATGTATTGATTAGATTTAGAATGACCACATGTATAGAGGCACAGGCCAACATAGGTCAGGTGACATTAAACTTGTTCTCCTTAACAAGTTTAATGTATTATAAATCTATTATTCCACCAACATGCAAAAGGGTGAAATTAAGATTCAAGACTACGCCTACTCTGTATTGATGATCTAACTAAAAAAGTTAATGGGGATGAACCTGGCTGAATGCCTGAATATCCAACATCAAACTGCTTACACCACAGTTTTTTGACCGTGGTATCCCAAACTTTACCATTAATTTCGTAACGTACTGCTTAACATGATGTAAACAATCTGGATAGAAAATGTTCATGTGCCATCATATATTCAGACCTCTTGTACATGTTTTGCATCACACTGGCTTGTCGGCTATGTGAACCAGAACAACTAACTTACCACAATTGTTAGCTAAATGCTGTTAGCGCCAACTTATTAACACTGGGGTTTAGCTAGTAATTTATACCAGGGGAGCGATATAAACAAAAACATGTCGGTCAGACAACTATATGTAAACACACTGTATATGGAACATTGTTTCATTGTATGCCATCATATTCCTGTCTCTGGCCAACACCATGAACTCTCCGGCAAGACGAAAGGTGGAGGAATCTGTTTTTATACCAATAGAGGCTGGTGTAATGTGACAGTGATGCTGCAACACTGTTCTCCTGTTCTGGAATCTTTCTTTATCAACTGTAAACCTTTTTACTCCCCCTGAGTTTGCTTCGTTCATTCTGGTCGGTGTTTACATCCCACTGCATGCCAGCGTGCCCAGCGCACACTCGCCGACCAGATACTGTGTGTGGAGCGGGCAAACCCAGACTCCTTAGTTACTGTCCTTGGCAACTTTAACAAAGGAAATCTCACACGTGAACTCCCCAAATACAGGCAGTTTATTTTATGCCCCACCAGAGAGGAGAATACTTTGGATCACTGTTACATTACAGTCAGCACTGCCTACCACCCATTCCCCGAGCTGCACTGGGACACTCTGACCATGTCATGGTCCACCTGATTCCTGCATACGGGCAGAAATTAAAGCTCTGTAAACCTGTTGTGAGGACATTAAAGCAGTGGGCCAGTGATGCTGTGGAAAATCTTCAGGCATGCTTGGTCTTTTTTGGGCCCAGAACTTTAACATATATTTTTGTAAATGTTTTTTTTTTTTTCATTCTTTGGGCAAATAAAACCCTCTTGTAGAAAATTCACCTGTCACTCTTCATGCCTGCCTGCTTGGTCCCACACATATGGTGGCAGTGGTGGGATCAGCCGGTTTTCTTTTCTTTTCTCTTTCTCCTCTTTTTCAGCCATGCAACGTGGAGGAAGGTGTACGAGAGAAAGTCGGGCAGAGGTTCAAGAGCCACATATTGGACCAGAAAACCAAGCAGACAGTGACGAAGGGATGGGGTATAGAGTGTATGGAAGGGCAACAGGCACTGAGGGTGAAGACATAAGGGAGCCAACACTGAGAGACCTGACTGCTATTCTTCAGGCCTTCATGGGTCAGCAGGAGGTCTGGGACGGGCAACTGAAAGAGGAAGCTATGAGACAAGAGGCACTTTCTAGAGCCAGTATCGTCCTAGGGATGTTTTCACTTACTTGGAAGGCAAAGAAATGGTCATTGAAACAAGTTTCATGCTCAGCCAAAACAAAAACAATTTTACCATCGCGCAAAATGATAGAAGTTATTTTGATGAAAACACATGTTTTCATTTCTGTCTGTGCAAATGAAGAGGCCAACACAATATTCAACTCCACAAACTCTTTACCCAGTTTGTGAGGTTGACAGTGGCTTGTGAATCCAATGCGAAGATATGCAAAGATTTCTGTATATTCTAGTGTTTCAAGTAAACACATTTTGACTGGACCAGCTTTTAAAGTCAAGCATTCCCAATGATAAGCTACTTTTCGTTTCTTTGCAAGTTATACTGTCAAATTCAAGTCAAGTTGTCAGGTGTCAAGTTCTATACTAGTACACATTATGAGAACACAGTTTATAATGTTGAGTAACAAGAGCATCAAGCGCCAGTGCAAATCATCCCCTGGTACCAGCTCACCAAATATCAAAGTGATTTGTGATTAAACACAGAGTTTGTAATGCATTTAACCCATTCAGTTTCCTCCACATTCAAGGTTGATGTCGAGTCATCTACCAAAGTAGTATAATGTTGTTCTTTCAGAACTGGTGATCTTAAAGTTAAACATGGGTCGTCTTCTGACTGAGTAATTCACTAAATAAAAAACACTTTTCCATTCTTTTAAATAACTCTTCTATGGGTGGGAGTAAGTTCAATACTCAATCCTGCAAGACTGCAAATCTCCCACAAATTCTGTATTGGTACTCCACTTCCCAAAAGTTTTGCTGTAATGGAGGCACACATATCTTTGTGAGTTGACACTGAAGGGCCCGTTTCAATATCTTGGCATTGAGATGAAGTACAAGGTGTTTCATCATTTAAGGACTGAGAATTATTGTGCTGTTGGTTTTCATGGTCGGAAGGGGTCTCATGAGGCACAGGTGTTGTCAGTAGGAGCATGTATTAATTAGATGTCTGAATCCAGAGTAACTTGAGAATTGTAAACAACATCCTATGTGACCACATTTTAGTCTTAAATTCTTCCCAGGATACATTCCACGAATTAGTTTGTTGTTTGGTTCAAAATCAACTCCCACCAACAGCAAATGTAAAACATTGGCTTTGCTTTTTCCTCCAGTTGCAAGTCCAGACACACCTCCATCCATCGTAGTATATGCTGGAAACTATACCTGTTTCAGCAGAACAGGTAGTGGTACCGATGTAGGTAACTTACCCAGTTACTGTGGGGTCTCTGTAAACATCACCAACAACTCTGGGAATTTCACTACCTCTGCTTTCATCAATCAAAATGTGTCTAGAGCTGATTTGTGGTGGCTGTGTGGGGACAATAAACTGCGTCCCCTACTGCCAAAACAATGGATAGGCACTTGTGCCATGGCCCAGTTAGTTATGCCATACCACTTACTGCTGATGTGAAAGATTTGATTAAAAGACTCCCCCATGGTCCTTACCAGCATACTAAGAAGCACTCCAGGAGGTTCATTCGATTCTCACGTTTATATAGATACTATAGGACTCCACAGAGGTGTACCTGATGAGTTCAAGGCCAGGAACCAAATTGGTACAGGATTTGAGTCCTTATTCCTCTTTATTACTGTAAACAAAAATGTAGATTGGATAAATTACATTTACTGCAACCAGCAGAGGTTTGTTAACTACACCAGAGATGCTGTCAAAGGAATTGTGGAACAATTGGGAACCAACTTCTCCCATGGCCTGGCAAAATAGGATGGCTTTAGATATGCTGTTAGCAGAGAAGGGTGGAGTTTGTAAAATGTTTGGAGAGTTCTGTTGTACATTCAATAATACTGGCCCTGATGGAAGCATTACCAAGGCTCTGGCTGGCCTTACTTCCCTAAGAATTTGCTGAAAATTCAGGCATCAGTGATCCCTTCAATAACTGGGCAGATCATTATTTTGGGAAAATACAAGGACCTATTCATGTCCCTATTTGCTTCCATTGCTTGTTTTGCAGCAATTTTAGTGTGTTGTGGCTGTTGCTGCATCCCTTCCTTACATGCATTAATTAACCGTCTCATTACCACCACCCTTACTACCTTACCCCTCACCCCTTACTTACAAACTAACAATAATTTGCCATACCCAAGCTCTGCTTAAAGAATATATTTTTATTGTACCACTGCTGCTATGTTGAAGGAGAAGAAGCAGTTAGAGGGTACGGAGCAGAGTAAGCGAACAGCATGCTAACAAAGGAAGTGTAGAGTTTCCTCCCCTTTAGGGCGCGGTCTCCTCGGATTGGTGGACTTGTGTGCCAAAGAGGCTGGGACCAGCCTGTGCACCTACAAGGGAGAGCCAAGTCTAAATCACGGCTTCCCCCATCTTTCTTTACAACCAATCAGATAGCAGAACCATACTATATGTTTTGCCCATTCTCCTCAATCAAGCTTCAGTAAGTAAGCCTGTGTCACTTGCTTGTGACAGTGATATGTTAAAGTTGTTGGTAATGATATCAACTAGGTGGTTGGCACATGTTCTAAGTACACGGCTGGGGAAGTTATCAGGCCCAGCACCTTTACTCATATTAAGTCTCAGCAGGGTTTGTCTTACATCTGCTGTGGATACTGACAGTGGCTGGTCCTCTGGAGGCGGGACAACTGACTGAAGAGCAAAGATAGCATAGAATGTGTTAAGCTCATCTGGTAATGTGGTCTCACACATGATGGGAATGCTCCTGCTTTTTGTATCCTGTGATGTTTTGGATCATCTGCCACATATTGTTTGTGTTGTTAGAATTAATAACATTTAAACTAACCATACCCAAGCTCTGCATAAAGAATATATTTTTATTGTACCACTGCCAGTATGTTGAAGGAGAAGTAGCAGTTAGAGGGTACGGAGCAGAGTAAGCGAACAGCATGCTAACAAAGGAAGTGTAGAGTTTCCTCCCCTTTAGGGCTCCTCAGATTGGTGGACTCGACTAAATCACGGCTTCCCCCATCCTTCTTTACAACCAATCAGATAGCTGAACCATACTATAAAACATTGTGTAATGTTAAGAGGAGGCCTCTTTTCTATGACGTTGGCTACAGACTAACAGCTTGCTGACTGTGGTTTACTAAAGAGAGGAGGTCCTTGTACAAGATGTCTTTGATCCTCCAATGCCTTAACAACATGCCAAACTAAAAAGGAATAGCCTCTCTCTGGACTTTTATTTTACAAATAAACGAACGCGTTTAACAGTGTTGAGGTCTCTCTCAAGTCTCTCCTGATGTCTCTTCTTTGCCTCCTTAAAACCAGCTATCAGTCTCACTGTGGTTATATGCCTCCTTGTCACCTGACTGAAAGGCAGCTTTTTATGCCTGGCCCTTACTTCTCCATTCATCCATGCTTTCAGGTTGAGGAATGATTAGGGCCCGAGCGCCAAACTGGCGCGAAGCCCTATTGAAATGCAAAGAATTATTATTAGGGCCCGAGCGCCAAACTGGCGCGAAGCCCTATTGAAATGCAAGGAATTATTAGGGCCCGAGCGCCAAACTGGCGCAAAGCCCTATTGAAATGCAAGGAATTATTATTATTAGGGCCCGAGCGCCAAACTGGCGCGAAGCCCTATTGAAATGCAAGGAATTATTAGGGCCCGAGCGCCAAACTGGCGCGAAGCCCTATTGAAATGCAAGGAATTATTATTATTAGGGCCCGAGCGCCAAACTGGCGCGAAGCCCTATTGAAATGCAAGGAGTTATTAGGGCCCGAGCGCCAAACTGGCGCGAAGCCCTATTGAAATGCAAGGAATTATTATTATTAGGGCCCGAGCGCCAAACTGGCGCGAAGCCCTATTGAAATGCAAGGAATTATTATTAGGGCCCGAGCGCCAAACTGGCGCGAAGCCCTATTGAAATGCAAGGAATTATTAGGGCCCGAGCGCCAAACTGGCGCGAAGCCCTATTGAAATGCAAGGAATTATTATTAGGGCCCGAGCGCCAAACTGGCGCGAAGCCCTATTGAAATGCAAGGAATTATTAGGGCCCGAGCGCCAAACTGGCGCGAAGCCCTATTGAAATGCAAGGAATTATTAGGGCCCGAGCGCCAAACTGGCGCGAAGCCCTATTGAAATGCAAGGAATTATTAGGGCCCGAGCGCCAAACTGGCGCGAAGCCCTATTGAAATGCAAGGAGTTATTATTAGGGCCCGAGCGCCAAACTGGCACGAAGCCCTATTGAAATGCAAGGAATTATTAGGGCCCGAGCGCCAAACTGGCGCGAAGCCCTATTGAAATGCAAGGAATTATTATTATTATTATTTTTTGTCCAAATGAATTCCATTTTTGAGGGACTTAACATGCATGAAAAGTCATGAAACTTTGCACATGCTTCAGAACTGGCGAAAAATTTGATATTTTAATGGTCTTGGATATGGGCGAAGAAAAATGGCTCTATAGCGCTCCCTACAGTGTCGCTAAAACTAAGCCCCTCGCATTGGTTTGACCTACACGCATGAAATTTGGTAGGCACATGTAACATACCAAGACTCACAGAAAAGTCTCTTGGTGACATGATCTGAACGCAACAGGAAGTCGGCCATTTTGAATTTAATGTCATAATTTTGTGTGTTTTCGGCTATTTGGGGGGGTCATATTTTAACGAACTAGTCCTAGACAATGAATCAGAACAACTTCAAATTTGGTCTGTGACATCTAAAGGCCTTTGTGAGCAAACGATACTCGGCTCCTCCGCAAAACTTTAACGGCGTGGCCGTGGCGGCCTGGAGAATTTCGATGCTTCGCCATAAAACAGGAAGTTGCTGTATCTCCTCTGTACATTCTCCAATCCGCCCCAAACTTCTCATGTTTGATAAGAGTCCCACCTTGAACTCATCTATATGTCAATATTGATTCATCGTCAGAGCGCCACCTAGTGGCAACAGGAAATGACACGTTTTATACTTTAACAAACTACTCCTACGAAATTAATCAGAACGTCATCAAATTTGGTCAGTGACATCTTACGACCTTGGTGATCAAACGATACTCGGGTTTTACACAAAACTTTAACGGCGTGGCGATGGCGAGCGTCCGTTTTTGATGGTTCGCCATAAAATGGGAAGTTGTTTTAACTCCACTGTACATTGTCCAATCTGCCCCAAACTTCTCATGTTTCATAAGAGTCCCCCCCTTAACACATCTATGTGTCAATATTGAAACATAGTCAGAGCGCCACCTAGTGGCAACAGGAAATAACATGTTGTATAGTTTGATGTAGTCCTCCTAGCAGGTTGACCCGATCCACTTCAAATTTGGCAAACAAACACTCTAAACATTGATGATGCAAAATACTGAAGATTGTAAGCTTTCATCAAACGCTGTTGCCATGGCAACACTTTGCTCGCCATGAAAGAGGAAGTTGCAGTAACATCACAGTACACTGTCCTGTCTGCTCCAAATTTCACATGCTTGATCAGACTCCCGGCCTGAACCCACCTGAACACCAATTAGGCATCATAGTCACTGCGCCACCTACTGGCAACAGGAAGTAAGCCTCATGTGGCAATCTTCATCCGATTTACATCAAATTTGCACGGTGTGCTCCGCACATGATCGGCATCCAGTCCCGCGGCCTCGACACACCCCGACGTGCACACGGGAGCGAGGGCCCGATCATCGCTGCTTGCAGCTTTAATTATTATTATTATTTTTTGTCCAAATGAATTCCATTTTTGAGGGACTTAACATGCATGAAAAGTCAGGAAAATTTGCACATGCTTCAGAACTGGCGAAAAATTTGATATTTTAATGGTCTTGGATATGGGCGAAGAAAAATGGCTCTATAGCGCTCCCTACAGGGTCGCTAAAACTAAGCCCCTCGCATTGGTTTGACCTACACGCATGAAATTTGGTAGGCACATGTAACATACCAAGACTCACAGAAAAGTCTCTTGGTGACATGATGTGAACGCAACAGGAAGTCGGCCATTTTGAATTTAATGTCATAATTTTGTGTGTTTTCGGCTATTTGGGGGGGTCATATTTTAACGAACTAGTCCTAGACAATGAATCAGAACAACTTCAAATTTGGTCTGTGACATCTAAAGGCCTTTGTGAGCAAACGATACTCGGCTCCTCCGCAAAACTTTAACGGCGTGGCCGTGGCGGCCTGGAGAATTTCGATGCTTCGCCATAAAACAGGAAGTTGCTATATCTCCTCTGTACATTCTCCAATCCGCCCCAAACTTCTCATGTTTGATAAGAGTCCCGCCCTGAACACATCTATATGTCAATATTGAGTCATCGTCAGAGCGCCACCTAGTGGCAACAGGAAATGACACGTTTTATACTTTAACAAACTACTCCTACAAAATTAATCAGAACGTCATCAAATTTGGTCAGTGACATCTTACGACCTTGGTGATCAAACGATACTCGGGTTTTACACAAAACTTTAACGGCGTGGCGATGGCGAGCGTCCGTTTTTGATGGTTCGCCATAAAACAGGAAGTTGTTTTAACTCCACTGTACATTGTCCAATCTGCCCCAAACTTCTCATGTTTCATAAGAGTCCCCCCCTGAACACATCTATGTGTCAATATTGAAACATAGTCAGAGCGCCACCTAGTGGCAACAGGAAATAACATGTTGTATAGTTTGATGTAGTCCTCCTAGCAGGTTAACCCGATCCACTTCAAATTTGGCAAACAAACACTCTAAACATTGATGATGCAAAATACTGAAGATTGTGAGCTTTCATCAAACGCTGTTGCCATGGCAACACTTTGCTCGCCATGAAAGAGGAAGTTGCAGTAACATCACAGTACACGGTCCTGTCTGCTCCAAATTTCACATGCTTGATCAGACTCCCGGCCTGAAACCACCTGAACACCAATTAGGCATCATAGTCACTGCGCCACCTACTGGCAACAGGAAGTAAGCCTCATGTGGCAATCTTCATCCGATTTACATCAAATTTGCACGGTGTGCTCCGCACATGATCGGCATCCAGTCACAAGGCCGCGGCCTCGACACACCCCGACGTGCACACGGGAGCGAGGGCCCGATCATCGCTGCTTGCAGCTTTAATTATTATTATTTTTTGTCCAAATGAATTCCATTTTTGAGGGACTTAACATGCATGAAAAGTCATGAAACTTTGCACATGCTTCAGAACTGGCGAAAAATTTGATATTTTAATGGTCTTGGATATGGGCGAAGAAAAATGGCTCTATAGCGCTCCCTACAGGGTCGCTAAAATTAAGCCCCTCGCATTGGTTTGACCTACACGCATGAAATTTGGTAGCTACATGTAACATACCAAGACTCACAGAAAAGTCTCTTGGTGACATGATCTGAACGCAACAGGAAGTCGGCCATTTTGAATTTAATGTCATAATTTTGTGTGTTTTCGGCTATTTGGGGGGGTCATATTTTAACGAACTAGTCCTAGACAATGAATCAGAACAACTTCAAATTTGGTCTGTGACATCTAAAGGCCTTTGTGAGCAAACGATACTCGGCTCCTCCGCAAAACTTTAACGGCGTGGCCGTGGCGGCCTGGAGAATTTCGATGCTTCGCCATAAAACAGGAAGTTGCTGTATCTCCTCTGTACATTCTCCAATCCGCCCCAAACTTCTCATGTTTGATAAGAGTCCCGCCCTGAACACATCTATATGTCAATATTGATTCATCGTCAGAGCACCACCTAGTGGCAACAGGAAATGACACGTTTTATACTTTAACAAACTACTCCTACGAAATTAATCAGAACGTCATCAAATTTGGTCAGTGACATCTTACGACCTTGGTGATCAAACGATACTCGGGTTTTACACAAAACTTCAACGGCGTGGCGATGGCGAGTGTCCGTTTTTGATGGTTCGCCATAAACAGGAAGTTTCTGTAGATCCTATATACATTGTCCAATCTGCCTCAAACTTCTCACGTTTGATAAGAGTCCCTCCCTGAACACATCTATGTGTCAATATTGAAACATAGTCAGAGCGCCACCTAGTGGCAACAGGAAATAACATGTTGTATAGTTTGATGTAGTCCTCCTAGCAGGTTAACCCGATCCACTTCAAATTTGGCAAACAAACACTCTAAACATTGATGATGCAAAATACTGAAGATTGTGAGCTTTCATCAAACGCTGTTGCCATGGCAACACTTTGCTCGCCATGAAAGAGGAAGTTGCAGTAACTTAACAGTACACAGTCCTGTCTGCTCCAAATTTCACATGCTTGATCAGACTCCCGGCCTGAACCCACCTGAACACCAATTAGGCATCATAGTCACTGCGCCACCTACTGGCAACAGGAAGTAAGCCTCATGTGGCAATCTTCATCCCATTTACATCAAATTTGCACGGTGTGCTCCGCACATGATGGGCGTCCAGTCACAAGGCCGCGGCCTCGACAAACCCCGACGTGCACACGGGAGCGAGGGCCCGATCATCGCTGCTTGCAGCTTTAATTAGGGCCCGAGCGCCAAACTGGCGCGAAGCCCTATTGAAATGCAAGGAGTTATTAGGGCCCGAGCGCCAAACTGGCGCGAAGCCCTATTGAAATGCAAGGAATTATTATTATTATTATTATTTTTTGTCCAAATGAATTCCATTTTTGAGGGACTTAACATGCATGAAAAGTCATGAAACTTTGCACATGCTTCAGAACTGGCGAAAAATTTGATATTTTAATGGTCTTGGATATGGGCGAAGAAAAATGGCTCTATAGCGCTCCCTACAGGGTCGCTAAAACTAAGCCCCTCACATTGGTTTGACCTACACGCATGAAATTTGGTAGGCACATGTAACATACCAAGACTCACAGAAAAGTCTCTTGGTGACATGATCTGAACGCAACAGGAAGTCGGCCATTTTGAATTTAATGTCATAATTTTGTGTGTTTTCGGCTATTTGGGGGGGTCATATTTTAACGAACTAGTCCTAGACAATGAATCAGAACAACTTCAAATTTGGTCTGTGACATCTAAAGGCCTTTGTGAGCAAACGATACTCGGCTCCTCCGCAAAACTTTAACGGCGTGGCCGTGGCGGCCTGGAGAATTTCGATGCTTCGCCATAAAACAGGAAGTTGCTATATCTCCTCTGTACATTCTCCAATCCGCCCCAAACTTCTCATGTTTGATAAGAGTCCCGCCTTGAACAGATCTATATGTTGATATTGAGTCATCGTCAGAGCGCCACCTAGTGGCAACAGGAAATGACACGTTTTATACTTTAACAAACTACTCCTACGAAATTAATCAGAACGTCATCAAATTTGGTCAGTGACATCTTACGACCTTGGTGATCAAACGATACTCGGGTTTTACACAAAACTTTAACGGCGTGGCGATGGCGAGCGTCCGTTTTTGATGGTTCACCATAAAATGGGAAGTTGTTTTAACTCCACTGTACATTGTCCAATCTGCCCCAAACTTCTCATGTTTCATAAGAGTCCCCCCCTGAACACATCTATGTGTCAATATTGAAACATAGTCAGAGCGCCACCTAGTGGCAACAGGAAATAACATGTTGTATAGTTTGATGTAGTCCTCCTAGCAGGTTAACCCGATCCACTTCAAATTTGGCAAACAAACACTCTAAACATTGATGATGCAAAATACTGAAGATTGTGAGCTTTCATCAAACGCTGTTGCCATGGCAACACTTTGCTCGCCATGAAAGAGGAAGTTGCAGTAACATCACAGTACACGGTCCTGTCTGCTCCAAATTTCACATGCTTGATCAGACTCCCGGCCTGAAACCACCTGAACACCAATTAGGCATCATAGTCACTGCGCCACCTACTGGCAACAGGAAGTAAGCCTCATGTGGCAATCTTCATCCGATTTACATCAAATTTGCACGGTGTGCTCCGCACATGATCGGCATCCAGTCACAAGGCCGCGGCCTCGACACACCCCGACGCGCACACGGGAGCGAGGGCCCGATCATCGCTGCTTGCAGCTTTAATTATTATTATTATTATTATTTTTTGTCCAAATGAATTCCATTTTTGAGGGACTTAACATGCATGAAAAGTCATGAAACTTTGCACATGCTTCAGAACTGGCGAAAAATTTGATATTTTAATGGTCTTGGATATGGGCGAAGAAAAATGGCTCTATAGCGCTCCCTACAGGGTCGCTAAAACTAAGCCCCTCAAATTGCTTTGACCTACACGCATGAAATTTGGTAGGCACATGTAACATACCAAGACTCACAGAAAAGTCTCTTGGTGACATGATCTGAACGCAACAGGAAGTCGGCCATTTTGAATTTAATGTCATAATTTTGTGTGTTTTCGGCTATTTGGGGGGGTCATATTTTAACGAACTAGTCCTAGACAATGAATCAGAACACCTTCAAATTTGGTCTGTGACATCTAAAGGCCTTTGTGAGCAAACGATACTCGGCTCCTCCGCAAAACTTTAACGGCGTGGCCGTGGCGGCCTGGAGAATTTCGATGCTTCGCCATAAAACAGGAAGTTGCTGTATCTCCTCTGTACATTCTCCAATCCGCCCCAAACTTCTCATGTTTGATAAGAGTCCCGCCCTGAACAGATCTATATGTTGATATTGAGTCATCGTCAGAGCGCCACCTAGTGGCAACAGGAAATAACATGTTGTATAGTTTGATGTAGTCCTCCTATGATATGACACGTTTTATACTTTAACAAACTACTCCTAAGGAAATGAATCAGAACGTCATCAAATTTGGTCAGTGAAATCTTACGACCTTGGTGATCAAACGATACTCGGGTTTTACACAAAACTTTAACGGCGTGGCGGTGGCGAGCGTCTGTTATTGATGGTTCGCCATAAAACAGGAAGTTTCTGTAGATCCTATATATATTGTCCAATCTGCCTCAAACTTCTGATGTTTGATAAGAGTCCCTCCCTGAACACATCTATGTGTCAATATTGAAACATATTCAGAGCGCCACCTAGTGGCAACAGGAAATAACATGTATAGTTTGATGTAGTCCTCCTAGCAGGTTAACCCGATCCACTTCAAATTTGGCAAACAAACACTCTAAACATTGATGATGCAAAATACTGAAGATCGTGAGCTTTCATCAAACGCTGTTGCCATGGCAACACTTTGCTCGCCATGAAAGAGGAAGTTGCAGTAACATCACAGTACACGGTCCTGTCTGCTCCAAATTTCACATGCTTGATCAGACTCCCGGCCTGAACCCACCTGAACACCAATTAGGCATCATAGTCACTGCGCCACCTACTGGCAACAGGAAGTAAGCCTCATGTGGCAATCTTCATCCGATTTACATCAAATTTGCACGGTGTGCTCCACACATGATGGGCGTCCAGTCACAAGGCCGCGGCCTCGACAAACCCCGACGTGCACACGGGAGCGAGGGCCCGATCATCGCTGCTTGCAGCTTTAATTATTATTAGGGCCCGAGCGCCAAACTGGCGCGAAGCCCTATTGAAATGCAAGGAATTATTATTATTATTATTATTATTTTTTGTCCAAATGAATTCCATTTTTGAGGGACTTAACATGCATGAAAAGTCATGAAACTTTGCACATGCTTCAGAACTGGCGAAAAATTTGATATTTTAATGGTCTTGGATATGGGCGAAGAAAAATGGCTCTATAGCGCTCCCTACAGGGTCGCTAAAATTAAGCCCCTCGCATTGGTTTGACCTACACGCATGAAATTTGGTAGCTACATGTAACATACCAAGACTCACAGAAAAGTCTCTTGGTGACATGATCTGAACGCAACAGGAAGTCGGCTATTTTGAATTTAATGTCATAATTTTGTGTGTTTTCGGCTATTTGGGGGGGTCATATTTTAACGAACTAGTCCTAGACAATGAATCAGAACAACTTCAAATTTGGTCTGTGACATCTAAAGGCCTTTGTGAGCAAACGATACTCGGCTCCTCCGCAAAACTTTAACGGCGTGGCCGTGGCGGCCTGGAGAATTTCGATGCTTCGCCATAAAACAGGAAGTTGCTGTATCTCCTCTGTACATTCTCCAATCCGCCCCAAACTTCTCATGTTTGATAAGAGTCCCGCCCTGAACACATCTATATGTCAATATTGATTCATCGTCAGAGCACCACCTAGTGGCAACAGGAAATGACACGTTTTATACTTTAACAAACTACTCCTACGAAATTAATCAGAACGTCATCAAATTTGGTCAGTGACATCTTACGACCTTGGTGATCAAACGATACTCGGGTTTTACACAAAACTTCAACGGCGTGGCGATGGCGAGTGTCCGTTTTTGATGGTTCGCCATAAACAGGAAGTTTCTGTAGATCCTATATACATTGTCCAATCTGCCTCAAACTTCTCACGTTTGATAAGAGTCCCTCCCTGAACACATCTATGTGTCAATATTGAAACATATTCAGAGCGCCACCTACTGGCAACAGGAAATAACATGTTGTATAGTTTGATGTAGTCCTCCTAGCAGGTTAACCCGATCCACTTCAAATTTGGCAAACAAACACTCTAAACATTGATGATGCAAAATACTGAAGATCGTGAGCTTTCATCAAACGCTGTTGCCATGGCAACACTTTGCTCGCCATGAAAGAGGAAGTTGCAATAACATCACCGTACACTGTTCTATCTGCTCCAAATTTCACATGCTTGACCAGACTCTCGCCCTGAACCCACCTGAACACCAATTAGGCATCATAGTCACTGCGCCACCTACTGGCAACAGGAAGTAAGCCTCATGTGGCAATCTTCATCAGATTTACATCAGATTTGCACGGTGTGCTCCGCACATGATCGGCATCCAGTCACAAGGCCGCGGCCTCGACACACCCCGACGTGCACACGGGAGCGAGGGCCCGATCATCGCTGCTTGCAGCTTTAATTAGGGCCCGAGCGCCAAACTGGCGCGAAGCCCTATTGAAATGCAAGGAGTTATTATTATTATTATTATTTTTTGTCCAAATGAATTCCATTTTTGAGGGACTTAACATGCATGAAAAGTCATGAAACTTTGCACATGCTTCAGAACTGGCGAAAAATTTGATATTTTAATGGTCTTGGACATGGGCGAAGAAAAATGGCTCTATAGCGCCCCCTACAGGGTCGCTAAAACTAAGCCCCTCACATTGGTTTGACCTACACGCATGAAATTTGGTAGGTACATGTAACATACCAAGACTCACAGAAAAGTCTCTTGGTGACATGATCTGAACGCAACAGGAAGTCGGCCATTTTGAATTTAATGTCATAATTTTGTGTGTTTTCGGCTATTTGGGGGGGTCATATTTTAACGAACTAGTCCTAGACAATGAATCAGAACAACTTCAAATTTGGTCTGTGACATTTAAAGGCCTTTGTGAGCAAACGATACTCGGCTCCTCCGCAAAACTTTAACGGCGTGGCCGTGGCGGCCTGGAGAATTTCGATGCTTCGCCATAAAACAGGAAGTTGCTGTATCTCCTCTGTACATTCTCCAATCCGCCCCAAACTTCTCATGTTTGATAAGAGTTCCGCCTTGAACACATCTATATGTCGATATTGAGTCATCGTCAGAGCGCCACCTAGTGGCAACAGGAAATGACATGTTTTATACTTTAACAAACTACTCCTACGAAATTAATCAGAACGTCATCAAATTTGGTCAGTGACATCTTACGACCTTGGTGATCAAACGATACTCGGGTTTTACACAAAACTTTAACGGCGTGGCGATGGCGAGCGTCCGTTTTTGATGGTTCGCCATAAAACAGGAAGTTTCTGTAGATCCTATATACATTGTCCAATCTGCCTCAAACTTCTGACGTTTGATAAGAGTCCCTCCCTGAACACATCTATGTGTCAATATTGAAACATATTCAGAGCGCCACCTAGTGGCAACAGGAAATAACATGTTGTATAGTTTGATGTAGTCCTCCTAGCAGGTTGACCCGATCCACTTCAAATTTGGCAAACAAACACTCTAAACATTGATGATGCAAAATACTGAAGATCGTGAGCTTTCATCAAACACTGTTGCCATGGCAACACTTTGCTCGCCATGAAAGAGGAAGTTGCAGTAACATCACGGTACACTGTCCTGTCTGCTCCAAATTTCACATGCTTGATCAGACTCCCGGCCTGAACCCACCTGAACACCAATTAGGCATCATAGTCACTGCGCCACCTACTGGCAACAGGAAGTAAGCCTCATGTGGCAATCTTCATCCGATTTACATCAAATTTGCACGGTGTGCTCCACACATGATGGGCGTCCAGTCACAAGGCCGCGGCCTCGACAAACCCCGACGTGCACACGGGAGCGAGGGCCCGATCATCGCTGCTTGCAGCTTTAATTATTATTATTTTTTGTCCAAATGAATTCCATTTTTGAGGGACTTAACATGCATGAAAAGTCATGACACTTTGCACATGCTTCAGAACTGGTGAAAAATTTGATATTTTAATGGTCTTTTCACATGGGCGAAGAAAAATTGCTCTATAGCGCCCCCTACAGGGTCGCTAAAATTAAGCCCCTCACATTGGTTTGACCTACACACATGAAATTTGGTAGGCACATGTAACATACCAAGACTCACAGAAAAGTCTCTTGGTGACATGATCTGAACGCAACAGGAAGTCGGCCATTTTGAATTTAATGTCATAATTTTGTGTGTTTTCGGCTATTTGGGGGGGTCATATTTCAACAAACTAGTCATAGACAATGAATCAGAACAACTTCAAATTTGGTCTGTGACATCTAAAGGCCTTTGTGAGCAAACGATACTCGGCTCCTCCACAAAACTTTAACGGTGTGGCCGTGGCGGCCTGGAGAATTTGGCGGCGTGGAGAATTTCGATGCTTCGCCATCAAACAGGAAGTTGCTATATCTCCTCTGTACATTATCCAATCCGCCCCAAACTTCTCATGTTTGATAAGAGTCCCGCCTTGAACACATCTATATGTTGATATTGAGTCATCGTCAGAGCGCCACCTAGTGGCAACAGGAAATGACACGTTTTATACTTTAACAAACTACTCCTACGAAATTAATCAGAACGTCATCAAATTTGGTCAGTGACATCTTACGACCTTGGTGATCAAATGATACTCGGTTTTTACGCAAAACTTTAACATCGTGGCGATGGCGAGCATCCGTTTTTGATGGTTCGCCATAAAACAGGAAGTTGCTGTAGATCCTATATACATTGTCCAATCTGCCTCAAACTTCTCACGTTTGATAAGAGTCCCCCCCGAACACATCTATGTGTCAATATTGAAACATAGTCAGAGCGCCACCTACTGGCAACAGGAAATAACATGTTGTATAGTTTGATGTAGTCCTCCTAGCAGGTTAACCCGATCCACTTCAAATTTGGCAAACAAACACTCTAAACATTGATGATGCAAAATACTGAAGATCGTGAGCTTTCATCAAACGCTGTTGCCATGGCAACACTTTGCTCGCCATGAAAGAGGAAGTTGCAATAACATCACCGTACACTGTTCTATCTGCTCCAAATTTCACATGCTTGATCAGACTCTCGCCCTGAACCCACCTGAACACCAATTAGGCATCATAGTCACTGCGCCACCTACTGGCAACAGGAAGTAAGCCTCATGTGGCAATCTTCATCCGATTTACATCAGATTTGCACGGTGTGCTCCGCATATGATTGGCATCCAGTCACAAGGCCGCGGCCTCAACACACCACGACGTGCACATGGGAGCGAGGGCCCGATCATCGCTGCTTGCAGCTTTAATTTTATTTGCTTTTTAATCATCACGTCATCATCACATTTGTTGACGTATGAAGTCTTGTCCTGTAGAGCTACTCTAGCTTCATCTGTCCACATTTTAACAGTTTTTAATGATAGTTTGACAGTTTTAATCAGCTGGGAGTAAGTAGGCAAGAGAAGCAAGAAAATGTCTGATTGTCCAAACTGGGGGTGAGGGAGGGCTTTGTAGCTGCCAGGAATATTTTGTATAAACATGGTCCAGAGTATTTTTTCCCATGGGGTGAATGTGGACATGCTGGTGGAATTTACATAGAATAGTTTTAAGGTTTCACCAGCTATAATAAAAATACTATTTGGTTGTTTGGTCATGTGACTGCTGAAGACCTCATTAAGAAATATAAACAGCAACAACAAAAACACTAGTGAATTATCTGGGCAGATAATATGGTCGGCATCTTAAGATAAATAATTAAACATCAGGAAAATATTGTCCATCCACTTTGACTGTACCATGTTATTGCATTATCATTTAATTATCATAACAGATAACTTTATTTTTAAGGGAAGGAGCTTATCTACACTCACTTCCGGCGATCAAACAACTAAATGATTTATTTTTTATTTCCCATATTGAATTAAATTTTTACGGAGCACCACTCCTCAGCCCTTGATGAGAACATTTTATGATAGCTATTATTTAATCTTGTCTTGAGCTGAAGGTTGCCATGGAGTTATTGACTTGTGTACAGTGACCGTAATATTTCATACACACAAACATAGGTCATTAGGTTCTTTATAAATTAAATGTTTATTCAGCTAATACATATATACATACAACAAACTACTAAATATACAGATACGCGGATAAATGAATGAACATACACATTGTAATGAAGGATGAGGGATCCTTCAATAGGATTACTGGTTTGAGTTGGTGAAGATTATGGGTGTGTGAATCCGGTCAGAGAATCACAGGTACTAGTGCACAGTTTGACCCTTTATTGGTAACCAGGTGCAGGACTTTATACATGTGGGTGTGGTTCTGGAAACAATAACAATATACGGTAACCTGTAAGTCAATATTCAACAATTAAACTTACTCAGTATAGATATAAAATGGCATTAAAACCAACGTAAAGTATTTAAGGCATTTATCAGGGCTTTCTGATGCACTATTGCTATACAGATGAATGTAACTGAAAATAGCAGTTCTGATTATTGCTTCAGGAAATGACAAATAGAATGATAACATAATTTCTGGCATACCAACTACCAATATACTAGCCCAGTGACCTTAGATGAACAGAACAGTCAGTAATTTACTAGTAAAGAAAACTAGGACATAATTATTTACGGTTTGGAGTCAATTCAATACTACATACAGCATTTCAGTGTGAGGTAAACAGGACTTGTTGTCCATTACTCACTTTCTGGCAGTCACGCATGGCAAAGTCAGCAAAAGCACATGTTACTGGCTGAGAATAGCTCCTCCATAGCACTAATTAGCATGTGGCAACCACCCTGACTCAGTGCTCTGCGACCAGCAGAGGGCAGCGTTAGTCTTTCTCACGCAGGATGAATACTAGACGGACACATGAATACAGCGATAATGAATGTATAAATGAATGAATTAATGATACGAAATGAATGGATGAAGACCACCAGACCGGACATTGATCTAAAGTTACGTAGGTAAGATACTTCTTATTAATCTAACACATCAGCCCAAAATACACAGGTTGTGATTGTGGTGGGGAATGCTCCCATAGGTAAGTGGGTGGAGTGTTATTGAACACAGCCCCAGGCCCAACTCCTCCCCAACCAGTTCCCTAATCAGGTGATATAAAGCACCTATTGGCCTATTTGCTGATGTGACAGTTATGTAGTGGAAGTGATCACTGAACATGCACAAGTCAGCCTTTGTGATATTCTATACTCATTTGACTTGGTTTGTGTTCCAGCTTTATCTGATGTGTTGTTTGAGCATATTGTGAGCCCCATTGTTGTCCTGCCTGCCTTTTTGAGTGAGTCTATATGTTTATACCACATACTAGAGTAGCACTGAGTAGTCATGACCTTAAAACATGATTTTAGTATGCAGCATAAGCCTTGGTAACTCCCATTTCTTTTTTAGGTTCACCTGCTGCTGTTTTGCCATTGCTGTGTTGTTCTTTATGGTTTTGTTTGAGTTATTTCCTTGTCTGAAGTGGCTGTAAGAACAAAATGGGTCATTTGTTTTTCTTTTTGTTTAAATCTTGTTCATTTAAGTGAAGCAGAGGGCCATCTTGCTGGGAGGCTAGGCATCTGAGGTGAGGTCCTTATACTTTATGCCTGAGAGTGAACACACTGGGACACGATTGTAGATTGTACACTTTGTGCTGTGAAGTTTGCTGTGTTGCACCTGAAGTGAGTTAGTGGTAGCACCCTTTGGCCCTCCTCTAGGTAGTCTGCCTCCCCACAAGTGGCCTCAGCTAAGCTGCTCCAGTTTTGTTTAGTTATTGTTGAATTGGCAGGGGTTAGATATCTAGAGTTTGATTGTGGTTTTAGATTTTGTATTGACTTTTTAAAACTTGATTAATAAAGCCATATTTTTATGATTTGGCTAATGCCTTTTCCTCCCCAGCAGCCCCTGCCTACTTGATTTTGATTATTTAAATAACACGTGATTTGCTGTGAAAATACATCTGTCTTATATCAGTTATCAATTCTTAAAACAACATTCAATTAATTCCCGGGGCGAAGTCCCCCAGGTGGGGTTGTCTGTCTCTTCTCCCCCTTTCTATCCATACACATTACACAACATTGTTCACCTAAATGTCTCAGACGGAGGAGGGTTGCTCTGAAGAGGAGAGGGTTCTCCTTCGGGAATTCTTGGGCCCACTCGGGTGTTGGCTCCCACATGGCAACCAGTCTAGGTCGTGTAGTCATCACACCCCTTCTTACAGCAGGCATTTTAACACACTAGGTTGAGTGTGCTGGTTTCAGAGCTTTTTCAGTGCTAACTTTTGTTGCCTTAGTTGCTGAGCGGCTTCTTCAGAAAGTTCTAGTTAAAGTTGCCAGATGCTTCTTGTCCAGGTCTTGGGAGTCTGGCAGGGGGGCTGGTCTTCTGTTTTTTCCTAAAGGATTAATGATGAATAAAGTTCACTAGAACTACAATTCTTACCATGTTTTTGGAAGCATGACATTCTCTGCTGCTAATTGATACCAAACATAGTATGATTAAGCAGACCATTGTCCCATAATAGCCTAATTAAGTAAGGATTTTAGAAACAAATGGCATACAACACCTGGTATATAGACAGTCTGTAACAAAATTAAACTAGACTGAAACTCTAAACTAAATAACTCTGGAATTTAGTTAGGAATGTAGAGGAGAGAACAGATGTGCATAGTTTACGAGGGGAAAGAACGGGGTTTTACCGCCCCTACACAAATTCCTTATCTTTATCTTGAGGTGAACCCATTTTTTGTTAGTGAGATTCTGATTGCCTCAACATCACGTGTCAAATCATGACTACAGTACTTTCAGGTGATTAGTTACACATGACAAGTTTCTGATGGAAACCAGAGCTGTTCTTCTGAAGTGTGGCACTGGGATAGTCAGTGTAAACAGATTGTGATTTGACACCCAAACTTTGTTGGTCAATGTCTGGATTTTTTGCAGGCCTATGTAAATCAAGAACTTGTCAAACAAATTTCCATTTGTGTCTTTGAATTACGACAGTGGCCTGTGTTGATCAGCAGTTCATGGGAAGTCTTTTTGGAGAGAAGTTAGTAAGTTGTCATTTTGTGGCAAATATAAAACTCTTGATCATATCAGCCTACATTATTATGAACATTATTAATAGAAAATATGAAAATGAAAATGAAAAATGAAAATGTTCAGAAAGGCTCTTGCAACGATGAGAAAACATTTAAAAACCAAAAAACTAGTCACTCAATCTTTGGACCGTAGCCTATTTGTTTACCAAATTTCACCAAAATCTCCTTCCAGGTTTTTGAGATCTCACAAATAAACAAATGTAAGTATGTAACCTCTGTGGTCTTGAATAATAGGAATATGAATTGTATAACTGATGACTTTAAAAATAATAATCAACCTGAAAACTGGGAACCAAAACATGGTGATGCTGGTTTCACACTAATGTCCTGTGTTATGTGAATGCTGTGCGAGATACAAGCCCAGTATGTAGTGTATTATCAAAACATGTTCTTTTCTCGACATAGAGCAGATCACAGTTAGGCAAATTGGCAGGTCTGGTAGATCTGTTAGGACCATGGCCACTTAACACAACAGCAGCACTTTTACCTCTGAGGGGTAATGTTCTGAAAAGGTGTGCCACTGTTTTATAATACAGCTTAGACAAAGCAAGGCAAAAATGATACCTAGCCCATGAGGCAGAACTGCAGGAGAATGACTCTGTCAGACTTGTTCCCAAGTCCTTTCAAAGAAAATGGTGTTAAAACCTGCAGGTTCTAACCTACAAGTCCATGAAATACCACACTGGCTGATTAACCATCAAGGTCCGTAAACTTTCTAAAGAATAGCAAACAAACAGTCTTTACCACACTTACAGTAAGAACTTGGTTTTGAGGCTCTTGATAAGCTGTGAGCAATCGATTGAAAGTTCCATGAAGACTTTCTCAATCACTTTAAAAGTGTACTTAAGTTCTTGTAAGGGCCATTTTGTTATTGTATTGTTTTGTTGAGCCTCCCACCACTTGGGGGCATAGTGTCACTATTAATTAGGCAAGAGGTCAATATAATCAGTGGGGTTATTTGTGACAGGTGTTGCTGACCAGGAAGAAGCAAACAGTTTTCGACCGTGCGTTAAATGAATGAAGATGAGTGTTATGACTTCTTTGTTTATGTTTTAGGAAATAGACCTATAACTGAGAAAGTGGTGCAGCTCTGTTTGTTTGTGGAAACCCTGCGTCTGTAAGTAATAAATTATCAAAATTGGAAACTGGACATTGTCATTTTTTTTGTACGCGTCTAAACAAAGAGATCAGCAACTGTGGTGGCTTTTTTTGATAGGCAACGTCACTACAAGTTCTTTTGGGTACTTAATGTTGAGGGCTTAGAGCATGCAGAACAGGTAGGCAAATGCAGTGGACAAGGTCTGGAAGATCTTTGAGAACGATGTCCTCAAAGACAAAAAAGTATTATGTTACACAAGCACCAAAGAGAGTACATAGCATGGATATGACATCCAAGTATAGTGCATCTGTGGTTGAGAGAAAGTTTTGACCCTCCTACTGTACTCACCAGACATGTCTTGAAAAAATAAATAGTGGTAGACACTCAAGGAATGTACTCTTTCAGTGTATCGCAATGTCAGATTTCTGAAAACCAATAAACAAAAGATTTTGAGAAAATAATTTTTGAAAAAATTAAACACTGGGCATAAATTGAGATTCTTCTTGCTGCATCATCTGCACATAGGAAGAGGATTGAGGTTAAAAAAGGGAGAGCAAATAGTTGACCACAGCAGACTGATCCTGCAATAGCTGGGGTGACATATGACTGATATGGAGTCATAATGGCAACCGGACGCTGCAGGCATGGGTACTTCCTAAGCGAAAGTACCCAGCTGGTGGATACAGGGCCTGGCAGTATATGGGCTATCTGTGCAGTACAAACGCATCATATACACATCTAAAAATGTGGCTGCAGATGCCCTGCAGCCGAACAGAGAAGAAAAGTTTTCTGTTTGTGTACCATTTCTTCTAAGGTTCTGCAGGAGGAAGAATTCTGACACCCATCGATGACACCGGCTACACAGTGGAATGCTTCATGGCCAGCAGGACCGCCCTGCAGAGTGTGTCTAGTGGCATTAAAGCTAATGTAGCTGCTAATGTCAGCCCTGCAATAAATGTTAACCTCAGCAAGGTTATAATACATTTTTTTGTTATCTGTTTTTGAGAAGTGTTTGTCCATTCCAGATGAATAAGGATATACTAAATATTAGAAACATCTCTCAGCATAACCCAGTACAGTTCAACAGGACCACAAACTACAGCTGACAATAAATGAATAAATCAACACCTTCCTAAAACATGAAATAAAGACTTTGTACAATATTAAACTGCATTACTTTGTATTTAGGTGTACCAAGTAAACTGTCAAGTCTACGTATAAATGGTAGACAGGTTAACAAAAAGCAACGTACAAAGCTAGAGAGACAGGCTATTATGGCATGTCTCCTCCATCCTCCCCTGCACCCTGGCTCTTCTTTGATGGATTTGCCTTCTCACATTCTTTATAAAGCATACTGCATACTTACTGTCTGATGTATAATTTCTCCTCATTCATTCATTCATTCACCAACAACCTTCCACAAGCTTTTTCCCACCACTGGCTTTTTATTTGTAGGCTACAGAATAAAAATAAGTTATATAATAATAATAATAATAACAATAACAATAATAATAATAAATATAAAATATGTATATAAATATATTTTAAATTAAAATGAAAAGAGGCAGGGTTGTGTTTAATATATTTAATTTTATTGTAAATATACATTACAGTGAAGATATCTGGAGTAAGTTATCGTGTATACAGTCCAGTTATCTTACAGTGAAGATAACTGGAGTACATTAACCATGTATACGGCAATATGTGTCTACTCCAGTGGAAATGGTGACATCATCAAGTATCCTACTATTCCAATTGCAGAATCACCATACTGCGTCCTCCCGTCCTAGGGAGTCTGAACTCCCGAGTCGAACTTGCCAAGTCCGAACTACCAAGTACGCAAGTCTGAACTTAGTGTACTTGGTAATGAGAAAGAGCTAGTGTCTCACCCATCAGCACTTTATTATGTACCTGGTATAAATCTGACAGGAAAAAGCTATTGGAATAAAGTAATTTCTGAATAATAAATATCTTAAATGATATTAAAAGATGAACCTACCTGTTCATCAACCTTGTCCAGGAGGTTTTGCCATCTTCAGACCAAAGGCTCCCTTTCTGGCTCCAGAAAGTTCCAGCAAACGGGGGGAGTACTTGTTAAGGCTGCTCTAAAAGTCCCCAACAGGTCATTGGTGGTGATTAGTAGAACTTGGCAACCAGTTGGTTATTATTAATGTTGAGTGAGTTTATCGGCATATTTCTTATTGAACATATACATTCAAAAGCAAAAATCCACCCATAAACAGTGTTAGATGGTAAGAAGGAAAACATAACTTCTGGTCATTAATTACCACTTTGAATATGAGAATAAATGTACAAAAATCGTAAACATTGTACTCCCCCAAATACTGTTCCCTTTACAAACTTATCAAGAGCTTCAACAAAAACTCCCTCTTGTTCTAGAGACTGTATATCCTTAATCAGTGGATCGTGAAACCTTTCATATACAAACAATTGTACATCAGAATTATTTCCAAAAACAGCTAGCTGAATTGAGTGTAGACTGTACTGGTCAGGTAAAGCTTCATGACTGAACACAGTTGTATCTTAAAAAATGTGCCTGTCTCAGTAGACTCTCTAAAACTTGAATTATTGAGACATAAAAAAATGCATTTATGGGTCCTATCATACCAATATTCAATTGGCCCAATCAAAAAAAAGTGTTTCTTGAAATATAAGTTCCTCCTGTGACCAGTGAATAATGCACCTTTCACTTGAGTAGTTAAAATTAGTGGATTTCTTTTGAATATTGTTTCAGGCAACAAAAGAACTGGCAGAGGAAGCGGAGAGGGGCATCTTTTGGCTGTGGCAGAGGAGGAAGAAAAAGTGTGAGGGAAACCTAACCCAGATGCCAGCTGCAGGGGAGATGTCACTGCTCCACTACCTGGAGATGTTCCAAGATTAAAGGAGTGAAACGTTGAGGATTAGTGATTCCTGGCTGACGACCCTGCAGCCGGAGGTGGTGCGACAGGCATGTATTTTGTTCAACTTACTCAAAAATCACATTAGTTTCAAGTTTTTGTTTTTACAGTGCACAGCGATAGGATTCAAATGCAGACTGAGGCAGGTAGCAGGATGATATTTCAGTGATCTTTAATGAATAAATGTCCTTGGGGGCATGACACCGGGGACCTCAGGCGGAAAGCGTAAGGAGCAGGGAAGAGACGGAACAGGTGGACAGCTCAAGTACTGGGAGGGTCTAACGGAATGCAGGTGACCACAAAAACAGTGCTTGGGTGGACGGCCAGAGGACTTTTATTTAATGTTAACCGGTTTACATCTCTGTGTATATGTATGTATTTGTGTATATGTGTTTATAGCGTATAGTCTGAATGAGCCCATGTGTGAATAGAGTAGGTCATTGTCTGGAGAATTTACAGCGAGTGAGTGGGCGCCTAAATCATCAGGGGGCAAGTTGGAGAAGTGAAATATGCAAAATTTGGGAGATGGTAACCTGTTTATAGGCTGTAATACAGATGGAGAAGGCAAAGAAAATTAGTTGGGTAAGAATGGGGGAGAAGAAGGTTGGTGGTTGCAAGGCGGTAATGAGCAGAGTACCTCTCAGTGTTGGTATGAAGGAACTTGTGAAGAATTTGAGGGTACGGAATAGATCAGTGAAAAGTGCTAAAAGAATGACAAGGGGTGTTGAGAAAATGGAGCCTTAAACCATTTTGGTTGAGTTTGAGACAAAGGATATCCCTAAAGTGTTATACTATGGATTCATGAAATACAGTGTAAGAGAATACATACCAAAGCCTATGAGGTGCTTTAACTGTTTAACTGTGTCAGAAATTTGGACATGTGGCTAAGGCATGCAAAAGAAAGAGAAGATGTGCTAGGTGTGGTGGGGAACATGAATATGGGAAGTGTGGAGAGGGCGTGAGACCAAAGTTGTAATTGTGGAGGTAATCACAGTGTTGCCTTTTGGGACTGTGAAATATTGAGACGAGAGGTGGAGGTGCAGCAGATAAAAGTGAAGGAAAAAGTTTCTTATGCAGAAGCAGTTAAGAGGGTTGGACAGAAAAAGCAGATTAAGGGCGGAGAACATGACAGAGAGTGAACTGCAGAAGAACAAGAGTGGAGAAATGTATGGAGGAAGAAGAAGAAACTGGTAACATTTATAGCAGGGGTGATAAATGCAACATCTGAGATCAAATCTAAACCTGAAAGGATCCAGGTTATTGTTAAAACAGCAGTGCACCACTTGGGTATGATAGGGTTGAAGTGGGAAGAGGTAAGGAGTGAACTCAGTGTACAGTCAAGTCAAAAATCAGCATGTGTGGGTTGATACTATTCATAATTTTACAACTTCAAACAGTTTGTATCCAGTAGAAGAGAGAAACCAGCACCGCTCCAGTGTGAATATGGCACCTGTCTCTTTGTGTGACCCTGTGCATGTGCATGTGTGTGTTCGTACAGGTGCCACTGGATGGGTTAAATGTGGAGAAATAATTTCACTTGTGTGATTAATAAAGTAAAATAAAAAAAAAATAAAAAAATAAAAAAAAAAAATATCCCAGAAAGGAATCTGTACTTGATCTTTCACTGGTTTTCAATAATATGGCACCAATGTGTGATTGGAATGTGTATCAAGACACGAACCATAGGTAGCAACCAGTCTTATGTAAAGTCAACATTTCTACAGCACTAACCACAGAAGACAGAGGAGGGAGATGGGTGTTTGAGAAGGATTAGGAGAAATTTCAGAAAGAAAGTGATAGATACCTGAGTCAAATTGATTGTAATATGGACATAAATGTATTATAATTCATTCCTAAAAGTTAAGGCAAAGTAAAGAGGAAAGCAGTATTGTGTATTTTTACCAGAGATTAACATGGAGAGAACATATAATAAATGTGGAGGATAAGTGGAAAAAAGTGATATATGTTATGAGATGTCTTGGAGGAGTGGGATGGGGAGCTGATGCTGCATCACTGTATATATATAATATGTGTAGGTGTAATCAGATCAAGGGTACAATATGGGAGTGTGGTGTATGGTTCAGCAGCTAAATCTGTGCTTGCAGGGCTGGATGTAATTCAGGTTTGGGCTTTGAGAATGTGTTTAGGAGCAGTGAAAACATCGCCAGTGTGTGCCCTTCAAGTTGAGGCAGGAGAAATGCTGCTGAGTCTTCGTCGGAAACAGCTGATGGTAATCTACTGGATAAATCTGAGGGGGTATAGAGATAGTCATCCAACAAAAATAGTGCTAGAAACCACCTGGGAAAGGGAGAGAGCATAAAAATTTGGTTTTGGCTGGAAGGAGCAGCAGCAAGAGACCTGGGAGTGCATGAAGAGGAGTTTTGTTCAACTGTAATAACTTTAATTCCTGTATGGACGCTATAAACTCTGGTGGTAGATTTGAAATTACTTCAAATTAAGGAAAAAAAATAAAAGTGCAGATCAGGTGAGTGAGTTTTATGGGTACGTGGAATATAAATATAAAGACTATGTGCAGGTGTTTACAGATGGATCCAATGATCCATAACAGACCACACAGGTTCTGCAGTTGCAGTTCCCAGCCACAGAGATGAGATGTACAGATGGACCTCAATTTGCCAAAGTGTATTTACTGTTGAGATGTACGCCATCCTAATGGCTTTAAATGGGTTGAACAAAACAAACCAAAGAAAGTCTTAGTCTGTAGTGAGTCAGTCTCTGCTCTGTACAGTCCCAATGCCAGGTACGCTTAGTAATCGTCAGGATTTAACCCATTAAATAATGTCAATACAAGCAAGAATAAGGAAACAAGGTGCTGAGGTTAGAAAACAGGAGACAGTCATGACTATTTTAAGAATAAGGCTCAGTAATCTGAACAGTACACTTTACATTGTAGGGAAGCATCCAACATCATTACCAGGAACCAGAATCTGTAGAGATGTGCTTGTTAGTTGTAGGAGATATGAGTCAGAGAGAAAGGACATGATGAAATACATCAGTAAAGAACAGACTCGAGTGTGAAGGAAGTGGATAAGTGGGCAGAACTGATGAAGAAAATATAACATACTGTAGGAGTTCGTTGACTCCACAAGATGGCAGTACTGCACAAAAGGATGCAAGCTGCCGATAAAACCCCAAGAAGAAGAAGAAGAAGAAGAAGAAAAAAAAAAAAAAAAAAAAAAAAAAAAAAAAAAAAAGAGCAGTTAGCGTTAGCGTTAGCGTTACAGTTAAGTCCTGCAGTAATGTTGTATTCAGTGTGAACAACGTCAATTTACATGGCAAGAAGAACAGCCACGATGCCTGCCTCCGCGTATGCTGGCTAAGATGTTAATAACATTGTGTTACGTCTACCTGTGGGTGCGCTTCCACAAGTGCTACTCGATGCTGATCCGCAATAGTCTGTCCAGACTGAACAGCAGCAGTAGCAGCTTCAGCTTCAGCGTCTGCTCCAGCTCGACCTCAGCACCAACCACAGCACCGTCGACTGGACGCCACACAGCGGCCCGCCGGCAGCCCAGCCGTCTTCCGACCGAGGACAGCGTCTTCCTCCAGCTGGGTGACAGGGCCGTCTATGTCACAGAGCCTCAGGTCTGATACTGGCGCCAGCTTTTAACATCGTTGAATGACGTGACATGACATTCACAGTCTGTGGATACTGCCCGGGCCTGTCACAGCCTGCTTTACATGTCTCATTTAGCTCCAGAACTACTCCCCCGAACCAGAGTTGTCGAAACAGCAGCAAAAGCGTTTAAATGCTTATACAGCATCACTATATATAATAGCATACATCTCAAAGGCTTGTCCAAGTCTATATTCGTGCACCCTCTTGGCCTCTTTCGATAACAGACGTTGATAAGCAAAACAAAGGTGAGATTTAAACATCCATGCTGTATCTTCAGGTTTTACAAGAGAAAATAATTCACGGTTTAAGACTACCTGGTTGGTTTGGCAAATGTACTATTGGTTAGAAATTCCCAACCTCCGCTGACCGCTTCCCTTAGCTTTTCCCTGCAGTAGGTGAGACGGTCCAAAGGGCCTAGTCCACAACCTCTTCAGGAAGTGCTGTTGCTGGCTTGTTTCTCAGACTTTTGCTAACCTCTCTGTGCTTTAATTCTATCAACAGTTTATTTAAATATTGTCAGTATTTCTAAAGCTACAGATCTTCTCTATGCATTTCCAAAGTTGGATTTCACATACTCATTTTTAAACATGCTCACAATAGATATAACAAAAGCATGTTGAGAAATTTTAACATGTTTAATCTGATACTTAAAGCCAGAGTAGCATTTGAAAAGTATAATTAATTCTACACAATTTTAGTGTATTATTGTTCAGTTTTTATTGTGATCAACAAAATTTCAATCACTTTCAAATGCAGCTGGTACCATTAAACCATTTGTCTTCTTATATCAAAATGGCAGCAGCCTAGATGTCATTGTGTCACCATCTACTGTAACCCTGCTTTTACACAGTCTCTTCATGACTTGATGTTATTCTGTGCCTTTGATCAAAGCATTTGATGACACCTGTCCCTAAGTACTAATCAATGTGTGACAGCCTTGTAGTGTTTGTAGTTATTTTCTGTTCTGTCTGTACTGTCCCCAGGCATGTGACGACCTCAGCAAGTGGACTGTGCTGTTGGGGTCCTCTCTGGTTTGTGGTCCACGAATAGAGAATATTTCATTTATCATAGAAGCTGCAGGACACAGAGTGGGATACCATTCTCCTCACACATCAAATAAGAAAGTAGGCACCACACATTGCTTAATAAGTAAAAAATTCTCAGAACAATCATTCTAATTTAATTTGATTAATTAGATTTAATTAATTTAGCACTAAACTTTATTGTTCCTTAATCTCATGAATAGTTTGCATCTATGTTTGAATGTTAAATTTTCCATTTTTATTCACCACAATTTTCTAAATACAAGCTTGTATGTTTGTTATATACATTTGTTGTATACATTGTGTATGTAAAAAGGAAGGAAAAGGCATATATATGTCATGCTAACGCAACAACAACTCTGTGAATTACCTGTAATTATAATATATCCATGTGCCAGTCAGAATTAAACATTTGGTCTAGATGAAACTGGAATGTGCATTTTCTGGAGGAAATTAGTGTGATAGCTGCCAGCTGCTGCTGCTAAGACTGAGAAATTTATAGCAAGTCATTTATTTATTTTTTTTTATAAAAAAATGTTTGTTTCTCCTCCTGGTGGTCAAACACTTCAAACCTTTACACAGTATTCCAGGATCCACAGTTGGAAATCTATCACTGGGGACCCAAGTAATTTCAACACGTGAAATGTTCAAAATTAATAAACTTTGAATAAACATGCGAGCAACAAGGGGCAGGCGGGGCTTCAGTGCTCTGCGGAGTGTCAGTGAAACAAGTGAGACTGATCTATTCACCTAGGCAGCGGGCAGGGTGGCTCATTGACACAGTCAGGCCCAGAATAGCTAATCAGGAGAAACAGGAAGATTCTCGGTGGGGTGGGCTCCTACTTGTGAAATCCCATCAAATTTAGCAGAACTGTTGGATGTTTACATGTGAACATGTAACAATATTTGGTTACAATTGCATGATGGACTCATGAGTCATGACAGTGCTTTTTAACTGGCCACATGTTTGCATATGTTGAGAACATGCCAAGGAAAAACTTGTGTACCATCGCCCAGCTGGGCCGGATTGGGGGAATAATTCATGCCTTGATTCAGCCATGGACAATCTCTGCACATTCACATCAGACCGTGAAGATTGTGACCATATTGTTGAAAGCATTTTTCTGCATTTCCTCCAGGGGTTTTCTCCTCTAATGCGCTCCCTCTCCACTCTACTTTTTTTTTCTTATCTCTCGTTCTGTTTCTCCTGCACCATCTATTTTTTTTCTCCACACTGGCCACCAGGAGACTGCGCGTCTGAGAGCACTGCTGGTAGCTCTTCTCAGTTTGTCTATGCATTTGTTTTTTTGGGAAGCGAGTCGCTCAATGAACTTTATTCTTCTTGTTACTGCGGATAAGTACAGTGTCAGCTAACCAGTGGTTGTGTTGTGTGCAGGTGCTGAAGTGGTCTGACTACTGTTTACCTCTGGCCTATAGTCCTGGCCAGCCATTCAGGGCGGTGGCTCAGGCCAGTGTAGATAACTTCAGTCGGCTGGGGGTGGCTTTTATCGAAGATCGCCTTCAGCTGGACAATGGACTTGTGCCTTCAAAGATAGTCCGTATGTTGCTTCAATTACATTTCATATTCAATTGCATTTTTATATCATCACCTCAGAATGAGGTAACGTTTTTGGTTTGTTAATTTATCTCTTGCAATGCACATTTAATTTAACGCGTAGCATTATGTTCTATTTTGTAAAGTTAATTTTGTGAAAGAATCAGTTCACCAGCAAGAATAAGTCGTAAAAAAACTTAAAATTCTAACTTTAATATTTTAATTTAATTTGAATGTATCAGTTACTTTTGCCATCTGCTGGACGTGTAAACAGACAACTGTTTACTAAAATGTTTGCAAATTAACTTTGTAAGGCATGTTCTTGTGCTCCCAGTTAGCCAAAAAAAATCCCTTAATTCAGCTTGAACTATTTTTATACCTAATTTACTATTACCTTTAGTTTATTAAGGCATTATTAACAGAAATACTACTGAACTATATTTATTTACAAAATGTAAATCAAATTGCACTGACATTTTTGTACATTTTTGTGACATTCCCATAGCTGTCGTCCTCCAAGAATCCACTCTCACTGAGCTGTTGGAGAAGCAGTGTCAGCAGACCCCAAAGACTTCACTATTGCTCTGTAGCACACAGACTGAAGAAACTGTCGCTGAGTCTTGTCACCTGTCAGTTGACCACCAGCACCTACAGTGCCGTAAAGGCAGCCTTCTCCTCTCCCAAGAGGCAAAGAGGAGGTTAGAGGAACGACGAGGGTCAGAGCCTCTCCGTAGCAGCCAGGAGCTGGGACCTGTTGGTGACTCAGAGGACCATTCCTTGGGGAACCATCACCACATGGAGGGCCATGGACACCACCTCCATCTGTCCAGCTGCCACGAATGTCTGGAGCTGGAGAACAGCACCATCCTCTCTGTCAAATATGCCTCAGCTGAGAACATTCCAGACTTACCAGATGATAACTTGTTAGGGCTGGATAGTGGGGATGAGACTCTGGATGATGTTGAGCATGATGCCAAAGGGTTTTTTGGTCAGAGCGGCGGATTTGACTGTAATAGCAAACCGCCAAATGTTCTGGTGTACACAGGTGGTTGCCAGGAGCGTTTTCAGACAGTTCGTCAGCTTTTATTGGAGTGTATAAACACAGAAAACAACATAATATATCCCCTTCTACCACAGCAGGCTTTGAGCGATCCTTGGCTGGACAACACCAGGCTCCTGGTACTGGCAGAAGAGGAAACACTGACCCCTCAGCTTCAGACACGCTTTCTCACTTACCTGAGCCAGGGTGGCAGGGTCCTGGGGCTAGCCTCCAGCCTGTGCCCTGCAGGCCTTTCTCTGGAAGTCAGGGAGAGGCGACGCAGGCAGGTCAGCAGGCTGAGCTTCACCAGGGAGGACAGTACAGAGATAGAACTGAGCTTGTTGGCGAGCGGGAAGGTCTACATCAGGGATACTCAGGGAGGAGGGGAGGTGGAGCTCTGGGGGGAGCTGAAAGGGGATGTGCCTCATCAGAGGGATATGGTAATAGTCAGGGTAACCCACGGAATGGACGGTGGGGAAGCTGTCCTCTGTCAGGTAAAGACACATGACATTATTAAATGTGAAGATTGTAGTAGTTTACATGGCTGAATATTGTTTAAAATGTTTCAAGGTTCAAAGATGAATTTGTCTTATGCAGCTCAGTGGCCACATTATTAGGTGCACCTGTAAAATCTGATGCAAGCCAAGACAACAGCTCTGACATTAATTCTACCATTACAAAAATAGCAATGTTCAGTTTTGATTGACACTGTCAGAGAGGTATTAACTAGCTGTGTGTTTATTATTGAGGTTGTAGTTCGCAGCAGTGTTTAACTGGACAGGATTATCTTGAGAGGTGTTTGTAATGTTTTGCCCACTCCATTTACAATCATGAGGGGGGAAGAATATTAGAAACACTTTAGACTGTTGGGACTGTCTCTTAAGTAAATCAATGTTTTGAAGCTGGTTACACATGCTGTACATTCCTTGTCTGCAGATCCACCTGGAAATTGCTCCTGACTCCCAGAATTTGACGTCAGGTTTTGATGAACTGAAGGTCAGCAACGCACTGCGTTATGAAGTTTTGACAGAGATCCTCACCTCTCTGGGCCTCAGTTGTGAGCTAAACCAGACTCCAGCCCCAAGCCCAATCCATCTGCTTGCCACCTCTCCGGTAAGACCCACGGTGCTCCAGGATTCACAGTCATTTGTATAATCACATTTCTGTTGGGACACATACAGTATGATCTTACACCACCCACAGACCTTACGCTGGTTCCAGGCTGAATGTTTATGGAAGTGTGTCTAAAATGGTGCAGATGAAGTCATTAAGGTAAAATGTGAGGGTGAAATAAGGGTTATGCTGTTGTGTGAATAATAACTATAACAAGATGGATGATGAACATTATTTAAGTACCAACAAATACTGCAAGTCTGGGAAACTTGTCTGCCTAACCATGACCTAAACAAAGAAACATGACTTGCTATTACACATTCGTTTTGTGTGACTCTTTAAATTTTTAACATCATCATCATTATCCATCATCACACCATTCATCCACTCATTCATTCATCCATTAACATAGACATATGTAGTGAGTACCAGATTGTTTTTTTATTAAAGTTAATTGTATGAGTGGCAACACAGATATACTGCATACTACACATGTGGAAACAATTTGGCTCCCTAAATGTATGCAAATATAGGAGCATATATTCAGCAGGCTTATAGCAGATCTGAGGGCCAATTCTAACATGTTAGGGCAGTAAATCTGTCTTTGATCAGCCATCACAGTGACTGACCGCATTGAGTGTGAGTACAATGCAGTTTTATTTTTGGAAAACATATGCCTATTGAATGCATGGTAAGCAATAAAAAGCTCAAAGAATATTTTTGGAATGATTGAAAAGTAATTTGAACTGTGTGTGTGTGTGTGTGTGTGTGTGTGTGTGTGTGTGTGTATATATATAAATAATTGGAATTCATATTTTCATAGTTAAAGTAGCCAACAATAGTCAACTCTCCTCTGCAGATGCACTGCCAACAACAACTTTAGAGAAGGCAAGGGGTGGACAGGGATGTGAGGAGTATCCAGCAGAGGAGGAGCACCTGGGGCTCATTATGTGCAGTTTATGTTGAGAGGTGCTGATTACATTGCTGGTATTCAACTGATGGTATGAGACTTTTACATTTTGCCAGATATAATAGGATCAGATGTGGAAAGTATCTAAATAAATCTACTTTAAGTACACTTTTTTAATACCAGAATCACTTTTTAAGATACAGGAAATACAAAATTATGAATTAGTAATTAAATAGATTTAAATTTTTTAATTGGTTGTCTTGCAATCATACATTTTTGGTAAAAAGCAAGTGTATGTGGCATTCGTGCTGTAGGGCTGTCACTTTCAGTAAGCAACATTTGAATCTATGAAAACTAAGACATAATTATATCAAGTTCCTCTTCTCCATGTTGCGTAATCCTAAACTGTGTTGTAGTATTGATGTTATTGAGCTCATTTACTGTGCCTTCACTGCCTCATTTGTGTGACAAGCAAAGTAGGGATGCATTGGCTGATATAGTACAAAATATCCATCTGATATCAATTCTCTTTTTAACCTCTGTGTGTGGAACTGATTAAAATCATTCTTCCATGTGTAAGTGAGGTTAGGCTGTAATTATGCCACATTTATCAATTAAGTGGTCTCAAATATCATCAAATATCATAGCATACACTCATACATCTTTTAGGGTTTTTGCAAAATGTAAAGGTCCCCTCTAGACATGTTTTAAGATATCTAAAATGTTCATCTCCTTAAAATAATTACGTAGTTAAAAATGATTAAAACTTCATCTTCTCTCATTTGATAATTCAGAATCTATAAATATGTAAATGTTTTCAATTCAAAAGTTAAATTGCTAGAGACAAGGTGTATTCCACTTCACTGAAAAGTTCCTTCAGTGTATGTGCACTGGAAGTTTAAAGTTTACACATCACGTGTTCCATGTTGGACCACGATTGGCTTTCACACTAGTTTTGACGTCACAAAATCTTGCTGGTATATACGTTATGTCCAGATGTTAAACTGAGATTTAAGTGAGCACAGAGAAACTTTCTCCCTTAGTATGAAACTCTGCATATACATCATTCTGCACAGTAAAGGTCCTACTGAATTATCAATAGGCAAAACATGTTTTTGGATTGCATCATTATTATTAGAAAAAAAGGATAAGATCTTTTTATTTCAACTCCTGAAAAATGGGAGCAAAAACAAAAGTGTTCCGTTTATATTTGTGTTCAGTGTATGTTTGGATTACTGTGTGACCTTTGACCCTGCTGCCCTAGCCACTTTTCCCCAACAAGCAGCAGGCTGATGGAAATTGGGGGCTGCAGAATTGTTTCCAGATTGTTGTGTAGGTTGAAGAGAAGAGCTGAGGAATCTGTACCTCAACATGTCTACAGAATAGCCTCTCTGCTCTGAGTCCTATGCTTGGATATCCTTCCAGTAGTTTTTATTCAGTCCTAAAGTTTTCAGGATGCTCTGGTCTTCAGTGGACCAGCATGTATGAGGGTGGACGTTTCCGTTAGTTCTTGTTGTCAGGCACTGCTACTCACTCTCAGCAGGTTAGTAGCTATTTACCTGAATAAGTAGAATTGGCAAGATTCATTCCCATTCATGTGACAAATATAAGTAATATTCTCACCAGGACTTTGAAGTCAACATTGGAGCCCAGAAATCAAATCTCTGTAATCTTGGCAAGGTATGTCAGGTGCTGGGCTTTGGGAAATGTACAAAGGCAGCAAAGAGAAGAAACGATGACGTACAATGACTGGAATAAACTAGCTGGGATTAAAAAAATGTTAATGATAACACATTCCTATTATGGCTTATTAAATTATGGCTTATTAAAAAAATGTAATGATGTGCTGAAATAATGACTCAATTAATGAATTATGTGAACAATGTAAGTAATCAATTTTTCTCAAACAAAAATTAGAAACCTCTGATTGCATCTTATCGAAATATATCTGTGGGGTTGGGACTGTTAGTCGGACAAAACAAGCAACATGTGGACGTCACCTTGATAAATAATTTTTAACTCTTAACACTTGGTAGACCAAATGATTAAAAATAATCCACAGATTAACAGATAATTAGTAGCAACCATATATTGTTGTTGTTACTGTTAAATTTAATAAATTGTATTTTGCTGAAATTACCCACATGATTTTCGTCCAGGTGAAAGTGTTTTTTTTTTTTCTTTACAATATTTTTGTCAGAAAACCATCTATCTTGTTTAAAGAATATTAATTAAAAAAAAAAAAGAAAAGAAACTGTGCTAATAACCACATAACACAACTTGACTGTATAACATGACAGACTCATATCAAGAGCTCAAACATTTATTTTGGTGTATAAATATTGGCTGATAAGTAACAACAAGAAATGTCTTTACAGAAATGTCAAAAGACACTGTATGTTTGAGTTTTCAAAACAGTGTCTCCATTACATTGTTTGTCCACTAGATGGAACTGACAAGTTAAATTTTACGCTATAAAATGTTCCCTTGTGATCTATGACCAAATTATATAAAATCCTTATTAAATGTTTATTTAAGCTTAAGTTAGCAACTTCAAACATGGCATCCATTTGCCCAATATGAACTGCTGATCAGTCCTTTTTAGATAAATGATATGTCTTCTTACAGTATTCAAATGCAGGTGATAAACCATCCGGTCAGTTAATATCTAAAGGCAGATGATAAGAATTAGATCATATACTGTGTCCATGGAGAATCATGACCACTTACAACTGGCACAAGTCACAGGTATAATATACATAAATCTCACTTTTCTCTCATTTTATCAGTATCTCTCCACTTGGGGAAAAAAAAGGGTCAGTTGTATAGTTTTAAAGCTGTGTGGAGCCAGGGTAACATTCACAGTACTGATTCATGCCACTGCTATAACTCTAAGGTTGATAGACTGATGTAGTCAGTATTGTAGCAGGACTCCTTGCTGGTGATGAAAACCTTCTCCAGCACACACCAGTGTATTTAGTGTGGTGGTGATCGGTGCTGCTGACTTTATCACTGCTCAGTGGGTGTTCCTGTTCTCTGCCATAAGGTGGCAAATCTCCATTTCCCTCTGTCTGGAAATAATGTGGGTTCTTACGTTAAATAGAATCAGGACTGGAATTAATTTGTTTGTTTCTTTTTAATTATTATTTATATGTTTTACTTGTATACGATTCATTCAAGAGCAGAGGCCTGTTGTGTGTTAAAGCTTGTTGGAGTGTCCTAGTTGATAGATGTTATTCTCTTTAGTAGCAGTTATCAATACACAGTAAAATGTGCCAAACGTTGGATGAGCATTCCTATGGTAGCCCAGTATTCATGTTAAATGATGTTTGATAAGTAACTGCAGTGGGTTTTAGGCTGTTTTGTCATAAATCAACTGGGCCCCATGACATGCGACACCATTCTCTAGCCTTGACCTAACCCAGGTTAAACTACACAGGCTGACCCAACTGGCTTGATAGGCAACTTCATCTAAATGTCATAGCCCACTCACTGTCCAAACTACCATCAATGCATGTATGGTTCCACTCACCAATAGCTACTGGTTAGTACAAACACTGGTATTCAAGACTTTTCTTGAATTATGTGACCCTTGACCTGTCGTACCAGATAAAGAAACATGGTATCAAAATTAAGTTATGTAGGAGTGCAGGCAAGTCTACAAGGCCATCACATGGGCACCCTCTCAATAGCTGGTGTTTGGTTGAGTTGGGTCCACGACACTGAGAAGGCTTAACAGCACAAAGCACTTTATAACAATCAAAGTAATGAATACATGGATGGGGAATTTAAAGATAGATTGTGGCAGGTGATTGCAGAACAGCTTGGAATAGGCTTGGGCAGTATCAAGGTTTTACGGTATACCAGGGTATTTAGTATAGTTTTTAATACCGCCAAAAATACAGACACTCCTCTGTCTATTAATGTTGCTGTGACGCAGTGGATTTCGGAAAGAAAAGAAAGAAAAGGCTATTGTAGGTGCAATAGGGATGTTCAGGTCAATTATAATAGAATCAGTAAATTATAAAATAATTATTATTTTATAATTATTATTTTATAATTATTGTTAAATATCATAACCGATTGAAAATTGATGGCAAGTGAATTAACCTAGTCTAATCAGTTTCATAAAATGTACTAATCTATAAATTTGAAACTTAATAATTAAATTAATTATTACAGCCAAAATTACCACGTTAAATAGCTAGTAAAGGTTGAAGGATTTTGGAGATCTAAATAGTAGAGGTTGACAGCATTTAAACCAGCATGTGTATTCAAAAGCATTTATTTAACAGAGGAGTAAATAAAACACACAATATGTAATCTAATTAAATACTAAAGAACAAAAGTGTTGTGTGTGTGCGCACGCACACACCCAACTGTCTTTGTGAGAACCAGTTTGAGTTTTACACATTTTTTTTTCACTTTCTGAGACACTTTCAACGGGCTGTTTGAGGGTTAAGACTTGGTTTTAATTTCAGGTTAGAATTAAGTTTAGGTTAAGGTCAGGGTAAGGGTTGGGGTCAGGCATTTAGTTTTGATGGATAAGGTTAGATGGATTAAGGAGCTAGGGAATGCATTATGTCAATGAATGTCCTCACAAGTATAACTGTATAAACGGCTCCAGGTTAGGAAAGAGGATGGTTAGTTTGCATGCATGATATAATAGTCCCTGGATGTAACTCCAGCTCTATAAGTAAGTGCGTGAAGCATAACATCAACTTAGCAGTGGCTACCAATAACGTAACTATGACAATACATCACAATAATAAAGCTCAGTGAACAATGTTAAATCAAATCAATACATGTACACTGACAAAGTTTAACAGTCCTGTGCTTAGCCGTGTACCGTTGCTATGCTGTATGCCCAATTAGTTACCAGTCTGTTTTGTTAGCAGGCGATTCTCTTGGTTGTTGTGGAGCCCGGCTGGGAGGTGTCCCGATTCTGATGGTGAATGCAGTCTTTGCTGTGCAGTGTTCTGAGTGCAGGTTGAAGGAAACCAGTCCCTCCTTTGTCCTCCTTGCCGCTATCTTGCTTTGTTGCTCTTGCGCTTGTAAAGTTAGCCGGCAGACTTTGTGTGGTAGAGGCTGGTGCTGAATAAACTCGTTTATTCCTACCTTAACTTGTCGACATGCAATCATCCGTAAACTTGGAACGGGAGCTTTGCACTAAGTAGCCTGCAAAGTTTTGAAATTATGTCAATGTACACCAGTTCCCTAACGCCAAGAAGATAACGATCGGCATGCTCAGTATGTTTGGATTGACATACACATGTGAATCAAGCTTTTCACACATGAACTCAATAAAAATCAATGGTCCCATGGAGCTTGGTGTGCGGATCCTGAGAGGGTCTCTTAGGAGGGTAAGAGTGTTCATAGACTTTCAAAACCCTTTGGCTTTCCTTGATACTATATATGAGAGATATGGATTCCCACCGGAGGGAATGACTTATCTGTGTCAGCTTCTTGAGCCGTTTGTTGTCAGTGTGGAATCGGAATCGTGCGCAGACTGTATGTATTGCCTTGCGTTACTTTACATTATTGCAGACGTCCAGCTCCAGAGTTAAGTCCTGTGTAGGAGAGGCGCCTCCTGTCTTCTTCTTTTAATTTTTTCCCCTGTTGGCTACAAAAATGTTGAAGCCATTTCTTTGTGCTTCTGTATACAGATATCATCCTACAGCAGAGACTGATTGAAGCACTAAAGCCATGTACTTTTTGTAGTATAAGATATGAAAGTAAGCCTACTTACAGCTGTAAATTATGTTTTTATATTTATTTTTTATTTGCTGAAAGAATAAGGCTAAAATTGTCATACATGCATAAGAAAACATCTAAGCAACACATTAATTTAGTGGAATACACAAATGTAATAATGGTCAGATACTCGTGCCCTAATGATGGGCAGTGATATTATAAGTGTATTAACTTACGCATTCACACAGTCTGCAATCTTTTTTTTTTTTTTTTTTTTTTTTTTTATACAGCTGTCCTTCCTACATTTGGCTGCTACAACTGTGTTGCTTTCAGCCTGGACTGTGTGTTTAACTTCTTAGTATTTGTCTAATATTATAGTTTGCTCTTCGTTTATATAATTTGCCGCTCTGCTGCCAGTAGACTTGTCCATGTTTGCGATTATGCTGCAAATGCCGCCCCTTTTTTGTGAACACTCTCATGGCCAGAGTGGGAAACCCTGGGTTGATTTACTGAGTTGATAACCACTTTCGTGTAACCACTTAGCGCGATTGAGTTTGTTAGGTTATGTGAAGCCAGATAACAAAAAGATATCCTGGTTATGTTGAACCTGCTTTGTAGTACAGGGCTCTGGTGGCGAAAAACAAACAAATTGTTATTGGTCACTGTTATTGCCACTTGTTATGGTTCTGTTGAAAGCGCTTTATTTATTCTGTTTCTGACTCATAGATGTGACAAAAACATTTCTTTTAATCTTAAAAGTGGAAAAAATAAACTACATTCATTTGTTAAAAATTAGTCATTACCAAAAGCTAAAAAAAAGGTTTTAAATAAGCTGCTGAAAATGTCTGGCCCATCTACATTTCCTGGTTTTAAAATCTGGCCTAATTGAATTTCTAATTGAATACCGTATTCTTGAATACTCCTTTTTCCAGCCACAAGGGCATATCTGCAGTTGTCTTTCCTTTAGCTGATGCTAGTGACTGCTGTGACTTTTAGAAAGGGCCAACCCTCAACATGTAGCTGTGGCCTCCAGAGTAGATTGACTGTTTAGCTAGCATGTAGGCTGGGATAAAATAAGATGAAAAAAGGGGAATATTCGTAGTAGTACTGATAGCAAGGAGAATACAGTGTCATACTCAGGGGCTTGTCACAATGTTAGGATATTGTTTTTGTCTTTGTTAAATTGCAAAGCTCATTAGAAATGTTATTGTGGAATACAGTACAGTCAATGAGTAAGGTCTATCCGGTTAGTTATGTGTGTGGCCATGGTTTCAATAGTGCTGCTGTTGTATACAGTAAGTTAAGTTGAAACATCCTTGTCATATCAGACTTTGACAGGATTTGTAACAGACTGGTCCCAGTGTCAGTGGTTGATGGGAAATATGGCTCATCTAAACTGAGTTTATGATCCATCTGTGAAATGTCAGTATCACATTCTGTTCAAATCATATCATGGTATGTCTTGTGAGGATGATGTAATGTTAATGTCAAATCTAATTAAATCAGCTTTTATTTATGTAGTACATATTGGGCAGAATTGCACAATAAAGTTATGAGACAACTAGATCATAGTAAAATCTAATAGAGGGGAAGCAAGTCCATAACAAAATAATATATTCACCATATAAAGCACAGAGTAAATGAAA
The DNA here is from genome assembly GCA_031216445.1 of Lateolabrax maculatus. Classification (NCBI taxonomy): domain Eukaryota; kingdom Metazoa; phylum Chordata; class Actinopteri; order Acropomatiformes; family Lateolabracidae; genus Lateolabrax; species Lateolabrax maculatus. The sequence goes on along the minus strand of CM062197.1, from coordinate 24,899,952 downwards.
CACATTAAGACAACATGTTTTGTGTGTATAACGACACTGGAGAGAAACCTGATTAAAGGCAAGTGACCTGAAGAAAGCAGACTGGGACTGCTGCCTAATTACACCATGTCATTGATTAACCACACATACTGTTTAACTCATTCAGCACATTTATTTGAAACTGAAAATCAACTACATTACATCTCTTATTTTGACAGCTGATTCTGAATATGAAATGTCTCTATATCAGGCACTCATCATCTCTAATTCTAAGCTTTTATAAAGACCCAGTCTAACATATTCGTAATGAAATATGTGGTTATACAAATCTACAACTAATCAAGTACAAAATTCGCCATAGAACACACACCAGTCAATACAAAGGGCTCGTTTGTGTAAGCATATACATATATATGTGTTCAAACCATTAGTCGACTAGTCAATGCACATTTATGATATTACATTTATTATTTAAATATACATTTCTTTTTTTGGGGGGGGGGGGGAATTGGTCTGAGTTCAAGGCCTGAGAAAGAATGTTATAATCAACATTGTTAACACTGTGCTACTTTACAGAGAAATTCAAGACCATAATACTGAGCTTTTAAAATACACATTTTACAAGCTCAAAGCAAGCCGTAGCAACACTGGCAAAGATTCTGAAGGTTTAGAATTTGTCATCTTCTTGGGGTCATCCTTTACCCCCTCGAAATGATTCCACACTTTAGATTTACTGCCTGACTGTAAATAACTCATCTAATAACCACAGGGACCATTAATACCACAGGTCATAATGGTCCCTGACAGATCATGGTCCAGAATGGTCCATAACAGACATTATGACTGAGGTTGCCTCCTCCTGTGTCCGTTTTTCCAGATTAAATGCCCTCTAGCATTTCATACATGGTCCAGCCATATAGGTTTTGACCTAATTTTTACAAGGTGCAGCTCCCAAATGGAATTTTAGTTTGTTTGTTTTTTCCTTAGTAACATATTTAGGGCATTCGATCAATTGCAATTTATAATCTAATTAATTGCATGATATGCTGATTGCTTAGAAAAGCCCCCAAATAAGAATATTTCAACTCTAAAACATGACATTATTGTGGCACATGACTAGACATAGAATAGACATTTTAAAAGGGGGCATTAGAAATCACTAAATTGTTTTATTTCCAATCAATTTTTCCAATTTTTTTTATTTTTATCATTGAACATTTGCCTTTCACCTATTATAGCCTGTGATGTGGCCTTGACAGTTTTTTTAAAATTTTTTTTAAATATTTAATATAAGCTCATCAACTCAAGCAAAGCTGGAGTGTGGAACCTTTGTCTCCCCATTCTGGCAGTGATCCCTGGAAGCAACAAAAATATAAATATATAAATAATATAATATAAATAAACTTGTGGATCGGTGAGAATTTCAGCTCCTCACTCACAGAGCTGTTCGTTCTCTCCACTCCCCCACTCAAAGCCGCTACAGGCAGCTCCGCTCAATATCGCTCCAAGTTCATCTCAGATTTCACCCTGCTCCTCTCAAATTGCTTACAACTTGCAAAAAGCTGCTTTGAATCATTATTTAAGCTTAAAGGGAACTCTAAGCTAATCTGCTCTAAAAAAAAATCCTCTGCTTGCTCAAGCTCTGCTCACATGCTCTGGCTATAACACATTAGACAGAAAATGAAAGTGTGGATTTGGCTGTAGACAGTGTAGCTGTAGAGAAAAGACTACAATATTTCATATAAATGGAACAACTGATGGTATTATTGTCCTTCTTTGCTCCTCTGTCTGCTCACAGGAGGCCAAGGCCAGCTTCCTGAACTGGCTGCAGACACGTGCAGATAAAAATGGCCTCCTCACATTGTCTAAGGCCTCCCTTAGGATGGTGTCCTGTTCTGAACTCCAGGATGGTCCTTTGCTGCCTGAGGGCTCTCTCTCCCTGGTCACTGAGTCTTCAGAGTCCCAGAACTGGGCACAGTTCAGTATGGAGACCTACGGCAAGAACCTGAAGACCAGCCTACTGGGCCACACCCTGCTGTACGCTGAGGTCATCACATCTACTATGGACCTGTTAGACGGGTAACACATGTTCCTCTGAACCTGTTAAATGTTTGAAACATATTGAGGTTGTACACTGAGGCTGGCAGCAGCTTATTATCACAGGCAAAATGGTGGCTTTGTGGCCAAAAAGATTGTGCTGCAATGTGCTAGCACTGATTGCTGCAATGTACACAGGCTAACCATCTGCATTACACAAAAACTGCTTAAAAAACAGTCCAGTTTCTTGAGTTTCAAAACTTAGTCTTATTAGTTAGGCTACAGGAATGAATATTCATACATATCATTTCTGTGTACTTTTAAAATGTTTGTTTGTACCTGGCATTTCTTTATAGCTATGACTGGACTCTGAAGCTTTGGTACCTCTGAGTAACTGGAGGTACTTCTACCTGACAGATAAGAGTATACAGCTCTTGATATAAAACACTGAATCAACTCAGGTAGGGTAGTTGTGACATTATGACATGCTAAGGGCGGCCCTCCTAGCACCTTATTTTGTTTATTTTTTTTTTTTACCCATACTAATCATGTCCCTTGCTTGTAAGCATCTCTGTAATTTTGCAGCATTTCACTGCACTTTCCTGCAAGGCCTTTTTCCTTTTGATGCGCTCCCTCATACCTCCACTTTTTTTCTGTCTCCTGCATCGTCCATTTTTTCTCTACAGTGCTTGGTTTCATGCAGTGGCTGAACATTGTGTTGATGTGTACATGTGTCATGTGATGACAGGCAGAGATCATACCATGCGGTTAAAAGGGTGGGGGGGCTGACTGTGTACAGGTCTGAATGACTGTACTTCCCCGTGTTGTTTTCACTTTGATCTACTCATTACATATCGCATTTTTAACTTTAGCCTGACAGTCCAGGCCTAGCAGGCACCCATAAATGGTGCTGTTTTCATGTGCAAATGTGTATCTGTAACGTGCAAGTTAAAAAGAGGCAGACAAATGTATGTGTATGTGGTGTGACATGAACGTATGTGCCACCACGACAAAAAAATAAACAAACAAAAGAAACAAAGCAGCGCATTGCATAACTTTCCAGTTAACTGGATCCACTAAAATCATTTCAGTCAGCCAACTCACGTGGAATACATTATGTGAATGTAGAATATGTACAGAATTAATGTTTGGTATTTAGAGTCTGACCTTGTCGCTCCCTGCAAGGAAACAACAAGCTCAGAACAACAGGGAGTGGGGAGTAACATTTTTTCTAGAAAGATAAACTCCGAGCCTACAGGTGGAGGCTTGGGGTTTTGAATTGTTAAATCAGCAGCCGCAGCCACACTAGCAAGCGTCATCATAGCTGAGCAGTGTAGCAGCAGACATGCAACAAAAAAGAGAGCAGAACAAAGTCATTGTCTGTTGCATGAGTAAATGGACAATAACGAAGAACAATGGATGATGTCAGAAGCACTTTGAGATGCTTAATGAGTCAATAAAGCACCTTTTTGGCAAAGGATGAAAATGTAGTTGACACAAGCCAATTTTTTGTGTGCGGCTGTGGTGAGGGGGACGGGACGGGCAGGCTGGAACTAATTTAATGCCTAAGTGACCTCACTGCAGCAAAGGCAGTTGCACCTAATAGACTTCTTTGTCTGCATCCACACATGTGAGTAAAAGTGGCCGTTGAGCAAGTCGATCAGGCAGCAGGTGGGAGCAATTAAAACTGTCATAAAGTTTGAAAAATGGATTGTGGAGCGGCACTGAGTTGATTGGAACAGACAGTGTTGTCATTAAGGTTACACAAAAATTAAAGCAGGGTGAATGAGTGGGCCATATAACCCCAAACCTGTTGCTGCAGTTTGATTTAACTGCTAATGTTTGAGTTTCCAGATGTGCCTCTGGAGCCACCTTGATTAATGTTATTATTAAGGAATGCTTGTTTTATTTCTTCAAGCATTTGCGTAAGTATACAGTATGATACTGAATATTTTCAGAGAAAATCACCCTTTTTGGTAGAAGTGACTGGTTAGTGGGAGCTAACAAGGAGCGAATTGCATGGAGGTTTTGAGTGGTGCCCACTGATGATTCGGTATTACACCGTGTGGCAGTAAAACATCAGTGTTCTGTGTTTTAGTGTAAATTTCAGTGTGGCCACATACTAATCACATACTATCAAACAAATGTTGGACAATACTAATTTAGCTAACTGGATCCACTAAAATCTCCTTCAGGAGGTATACCGATTTTGCATATGAAAATCTGTTTTTCAGTCATAATTAGTAGTGCTTAGCCTGTGAACACAGTTGTATAATGTCCTCCTCCCTTTCTAAATCTCTAAGTCACTTAAATCAATTTGAGCTTGGGCTTGGAGAATACAAACACAAAAACAGAAATCCTGCAAGATCCAGTTTTGGAGGTGACCTATACTACGGACTAAAAGTCAGCATATCTCATCCTCTGCTGCTTCAGTTTTGATTTGTTTTTTTAAATCGGTCTTTTGCAAGTTTTATGAATGTGCAATGCTAAATTGCTGAGTTGTCGAAGATAGAGAATAATACATAAAACATACAGTATGATCTGCTTATAAAATATGATTGATTTTAGATTTTAAACTATCCAGGAGTAAATCATTTGAATACTTCTTCCCCTAGTTTGAGGCTTAGGTTATTATGATATTACAGTTGAACATGTTGCAACTTGTTAATACCTGATCCAAAACAAAATGTTCTTCTACAAAAAAAGAAGTCAAATGCCAAATGCATTGTATTTGCTGTTGTCTTAATACAAACAGCATACAAATGCTAAATTACAATTAATTTAAATTAGGCAATTTTTGGTTCCACACACTGTGCTCCACACACCAATGGATAAATATTAAAAAAATGATAGACTCTTATACCGGACCTTATATTGACTTTATTAGCTAGGTCCGGGTTTACCGGCCCTTTTAGTAAGTATGTTTATTTATGTCAGACCTTTCCAGAGCAGAATGTCACCAAGAGCACATTATAAAATAATAAGGTGAGAGACACTTCAGAAGAGTAAAAACCACCATAAAATGTAAATAAATAGTTCAGAGTAGTGAAGTAAACAAAATAAAAAAACTACACAAAGGAAAGACTAAACAATGGGGTCTGAGCTGGTTTTTAAAATTGTCCACAGTGTCTACAGATCAGTCCAAGGTGAGAGAATTCCAAAGTTCAGGAGCCACAACCTCAAAAGTATAGTGTCCTTTAAATTTAAGCTTGGAGCATGGAATAGCTGCAGCATATTTCTAATATATGCAGGTGCCTGACCATGCAGTGCTCTTTAAGTGATCACAAAAACGCTTAATTGGAAGGGGAGCCAGTGCAATGAAATCAAGATTGGTGTCACATGAGACCCTTTTGATGACCTGCTCAAAAGCGCAGCAATTTGGCCCTTTTAAGCAGTCCACAGCCGTTTTGTTCAGGCTGGTGAAGAGGGAGTTACAATGGGCAAGACGGGATGAAGTAAAAGTGTGAATAATCATCTTTATCTAAGTTTGAGACATAATAGGTTAAAATAAAATAGGTTTTGCAATGTTTCTCATCTACCAGGAAAAAAAGGAAATATAGAAATATTTTCTGTAGGTAGTAGGCTAACAATTTGTAATGAATTTGGTTTAAAATTAGGGTTTAACAAATGCATACCTACATTAAGACATAAAGTAACAATACAGCACAATCAATGCATACACCACTAAATCCCTCATCATGTATTGGTAAATTAGGTATCAGTGCATACTTAAAATCTGAAAGGCTAATTAGCTGCAGAATTTTGAGAAAAAATCAAATCCAAATCATGTACCTTAAAGGCAGCACCACTGGACTGGACATGGAATTTTTCTCATTTGTATTTAATAAATGTCTTTTTAATTTAGAAATTTGTTGTTAAAGATTCTCTCAGTTCTCTTTGTTAATCTAAAGGAATATGAAAAGATGAAGTAAAGACCGAAAACTATAAGGTGTGTATAGTAATTGAATTTACTTAAAATATCGTCACTTTATTTGGCAATTTCTTAGCAGATGCTTTATAACAATGGTGACTTGGCAAAATTTGCAAAATAAGCTCTTCTTAACTAAATGAGTTAAGTGATGAAGAAATTATCTGCAGTTTGGATTTTGCAATTAAAAAATATGTACATAATCCGAAGTGCAAGTAATAAAAAAAAATACACCAAGACATCACGTTCAACAACAAATGTATGTTTGCAGAATTGAATTTGTCTACAACGCAAAAACCTGTAAATCCCTTGATAGAATTACTTTTTGTCATCTGGTACGGCATTCCACTGACTTGTATTTTCTACTAAGCAGCAATTATAGTAACTTCTTATACAACAGGCAATAAAATTCAAATTCATCGAGGAATTACAAATTATGCAATTAATTTAATTATTTTTTAATTATATTAAGTTTTTTTTTTGGTCACTGCACATGGTGATAAACAGACCTTTCTTAAAATTCCTGAGGATGTTACTGAAATTTTATTTCATTTGAAATATATGCTTATATTGTTATTCTAATAAGCAAATAGTCAAACAGATGATGAATTTTGGCAAGTCAGTTATTAGAGTCTTTGAAATGACAATGACTGGACTTTTGTATCTGGAAAGCAAATAAAGCATTGAGACAGGGCCTAATAGGCAGAGAGGGAATTTGTTTGAAGGCGAAGTGCCTGCAGGTCAGCCCTGTCTGAAATTGAGGAGCTGATGAAAACGCAGGATCCGTTGCTTGATCGCAGAGGCTTGAAGCCGGGGCTCAATGGCCGGCCGACTGTGTGTTTGTTCAGGGTATTAATGCTTTGTTTGGCTGGGAGTGACTAATAATAGCCAGTACTGAGACACAGGATAGCGTTCTCACACAAATGTCACACTCAGAATCTCAATGAATGCTGACTGCAGTGTAATATTCTCAACATAATGAAACTTTTCATAAAGTCGGTAAAAAATGTCTTTGTGTGTTCAGTTATAGTTGACTAATGTATGTAAACTTGCCACAGTGAGAACAGCGGCTTCTAACGAGCCACAACTTAACTGTCATAGATGCACTCCGATAAACATACTTCTATTTTTTTTTTTTTGTGTGTGTGTGTGTGTGTGTGTGTGTGTGTGTGTGTGTGTGTACAAACACTTTCATATACCAGATGGTATGAAGGTATGAAAAAATAGATACTGCACAATCAGAGTCATTACATGGTATGGTACATGGTATTATAGTATTAATGTTAGGTGTTAAAACTAGGATCATGAACACGCTTTGATGATACTGAGTGAAGCAAAGTGTGTGAAACAATTCAGTGAAAGGGTATTGCGGTACTGAGAAGGCCTAGTGTTAAACATCAGAGATACCTGTCCTTATTTTTTATTTTCTTTAATCAAATATCAAATTACATATACACGTCAGTCAGGCTGGGTATCAAACCTCAGTACTTTTTGAGACTAACCAAAATGTAAGTATAAAAAAAAACTGTCAAGTAATGAAAGCCATGATATAATGTGTGCTTGTGTAGCTGCTTGTATTTAGCTAACTTGTATTTAACATTTAATAACAGTACTTTGGCTTCTTTTTATCCAATTTTTTCAAACAAACAAAAATATTTCTGGGCGTAAGGTATGCCATACGGAAAGGAAAAAAAATGGTATCACACTGAAACTCATCAGTATTATTGTTTGAAAAATACTATAAATATTCAACATTACAAATATTAAAGTACACAATACAATAATGTCCAATACACACACATACTACGTAAACATATTGTGGTTACTTTAGACAGATGTAACTCCAAATTGTAGTTACAAAGATGCAGTTTTTCTGGCTATTTTATTAATGTAATGTGATAATTTAACAAAAATATAATAGATAATTCTACAAACCTATATTTTAGTACAAGATGTGTCTCTTAAACAACTATGTTTTAAAATAGCTTATTTTGTCCAACCACCAAGCAGCAAACTCTCACATTGTAAAAGCTAGAACCAGAAACTGTTTAGAATTTTTGTTTCGTTAATAGCTTCAGTGATTAATCGATTATCAGAATAGTTGGCATCTTCTGCCAATCAACTAATTTATTTGTCAACTAATTTTTTCAGCCCTGTTTATCCAATCTACACCCATATTGCTGCCTCGCAAATACAATAATTAGCAAAGAAACTTGTTTGTGTGGATTTGCATGTGGAGAATCATTTAGCAACATTCTTTATGGTTAATAAAATTGTTCATATCTTCTCAAAACTTAGTTAGTACTTAGTATCTGTTTGCCTTTTATTTTCCTTATAATTATTTGTTTTTACTGTCTGGCTGGTGTCTGTGAGTGTTAGCAACAAGCTGTTGGTGTTAAGGAAAGTTAACCGTGTAGAAGTGTTTATTTGTGAAAAGTTGGGATAAGAGACTAGGGTTTTTTCTTACACTACTTGGCTGGTCCAGAGAGCATAATGATTCTTTTCCTGCACTGCTGAACTTGATCCCTGTGCCTGGAGCAACACACTTCCTACTTGTTGACTTTTTCTTGTAAGAGCTTCAGGCTCAGACATGAAAACCCAAGGGCCCACTTTTACTCTTGTATTTTTTTTTTACCCCCTTTATTTTTCTCTCAAAGAAGGAGATGCGTATAGGTAGAAAAGCAGTAATGGATGTAAATGTAATTCCCTTCTACTTGTGGCTATATAAATTCTGTTTTCCATTTCGCACCATGTGGAAAGTATTTTAAACTGTCACTTTCATTATCATAAAATTGCAACTTCTATTACTGAGTCACATAAACAAAATACTGTACAGTAACTGCAGTGTAACACCTTCATACTCTGAAAATATGAATAGTAAAAAACAACCTTTACAAGGGACTCTTCTACTTAAAGCTGTTCCAGTTGTTGGGGCAGAAGTCCTGGCAATCACTGTTTATTTTAACAAGCCATCCAATATCTAAACTGACACTGTATGGAATTAGAGTTCTGTTTCCTGTAAAAAATACAAACCACAGGACATACACAGGGTTTTGGTGCAGAGAAAATAGATTCCTCATAATTGTGGCAATAGGTTCAACCATAAAAATCAAATTGGCCCAATTGACCTTGCATGCTCCACCTGCAATTATAAAAGATTGTAAGCAGATGCCTAAACGTCCTCATTTCTTATTCTGGGGAACATATGGTGCAGTGTTTGACTTGAACTTTTTGTAATACTCCGTTATGCTCTAGAGCTCTGAGCCCTTCCCTGTGATGGTGACTCTAATACAGTTAAGGGCCCCAAAATCCCATGCAGGGTCTAAAGTGTGCAGACTACACCAACCTGTCAGCATGCAGTGTAATCTGTTTAAATCCAAAGACTACATTTAGTTTGAGGAGGGAAAACTACCATAGAATCTGTTCTAATGGTTTGGTATATTTGCATTTTTACCAACAACCAGCCAATAACTGCATTTTTCATTTTCATTTTCATTACAAGCTAATACAAACCATCTTAAAAACCTAAACTTTTCACAATGTACTTGTGCTGTGAACAAATTGCCCAGTGTCCCTGGAGGACAAAAGAATTATGCTTAGGATAAGGATAATGAACAGACATACGCACATTTGCACAGAGCCATCTCAACAGTAAGAATGAAAAATGGAGAAGGCATGCAAAAGCTGTTACTCTCTGATAATGTGAATATGCCTTTGCACTCCAAGGACCTGCAGGTAAATTGCTGACTCTAAAGTGTTTGTAGAGTATTTGTGTGTGAATGGTTGTCTGTCTGTATGTGATAGACTTGTGATAGACCCTGTCCAGGGTGTGCCCCAATAACAGTTGCTGTCAAATTGCAGAAGAGACTTACAATATGTGCTTTCTTGTTCCAAGCTTATCTATGCTTTTGAACAGAATTAACCTTTCTATAAACACTTAATACAGTCTCATTACATGATGCAAGTATAGTGAAGTGATGGGAACGACGTGAAATGGGTTTACCACAGGGCAAGAGGGAGTGGCTGGACCTGCAATGACAGGGAGAGTTAATATACGACAGAGAAAGCAGAGCAGATAACTGAATGAATGTTTAGAATCTGGCAGTGCCATTGATCATCAACCGCCATATCGAAGGGCAAAAGCAGTGCACCAGGCCCATAAACAATAATGGTTCATTCACTGTACTGCACTTTTCGTGAGTGAGTTAAAATAGGGCTAGTTGTCACCTAATGACCACCTCTAGAGTTAGCGAGATATAGTGGTAAAATAAACCTTTACTGATTCTGTTCAAAGTATAACCACAACGGTGATCTGTTCTGCAGTTTTCTCTCCCACAGCTGGTAATTGCTGATATCCCTAAATCTCTGTGCTGTTTATTGATTGAAATATAATAAAATCTAACTTTAGATTTGGTACTTCCGCTATTTGTGATTTTTTTTCACACCCGTAGTTAAACTTTACTCAGCAGTCTGTATTAATTATCTACATGCTATCGTAGCAGATAAATACATGTTTTCTGCCCGCCAGAAAACTGTTGTTAGAGGCTGTGATGTAAACGGCAGCACCTCAAGAAGAGAAGGAGCCTTGCTTTGTTTTAAAAAAATACAGAAACTGGACATTTCAAGGTATGTAGTCAGTCTAATGGATGATTGTGTATTACTGTCCAGAACCTCTCCCAGACCAGGCAGGCCTAATCCAAACAAGCAGTCAGCAAAGCAAGGTCATTCTTTGGTGCCTCAGCTGCCCTGTGGTAATGGAGAAGCCCTCTCTCATTGATCACTTCTAATAGTGCTATTTGGAAATGATAATTTCTGCTGTCCCTCAGTAAACAGGATTAGCTCAATTAATCACATTTACAGATTAGTTTGTCCTCTATTATTGATCATGCCTTTGATGCTGCTGAATGATCAATGCAAACACACTTATGCACAGCAAATCCTGTTTCCAAAATGAGCATCGATGGCAAAAATAATCTTTTAATCTGAGATATTTTAATCTAGGAAGTGAGAGGATTTTTTGGGAGGGAACGGTTTGGGAGATAAATGGCTTTCAGAAAAATGACATCTTAACTGACCACATCAAATCTACCCATTTAATTACTTTTATTATGTATATGTTAGAAATGTAATGGTAGAATCTGCTCTATTCAATCTGTACTGGAAATAGTAACTTTACATCTGGAAATATAACTCGCCTTTATTTCTAAAGTGACAGGTGCCATGCTGTTGGAAAATGTCTTCATCAGGACTGTTTGAGAATAAATAACAGATTCATGCTTTTGGTGGGTAAGAAGCAATGCCCCCACTCATTTCTTTCAGTTTTGTATTATTCTGCAGCCTTGTTGCTGTGTGAGAGGAAGACGGTGACATGTCCATACTTTATGATCACAGGTCCTCCTCCACCTTTCTTCTTTCACAGATGACTCAGGTGTTGCGTGTTTATCCTCCTGACCTGCTGTGTCTGGGAGGGTGACCCCTGTGGCTTAGCTGCCCACTAAAACAAAGAGTCCTGAGCAGGGATTTAGAGGCCCATGCTCATCCTTAAGAGGACAAAGCCCCCTCTCTCTCTATCTGTCAAATATGCTACCTTGTATGTCATTGTTCTGGTCTTGTTGGAATGAGTAGATGACAATGGCAACAGAGTGATCTGAGGATATGTCAGTCATGAGAGTAACACCAGAGAGGGTCAACATTTTTCTCTGTCTGTGTGGCGTTTGATCACCTTTTTTCTCAAATAACCACCCTTGATCTTTTGTTGTATTACACAACTGCACACTTTGCTACGACTACAGCCACCACAATTAGTTGACTCATCAATTAGTAGCTCAACAGAAATATTTATTGCAAACTATTATGATAGTCTGTTAATCGTTTACGTAATTTTTTGATAAAGATTCTCTGGTTTCAGCTTATCACATTTGATTATTTGCTGATTTGTTTGTTTTTCTATCATTTTTAATTTAATATGTTTGGGTTTTGGACTGTAAGTTGGACAAAACAACATTGAAGATGTCACTTTGGACATTTTATGGACCAAACAATTAAAAAATAAATTAAAAAAAAAGACATCCACAGAATACTTGATGACAATAATCATTAGTTGCAGCCATGAGTACCACTTGATTCTTATTTTAGTAATTTTAAACCTCCAGGTTACTCAAACTTATTTGGAAGAGAAAACTAATGCAGACAGGAAAATGATTACCTAAACTGTCCATTGTAAACATCCGTCAACGTTTATAGACCCACTTCCTGCTTCAACTTTGGCTATGGGTAGAAATCCTACTAAATTGCATTATGAGGCATAACTAGCAGTTAAGCTAACTAATCGCAGAGAAAAGTATGCAGAAGTACTATGCTTTTTTATGTTTAAATAAGGTACCTGCATTCATTTGTAAACATTACACTTCACACATTACGTTACAGTCTTATGCCTGTATGGGAATAATGAACATCACTGGCTAAATATCTTTTGAAAAACAGAAGTTGCACTGCGTGGCGGTCTGCTGTTTTGTTACTAACGTAACAATGAAATTAAACGTTAACCACAATGCCGTATGAGACTTTTGAAATGAAACAGACTGTGGACAGAGTTATTTTCTTTACCCATTACCCATTATAATTTCTGCCTTTGCACTATAGTGCAAGCATTTCACTCGTGCAAAATGATTTGGGCACACTGGTGTGAGTCACAAATGTTGCATGTCCACACGTTATAGTTTTGATCCATCTCAGTCATAGCTCCGCCACTGGAAATGTTTCAGAAGCAGAGTGCCTGTTCTTCAGCAGCCACATTAAGAATAAAGTTTAGAGTTGTTTTGACTTTTTTTATGTTTGGAGTGTGGAGGGTGAGTTAGCAGTCCTACAAACTGAAGAAAGAAGCTGCAGAGTCGAAGCTATGACCCACTTTCACCCTGGTCCTTTCCAAGCTGACCTAGAGCTGGTCGCGGCACACCTCCACGTAGGAAATGTGGCCGGCGAAGACCAGCCAGCGCCGAGGAGAGTTCCCACAAGGGGATCCTCCCACACCAATTTTAATTCTCATTTTTTTAGTAGTTGTTGCCCCACCATTTATTAGTGACAGGAACAGATCGGACTTGGAAGAAAGAAATCAGGACTGAGCATCTTAAAACTCCTACTGTAGAAATGTTACTACTTCTATAGTTCAGACCCTCACCAATTGAATGGGGTACATACCCAAATGTAGTCCCAGCTCCATCCTATGCCCCCACTCAGTGCAGACAGTACTGCATTATCAGAAGAGTCACTCAGATTGAATTGTTTTGTTAGGTCCAGCTTTTCTTATTTAAAGGAAATTTCCAAGCCTGAGGACTCAGTAGAGCCAGCTGGGCCCCTGGTCTTGATCTCCATGGAGGCTGATTGTTTGCAGAGACCTTTCAATCATGGATCAGGCTGATTCTCAGGTGGTCCAACCAAACAGCAGCATCCCCCAGTTACAACCCCAGCAAGGCTAACCACCTTCTAACCAGCCTTAACCTTAGCAGGGTCATGCTCCAGCTCACACAGTTTGTGGTTGGTTGAGTTCCACCATCTTCCCAATTGTGTGTGTATATCCATTCATATATAAATATTTGATATTCTAATATAAATATTTGTATAGAAAATCAACTTGTCATTCTTGGTTTTCTGCATATGTAATAGGCTATTTATATCCTGTTTTCAAGATAACATTCTCTGTCTGAGGCTAAAGGCTATGGGTTTTTGACAGCAGAAACCCAGGTTTTTTTTTTTTTTTTTTTTTTTTTTTTTTAAAAGTACATCTTGGCAGTTGGCTGCAGAGCCGCTATACAAAATGTCCACTGTAATCAGCTTCACATAAGTGGGGTATCTTCCAAAGTAATGGTAATTTCAGTATTAAATTCCTTCTTTGTGTTTTCCCTGAACAGTGTTTCCCTGTTGAGCTACAGTGGAATGATAGTAACAGACTGAAGAGGGAATTTTGTACTAAAAGGCTCTAACTTTGGAATATATCCACTTGATTTATCTGTGTTGTAAGTAACTAAGTATTAGCTTCAGATAATGTTTTTGAAAACATTTTGCACAGAAGGACAGCTTAGAGATTTTCTCTCCCATCTCTTTCATTGTAAGGGCATTAGGAAAGGATTTTTTAATGGCTAGTATGAACAGGAGGAATAAACTGTTTTCACTGTACATATGGGCACCTGACTATTGTTTTAAGACAGGTGTGAAAAATTGTGACCCTATCCTGTAAGTTATATAGCTTTTCATAATCAGTTTTACTAATCACCTGTACTTGACCTGTTTAACGGTTTATACACTCATTGCTAATTTAGTCTGCAGTACAAAGTTAACAGCCTGTCACATCAAAATTCCCCAAGCTCAGCATCTAGATTGAGTTATCCGTCTATCCCTTTGATAAACAGTCTGTTACAAAGCTCTATCTGGCCAAAGTTGGGGCACCCTCAAACTGGGATTGCATTTAAGCTGATTTACCACTGACCAATTTTGCATCACAATAGTAAAAAGGCTCTGCTCTCTTGCTTTGGCAGCTTCACAGTCTTTGTTCACTAGCCAATAAAGGGTAGTTGCCTTTGGTCACTGGATCAGGTTTAATTGCATTTGGAGATGAGAGAATGTGCAAACATTTCGCTTTGGTTTCTGGTAGTAACACAGCCCTCTGCTCTCAAATCAGGATTGATGAAATGCTGACTGACACACTGTGCTAATAATTACAACTTTGCACGGTAATCATAGCAGTAACACTGCACGTCCTTTAAATTGCATTAACATTAACATTAACCTTAGTAAGCTGTAAGAGTAAAGGTTTTTTTTCAGTGACCATCTTTGCTGACTAACATGACAATTAGCTGACAAGTTTAGTCAGCTGTAGCTAATTAAAATGAATCCCATGTGCTGGCAAAGCCGCAAAATGAAACTGCTGCTGTCTGGTTAATATGCTCTGGTTAATAAGATGGTGTCCTCAACAAAGAAGAAACACTGAATTAGTGTGGTGGTTGAAAAAATCTTGATTGTTTCATGTCTTCTGGTGGTTTAAAAAGAGCATGTTTTGAAAAATCATTTATCAAACAGTTGCTGAAATTCACGGCAATGTCACACAGTGTCGGAATTTAGTGTTTGGTCAATGTCCTTAAAAGTTGACTTGGCTTCCAGAGCAAGAGAGTTATGGCCAGGTGACAAGGAAGCATGCAACATTGCCAGAGCAAGACTGAAAGCTGGCATCAAGGATGCAATACGAAGACATCAGGAGAGACTGGAGCCATCAACACCAATAACATCAAAGATCTGTGGCAAGGGTTTCAGAAAATCACAGGCTACAAAAGCAGGATCGTTCCCATCACGTGTGAGGCCACATTGCCAGATAAGCTTAACACATTCTGTGTTCGCTTGGATCTCCCAGCGAGTCAGCTGCTACTACTCCAGAGGACCAGCTACTGTCAATATACACAGTGGATATAAGCAAAATCTCCACTGCCCTCCACTCAGTCCTCATACACTTAGAATATAACAACACCTAGGCCTATGTCAGAATGCTGTTTGTCAATTTCAGCTCCGCATTCAATACAGTTTCCCCCATTTTTCTCTCCCAACTTCAAAGAAAAGTTCACCTTTTCCACGCTCCCCATGACATGACTAATCACCCGTACAATACGTTTTTAGTCATAGGCGGGCTAGGCAGTCACCTAGGGCACCACCAGCTGGAGGGGTGCCAAAGAAGAGGAAGAAATCTTTTGTAATTCATTTCAGACGCCCAATCTACTTTTGTTGTCAAGAAGTGTCATTGATGTTCTTTGTGTCCAATATATTGTTGTTTTGCAATTCATGTGTTCATGTTGCTGTATGAGGATCATTTATGAATAACCAGGTTACTTACATGCCAGGCAAATTATAATATGATCCACACAATTAGAAAACAGTAAGAGTAATTGGAAGCAATAACTAAAGGTGTAATAAACAATCCCTTTAATTAGGTGACCCTATAAGGCACTTTGAAGTAGGTTTTTAAAATTTCTGTGATCATTCTTGTCTCCCTTCAGGCTGACTCTGCATTTACCAAAGGATGTGGGGTTAATAACTGTAGCTGCTCGACAAAGCCAGGGCAGAGGTCAGTGCTCCAGCGTACTGTAAACCTGCATACACAATGTTCACACATACCTCAGATGTATTAACATTTCAGTTGCATTTATTTTCTATTCATCTTATTCGTCAGAAAAATTTCATAGGTGTTTGGTACCACTTAGCGTCCCCTTGTATATTTCCTGTGTTTGCTGCTGCTGCAGGTCGGGGCAGGAATGCATGGCTCAGCCCTCTGGGTTGTGCCATGTTTACTCTGGGGGTCCAGGTTGAGTTGAGCTCCAGACTTGGACAGAGGATTCCCTTCCTGCAGCATCTGGCTGCTCTGGCAGTGGTGGAGGCTGTTCGCACGCTTCCTGGATACCAGGTATCAGCCTACACACTTCCCTGTACCAGCTTTCTCAACACTAAGATATTATCAGACTTTATTAGCCTACACATCATCTGTGGTTTGGCCCGTTCATCTGAATCAACCCTAAACATTAAAATTGTCCGTAGTAGCAAAATATCATATTGTATCACTGGCATAATGCTATATATCACACATTTATAGTATATTAAAGGTCAGTGCATTGGGTATTAATGAAAATGTCTCATATTAATGATTAATGATGTTTTGAACTTATTTTAACCTTCATCAGGACATAGACCTGAGGGTGAAGTGGCCTAATGACATCTACTACAGTAACCTAATGAAGCTTGGGGGAGTACTGGTGACTTCCACTCTAGTAGGATCAACCTTTCATCTGCTCATAGGTAACAATCTCCCTGTTATCATACCTAACAAAACTTGTAGACTTTAACTGACAGTTTTTCCACTCATATTTCAATATAAACATGTTGGTTTACATGAAACCAAATCTAATTGTTATTCAGTGCTAAACAATACAAAATGTGTAAGCATGGATCGCCTTGACCTTTTGGAAAAGGTGAAAAGGATCCACGCACAAAGGTCAGTTATGAAGTGGGACTGAAAAGTCCAAAGCTGGTAAATGATTGAATTTCCCTTCAATTAAGAAACATTTTGCCACCGAACAACCACCCAGACCTTTCTGGATATCAGTATGATGCTGCCACCAATACGTTTCATGATGGGAGCGTTGTGTTTTGATTGATGTGCAGGTTACACCAAACATACCATTTAATATAACAATTTTGGTCTCCTTAGAAAAAAACTTCTTCCATTGTAGCCCCTTTCAGACATCCACCTCTTTAAGTAAATATGATGACATTTTGACATGCTGGTCTCATATCTGAATAGCCCTTCAAGTTACTTGTATTATTTATAATAATTTTTTCTCTCTAAAGAATGAATCAATTCATTATCATCTCTTTTGCAAAAATATGAAAAAATAAGTCTGTTTAGGAAACCAGGAAATCTGATTTCCTGACTGGAAACCTTGTCACAGATGTGTTTGTAATGTTCCTTTTTCACCATTTTGTAGTTTTTCAACGGAATTGACCAGCAGTTAGACCTTCTGGATTCAGGCATATTTAACCTTATAAATTGTCACACCTTAATTACACATATCTGATGTGATCTCTGTTCATATTTTACAACTTGTAGAAACACATGGCTTTATTAGTTCTGATTTTGGTGTGTGCTATAGTAAAGGGGGGTTAATACTTATGAAGTCAGTTATTTAGTGTACTGTCACCTTACACCTACTATCTATAATAATAAGGGGTAGGATAAATAATTTGTCACCAATAGTAATTGGTGTATAATGTATTTTGCAATACTTTAGCCTACTGGCACCAGTACCATGGTAATGGCGGCACATTCAGATGCAACGGCCGCATTTTAAATTCATTTTAAGGGTGCTCAGATCACCGACCGCGGGAAGCAGTATGGGCCCACACTGATCACGGATCATGGGGTTTTATTTGAAGCCTTCCATTTATCATGTAGCATTATTTATTTACCATCATCAACATTGTATACTTGGTATTCAAATTAAGAGATGATAAAGTATCATAAATTTACACCTATTTATTCATTGTCAGGCAACATGTGCGACATAGTCCACTCTCCCCCTTAGAGATAATTCTTTAACACAGTCTCCATTTTAAACTATGCAAAACAAGATTTTGTGTTAAGTGTAAACCGTGTTAAGGCTGGCAGTTTAGGGTCTGGCTTTGCTGAGTGTTTTCTTGATGTAACATTAAAAAATCGCAGTATCCCACCAGGAGACACCATCATCGTCACTGACCGTCAATACCGAAAATGACAGGCGTCAGACAGAATTTCACAGCTCTAGCTTTGTGTGCGAGAACTGTGCACAAAACGTGCAGTCAGTTTCATTTCAATCTCCTTTTTTTTTTTTTTTTTTCAACTCTTCGTTCCAAAATCAATTTTCATTCTCTCCGATCTTATTTTTTTCGGCCCGGGGAAACGGAATGTTCTTAAGCTTGAGCCCTGCTGGGGCTCATTCTAAGCTCACAAAAACGCAACGATTCTTAGTTTCAGGTGATTCTACACTAACGAAAACATAGAAATTGCCTTGCGTCTTTTGCATCATCTAATCAGTTATTCTGATTGTAATTTCGAAACTATTTCGACAATTTAAGAAAGCAAACTTCCCATGCCAAGTTCATATCAACTTTTACAGAGGAGCAATATAATGTATTCTGACTGGAAACATCATAAATTGACACGGGATGTGCACAGCCTAGGACAGGAGGGCTCTGCAATGTGGGTGATTAAAACTGCCAAGTACAGACCCCTTTAAATGTTTCACTCTTTGTTTCATTGCAGCCATTTGCTAAAATCAAAAAAGTTTTTCATTTTATTTCTCATTAATGTACACTCAGCACCCCATCTTGACAGAAAAAAAACAGAAATGTAGAATTTTTTGCAAATTTATTAAAAAAGAAAAACTGAAATATCACATGGTCATAAGTATTCAGACCCTTTGCTGTGACACTCATATTTAACTCACATGCTGTCCATTTCTTCTGATCCTCCTTGAGATGGTTCTACTCCGTCATTGGAGTCCAGCTATGTTTAATTAAACTGATTGGACTTGATTAGGAAAGGCACACACCTGTCTATATAAGACCTTACAGCTCACAGTGCATGTCAGAGCAAATGAGAATCATGAGGTCGAAGGAACTGCCCAAGGAGCTCAGAGACAGAATTGTGGCAAGGCACAGATCTGGCCAAGGTTACAAAAGAATTTCTGCAGCACTCAAGGTTCCTAAGAGCACAGTGGCCTCCATAATCCTTAAATGGAAGAAGTTTGGGACGACCAGAACTCTTCCTAGACCTGGCCGTCCAGCCAAACTGAGCAATCATGGGAGAAGAGCCTTGGTGAGAGAGGTAAAGAAGAACCCAAAGATCACTGTGGCTAAGCTCCAGAGATGCAGTAGGGAGATCTGAGAAAGTTCCACAAAGTCAACTATCACTGCAGCTCTCCACCAGTCGGGGCATTATGGCAGAATGGCCCGACGGAAGCCTCTCCTCAGTGCAAGACATATGAAAGCCCACATAGAGTTTGCCAAAAAACACGTGAAGGACTCCCAGACTATGAGAAATAAGATTCTCTAGTCTGATGAGATGAATTGAACTTTTTGGCGTTAATTCTAAGTGGTATGTGTGGAGAAAACCAGGCACTGCTCATCACTTGCCCAATACAATCCCAACAGGGAAACATGGCGGTGGCAGCATCATGCTATGGGGGTGTTTTTCAGCTACAGGGACAGGACAACTGGTTGCAATTGAAGGAAAGATGAATGCGGCCAAGTACAGAGAGATCCTGGAAGAAAACCTCTTCCAGAGTGCTCAGGACCTCAGACTGGGCCGAAAGTTCACCTTCCAACAAGACAATGACCCTAAGCACACAGCTAAAATAACAAAGGAGTGGCTTCGGAACAACTCTGTGACCGTTCTTGACTGGCCCAGCCAGAGCCCTGACCTAAACCCAATTGAGCATCTCTGGAGAGACCTGAAAATGGCTGTCCACCAATGTTCACCATCCAACCTGAAGGAACTGGAGAGGATCTGCAAGGAAGAATGGCAGAGGATCCCCAAATCCAGGTGTGAAAAACTTGTTGCATCATTCCCAAGAAGACTCATGGCTGTACTAGCTCAAAAGGGTGCTTCTACTCAATACTGAGCAAAGGGTCTGAATGCTTATGACCATGTGATATTTCAGTTTTTCTTTTTTAATAAATTTGCAAAAATTTCTACGTTTCTGTTTTTTTTCTGTCAAGATGGGGTGCTGAGTGTACATTAATGAGAAATAAAATGAACTTTTTTGATTTTAGCAAATGGCTGCAATGAAACAAAGAGTGAAAAATTTAAAGGGGTCTGAATACTTTCCGTACCCACTGTATATCATTGGTACTCATCTACTGGGCATCAGTGATATCGGTGAGGGGCCTGCACAGAGTCCAAAGGATATTAAAAGACCATACCCTGCCAAGCAACAGCCCGTCCACCCTGTTGCCATCTGGCAAGAGATACAGAAATATCTGCCGTCACACCACAAGACTACAGAGCGGCTTCTTTCCTCAGGCTGTGAGACTCCTTAACTCATCCTCCACACTACACCATAAATAATGATTCTTTTTCCTAAGTAGCAGAATGGAAATATATCTGCATCTCTATCTACAACAGTGTGTAGTAAAGTGACAATAAATTAACCTTGTATCTTTGTAAATACAGTCTGTTGTAGTTTGCTCAGAATAACATAGTATTATTTAAGATTCAAGATTACTTTATTTGTCCCTAAGAAAATTTGTCTCAGACATAAAGGCTGGCACTTCAAAAACAAACAATTATGATGCAGTAACAGACATCAAGTGCATAGCACAAACAATTGCAAAAGTGCATTCAACTTCATGTGACACAGACCCTCATTGCACACCCTTCAGTTTAGGAGATTCACTGATAAAAGGATGAAAGATTTTATACATATTTAGGTATCTTTTCCAAGATTTAATTGGAACCCTTTATCATCTACTGGATGTATTCTGTATACAGGACATGGGAGGGGTAATCGATAATTTTCGTAGAGTGTTTAACTATAGTCTTCTGTATAGACCATTTCGAGGGAGGGATGCTTCCTCACACCTGTCACTTTCATTGCTGTTTGACCTCTCTTTTTGTATTTTCAACTTAACTGATATGTTACCAAACCAAGCTGAGATTCTGTAACATAATATGATCTCCATCACAGCATGATAAAATAACATAATTTCTTTAACATGATGTGCCTTTACAGGCTGTGGGTTCAATGTGACAAACAGCAACCCAACGGTGTGCATCAATGATTTGATCCAGCAGTACAACATACAGCATAACTGCAGCCTGCAGCCACTCAGCTGTGCTCAGCTCATCGCTCGGACTGTCAGCTGCCTGGAGGCCCTCATCAGCAGCTTCCAACATGGAGGCCCAGACGCCATCTTGCCTACCTACTACAAGAGATGGCTTCACAGGTAACCACTGCAGACATCCCCCTTGGGCTTTGGAATCAATTAAAATTAATTCTCATTTAGAATCAATCAGAAACAGAAACTAAATTCAGCTGGTACATGCATACAAGGAATTTGTTTTGGTGGAACCGTCAATAAGTACAATAATATAGATATAAGAAAGCAGACAGCATTGTTATTTTTGGAAATGCAGTATATATCTTACCAAACGTTTCTTAAACTGAGGCCAAATTGGTTACACGAAAACCCTTCATGTGATGAATATATACCATGACAAGTTTGTTGCAAATCCACCTCATAGGTGGGTTTGGGTTGCACATCCAGTATGTACTGTAGGTATAGGAATTTCTATTTGGTGCAAATTCATCTATCTGTGGAACCACCATGCATTTTTGAATACTTAATATTGTTAATAATTAATCATAATTACAGAATTTGTATAAATTACATCACATTTCATGTGCACATGCAATATATCTTCCAGTATTATCATACCAGTTCTGGTGGAAATCTGATGATGTTTAGTATATTTTATGGAGTCATTTTGAATCGAGAAAATATGTTGCTGATGCTGTGGTCTCATGATGGTGTCACACATAACCTACTTCCAGAGGGGAGCATGTGTCAATGGAATTTTTTCAAAACACAAGGAGTGTTTGTTTCTGTCTTTGACATGGTTGGTGTTTTGTCTTTGTCTTTTTATTGTGTCTCCACTTACTCCCATGGTACAATAATGTAACTGAATTATCCAGAATATGGGAGCTGTTGTCTTGCGCTAGTGACATCATTTAGAGCCAGAGTCTGCGCAGTAGTGATCAGTGTTTAGAGTCGGGGTATTGTGGTCCCGCCCGTACACCCGCTACACTCAATTGCAAGCACACACACGTCATAACGTAGCCTACGTAGCTTAACTCGAGATGAAATGAAAACAAAAATATCAATGCATTTTCTACAAAACATAAAGATGTAGACTGTTGGGATGAAATTGGGGACATATCGAGTCTTAAAACCAATTTGCCAACTCAACCACACTTTACCCAGTACCCCACAAGGAACGGCAGATGATTTTCCAGCAACCATTACAAACATGAAGGAATTGAATACTCTGTGTCTCCTGACTCAATTTTTTGTTTTTGTTTTCGTTTGACGCCATTCTTCAACAATCAACAATTGATCATCATATTTTAATTCATGGTATTTCAGCCAAAAAGCCCTCTTTAAGATAAAACAAATAAACAAGGCCACAGGGTGATAGGGTATTCTCAACACTACACAATACAAGAAAAATTAGGTTTTAAAAATTTTCCATATTTTGTCTCCACCTCTTGGTTTATTCACCGGTACAATTTGTGAACTGCATAATCTTTTCCACAGACTGCCTTTGACAGTCCTGCATTTCATCCATGCAACGGAGAGGTATCTCGAACCAGTGACGGTGGGGTATGTTACTCAGTTCACTACCCAAGGTTCCATAAAGGTGGTTAGATAGTACGCCCCATCAAGGAAAGGCCTTGATATGGTTAGCAACTTCAGTCCCTACATATTATTTATTATTTAAGTCATTGCATGTCTCATGTCAGATCTAAAAAGAAAATTCTCCCCTAGTCTATGCATGGGGATGAAGTGTCTGAGGCAGGGCTACTCCAGGTGGGTAAAGAGCAATCAAGTCAAGTCAGTTTTATTTGTATAGGGCCAAATCATAACAAAAGTTATCTCAAGACACTTTTCACATAGAGTAGGTCTAGACCATACTCATATTAATAAAATTAATAAAATATTATTTACAGAGACCCAACAGTTCCCACCATGAGCAAGCACTTAGCAACAGTGGCGAGGAAAAACTACCTTTTAACAGGTAGAAACCTCGAGCAGAACCAGGCTCTGGGTGGGTGGAAATTTGCATTGACACAGTTGGGTTGAAATTGGGTTGAGGCAGAAATACCTGCAGAAAGTGAGAAGCAGCAAAAAAAAAGCACAAAAAACTACCGGGAAGAGGAGGAGTTAGTAACATGTATTAGTGGAATAAGAATGCGTACGGTTGGAGAGGGAGAGGAGGAGAGAGAAGCTCAGTGCATCATGGGAAATCCCCCGGCAGTCTTAGCCTATAGCAGCATAACTAAGGGGATAGTTCAGGGCTCACCTGAGCCGGCCCTAACAATAAGCTTTATTAAAGACAAACGATTTTAGCATACTCAGTAGTAGTGCTGTCTTGTCCTCCACTGCACCTGCCCTCCTGTATCTTGCACTTGCATTCACATTTAATATTTGTTTATTTGTGATATCTAAAACCTGTCAAGACATTGTGATGAAATGTTGTCAAATTTTCGTCAATGATCGAGTAACTAGTTTTGTGGGTATTTGTAGTAGTTATGTTTTTAATGTTTCTCAACATTGAAAGATAATGCTTTTTAAGACACTTTCACTATTTACTCATAGTTATTAAATGTAAAAAATCTATCTAATATATCATTATTGTCTATCCTTGTGTGTATTTTGATGTAGAGCCAGATGCAGATTTAAACATTTTAAATATTTTCTCTTCATAAAGTAGCAAATTGAGGATTGTGCAGCTTGGGAGGTTTACACTGTCAGTGCTTTCTAGTTTTTTTTGAATGTGTAAATTTGTATTTTCTTATTTTGATCATATAAGTTTGAGATACATCCACATGAATAATTGAAAAACTTGAGTTATTGAAGGAAAATTACCATGCTTCTCAACTCATCGTAATCAAAAGTAGAGGACTACTTCATATCATTGTTAATATAGTTAAGTGGTTCCCCACTGTTACTCCATGCAAAATAAAAAACCTGTTGAAAAGTTTGACTGTGGTTAATAGTTTTAAATTTTGGTGGTTGGTTAACGCTTGGTTTAGATTTGTATTGCAGAAAGTGCCTTATTGTCTTATAGCAGTAGTAGGTAAGATTGAGAAGAGAGTGGACTTTTCCCGAATTTCCAGGTCCTTCCCCCTCTCTCTCCACTGCGCTTCAGCTCTGACTCCAAAGCCCCTCCCTGCAGAGGAGGCTGACATGTACGTGCAGACTAATATGCTAGGCTAGCAGGTCAGCATATTTTCCACAACGGAATAAACACCATAGATTGCCTGCTCCGCAGTGCTCCCTCTCCGGGTCACTCCGGGTGGTAGCAGCATCACTCCAGTGAGCCTGCTGTGAGGATAAAAGCGCAGATTGATTGAATCCACAGAATAAACAGCGCTCCCTCTACGACAGCGAGGCGGAGCAGCCGGGGGTCGATGAATTTGCTGTTTTCTCCCAACGGTGCCGCTGGGCACTTGTGCTGGTCCATCCCGGTGTGACCCATAGAGGGAGCGCTGTGGAGCGGACAATCTCTCTGTGTTTATTCAGCTGTGGAACATATGCTAACCTTCTAGCATACTAGCTAATTCTTGTCTCATTTGTGGTCGGATAAACAGTAAATTCATTACATTCAGTGCTCCATATCGCTGTTTTCCAAGCTACACATATTACAGCCTCTGTGCTTGACTCAAAACTGTTAACTCAAAGTCCTTCAGAATTAGTCATGAACTTTACTCCACATAGCCAGAAATGTTGTTAATTTCTCAACCATTGTGTTTGCAAAGCTCCTCCAGCACCGAGCTGAAGATATTGACCCTGACTGAGTGAGAGCATGCTCGGGGGAGGGTGGCTGAGCAGCATGTGCACAAGCAGTCATTGACACTGTGTTAGAGATTCCTCCTGCCTCGTTTGATATCTTTCTTAAAGCTTCCATATAGTTTTTCAATTGTCGTCAAACCATTTGTTATTGTTGATTTGTTTTGGTTTTTGGTTAGATGTTTTCAACTTTATTATTACTTTATTAAGGAAAATTGCATTAGTTTTCTCCACAGCAGAATTTACAGCATTATTATTATGGGGAAACATTTTAGAAATAAAATTGATTCAATATTGGATTTGGGAGTTTTCCTTTTGGTAGCTCTCCATGCTGTCTGGTTTCCATCTATACGAATGTGTGGTGTTGTACGGTTTACTGGATTTAGAGGCCTCATATTGTGTGTCCTTTTCAGAAATACAGTTATCTTGCTGTGATCTGATAGTGGTGTGAGGGGGTTGACTGTAAAAAGCTCTGAGAGACACTGGGTCTAGATCTGTTATAGTATAGTCTACTGTACTACAGCCAAGAGTTGAACTAAATGTGTAACTGTCCAGAGAGTCTCCTCATAACTTACCACTGACTCTGTACAGACCCAGCTTGCTGCAGAGCTGTAGAAGCTGGGTGCCACTTGTGTTTGTATTTTTATCAAAAGTGTGATAGTGGGAATTCAGGTAGAGGAAAGCAGGTTCCTCCAGGTAGACCTGAGTGTTTGTCTTTCTGGATGTTTACAGTGTCAGCTTTCTCTCCAGTTCTAGCGTTCAGGTCCCCACAGATTAGCAAGTTTCCTAAAGTTTTAAATTTGTCCCTCTGGAAGGAAAAAAACATTTTCATGCAGGTTGGCGGTATCCCCCTCAAAGTAGAGATATTGGAGGTGACGTCACATGATGGAGCACTGCCAAGCTACACTGAACATACAATATAAATGTTGCCAAGATAATCCATCCACCTGATAGGTGTGGCCTATCAAGACGCTGATTTAACAGCATGATAATTACACAGGTGTGCTTTGGGTTAGTCAAAATAAAAGACCATTCTAAATTGCGCAGTTTATTACACAACACAATGCCACAGATGTCACAAGTTTTGAGGGAGCATGCTGGCACTGCAGGAATGTCCACCAGAGTTGTTGCCTATGAAGTGAATGTTCATTTCCCTACCATAAGACGTTCTAATATCGTTTCTGAGAATTTGGCAGTATATCCAACCAGCCTCACAACCGCATCCAGCATCTTCACCTGCAAGATCGTTTGAGACCAGTCACCCGGACAGCTGATGCAACGAACTGTTACAAAGTGTCTCAGGGAAGCTCATGTACTTGTCGTCCAGGGTCTTGACCTGAGTGCAGTTGATCGTAGTAACCAACTTGAGTTGACAAATGCTCATCTTCGATGGCACTTTGGAGAAGTGTTCTCCCGATTTTCATTGTAGCAAATATGAATACAACTTTAATTGTTGTGCAACCCTGTGTTGTAGAATGACAAATAAATTAACCCTGTAGCGGCAGTGGTAGACAGTGTGTGGTGCGTCGTGTGGGCGAGCGGTTTAAATGTCAACATTGTGAAATTGAGTGACATGGAAAATGATTGGCACAATGAACATTGAATTATGACAGTAAAGGCATACAACAAAAGTATATGCAACAATGTGTATTATATTTCACTATACTTCTGTTTGCCTTTACACCTCTATTCCCTACATTATTTACATTGTATCCAAATACTTGCACACTATGCACATTTTAGCAGAATCACAAACTGCATTGCACTAATTTCTTAATAGGCCACATGTATATGGAAGATTTAAAAGATCTAAATACAAACAAATCAGTGAAATATATGTCAGTCAGTGGGGAGAACATGGCATCAGAGTTGGGGTTATATGGCAGAATTTGTGGATTTGGTGGGTGGCCTCAGTCTTTAAGGCTGTCACTCTTGGTCTATGCCAAGAAGCAAATACCCATTTCAGCTGCAGAGTTTCTTGAACCCCATTATAACAACCTAAAGCAGAACTGTGACAGTGGCTCTTTGTGCTCTGACCTCAGCAGGACTCAGGTGCGTCTCTGGAGCGAGGATGGACTGGAGGCGGAGGTTGTGGGTCTGGACCACAACGGCTTCCTGCAAGTGCACAGCAAGGAGCATGGCGTGGTCTCAGTGGAGCCTGATGGAAACTCCTTCGACATGCTGAAGAACCTGGTCGTCATCAAGCAGCATTAGGACAGCACTCAACAAAGTACAGAAGTATCATCTCTTTCAGCACATTGAACACATATTTAGTCTGACAGGAAACCTTTATCTAAACGTATTCTGGTTTTCTAATTGATTAGTCACTAAATATGTTACTGGTTTACAGTAGGAGTATTGGTTAGCTTCTCTTACCTGACATACATCTGAACTAGTTTGGGTAATTTGTTGGAAGACATACAGTGACGATAACTAGGTGTAAAGGCAGCTACATAAAGTATCTGCATCAGTGATTGGTAAGCAGCACACACATCAGTTTGATCATGACCTGCTGGTTTGGGAACACCAATTCAAACCATTATCCAACAACTTGTACTACTCTCTGTAAACAATAAATCGTGTACCCCTCATCTAAACAAAACCTGATTTCACTGTAACATGAGAACAGTGCTTATTGCACTTGCATTGCATTTTTTCTGTTGTTAATTTCAGCAAAATAAAGATTTCCACAGGAATATGTTGTTCACTTCTTTAAATGAATCAGCTTCTGTTTGCTTGCCTGGTCACTGCAGTCTAAAAAAAATTATAGATAGAATATTGATACAGCAGTCATAACTTAACTGGGAGTGTCCTGAAATTTCTGTAGATAAACCATGTTGACAGCATCCCTCAAAGTTTGTCTGGAAAATTTTGTGTTTCTCAATATGGTGCCTCAAAATATTATATACTTTAAGTACTTACAAGGTAGAAGCTTTGATTCTGGGTTTTTTTCTTGTTCCACAAAAGAGTGCTGATAACAGAATGCAGCTTCTTCCCCTGGTGGGGCTACAGGTATCATTGAAATGATAAAACTGATATAAGGCAATACATTAATCTTGTCACAATTGAAGCCAGGGACACAGGGGTTGGACCCAAGCGCAGATGGAGGCAGGAGCAGCAGTTTAAAAATAATTTAACAAAAATACTCACACAAAAAAAAACGACAACTGCAGGCAGGATCACAGGCAAACGTAGGTACACAAAAGCAGGACGTGGAAAAACAGAAGTGAAAACAGAAACGAGGAGTCTACTTCAAAACAAAACAGGAAACCAGGAATGAACAACAAATAGAAACGGAACATGGAAACACAGTTAACAAAGGCAGGTCATGACAAATCTTAATGACTGAAAGTCTAGACTGGATTGTACCCCATCTCTTAAAATCGCCATCTATGTCATTTAGTACTTTATTATTTATAAGTGATTAATGTGTCAAGGAAAGGAAAGAGAAACCCCTATGTATTTGAAATTGTGAACAGGAATACTAAAAGCACCTAATGGCATTTATAATGATTTTACCCAATACATTTTATATCCAGGGATATTACCAAAAACCTCAAAGATTTTTTCAAGAGATGTGAGAGTGATTAAAAGGGTTTTTGGTAGTGAAAGAATGGCACTGTTTTCTTTCCTTCTGAATCTATAACATCAAGCAAGCATGTCATCAATTTTTTTCTTTTTAAGCGAGTTATTCTGCGTGATCTTCCTCCATGACGTGCAGCCTATCTATTTGTTGCCGTCACTCTCTTTTCCACTATTGTACATTAGAAAAAAAAAAAACACAACATGAATAATTTTACTTTTCAGATGTGATTTCCCAAACACTACTTCAAAGTCATTATTGTAGTCTTCTGCATGATTAAGTGAAGTGGACCATTTAAAAAATACACCACTCAAAATGCTTTGAGTATCACACCATCACATGCTGGAGGCTGATATGGTTGCTGTATAAACTGTGCAGTTTGCTTCCTAATGAAGAACGGTGGCTGTGGTGAGCTTTGATTTTTGATTATTATCCGGTCAGTGAGAATGTATTAAATTCATGACTAAATTTCACACTGGGAATTAATGCTTCATCAAAAATATGGTTAATTACACAATTCCCATATGTAACCTGGATTATAGTACAGATTTATCAACAAGAATGTGAATTAGGACTAGTGTCAAAAGAGCTCGGACGACTGGAGCCCGAGATTTGAATATCTGTTGGGAGTTCAGTCTGTA
The DNA here is from genome assembly GCA_031216445.1 of Lateolabrax maculatus. NCBI lineage: Eukaryota > Metazoa > Chordata > Actinopteri > Acropomatiformes > Lateolabracidae > Lateolabrax > Lateolabrax maculatus. Next base: position 24,870,641 of record CM062197.1, on the reverse strand, counting down.
GATTGATCGCAGAGCCCAAATATGTGTATATGATGGTCCGTCCTATCACACCAGGAAGTGAGGAAGGAGATCCATCATCAGAAGGCAACTGTCTGTACGACTCCTCTTAGGTTCTGCAGCTTGGCTCGCCATCCAGTCAACTGGAACATCTCTTCTGTGGATGCTCTATATGGTGTTGGTCTCCAAATCTTCCATATACAGAAAAAAAACCTGACCTATAGACAGGTCCTAAATAGAACTAATTTACATTCAACGTGCAGTTATCAATACAGGTCATATTAAATTACACTACACATTATATATCATTAGGTATCACTGCAACCTTAGTTCACAATCTTGTCTTCAATTGGCTCTGTAGTACAACACTTAGGATATAAGTGAAATATCTTCATCATCAATAAAATACCCATACCCCACTATTCATCTACTCCACTTTACAAATAACTTTAATAAAACTTTTGACAAGTCCATGAAACTGGGATTTGCTGCTACCTTGAGGAAAAGCTGGTTAGCAGGCAAGCAAAACACCTGAGAGATAGCTAACGTAAAGTTTAACTCCACTGAAACATGGCTTAACAACAACAACATTAAACAAAAGTACATAATTAAGCTGAATAATAACTTTCAAAGTTCACAGACAAACAGTTGTTAGTCACATTTTCCCCACAACATGCTAACACTATTAGCTTAAGCCTATAGCTTTTTACATTGCCTTAAATAGGCTAGCGGCTGGAAGACTTTTCCCCTACTTAAAGTTTAACAAATTACATTGACTATTTATACTTTTTCTTACTTAGTCACTGGATCTCCCGACTGTGCACTGTAAGTACTCTGTACTTTATCTGTATTTAAAAGTACTTATTCTTACTTAGAGTAAGAACAGGAGAACAGCACACACTTTGTTGGTTCTGTGTAATTAAAGAATAAAAACATTTTTTCTAACTTCCTGCAGTGCCCCATTATTGTGTAATTAAAGATATATATATATGTATCACCCCATTTTATTACTGTATTGTTTTTCGTCCTGGGATGTCAATATAAGTGTCAAAAAAAAAGTATATCTATGTTTGTGTAGCATGAAGGGACTACAACTTTCATTTTGGTTTGCAGCCCTGTGTTGTGCAATAAATGAACCATGAACCTTGAACTTTCATGGTTAAACAAGAATAAGTTTGTATTTTGCCCTAGCATCAGTACCTGGGGGCAGATCATAATCATTTGCCTCATCATTAACTAGCTTATCAAGATCAGGGAGAAAGTCAAAGCTATCCCTATCCTGCAGAGGAATTTGTAAGTATTTGCCTACAGTGGTTTGGATAAATTTAGATGCCAATGCTTTGAGGAGCTGAAGTCTTTGTAGAGATTTCATGTGATGTCTTTTAAAGTGTGTCCCATTCTAATATCTTACAAAAAAGTCCTTGTGCTGCTAGAAACAGTTGGGTCCGACGAATTCTTGTAGGAGTATAGATTAGGCATTGCATCGGGTGCCCTCTTCAGGCAGGTAGCATGGATGCACTGTGGCTGGGCCACAGTCAGCACTGCAGTCCTGGTTACCGCTGGCCTTGGTTGATTTGCTGTCGGCTGCGTCTCCAAGCTTTCAGTTCAGGGATTTGACCAGAACCGTCTGTCCAAGTTAGTCCTGTGTAGGATTTTCACCAGGGAGAGGAATTGGGAGAGACAAAAAAAAAAATATTACCATAGATGCCATAAAATTTCTCAATTCCTTCCACTGTGTGAAGGAAATTTGAGAGTTGGTTTACTCATTTGACGGAGATTCAAGAGAACTGGGTGTCTCACGCAAAATTATTTATTGAAGCTCCGTTGAGGAGAATAGGGAAAACAACTTGAAACATGCATGCTGGTAGCATGCTGCTACCCAATTCTGAAGATTGTGTCCTGAGAACAGCATTTAACCCTCCACAGATCTATCAAGATTCACTAATCCAAATAAGGTTATTTCTTATTCAGCTACACGTGAGGATTCTATTGGGTCTAAATAAGGAACTATGCCCACTTTAGTTTGCCAAGCAACAGGATAGCCTCTGTACAGTCTCTCTTATCCAGCGCCACCAAAGTATGCGCCAGCCTGTTGAGTCTCCAACGGAGCACAACAGATTTGTAAACAACCATGGTCTCTCAGGCAACGGAGCCAACCTGGCCTTATCACACACAGTGTCAGGCAGTTGGCTTGACCTGTTAGAAGCACTATCTAAATTTGTCTTTAACCTATAAGATGAAAAATAAAGTCACGGATATGTTACCAAGAAGCTGTGAGAAACAGGTTTACCATCTGCAGAAACAAAACCTCTAAGTTGCCACAATTTGCCAAAATCGTGTGCAACACCAAATAGCGTGAGTCAATGTAATCACAATTTCTCCAGCCATGACTGTACATGCTCTAGTAAGAACAATTAATTCAGCTGCTTGAGTTGAGTAATGGGGGAGTGATTGAGCTTCTAAAACCCATTCAGAGTATTCACACAGAGTAGCCACATTGATAGACAGTCACCTTGCCATCTCCAAAATGAGTGGCAGAGAGGTTAGGCCTACAAGATGAATTTTCATGATTGGGGCAAAGCCTGCATTCTTTTCAACAGAGTGGATATTGCTTAATGTACACTGGAGTACAGTTAGGCTTCAGAGTTGCTTTATACAGAGTACAGTTTATGTATCCTGTATCAGTGCTATGTTAAGCCCACAGTGATGCTGGAACATAAGAAATGTGTGGTGGTGTAGGTGCGGCTGTTTGCACATTAACCCATAATGGTGGGCTGATGGGTGATGTAATTGGTTTTGCCTAATATTCCTGGGTGCCAGCTGACATTGATAACAAACTGTTTGGTCAACCGTAGATGTCAAAACCATGTCAGGATAGAAAATCAGTTTGTTGATGTATGTAGTTTCTTCTTGTGTGGGTGTGTCTGTGATGACCTGAGAAGCCTTCTTTCAACAGGCCAGGGCTTATCTGTTCTTAAAGCTGACACATGGTCTGTTAGGCTGTTATGATGATCTGCAGTCAGATTTAGAGCTGCAGAGTCATGTGTTTTGTCTGAGTCACGGCCTGTGTCTGAAAGTGTGTGTGGGGGGCAAATGTAGAAGTTGTTCTAGTTGTTTCTGATGGCACACTGAAACAAAGTCCCTTCTTTGAGAAAGACAAGTAGAACCAAGCTTGTACAACAAATATCTGATCTGTTTGACAACCGTTGCTGAATAAAGACTGCGAGTATGTAAAGCAGAGAGCAGTCTTGCAGAGTGAGAAGGAGAAATACCATAAAAGAATAGATACATATCTAAAAGTTAAAATGGGATGATGACACAAAATACAAATCATATTAAATGTGATTATTTCATGTAAGTATGCAAAAAGCACCTATCAACATGTCCAGTCTCCATGCTTATCACACAATCTTTGCACAGCCCTCATAGTCAATTTTAGACCCCTTAAATTTACTATAATTCCCATGATGAGCAATTGTAAATGATATGACCAGAGCTCAGAGATTTGTTCTTCTCACTGCTAGTCCAACTAGTGTATTTCTCATCACCAGTCCAACTGATATTTCAATTTACCTAGTTAGTTTTCCTCAATTATTGTCCAACAGTGTTATTAAGCTCTTTAGCCAGTAATACACATTAGGGCCTATAGCATCAACTCAAACTCAATTAACTTTAAGTCATCTAACTCTTGTCACATCACAAGTTTTACATCAAATGTAAAAGAGTGGGTGAAATTATATAGTGCAAGCTTCCTGTGACTGCATTGTTAAAATAGAAAATCCTGAGGTATATTTGTTCTGTACAGCAGGTACAAATATGCAGTGCTATGTATACATAAATGTGAGGATGAAATATATATAGATAGATATAGAGAGATAGAGATAGATCTCTATATCTATCTATATATATATATATATCTATCTAGATATATAGAGATATATATCTCTATATAGATATAGAGATATATATATATATATATAGAGAGAGAGAGAGAGAGAGATAGTCAGGTATACATAAAGGCGGTAAGTAATTGGATGAATATGTATATGGATGAATATACAGAACATGAGCGGCAGGCCTAGCGCTTGTTCAGCAGCCTGATGGCCTGACTGTAGAAACTGTTCCTAAATCTGTTTTTGTGACATTTTTTTAAACTGTGGTATTGCCCGCCTGATGGTAGAAGTGTGAACAGATTGTAGCTGAGGTGGTTAGTGTTCTTAATCTGTTTTGCCTTTATCAATGTTACACCTGGCATATTGGAGGGAGGGAACCTCACCTTTGACAAAGTGTTGGCTTGTCCGCACCACCCTCTGCAGAGCTCTGCGATCGAGGTTGGTGTAGTTTCCATACCAAACAGTGATGCAGCTTGTCAGGACGCTCTCGATGGTGCTGCTGTAGAACATACTGAAGATGCGGGGGCTCATGCTGATTCTCCTCAGGCATCTGAGGCTGTACAGTCGTTGGGTCCTTCTCACTATGTGTGTGCCATGTGTGGCCTATGTGAGGTCCTCGGCGATGTGTACCCCAAGGAACTTGAATTCACTGACCCTCTCCATTATCTTCTCTGCTTCCTGAAGTCAACAATCAACTCATTGGTTTTCACGTATTGTGTCCTCACAAGTTATTTTATCCCTGTGGATAGTGTCAAGAAGTCTGTGTTGCATGTCTAATTCAGGTGCCACCCTTCTCATCCCTTCAGATCAGTTACAACCTTTCTAGTGGAGAGGTTTTGGGGCCCCAGTACCCAGTCTGGGTACAGTTTTGTGCAGTTTTACCAGACAGTGTGTTTCAGGGAATCCTCAAGTCAGACATTCTAAAACAGTTAACATTTTTTGCAGGCAATTGCTGCTTCTGTCATATTTATAATCCCATTTTGGATCTCCCGTTTCTTCATTCACCATGTCAAGACTGATGAATACTCTAAATACAGCAAAGCACCTGATATGCAATAATAGAATGAGACATTCTATTATGAGACAGCAGCTACGGTTATTTATATAGTAAGGGTTGCAGGTGCTCATGAGCTTTTGTGCCGACAAGATCTCCTTCTTGTGGAGCCTGACATGTTGTTGGTAAACTGTAAACTGCATTAGTGGCTTCGCCAATCTTAGGGAGTGAGGGGAACAGCATTATGGGGGTAGGCCCAGAGCAGAGATCATGCAGCTTTGAGAAGAACCAGGATCTCGTCAAGGGTTTGCCACCACAAATGAACAGTGGTGCTGAGGAACCTGAGGAGCAGCGTTGTCACAGAACACAATGATTTGTTTCCAGGTCGATTTGGTGCCCCATAACAAGCAAGCAACGACAATAGGGTCAAATTCATAAAGAGCAGTGCTCTTTAACTATCTAAGTAACATTAGCTAACAACAACACTAGCGTTCATTTAATTTAATTTCAACCTCTTTAAGATCATTTATGGTGACCCTCATTTACAATGATTACACCATGGAAAATACAAACACATTCTGACATTTTGAACGACCAGCTCTGTTACAGATGCTGTGGCTAATATTGTGAAATACTTTTGTTGTGAGCTAGCTAGTTAATGGTTTTGTTTTTGTTGCCTTTTAGGCAGACATGGAAAACGATAACGTTACAGTTCATATCGGTTCTGTCCAACAGCAAAACAGGCGATAAACACTGTTTGCATCCTGAACCTCCCGCAGGATAAAGACAAGAACGCATTTAGTCTTTGCAAACAGGGATGATGTGTTTATTTGCATATAGAGCGATGACGTGAGATCCGATCACAAGTGGTCACTCAAGACTCATGTGGAGACACATTTTAATGCCAGGTGTGAACTGAAGTACTTAGGGCTGTCAATTTGTGATCGGATTAGCCAGGACGCATGTTAATGCCAGGATTGAACAGGGCCTGAGACTGAGAAACACCAGTCTTTTTCACCAAAAAAATGGGAAACACCAGTCTTCTTTTCACAACATTTTAACAATCACAATACTGGAGAGAGGAAAATGACTCAAATAATTTTATAATCTTTGAAAGCAGTGACAAGCTGAGGGAACAAAGTGACACGAAGCAGGGTTCAGTCAGAGCGTTCCAAAATTTCATGATTTTGGGGGGGGGGGGGGACACACATTACATGTGGCTTCATAACAGAAGAGATCTAGACAAGAGTCCACTTGAATATAATGTCAAGGTTAGGACAAGAACTTGATTGTATCAATATTGATAAACACCTGCTGGGAACAAGAGAATATTTAGATCTACAACAGATTGTACTGTTACAGGTACCAGGCTTGGTATCGAGGCGACAGATAATAGTTTTCCTGAAAATGGGGAGGTGGGGTAACGTGACTGCTCTTCAGTCTTCCAGGATAATGCTATTTTTATTAAACAGTTTCAATAGCATTGTGTCTTGTCTGTCTTTTCCATCATTGCATTTCCAATTTCTCTTTTGTGTCTCTCTAAATATAGAAAATATGACATCCATTCTGACAATGTACAAACTCAAATGCAGGTACTGAAAATGGATCAGGTAAGTAGTCTCTTGGTTTGTCTTTGTGGTTGCCCTTGTTCTCCCTTTACAAGTACTCTAACAGAATCAGGTAAGTATTCTTGCTCAGTTTCTTTGTGGTATGTGGACTGAACCTCTCTGATCGGTTCTGTTCATAGGTGTCCTTAGCCATCAACAGATTAACAGACAATAGTCAATGCAGAGGCATAGTGTTCAATCCTTTTCCAAAGACACACCACTGTGACAGAGTAAGGAGACTTGGATTTTACTACACACCATTTTGCCAGAAGGTTCTGGATGTACTCCTTGACTTCCCTGAGTAATGGCTTTGACACGGTGTCATATCCTCTCTAAACAGGGATGTCATTTTTGAGATTGATCAACATTTGCAGGCTCAAATACAGCTGATGTCATTGCTGAATCATGCAAAAGCTGCTGACTACTCATAGCTAGCTTGTTTGCCTTCCAGGTAACTGATACCAACTGGCGGATGCCACAGTGATGGGCTTTCATCAGCAGATGGAGTGGTGGCACTGTTAACGTTCACATCAGGTTTCGAGTGGTCCATTGAGTTCTGTCAGGTGAGTAAGTTTCAACTACTTTCGGAACTGGCTGAACAGTACTCAGGGCTGTCTGTATCCAGCAAGGCATTCACAGTTAGCCCATTCAGGTAACATTGAATTAGGGCTTTTCTCCCAAATAGTGCTCATTTCTGGTGTTCAGTGGATCTGGTGGCAACTTAGTGGAGGCGTGTCTCTGCCCATTTACCTCTTTTGCATAGGCTACTGCTGAAGAAGCACATGGTCAGATGTTTGTCTTGATGATAGTGTGTTCTGTGTTAGTCTGCTTTCCATGGACACCATTGGGCTAGGGTAAAAAAACTGCAATTTTATAGCCCTTTTCTAGTCTTCTGACTACTCAAAGTGTTTTATAACACATGCCAACAGTCACCCATTCACATTCATACACTGACGGCAGAGGCTACCATGCAAGGTGCCAACCTGTTCATCAGGAGCGGTTAGAGGTTGTGTCTTGCTCAAGGACACTTCGACACTCACTGGAGGAGCTGCGGATTGAACCAGAAACCTTCCGGCTCTGAGCCGGGTGGTTGAGACCCGGTCACTGGGTAGCCCCCTGCAGCGACTGGCTCCAGTTTCCCTGGTACTTGGACTTTTGGAGAAAATGTACAGCCCTGTGGTCATCCTCACCACAGAGGAAGCAGCAATATTATTATTATTATTATTATTATTATTATTATTATTATTTTTGTATTATTATTACAATAGAGCAATAGTTATCAAGCTCCTCTTCTGTGGAACCAGCTCCCAATTTGGGTTTGGGACGGCTCTGCTGCAGGACAAGCTCTCCCAGCTGAGCGTGCCTGACTCCACCTGCAGGTGGATCACAGACTTCCTGTCTGACAGGAGGCAGCACGTGAAGCTGGGGAAACATGTCTCCGACTCCAGGACAATCAGCACCGGTTCTCCTCAAGGCTGCGTTCTTTCCCCTCTACTCTTCTCCCTGTACACCAACAGCTGCACCTCCAGCCACCAGTCTGTCAAGCTCCTGAAGTTTGCGGACGACACCACCCTCATCGGACTCATCTCTGGTGGGGATGAGTCAGCCTTCAGGTGGGAGATTGACCATCTGGTGACCTGGTGCAGCCAGAACAACTTGGAGGTCAATGCTCTCAAGACAGTGGAGATGGTTGTAGACTTCAGGAAGGACCCAGCCCCACTCACCCCCATCACCCTGAGAGACTCCCTAGTCAACACTGTGGAGTCCGTCCGCTTCCTGGGCTCCATCATCTCCCAGGACCTCAAGTGGGAGCTGAACATCAGCTCCATCACTAAGAAAGCACAGCAGAGGATGTACTTTCTGCGGCAGCTGAAGAAATTCAACCTGCCAAAGACGATGTTGGTGCACTTTTACACTGCCATCATCGAGTCCATCCTCACCTCCTCCATCACCGTCTGGTACGCTGCTGCTACTGCCAAGGACAAGGGCAGACTGCAGCGTATCATTCGCTCCGCAGAGAGGGTGATTGGCTGCAATCTACCTTCTCTCCAGGACCTGGACACCTCCAGGACCCGGAGGCGTGCAGGGAAGATTGTGGCCGACCCTTCCCACCCTGGTCACAATCTGTTTGAGACTCTCCCCTCTGGCAGGAGGCTGCGGTCCATCAGGACCAAAACCTCTCGCCACAAGAACAGTTTCTTCCCGTCTGCAGTTGGCCTGATGAACAAGGCCCGTGACCCCAGCTGACACGGACCCTTATCCCCAAACAGACACTACGCGTTACATTAACGCACAGACCCCCGGCGAAATGCGTTACATTAACGCACACTTGTGGACTGTTAGTACTTAAAAATACGATTCACTTATGTATACCCTTGCACCTTGCACTACTTGTCTTGTCTGTACTTGTCTGTAATTGTCTGTACTTGTTACGCACCAATACACCACAGCAAATTCCTCGTATGTGAAAACCTACTTGGCAATAAACCCGATTCTGATTCTGACACCCTCTCTTCATTTAAGAGTATGCTTAAAAACGTTCCTTTTTGATAAAGCTTATAGTTAGGGCTGGCTCAGGTGAGTCAGTTGGAGAGGCCCTGATCCACACATCTAGGACAGTTGTTAATCCTCCCTGTTCTTGTAGTAGTTATTCTTCTCGGGGAGCACTGGCACACCTGATCCGGCTGCCATGGCTGTATAGGTGGTTTCACTGAGTCTACTACTTTAGTCAGTGCCTCAGTTTTTACAGAGAGTTGCTGAATGATGTCCATTCCTGCTGTGTGTTCAGTGATCTGTTGCTTAGCACTTTGTTCCTGCACAGCTTGCCCCAAGCTGGTTTTGGCAGGGTGTTGGGCCTAACCTGTTTCTCATTCCTCCTCACTTGTTATCCTTATCACGTGTCTGAGGATTGTCTCATCTTTCACCTTGTGGTCGGAAAGAAGGGGTTTTAGCTCCCTGCGGATATGTTTGTGTCCCAGTCTGATACACTGTGTAGGAAAACATCTTTGACTGTAGTTTTCTTGTTCTTAATGCTTGTATCAGGAAGGTTAGATGTAAACAGTATTCTGTGTTCGGTCCAATTACTCTATCGTTCTGTTTACTGTCAACTCCTGAAATAGTTCAATGCTATTCTTCTGTCTTAAGTGAGACTGTAAGAATACTTTAAGTCCTGTTACAGTCACATCATCTTTATTCATCAGCATGTCTTTAAAGTTGCCTGGTTTGACTATCCTGAGCACAGCACTGACTATTTCTGAGTCACTAAAGTCCTCTTGGATTCCTTCATCAATCTGTCTGCACACATGTCTGTAGGTGTCCAGATTCTCTAAGGTGGAGATATGAGAGTTCTCTGAGACCACCTTCTCACATGGTTGGTGAGTATTGGCTTTTTTTTTTTTCTTTTTTTTTTTCCCTTTTCCATGCTTTCTTAAGTTGCAGTGTGTTAAGCTTTCAGGGCCACTGCAGTTTAAGGAACTGTGCATCCTGTTTCTCACAGACTATACTCTGGTTATATGAGATGGAGTGCAAGATCAGTATCATTAGACATTTTGAAGTTGCTGGTCACAACAGTGGTCCCTAATTACTGAAGAAACATCTTTTTTGGTCACTGAATGTGGACCTGAATTTTGCTGAGGAACATATGTTTGGTATCTGAAACATTTACTGGGAGAAGTGATACCACTTTTCGCCCCTAAAATACCATAAATATAAGTTGTGTGTATATATGTGAGAAGTTTTTTATTATTTTTGTTGAAGTATCAATTATGAAAATACAAATGTGCCTAATGGGAGAGGTGCTAATCCAATACAAATTTTGTCAAACATTGTTAAATTTAATATAAGAATTTAAGATATTCCCACTCAAGGAGATCTAGGAAATATATTATGGTTGTTTTTTGGCTTTATTACCCAGGACTTTGAGAGCTTGTTTATATACAGATTTTACAGATTGTGCTTTATTATTGTATCAGTGGCTAAACAGTATGTTATATGTGGGAAAATCACAGCATGAAAATAAATCTTAGCAGCTTCAAGTGTCAGGTGTTTTTAGAAGAAATCAAAAATTAAGTTTGTTTTTTGCACCAACTAATCTTACTTGCTTTTGAAGCAGAGAGTTGAGTCTAAGATGACAACAAGGTATTTTGAACTGGAAACTACTTGTAGCTTCTCACCTGATACATAAAGTCAATGTTGTTGAGGAATATCTTAACTGTTTTTCTTAAATTGAGATGCAAGAAAGAATCTGCAAGCCACTTTGTGACAATTTGCATTATCTGTGGAAGTTTCCTTAAACACTGGTTACTGTTTTTGGGGTAGGATTCAGTAGAATCAGCAGAAGAAAAATAAAACCGCTCTAAAACCAAACTGCTTGGAGTATAGAGTCATTTGACTGTTTGCAAGATGACAGATCAGTTGTACTGCTACACATTTTTCTGATACCTTTTGACAATACAGGTTGTATCATTTGCTAAAATAGGAAGTGAAATAGTGTTTCATCCACTGATGGGATTATAAGAACATGTAAGAACATTCTGGGTAATAGATTTGACTGAACGTACAGAAAATAATGCGTAATGTTATTCAGAGCTTTGTAAGATATTTAGGACTGACCAAGAGCCTCTTGCTGAGAAGCTGCTAGCCCAGATACAAAACAGGTACCCACAGTTATAAATGTGCTTTGAGTGACTTTCAAATTGCTTCCACACTCCCCTGTTTTTTTTTCAAAATATGCTGAGGGTTCAAGCTGAATCACCTGAATCAACTTCCAATTTGAATGAGGATGCTTTAGATAAAAAAAATGTAATCATTTAAAACATTTAATCTTTTAAATGAGATTAGAAATTCTTTCTTCACTACCAGTAGACCTGAAACATCCATGACACAGCTGTATTCTCTGCCAGAGCCAAATAATCAGTCAGGTCTCTTGAAATTGGCTCAGGAGCCAATCCTTGTTTTCCATTATAATGGTGGTCATACATTGACATGTGCATAGATTCATAACTTACCTTATTGTTCTGCTACTTTGTTTTTACCTCACTTGTAAGATTTTTGTATAATGTGATCTGTATGGTAAATATGAAGCTATTCTCAGCAGCTGGTTAGCTTAGCTAAGCACAAACGCTAGAAACAGGGGGAACAAAAGTGCTTATGTTAAAGTTAAATCTCACTTTATTGAAACATGGGATTCATTTTGATAGCTCCTGGTTCTTTCAATTATAACATTGTATTCACCAAAGTATTGTTTAGATCTAGGAATGAGATGACACTAGAGAACAAAAGTCCAACAGATCAAGAGCACGAGCAGCCTGATCAGACAGGGAGAAACATCATCAAAAATATCTAAACCACTTTATTTGGAGAGACTGTAAGAGTGCCCCTGAAATGTTGCTGCTAATCTCTCATTTCACAGAAAAACTGTGTGCTAACAACTACAGTACCTACAGTATGCATGTTGAAGCAACCTCCTAATGGCATTTGCAAAAATCCATTGCACCTGAATGAAAACAAGCAATCAGCAGGAGGAATCTCTAACGCAGTGTCAATCACTGCTCATGCACATGCTGCTCAGCCCCCCTCCCTCGAGCATGCTCTCATTTAGTCAAGCTCTATCTTTAGCGCAGAGGTTTAGGAGCTTTGCAAACATGATGGCTGAGAAACAAACACATCTTCCCCTTTCAACCCAACTCAGTCAAGGCAGATGGCCGTCCACCCAGAGCCCAGTTCTGCTTGAGGTTTCTACCTGTTAAAAGGGAGTTCTTCCTCATCACGGTCACCAAGTGCTGCTCATGGTGGGAAGCGTTGGGTCTCTAAAGAACAGAGCATGGTCTAGGCCAGGGGTGTCAAACTCAAATTCACAGTGGGCCAAAATTTAAAAACTGGGATGAAGTCGTGGGCCAAACTCAATATTTATTGAAAAATTGACTGCAATTGTGCATGTTTTCCCTTCTCTCCAGATATGTAACGTTGAACCTTTTCGTATGGAAACAAACTTAAGTTTTGCGTAAACATTGAATCTGGAACAACCAAAGCTTAATATTATAAACACATGAGAAATTAAATTTGAAATAAAACACATAGCAGTGGCATTTGTTTATTTTTGTCTCTCACTAGCTGTAGCCTTTCAAGTTCCTTTTTAATGTAAATCTTTTTTTCACAGGCCAACAACAAAACCAAAAATAATTTCCTTCAATGAAAATGCAATCTTTCAACTATTAACAGTCCATGCCTTGGAGTAGAAAAATTGCATAAAGACAACGTTCATTCAAGCTCAATTTTGCTACACTCTGATTTACTCTGATGCACATTGATTCAAGCCAGATACCTGACATCTCTTCTTAGATGCGAGTGTATCAATGTCTGGGTTAGGCTCTGAGCTGAGGAAATCCTCAGGATTGAGTGAAGGTGTTCATTAGTGAGACGACGCCAGAGTGGTGTTTTGTTCATCTTCATCAAAGACAACAGTTGCTCACATATGTGCTGCCGAACATAGAGAGCATTTGAGCAGCTTGGGCATGGAATTGGGGCAGTGTGTCGGGAAGGAAACATGGAAACTGTGCAGCACCCACAGAGTCATACTTTGACTTGAGCGTGTCACTACACTGGAGTTCAATCAGCTCCATTTGGAGGTTGGTTGGTGCGCTTTCCACGTCAACCGCAAACGGATTACTGAGCAGTTCAAATCTGCATTTCTGGGCTTCAAAGTTGGCAAATCGCCGGGTAAACTTGGCGCTGAGTACACTGAGTTTTTCAGCAAACTGTGCACTAGGCAGCACAGTGGGGAGATCTGCTCTTTTGTTTAGCCATTTTTGGGGAGGGGTGGATTGTTTGTCCAAGGTGACTGGTAGCATGGATGCTAATGATTGTCAACAGAAAAGGAGGGGGGCGCTTGGTGGTCTCAACTGATGTGCCAACGCACTAACAAAGCATTCTGGGATTTGTAGTATTAGCGGTGTATGTGCTATATACAGCTCTAATACACATTTGATATGATCTCGCAGGCCAAATATAATTACACTGTGGGCCAGATTTGGCCTGTGGGCCTGAGTTTGACACCTGTGGTCTAGGCCTATATAAATAAAACCTGCTTGATTCGACACCTGGCTCTGTGGAGTGAAGTTCATGACATTAATTCTGAAGGACTATGAGTTAACAGTTTGAGTCAAGCATAGAGGCTGTATTAGGTGGAGCTTGGAAAATAGTGATGTGGGGCACTGAATTTGTTTAATTTACTGTTAATCAGACCACAAATTAGACCAGAATTAGCTAGAATGCTAACAGGTCAGCATATGTTCCACAGATTGTCTGCTGCGTAGTACAGGAATTGCAAATCTGTTACTGTGTTTGCCAAAAATTGCCTCTTTAATTTTCAATAATTTTTCAAAAAAAGGGTTTGAGATTTATCAGTTTATTGATGTATGCTTGCCATCACTATGGAACTTTTTTTTTTTTTTTCATTAATTCAAAACTTTTCACCTTACAACACTGATACTCACATTCCATGGATGTGTTTTCCAAATGAAGCCTGATGATTTCTGACCCAATACAGTCTGCTTGAGATCCTCACACACTCAATATAAACTTTCACTTCCAAGTTTGACAAGGTATTACAAGTATGAAAATTAAAATGTTATACAAATGCTATTTTCTTTAAGTACAATGTACAATAATGTTTGGAAGCTAAGTCTGGGTTTGGTTTGAATAATAAGTATAAAAAGAAGTTAATAAAATTCCTGCAAAAGATGTATTGCATATATATTCTGTACATGTTCAAGTTGATCTTTTATATGATGGACAACTTGGGAGAAAAAAAAGCTTACAGCTGTAATGTCCTATTGCATGTCAAACTATCCTCCACGAGTGCAAAATAGAGAAGAGAAATTAACCTGCCTGGAGGCTCTGAAGGACACAGTTATGGCAGAGTCTCCTCAGTTCTGTCCTGGGTCACCTCTCATTTGTGATAATGACAGATGTGCCAATGTAATGAGGGATCTCTTTGTGTCTCTCAGGGGATGAGCTTGAGCTGGGGCTCTGGCTGTTACAGCTATAAGATGCCGTCTCTTTACCATGGTAACTGTGGCCGTCTGTTATATGGCTCAGTGTGGTAAAAGGGGGGGCTTTAATAGAACCGTGTTTGCCGAAGACTTTATGAAAGTTCAAAGACTTATATGAAGCTTGGGCTGGAAGTCCCACCCCAACCCCCATATCTGTCAACATTCTCCTGTCCTCCTCAGCAGACCTGGGCTGCAGCTCAGTGGCATCTCCACACTGCTGGTGGCCGTCAGCATGTTGTGGATATCCTGCAGCTGAGTGGCTGTATGGCGCTTCCAGCATACAAAGCCTTTTCTGTTCCAGCGCCATCTGCAGAGGGAAAGGCTGGACCATGCTGTGCAGTGAGCCACCCTGCTCACCTTTACCCAGTACCAGGCTACTGAGCAAAGGGCAGGCCATGGCCCGGTCACTTCGAGGTCCCTCAGCACATCTTGTGTTATGTCGGACATCCTTGCTTAAAGGCTTACTGTCCTTGGTGGCATGAGGATGGGGGTTTGGACAAACTTCAGACACTTCGCTATGGACAAGTGTGTAATGTTCGAAGGGTTCTTCCTTCAGCCTACTTGTAGAATGTGGGTTTGTGCTGCTGGAACTATCATGGTAGATCTCATCAGGGTACCTAAGATCAGCCGCCAGCACAGGACCTGCGGAGGAAAAAAATACTCAGAAGCTGAAATTACACTTATGCTGAAAGAGAGGAGGCATCATCAGAAGCATATAGTGTTCAGAGAAGTATTTTTAATGAAATATCAGAATGTCAAGTTAATGGATGAATTTGGTCTAAATATACACTAATTACTTTTCTAAGTTGTGGTATGATGTTAATATCCATCATTACATACTTAATTTCCCTTCGGGGATGAATAAAGTAATCTATCTATTGACCACCAAAATATGTATAAACATATTAGTCTCTCGCTTAACAGCCCATCCATGAAAGTTATAAATTCCTTGTGTGTAACAGGAGGATACAACCTAACGGGTATCCAACGTTTCAGAATCTGTTATCGGCTGGCTGTTTTTTTTCACAAGCTGTTTAAACTGAATAATATTATTATGGAACTAATTGTCATAAAGATGTATTTTTTAAAGTTATAAATTGATTATTCGAGATTGAAACAGCTGTGCAAAGAGAAATTATGTTTATATATGAGAGCCGAGGACAAAACTACTTGTCTTTGGAATTTGGAAGTAAGGAATGTATTTCTATTTTACAGTTGCATGAGAGAGCAAATTTTAGGCCTCCAATTTTATAAAAAGATATGTGGCACAAAATTATAGAAGTGTTTTTAAAAACTGCTTAATCCACTTAACTTTAAAAGTATTATTTAGAGTGATAAAGTCAAGAGAGCTAAGCTTTCCCACACGATAACAACAGACATTTTAACATAGTGTGTCTTATTCTTCCAAATGAAATGAATTAGTAAGTCTTCCATTGATATACACAAAAATCTTATCCACAAAAAGAGATACTGCAGCATATGTGAGATGTGAGATACCCTTTGGCTTGAATAAGGTTACGCTTCCTTTAAAAGATCAGTCTTCTTGCAACCACAGAATACATTTTTTTTCTTAGCCTTTTCAAATAATTTAATTGAAGTTGCATCATTCATCTTTAATCTTTATCATGGTAATCCCTAAATCCACTCTCTGTCCTCGGGGTGCAGCTTGATTCTTTGGTGGTGCTGTGGGAGAGGATGCTGGACAATTACTCTCACCCCCTTTGCAATGTGCTGGTCACAAATATGACCACCTTCAGCAGCAGACTGATACCACCATGATGCACCACAGAAGGCCACAGGAAATTCTTTCTCCCTGTGGCAATTAAACTCATTTACTTCAGGAAGAGACAGACAGCAGAGGCATGAGGTGATGATATGGCTCCACCCTCCATTTAATCTCTGTTCTACTGTCTTTACTCTTTCTCTCTGGAGTAGTAGCTGGCGTTTTTTTCAGTGGTGAAAGAATGTATGCACAGAATGTGGAATTACCTCTTAATGATGTTTAATCATGGTAACTTTAAACTTTTGTTAGATAAAGATTGTACCTGTGTATTTGTTGGGTGCTGGGTGACTGCTGATGTTCCACCCAACAGGCCCTCTACTGTGCACTGATCCGATGATCTGCTGAGCCAGCTGAGAGGAGGGACCTGAGCTGGGTGGCTGACTCCGAGCATCCAGATGCCGGTGTTTGTAGGGGTAGTGGAGGCTCAGATTGTAAGTGGGACTGCAGGACACCTGGCATGCTTCAGGGCTCAAGCCAGAGCTCTTCTCCCTGCAGGGGGTCACTGGGTACGGGGATCTTTCTTTCCACGGCCCCCTCTGTGGGGGGCAGCTTGACTGGTCTGGCTGGAAAAGGCCAGTGCTCTGCTGCTATCCATAGACAAACACACAGCAACATAGAGAAAGTTACTGACATTTTTACACATGGAATTCTGTGTTTGCAGCAGTAGTTTTCTAACAGACTTCCATGGAGAAATGTTTATTTTATTGGAAAATCACACGGGATCCTAATTTACGGTCCCAGAACATACTATGATACAGGGTTAAATTTTTATCATTCTGCAACACAGGGTTGCACAACAAGATGCAAATATAGTCCAATTTTGCCTCTTCAGTCAAACAACAATTGTTTGTGGTGGAATGTGGAAGATGATGCCTTTGTTTAGCCTAGCCTTGCCTAAAAGATTGAAGCAGGGGAAACTCATATTAAAGGAATGGTTTGCATTTCTTCAAGTCTATCTTCATAACACTCACACACATATGTGCATATAAAACAGCACTTTGTCAAAGAAACTTGATCTACATGCAGTAAGATATATTTGCAGTAAGATGTATTTGGCGGTGTGGCTCTGTTCTGGGACCGTGGAAAGCCTTAGGCAGGGACAGGAGCAGCAAGGACCCCCCGTAGGGTACAGAACAGAGCAGGCATCAATGACAGCAAAAATGACATTGATCAGTCAGACACAGCATGAAAAGGAGGAGCTGGGGTGGAGGCAGGTTGCAAAGTGGCTTGCAGAGGAAGCAGCAAGGACTGGCAGGCTGAAGCAGCTTAAATGGGGTGCCCTGTATGAGATTTGCAAATAGATGCAAAAAAGGTGCAATCAGCTGATCTATCAGCTGATCGATCAGCTGATTTAGCTGGGATTGTGAGCTAAGCTTGGCTCTGGTCTGCCTGAACTAACGCAGTGCTCAATTTTTGGTTGCTGTAATCTTTCCTCCTGTCTATACTGACTATGAAGAGATCCCTTCCTAATGCGATGTAAGTTGTTGGGGGACAAAATCCAATTTTCATCCTTGTTCTGTCAATTATTCCAAAGTTCAGTTGAACCTAAAATGAGGCTTAAACATTCTAAAAGATATTCACTTGACTTGTCTAATTCAAAGTTACAGTCTTTTCGGTACCAAATTCCCTATTTGTGTTTCCCCTGACAGTGTTTCCTGGCTGAGCCGAGGTGGACGGACAATTACAAAAAGAGGAAATTTTGTACTAAAAAGACTGAAACTTTGGTAGATGCCCACTGCTTTGAATCCTTACCTCAGGCTAAACTTTTAAATGTGCTTTTTACATTTAATGAGGACTGTACCGTCCGCATCACTCATTAAAATAGAAGGAAGGGATCTAAGGGCCAGTATAGACAGGATAAATGACTACATCATTAAATATCTATATCAGCATACATAAGTAAAACTTGAAAAAATTTGTCATATCATATGGTTACAGCTATATTTCCCAGCACTACTGCAGAGACTTTCTTAATTGATGGAGAATCTTTTATATAGTGGGACAGCTGTGGATGACAGATACTCACCTATTCATTTATGGATCGACTGATTTTTTTTTACTAAACTCACGTTAACATTTTTGAGTGATTCTTCAAAATTCTCTGCACATTTTCTACACATTTGCAGCTTGTGGACACTTTTTTTTGTGCTTCCTCAGTTTTGCGGTGTGTTCTGGACATTATAAAATCCCAAACATATAGGTAAAGGGTAGCCTGGCATCGCCAGACTAATTTGCAAATGCGCATTAGTCTGTAACCTCTCACTTCATTTTCGATTTCCAAGGGGCGTTATCGACAGGCGGAGACAACCAATCAGAGCAACAAAATGCCATCCTGTTGGACAGTACGTCTCGTCAGAACTACGGCAAACATACATTTCTTATCAACATGAAATTTAAGTGCAGTTGTTTGTTCTTTTTTTTAGAGAAAATTTACCATCCAGTCCATTTAGTACTGCCACTGTAGCCGGTCGCTAAACCTATCCTATCGGCAGCGCCATCTTGGATATTTACAAAGATACCTGAACGGCGCTCGTCTCTGTCAGTCATCGTATTAAACCCGCCTCATACTAGATAAATGGTTGTGATTGGTTTGCCCAATAAAACAGCAGGGAAGTCAGTTTGAATGGGAGAAGGGCCAGACACATCTGCCAAACCAAATAAAACATGAGCTCGCAGATTTGTCTGGTTCCCAGGCTAGGTATAGGGCATTTCAATGTCATCAAGATACCCACTTTTTATAGCAAGGCCAACAGGATCAACAGAGCCACAAACTGTTCTGTTTGCTGCTGTCTGTCATACCGTACCACAGCACCAGCACCAGGCCCAGGCTCAGCTGGACAGCTTCATCCTGCAGGCCAGAAAACTGTGCTCTTTTACTACCTATTAAAAAACCTTTTGACCATCATATTACATGTATTTGTTGAACTGTCTACATCCTGTTCTTGCCTGTCCGTAACTGGTTATCATTAAGCATATACCTGCTGCATGGCACAGCCGTTGACATTGCAGTTCATTAATTTTATCATTGCTGTACAACTGCTTACCAAGTATTATATTTTTCTTATTATATTTTAATTTCAGCGCTATTTTGTCTTATGTCTTCGTTTCTTGTTTTTTACTTTTTACTTGTGATTTTCTTTTTATACATATTGAATGATCATTGTTTGGGGGATGTGAATTATATTGAATTACATTTATTTAACAGACTTTTTTTTATCCAAAGTGACAAATATGTTGAACGGCTTTACACCCTTTTATTATAAGAGACAATGAGAGATACATAGAGAGAGATTTTCTTTTTTTTTTTTTTTGAAGATGAGTTTTCAGCCTGTAAGATAAGATGTTATAACAGAGACACAAAACATTTTTCATCATACCTGTGTGAAAACATTGTGTTTACTCTGAAATACTATCAGTAAGTCCCACCTCAAGATAGGGAGCTGCTCTGCTCTGTTTGGTCTTCATCTTGACTGCTTTGGTTCTGAGTTGTTTGTGGTGATCCTGAGAGGAAGTTAGACTGAGACCAGGCTTAGTGGCTCGACTCTGGTCTTCAGATAATTGCAGCTCCTTGCACTCGATGTCACTGTGTGCAAAAAGACAGAAACACACTGTGTATATTTGTACGGTTTAACTTTAACTTTTACTGATTTACATTGGGAATTATAGGGTGCCGACTCACGTGAGAACGTAGTTCACACTGACAATACAGTGAGGTCTGGAGGAACGGCTGTTGTGGACGATGGTAGCGTAGCTCTGCACCCACACCCAGCCTCCATGCTTTGATAACATGCGGTAATACTTAGTGGTGACCTGCCCCTTCACCAGTACTTACAGGGAACACAAAGACCAAGATCAAAGAGATAAAAATGGTAAAATCTGACATCAGCCCCTCAAAGTCACCAACTGCTTCGAATGTTATCACTCGATTGAATGGCCGTTATCAGCCTCATAGATATGTGTTAGAAGGGGCCTGCTACACCTACTAGTAGGTTCAGAAGCCTGTTATCAGCTATTCAGTGGCTGAACACCAATAGGAATACAAGTAGACTCCTGTGAAGATGATGTGGAAAATGCAATATTCTAAGATAATTTTGTCATTAAAATGCAGCTATAATAATCTAATATTATATAATCTTTATTCAGCGAATGTATGAGATTTTTAGTTAGCTGGATCCCTCTTGGAATGGACCTGGAGTACGGTTAGGTGGCCCCTTCTAACCCATATCTATGAGCCTGATAACCACTGATAAAGCCCATTTAATCAAGTGATAATATTTGAGTCACACATGACTCTATATACAGCTAGTGCCTATTTTAATAACCAGCACTATGCATCAGTCATTCAAAAAAGAAGACATTTCTCAACTGACTGTAATTTTTAACCTGCAATAACTGATTTTTTGGGCCGTGAGGCAGGAGAAACAAGCTGTGAACTTTAATATATAATCACGTTTTAAGTTGATATGACAAACTTGTTCGCAAACTTAATTGCTTACTTATACAAAAAGTAGTTACAGCATCCATTTTGAGTCATGTTTCTGGCCACCTGGCTAATGTAAGTCCAATATTCACTATCTTTAAACTCTGTTTTTGGTCTCTACCAACTCCTGAGAGAAATATCTGGCTTTTTAATTGCTAAATGCTCCACTGTGTACAGTTTCTTGCTGCAACTTCCTGCTGAAGTTGTGGGCCAGACGTCTAAACAAATGAGCTGAAACTCACTATAGAGGGAGCTGCAGATACAGCTGATAACTCGTTTTTGGTTCATCACTACAAACAGTCACCTTAATGGACCAAAATGCAATGCAATGCTGTGTTTTAATTATAAAACCTTGTTGTTTTTATTGTTTTTTGTATTTAAGCTTTAAAAAAAAGGCTTACATTTAATATAATAATAATAATAATAATAATAATAATAATAATAATAATAATAATAGCTTATTTGTATAGCACTTTCCAACACAGATAACAAAGTGCTTCACAACAATCAATATAAATCACCTGTAGACGGAATAGAAAAATAACCCCTCAACTGCCTACCTCTCCACCACCCCAAAAATATATAAAATACTGTATGGAAATTTGTCACCCTGAATAACTGTAATTGATCAGGCAATAAGTAAAAAAAAAAAATACACAAAGAAAACACATTCTGTTTGAATCACATCATCACCGAAACACATGATAAATTCAGAACAGTGTGTTATGACTATAACTTAACACATTGGAACTGGTGTTTTTTAATTTAGCAGGCTGTAGGATGATCTGGGTTTCACTCACTCGATCACTTTCCCTGTTGTTGATTTATCACTTAACTTCTACTTACCCTCCCAACCACTTGGTGTGACTAAGGATTTTGAGGACTCACATAAATGGTGAGCATAGCGTAGATGGAAAACGTCACAGGCGTGGACGTGGTGGTAGAGAGTCTTCTCTATCAGGTCCTGAGGCTCATAGCCTGTCAGCTCTGCCACCCTGGCTCCAGCACACAGGAGAGAGGGCATAAGCTAGCAGTCAGAGGCTGATTTGGACATCAGTGTGCTTAAGTGCATCATAACAATCCAGCAGTCCATATATTTTAAAACAGCTAACTATTTCATATTGTGTACATATTTTTTTCTATTCTTATAACATTATCTTATGTGTATGTTATGAAAATGATTTTCGGTTGATTATTTGTTAAGGTTTCTATAATTTTATATTCCATACAGGGATGTTCAAGATATAATGCTGTCATGGCTTTCATTTATCCATTCACCCACTCAGTCAAGCGTCTCTCCTACCTTGTGTCCAAGAAAATTAGCTTAAAGTCCAGGCTGGCCCGGAACATAAACATGTTGCTGTGGAGTTTGATCTCGGTGATACCACTCGGGGGCAGGGAGTGACCCACTGCCACCAAACCCACAGCCTGATAACAGGATTCATACAGCGCCATGTCCATCATGTACTGACGCACTTTCAGGTAGCCGCTGCAGTGGATGACCTGGGAATCAACAGCATGACACCAATATCATTACATGTTCAAAGGAATTCAGAGACACAGAGGAAGTTAAGCGTTTGTATCAAACAGCAACAAAACAGAAGACTGGGATTTGAACTACGGTAGTCCCACCACTATACAACCACTGCTATATTACCAGTTGTCCCTGATCTGTGCAACCATGATCACAATCTCATTTAACAAACTGAGGTGTTTAAACCTCGCCCAGATGTCCCTATACAACACAGCTTCTGCCATAGTGTAGCTCCGCTGTCCTTGTTGGCAGCATCACAGCAGACTTAACCTGGTCTTTAAATCAAAAATAGCCATGATAAGATCCAAGGTTTTGTGGTTACGTCTTTTCCCCTTATACATCTTTTTAGAAGGCATATGAGATAGTGGGCCATGCTCCCCCACAATGCTTGGAGCACAACAGCACAGTATTGTAGGAGTGTAGTTGTCGTGCGACCACTGCTAAGCTCAGACTGACAAAACCCTGCTGCTACTGTTTTTGTGGTTGGACAGCAAGAGTTCCTATTGAGGCCTGATCACCTTTTCTGCCCAGGACCTGAGCCTAGGTCTGTAATCACCAGCTTGGAGTGTACCTGATCCTTAACACCCTTAGCCTTTGGTATATGCAAGTAACAAAACTTGATAGAGGGCCCCACACATATGAAAAATAAATAGCAGTTACCTGGATGTAACTCTGTGCTCTGTACACTCATGTGTAGCCCTCTTACTGCATGCCCAGCTGGCTCTTTGTGTTCTGTTTGTTGCGTTCATGGGTAGTCAAGCATCAGGATTACTCCTTTAGAGAACATTCCACACCTGATTGGTGGTGAATCCATTGATCTGTTTCTGATTAGAGGCGAGCCACAGTAGGCTTAACAATAATGAAGCTTGTTACATGCAGGTAACCTCTATTTTCTGAATTTGCAGTAAAATGTTGCTGTTTTTAACTTAAGATATTAATTGTATTTTGTAGTGTTAGCAACTATTATCTTTATTATGACAGAAGTACAACACAATCTTGTGCATCAGGAGACAGTTGTCACTTTAGCCATTTTGTTTTGGGACCAGAAAAGACTGATCAGTACAGACATGGGGTTAATCATTTTCGACAATAGAAATTATAAGTTTGAATACAGTCAGTACTTTTTAGCCTTGATGTTCAACACCATGGTTTACACCATTGTTATGACCAGTAAATAAATAATGACTTATGGAATTAAATCACTTTCACACCCCTAAATTACCATAAATTAAGTCATTGTGTGTTTGTTGGGGCGAATGACAATCCAGTGGCTGCACCTACCTTATATCCCCCACATGTAAGTCCTGCATTTCTTTTAGCAAGAACACACTTCATCCTCAAGAAGAAGGAGCGCTCTATTTCATATTCTGTCACACAAACACACATTACAGAGACATTACTCACATGTTATAGTGTTTTCATAATACAATACAGTGTTGTGGTCACCAGACCAGTATAATAAAATGTGCATCAGTAGCCTGTAAAAATGAAGAGGGTCCAGCAGAGACACCTGGATTAATCTGCTCATTCTGTTGCCACCACAACCCTAACTCTAATTAGTAGCTAGAAACACTCCACTATTCAGCACCATGCTTCCTAGAATACAGCCTTAATCCTTTCCAATTTATTTGGCAGACATTTTTTGTCCAAAGCAACATTCAGATGAGGTACAATCGAAGTCACAAGCACACATATAAATCTACTAATCCAAGAATATTGTTTAAAATGTAATCTCAAAGCTCACAAGATGAAAAAAAAGTTGAACCAGCATATGCAAAGATCCCATAATGCAACTCAACAACATCTTTTCCTTGGACCCTCCCTGCCTGGTAAACGACCACGTCTTTCAGACTCCAAACATCTCATTCATCACAGTAAGAAAAAATATTGCAAAGTTCAAATGGAATCAATTGCCACTGTAATGTTTGCTATTTTTCTATAGAAGTGAGCAGTGGCAGCTGTCCTCACCGACCAAAAAGCTTAATAGAGCTAAACTTTAGAGCTTTTTACCACTTCTCACAGTCTTCCGAGAGCAGCAGAGTAGTGAGTATGACATGAGTCATTGTACTGATGGAATTAGCGCTGTAGCAATGTGCATTGTACTGAATTAAATCAAGACAACAGGTACACATCTAATAGTTTACTTTGCATTAACTGAGGAACATGGTAAATTAGCAAACAAAGGCCTGTCTCTGTTATTTAATTTACAGTACATGTGATGTACCGTGACATATGCAAGAGAGCCTGGGGTGTTTTAATTACCTGGAGAGAAGTGATGGTGTGGAGGCTGGCAAAGACCCAGTATTGCTGTCATCTCATCATGGTCTGATGGGTGGATGTACTCAAATATACTGTTTCCTGTTAGCTCCACCTGCAGCACACACATTTCCAGCATGTGCTCATAAATGTGCTCAGTTATTATCAGCTACACCACAACTAACTAACCAAAGTGCAAGACAAAACATGGAAATGTGGCCACATCCAAACTGTGCTGTAATTTGGAATGTGCGTGTACATTACTTTTAAGGTTTTTACCTTCAAATCATTAGTTTAAAATGGCTTATGGATGTATTGTATCATGTCCAACAGTTTGCTGAGGTGAAGGAGGGTCTTACCTGGGAAAGGCCGAGGTGGACTGATGCTGTTTCAGAGATGTACATGATTTTGCCATCAGATGCAACAACAAACACAAAGCCATCCAGAGTCTGAGGGAGCAGTTACAAAATAGTTACTGTTAAACACTGATTAGTAATCTTAGTGGTTTTCATTTTTACAATGTTATATGCCAATACATTTGTCCATATTATGTTAGAATGGACACTTTACCAGCTCTGGTAAAAAACAAAAGTGATGAGCCTTGACCAGACTTATAACCATATTAAACTGAAAACTACTGGAAGTGTACAATTTGCAGATATGTTCAAGTCAAGTCAATTTTATTTGTATAGCGCCAAATCATAACAAAAGTTATCTCAAGACGCTTCATAATTCTAATGTGTCTGATATAAAGTGACAATACATTACCCCAAAAACATATTTTGCTAATGGAAAATAGCTGCATGTGAATATAATTTGTATTGTAAAACTAATGTTGGGTAAAACCAAACCTCAACATCGTAACCCTAACAAATAAGTTTAGATCTAAATGTCAACAAATACCATCAAAGCCTGGTGTTTTACTCTTGAATGCAAGCATTTAAATATTCATTTTCTACTGCCATATTTTATCATTCATGTTTTTAACAATACATGCCCAGGCTCTATACAGACCATTTACGGACAGAGGAATTTAGGGGCCAAGCAGAACTCTAAACTCTTGTCCAGCCACTCTGTGTCTTAACTCAACCACATATTGTACTTCATAGTAACTGCACATTCTTACATCCTCTCATGGCTTGTTTGAGCAAGAGGCAGGCCTATTGTGCTTGACACTTATAACAACACAATGAGTACTTAATTTATTTAAAAAGTGGCATTACTGGGTAATACGTTACAGAACTCAACTGGACCATAAATCATGTCATAGCCTACTGGTGAGTACTGGGCCAGTTCAACCATCCAGTGATTGATCCATTTTCTTTGTTGGCGCTACAAGGTGCTTGTTTCATAGCTGTTATAAATGTTCCTAGTGTTTCAATAACTGTGACTGATACTGTTTGATCAAATCAGGTATTTATCCAACAAATAATGATGATGATGATAATAATAATAATAATAATAATAATAATATCTTAGAAAAATAGTTCCCAGGAGAAAATATTTTTATTGAACACAAATGTAATGCTGCGTGAAAAGGAAAAAGGTTAAAGTGTGAGCAGAATAGCTAACAGAAGTACTACCTGTAGTCTTTTTAAATTTCAACAGGAGGAATACATGTAAAAAATAATTGTAGTAGCAGTTGTAATGAGAGACCATGGCATGTAGCACACTTGCATACAGGGTGGGATCATAAAGAATACATTATCACACATTATAAGGCTGTTTCTTGGCTTTACTTGTTGTTTAGGAATTATGTCAAGAGTTTCAAAATGAGTAGACCTACAGCAGCTCAAATATATTGTTAAAAGCAGATTATGTTTCTTTTTAGGATGAATTCCCATTTCTGGATTTCTGGTTTTCGTGCATAATAGTGATCTGTGCAGAAGGGCGGTGGGTAGCGCAAGACGTCCTCATTATCGAGACTCATATTGCAGCACGCCGCTGGATGGCATCGCCACACTCTATACCGCGCCTCCCCGCTCACTGGGGTGCTCTGCGAGTCACCAAGAACCAGCGCAGGTGAGGAAATAACTTCAGGGTGCCCCAGGGAAAAAAGCAATTCGCCGGTGCGGCGCTGCGTTTGTCAGCGTAATAGAGCCCACAGTACATTCTGACCGGTCTAACTACCCGCATTAGACCAGTATTTTGCAGTATACCTAGACCTTTGTCTGCTAGTACCAGACAAATCTGTGGAAGCCACTGTGAAGAAAAAAATAACGATCCTGTAAGTCATAATTATAAGATAGTATGACATTATTATGACTTTTAATTAATAATTCTGACTTAGTGGGCCTGGTCTGTGCTTAGCTGCAGGGGGGAGATGTGTCGGAGGGGTTCAGGGGAACACTGCCGGGGTGACTTTTATGGTCACAGCTGATAGCTTGTTCCTGTTCAGCAGTAGCGGCTGGAGCTCCGGGTCTCACACACACCCGGGGACACAGAGACGGTCCTCCAGCCCGCCTGTGCTGTTTGTTTGGTGGACTACAAGACTACGTGCGCTCGGTGGAGCCGGGCAGCGGGGGAGAGCGCACGATACTTTACGCTTATTTATCAAGACGGCTGTTCAACAAGCAGGAACATGTAAACACTGTGGTTGTGTAAAACATATCGGGAGAGACTGCGGTCAAAGCAGGGGAAAATATCACGTTTCTACTGTTGAACAGCCGTTTTGATAAATCGCTCTACTCTTATACTGAGCGAAGTTGTCATTAACTCAAACCTTATCTTTACTTCACCTGCTTCACTGTCTCTCCATCACGGCTGACCTGCTCTGCTGAGCCCCCGCCCCGAGAGGCCGGCCTTCCTAAGTCATAATTATGAGATACTGGATCGTTATTTTTTCTTCACAGTGGCGCAAATGGGCTTCCATACAAATCTCTTTTCCTCTGCAGAAACGTGATGAAAAACTCAATATAATGTGCATCCATTGTCGTTGGTTCTTCTTCCGCAAAGTGGTTTGACGCTTAGGACGAAGTGCCCTGGATGAATTTAAAAGTAAATCTGTAATAATTTCAGCAGCACTTGTATCAGGTTGGTCCCACTGCTACCTTAATTAAAATACCTTGAAAAAGTAAGGAAGACCCTGGTGCTAAACCTCACGGAGTTCTTAGACGTTTAGGTTATGGAAATCCCTATGTTCCAGGTTGGTTGCAGTGTAAAATGACTGTATTCATTAAGCTAGGTTACAATCAAAGCCAGCACTTCCTGATAAAATGCATACAGTGAAAAACATATTAAAAAACATTGGATGATAAAAGACCCAGATTGAGCACCACTTGCTAGAGTATGTAATTGTAAATACAGCATTTATTGCCATATTTATGGTGGAATAATGATGAAGCCCAAAATGACTGATGTAGTGTAAAAGGCTAATTAAAATGTAATTGTGGGATTTAATCATCTGGTGTAAGGCCAGATTGTTTGCTGATCCAGCATAGCAAAGCAAAGCAAAATCTGAACAGCATGTGCCTGCATACAGTAATATAATTTGGTATAGAGCAGCAGTTTCATGCAGCAAATCATAGCATAATCATCCCACAGAACAGTGTAACTGCTGCAGTACAGAGTATAGAAGAGCATACTGCAGTGCAAGAACAAACAGTTGTTTCCTGTACTAACTTGTAAAAGGTGGGAACCCAGTTCTTTAGCCACGCTGTCCAGAGGGCTGAACCTTGTTGATTGACCCCATCCATCACCAAGGCCTACAGAGAGAAACAGACACAGTAAGACAGAGACAAAGAGTGTCACTCGTCCATCATGCAAGAGAAAAATACTCAATAAAGACACAATCACTGGGCTTTCACACCAAACATGCAAGTAAGACATTATAGTGCAACATTTACAGTGGAAGTGAACTCTCTTAAGCAGCTGGGTGAGCATTGCTATCATTTTGAGGAGGTGGTGTGGCAAAAAGTTCAACTAAATAGAACTTTAACCCAAAATATGCTGACCTCTATAATGCTAACCCAATATGATTCTGGCACTGACAGGAGGCAGAAGTTATGACAGCACCAATTTTACTCTGGAGATGAATAGACGAAAAAAGCATTTAAATATTTTTGTTTAACTAACATCAATCAATTCCAGGTCACACACATAAACATGTACATACATACTGTCAAAGGAAAATAACATTAATGGGGATTTGGCCAATACAAGAAAGGGTTACCAAATCTTCCAGCCAGCGTTTATGGGATGGTGGAGCAGTCTTTTTCCATTTGAGGAGAATCAGCTGTTGAGCAAACAGTGTAGAGAGGGCTACAACTGTAGCCTGATAAGGGCTGTTCTTTAAGTCATCGGGGACCAGCCCAGATATGTGTTGTAAGCAGGGCCACTTCTGACCATATAGGTGCCTAAGGCTAGAGATCCACTGATGCCTCCAAGGGGATCGATCTTCCTATTGCCAAATGATTCATGATATTTTAATTTAATTCAACTACCATCAACTTCTGGTCTGTGTCGTAAACAACACATTATAACAGGACTACTGTCCCTGTTATAAGTCTTATCAAGGTTATAATCCTATCAGGGATGCGATATGGAACATAAGAAACCTGAAGGACAGTCATACACACATACAGACAGACAGAGATATATTCCTTCCCTTATGGTGTGCTGATCTCTGTCAGTGTATTTTCTTGCCAGATTTGCCTGTGGTGAGATGTTTCGACATTTCATTATGCTAACTTATGCTTCCCGTCTTTTCTTCTCCTGTGATCGATGGATGTATAAAGAGAACTGGATACAGTGGTGGAGGCGGGGCCTCGTTCATTCCTATGGAAGTTGCTCAGTGGCACATGAAGCAAACATCCGGGTATTCAGAATGCGAAAGTTTACAGATTTTCCCACTCTGTTGGGCCCATAGAGCATGCGCACTAGCGTTTCCGTAAGCCCCGCCCCCCAGCCGCTCGCTCTGGGGATTGTTCACATGAATGGCGGAATAAAGTAACTCTGGATTCAGCTGTTAGTGAACTTTACAACTTTTAGGACCTAATGATTTAAATAAGGGCTATTCAAGTGTAAGAACTGGGTAGTTGATGTACCTCAAAAAAAATTATCCACTGAGTTACAGACGTCTCTTTCTCAATGTTAGTCAATGGGAAAAAGTCTTTTTGGGCCCAATGGCATCATGTGACGGACCCGGAAGTTGTAATTCCACCGTTTGGCCGCTATGTCAAATTGGCAAGTGTGGCGCACTTCCTGGGGGCTTGCTGTGATCTGGAAAACGTTCCCCCTCCGCCATCATCGAGGATCTTCCAGTCCCTTAAATGCAACTCAAGGAGACAAAGAGGTGCCTAGAGCGAAGAAACACAGGTGTATCTTCACATTTCACTCTCACGTCATCTCTGGGAGGGGCTAAGATGTGAGTGAGGGAAACGAGGAAGCACAAGTTAGCATCCACAGAAGCCCAGCCCCCCGCTGCTGCACAGAGCGTCGCTCACTTGTTTATTGAAAGTGCGACACTGCATTTCCTTGGATCCCCAGCAATACACCCGCCAAGTGTGAAGTAGATCAGATGAACAGTTCTTGAGATACATGAAGGACAAACATACATACATACTTGTTTTATAGTTGGATTATCAGCACTTGTCATTTATGAATGTCTTGACCATGTTTTATGATCCAATAGTATTCCTTTTAACATTACACGGCTTACAGTATACACTTGGCTTGTCATTTTTTTTCTCTGTGGTCCACTCCCTTACAACTCTATGCAGTCAGTCTTTTAACAGGGCGCAAGTGGGTGTTTTGGAATGATAGCTGTCATTCCAGGACCAAACATCTGCCTTTATAGCTGATACATAGACCTAGCATATTCTATATTAATCAAAAGCCTGTAAATCAGCCCAGGACATCCTTAATTTCACCTTAATTTTTAAGGTTGTTGATCATGTAAAAAATATTAAATTGTTTCTTTGGATTAAGGACTACATGACTCAAGTTGAGGGTACACCTGTGCACATACATGCTCAGTATCCCAGTTATGATCATCATATGATCAAGATATCAAGGTATCAACATTATTTATTTGTAATTTTACAACACAGGGTTGCAAAACGAAGTGTAAGTTTCTCTTCATACTACACACACAGAACATAATTACATTAAGAATAGAATAAGATTAAAAAAAACAATATATAGCATACAGTTATATGTATACATGTATACATTTACACGTATACACCCAGGAAATAATTCTATAGTGCGTTTTTTGAATTTGTCCCAAGTAGCCTACTAAAGGTTGACCCTTTCACAAGACTCTTATTGATGTCACTGTAGTGGCTGTGCTGTCTTCTTCCTCACCTGGAGTGGTTCCTGAAGTGTTCTAATAGCCTTTCCAGAGGCTGAAGGCTGTCATCTGCTATGTGAGTTAAAGGTACAGGTGCAATTTTCATATCTTAACATATACTGTATGGATTGGAACCTAATTTTGTACACATATGGTCCCCAAAGGATGAATCCTACTGACCTTGGTGATCCCCTGCGTTTTATGCTAGTGACATTATGAGGTTCATTTGTGGTTTTGAGAACATCTCAACATAGTTTGGATGTATTGCCATGACATTTGGTATACACATCAATGTGATGTGTGAATCATCCAAAATATACTTCATTTGCAGGTTTACTAGGTGTTGCCCATTTCCAGGTTAGCAATCAATCTCTGATTTTGAGACAAATCTAAATGTTCACGTTTCCCAAAACAGAGTGGACACTCATGGCCCAGAGAGCTAGAGGACTACACCTGAGAATTATTCCAAAGATTACAGCATAATTACTACACTGCAATCTGTCCTCAATATTTGGAATAATAATGCATGCTGTAATCTGTGGAATAATTTTCACTCATTGAAAGTGTGTTGTATTTTTATTATGTAAATTTAAAGCACAATATTGTATAATTTAATTGTTGAATCCTAATTGATCTACTTTGTTTCCATATCCACATCCTTGTGGATTTCATAACTACCTACTGTCTATGTCCATGATTGTCCTAGTCTTTACTTCTTACAGAACACATGCAGATTTGGAGAAGAGTAAGTGATGCTCTCACAGCCAGAAGAGCTGAGTAGAATTTTAATGTGTTTTAACCAGTGTGTCTTGCTTTGGGAAACATAACTGAGACATGCTTTGTGAAATATGCCTATCGACTGAATGGCATTTCTATTTCTTGGGATACTTTTCCATGTACCAACTCCAACTGTAAAAATAAATAAACATAAAGGTATGAATGGAAAAAGCTATAAACAAGGAATACGTTGGAGGAAACAGAGGGTTCTGTCATCACCTGATCGGGAAGAACACTGTTTGACACTGTTAATATAAGCAATTTTTTCCATAATCCATGCTGACATGCAGAGACCCCGCGTCTGCTGTGCTGCTCAACACAAATCAAAAGCCCTGCTTTCATCAAGCCAGCAGGGCAAACAATGTGACCCAGCTAGTTCTTAGTGATTATTTTTTAGAATGCAACTAAGATCTGTACAAAGCGCTGACTTATCAGTGTCAAGAACATTATGTTTTCTGTTCTGTAGTCATCACGATTGAAGCCTGTCCACAATGTCACAATATATATAATCAGCTGCCCCTGGCTGCATGTGTGAGTGTTCCTCTCACTCTTATTTTTCAAGAAACAAATAACAAAATACACTGATAACAGTACAAGTGCTCCCAAATAAATGTAGGGTTGAGTATATGGTTTACTGTGAACATTTGTTTTAACAACAAAAGCTTTAAAAGTTAAATAAATACATCTTTGCATACATCTAAATAAAAATATTGCCCTGAATTAGGCCCGAGTTTTGAGAAAGGCAGAATGAAACTTCTTGGAAGCCTACATGGATATAAAATGTTACATTACTGAATCATTTCCTCCAGAAAGTCTGACAGAACTGCAGAACAGTGTTTCTGCTAAACAGGTCAGTTTGTAGAATCAATTCTGCTTTTCACATCAATTGTAATTTCATACACACGGCTGGATCCGGTTTCGTGTTGTGGCAGGTCTGAATAATTTATTAGACAGATCATTTAAACTACAGCAATACATCTTTTCTGAGTGCACAATATATTTTATGTGTAAAATCTTTGAGTGCAAACTAATAACTGCAGCTTTACAGGGAAGTAGATATTAAAATGGAAATACTGGACTAAAGCACCAATGTCTCTAAATTGTACCTACACAGTACTTGAGTTAGTACTTTAATGTGTG
Source organism: Lateolabrax maculatus (assembly GCA_031216445.1). Classification (NCBI taxonomy): domain Eukaryota; kingdom Metazoa; phylum Chordata; class Actinopteri; order Acropomatiformes; family Lateolabracidae; genus Lateolabrax; species Lateolabrax maculatus. Next base: position 24,837,837 of record CM062197.1, on the reverse strand, counting down.
ATAACATAGTGCCAGTGACAGACATATAAAGTCAAAACACTGTTTGACTAGTCTTCAGTATTAAATGAACACTTTTGAAACCTTATAATAATATGGTTTCCATGAGAATAAAACACCTAAAAAATGTAACTTCCATTACAATGGAAAACTGCTGCTTGCCTTTTAAAAAAGTGTTCAAATCTCAATAATTTCATCTAAATAAGACATTTTTCTGTCAGCTTCACAAAGCTAAAATTACCCTAAACACTTTTGTGATTTGCTGATGTTCTTCTTCCCATAATAACTCAAACTAACAACAAAATTAACAGAAGGCTAAATGTCTGTATCAATAAACTAAAATAAAACACGAAATTACATGTAAAAATATGAAAAAACTAAGCCATCCTAAACGGTAGGCCATTCCCATTAAATGTATCACCGTTCAGTCCATATCTTAAGCCTAATAATAGTTTTGTTAGGCCTGTTTTGTTGTTGTTTTTTAAGGTGAAATGAAATGTTTCAGCAGCCGAGGTAAAGCTACAATTTACAACAATCACGCTATATGCTTCAGGCGGATGGATCCATCTTTTGCTAGATATAGATAACTCGCAGAGGAAAAGCCATATCATACATCAGCCTTTGTAGTGGACATCATTAATCCTACATAAATGTGTGATGGTAAGTGAGGACCGGGATGAGACCTCTGACATAGAGTTTGTCTTACCGATCTTACTGCCTTCTCACATTCCGATCTTTCTTGGAATTACAGGGCTACGAAATAATCTACCACAAAAGGGAGCCATGCAATTCTGAGCATTAAGATTTAACAGGCTAATGGGGGAATAAATTTGCAGGCCCGTTGTCGCTGAGGCGTTTCGTGTTTCGGCGGACAAAGAGGTCGTATTGACGGCTCCGCGAGACTCTAACGGGTGGCCCGGGCATAAAAGGCCGTGTGTTGAGTCTGACTTTATGAGTGATGACAGAGAGGAAAGGCTCTGTTTTCCTGCCCTCTAACCTGCCCCATTGCAGCTGTATGCAGCCTAATGAAATAATTCACATTGATGAATGAGTGAGGCGTTTAAAGTAGACATCAGCTTTTAATCAGAGTGGGAAAACAACTTCAAAACTTCGATGACACCCTAATTAACAAAATTAGTTTAAGACCAGAGATTATGATTGAGTGAAGCAGCAAACTTCCAGGCTGAAAATCGCTTTCATTTTTGCTGAGATCAGAATCTGATTCTGCATCACAGAGAGGTAGGCCTAATAATAACATAAATACAACTATCATTATGATTATAAGTCTATGTAACTGTTGTTGTTATTATTAGTATTATTAGGCTATTATTATTATTATTATTATTATTATTATTATTATTATCATCATTATTATTATAGCTTTAAGTCTTAATGTGGTACAAAGGTTCCTAAATGTTGTAGCAAGCTCTTTGAGGAAAGACGACCAGCAAAGTATTTGAACACTCTAGAGACATTTATTTCTTAATTTTAAGTTTATTTGAAACTTGATTTAAATTACTATGCCAACATTGTTTTTAAAAGCGGTACAAAAATTGGTATCACTTTCTAATAAGGCATCCTTTATATAGTGTTTATACGTTTTAATTTATTGCTTTACAAATGGTTAATATTTACTTTAGCATCTATTAACAAGAACAACAGTGGGGTTGACAGGTTGGGAAAAATCTCTTTGGCTGGTGTTTATGTTACTATTAAATTATTTACGGTGATAAATAGGACTAACAAGAAATATAAGAAATATAGAGCATTAGTAAATAATTTAGTAAGTATTTATAAAGCAATTAGTTAAGGCTATTACTTAAAATACATATGATGCCTTAAAAGACTGTATGAATCTGTTTCTCCACATAAGCCTACTCTACCCCATCATTTTAACTTTCCCTTCGTCCCTACAATTTCAGATTTAGGAGACAAAGTGTGAAAACTCCATGTACAGAGCCTCGCAAGTCTGTTCTTCTTGAGGAATTCCTGATTCTTCTTACACATGGAAAACCTCAACGGAATAGCTGTATTTTCTGCATATTGGGAACTAAAAGATTCCGTTATATGTCTGCAATTTATTGTCGGATATATCAAATTAAAAATGCAATGAACTGAAAAATAAGCTTCTCAAATGTTCGCTACTTTTCATATTTCAGTTCTGACTACATTGGCTATATTGTCCATCATAATCCGATTAAGGAAAAGTGACGATGGTCCGTGGTTTTGTCTGTAGTTTGTTATATAGCTACGAATTGGCTCGATTGAGTAGCACACGTGTTTTTTTGTTTTGTTTTGTTTTGTTTTGTTTGACAAATGTATTTGACACTGGTTAAACATTTCAATATGTCACTGTAGGCTATGTCCGTCACTTGTTTGTTGTCCTTGGATTTGTCTTGGATATGTTTGATCTGCACCTCCTTAAAATCTGAAAAGTAAATGTGCCCCATTGATGTTAACATTCATAGTCCCTCTGCCTGCAGCTTTTCGGCTGTTCCCTCAGAGTGCCTACCGTCGGGGAAGACTGCCCTCATCTTGAGGTAGCTGCTGGTCAGCCGGATGATGGAGGCCTTGTCCAGCTGGGAGGTGATGGCCGCCGGCAAAGGCAGTAGCTTGGCCAGCTCATAAAACTCTCCGTTCTCTTTTTCTCTTCGCGTCTTCGCCGCATTCTTGCACTTTTCTTTCATTTCTGGAAGTTTAAGATGAATATCCTTGCATAAAATAAGTCTCCGTTGAGCTTTTTTCCATAGACTTATGTAAAAAATACAATTATGTTACTGAGATATAAGAATTGCTGCCCCACCATACTTAATGTCCAGATTCCTGTAAAAAACTTAAAATGAGTAGGAGCAGCAGGATTCTGTTATCTAAATCCAAAGAAGAGAGCAGACTGCATGTGTTTAGTTTATCCCATAAACCAACCAAACCGCAGAATAACTGCACGTCTGAACATCCGTGTTGAAGATTTGTTCAAGTCTCCAGCTTCACCTGTTCAACAGAAACAGCAGACGAAGTTGCAGAAACCCCGACTCTGAACGCCACGTCTACTTTACAGTTTTTTTTACAGTGCTGTCAGGTTTTCATCCATCCATCCATAGACCGACATCTCTCTGGACACCTACGATCTCGTGCGCCGGAGGAATAACGAATAGAACAGAAATGGTTACATGGGTGTTGTAACCCAGTGTAGAGAACAGGGCAGCAAAAGACAGCGAACTGAGCTGGTCTGAAAGCCCCTCGGACCAGATCCGACTTTCTGTCTGTCTGTCGCCCCCGCCCGCTTCTCTCTTTCGCTCTCCACCTAGGTGTGTGTGTCTTTGTGTGTGTGTGTGTGTGTGTGTGTGTGTGTGTGTGTGTACGTTTATTCGAGTGAGAACTACCACAAACTGCTCTTCTACACTAATTACAATATGGCTGTACAGCTATATTCCAAAAATAAATTCAACAAATACAAAAGTTCATAGGTTTTTTTGTGTATATATGATAATAATATTCTATACTTTTAACTTGCTGATGTGTGTCAGCTGTGTGGCTCCTTTGGCTTCCTTATTGAAGTAATACAATCATGGTTCAGAAGTATTTCTTTCATCTTAAATTGTAGGAGGTTGATTGACGGCTTAAATGTAAAGTACAGCTCAAAAACATGATTCAGGTCCAAATGAAACATTCACCATATCCTTTTATTAAATACATTTTATTGCTTTATTGCTGCAACATGCATTTTTTAAAGTAGGCCCATTTGATGGGATTTTTGCCTTTATTGTACAGTGACGGTAGAGAGCCTATAGTAACTGAGGAGAGGTGTGGTGACATGCAATAAAGGTCCTCAGCCAGACTCTGGCATCAAGATTGGGTGCATTGTCAGGGGATCTAGGCGTGCTTTTCCTAAATGTCCTTTACTGTGTATATTAGGAGACAAAATAGATAGTTATCTGTAAGGAAAATGATATTTGTAAAATTGTTATCAATTGGAAGATAAGAACTCCAATCTGTTTTAGTTTGAGCAGTTGACTGGAAGAATTTATAGACTTAATAAGGATGGAAAGAACTGCTGCCACATTAAAGCACCTTGATCCAGGTCTAGAGGAATTGTGGGATACTATAAAGTCATATTTGAACTCATTACCGGATTATGTATAATGGTGTATGGTTAAGTTTAATTGATTAAATATTTATTTATTTTTATTGATTTACTGATTTTTTTCAGCTCAGTGAACCAACTACATCTAAACTTAATTTAAAAGTACATAATTACTTATAAAAACAAACAGGACACATACTAGGAGCTGCAATCTTCCTAGAAAGAAGGCACCTAAAAAGGTCCGGTTCTGAAAACTGCAGTCCACCCTGGGAATTGCATACATAGGTACATAACATAAGAGATGGCTCAGACAGATTTAGGAAAGTAGAACTAATTTTTCAAGAAGGTATCACAGCTCGACATGTGCTTAAAATGACTATTAAAGGGTTTATATATATATATACCAGCATATGAAAACATTTCAATGCTGAAATGACCATATACAATGACCAATTATCACTTTTTACCATAAAATACAAAACTACTCTAAACAGAATTACTCAACGGTGTCACAAGATGGATCAAGAATAGAATAGAGCAAAGACATTTTTCTCAAAACTTTTTATTTCATCACTACTTTCTGAAATCTGTCATTGTCTGTTTTGACATGACATTTAACTTTAAAGTTTTGTTAATCATGCAGTTTACAGTGTATGAGCTGGATAGTAACTGCAGGAAAAATGTTCCCTGCACTCCTAAAGGCAGCTTTCATAAGAGTGTAATCAGTCCATTTATTTGCATTGGCTGTAATAGTCTGGCTATCACTTTCTGCATTGCTGTCAGTGTTGATGGATGAACATTGCTCTGGCTGTGGAAGGAAAATCTTACCACAGGACTCACTGTGGACTTTTGAATCTGCACTTGTAGATTTAGAGCTCTGGACAAGTGGAAGTAGGACTGTTTTGGATGTCTGTACTGTACATTCCTGCAAAACTCCGAGGTACCAATTTAGTGGGTAGACCTATTAACACCTCTCAAGCCTCAACCCCCCTCAACTGGACCACACGACAGCCCCAAAATAACTGAATCACCAGTAGCAATTCAAACATTGTAAATGAAAGTCTTTTGTATTGGATTGCACAGGTGTACCCAATAAAGTCCAAAGAACAATTAAAATGTGGACAATGGGATGACATGGATGGTCATTTGATACCTGTTCTAATAGCCAGTGGAACATTTGATTATCTGACAGTAATCCACACATACATATACACATACATAGACAGACAGATAGACAGAAAGACAGACAGAGATTCCTTTATTTATAGTCAGCTGATCTCTCTCTGTCTGTCTGCTTGCGTGCTTGTGTGTGCTTGTCTCTGGCTCTCTGTTAAGACACAACTGACAAACATGTGGAATAATTAGGCCTATGTAATTTAAAAAACACAATCACAAAGTGATAAATATAGTTGATGGACAGTCATTTATAATGTTTATAATAGATTATCCGTGTGTTTTCTTGCCAGATTTGCTTGCAGCGAGATGCTTCGACTCAGTCTGCACTGCAGAGCCCTGAAGTCGTTTAGATTACTTTTTATGTTTTTATTTATAGTATTTTACATTTTTGATTACAAAACAAACAAACAAAAAAAGATCAAATACAAACAGCACAAATACAAAACACAATGACAGTACGCGCTTGGCAATAGTGGTAAGGAAAATCTTTTGACAGGTAGAAACCTGGAGCAGAACCGTGTTCTGTTTAAGGAATGGTGGCGGGGATCAAAGAGCGGTTCTTTGAGAAGGGCACACATGGCAGAAGATCTAACTATTCACTGTCTGATTTGGATAAAGGTCATTTTAGGTGTATGCTTTATGCTCCACTTCCCTGTCTGATATCTGGATTGGGTTAATGTGGGCAACCATTGACTACTAATAATACACTTGAACCTACAATGTGCCACTTGGAGGCAGTATAAACAAGCTGTAAAGACAACATTGGTATATCACCTTTTAAATTTAAATAAGTTGAAAGTTAGTCCAATATTATCTCTCTCTTAGCTCTGTTTTAGGCTCCACCAACTCCTGAAGGAAATATGTGGCTCTTTAGCTGCTAAATGCTTCACTATGTTCACCAGCTAGTCTACAGCTAACTGTGTCTGTTTGCCCTTTGGTGCTGAGCGGATTTTTTAGAACTTTTCACCTGTCTGCTGTGGCTGAAAACAATGTTATGAGAGCGCTGAGAATGAACCAAAACAGTAAACCTGCACTGAGCTGCAAGAGGCAATAAAGCTCTGTAGAGCCTATGGGAATTAAAGAGCCAATTGATCTGAATCTCTGTACATCACTGCGAGCAACAACCCTTTTTTTTAATTAAATCGTCACTATTATTTTAACAATTCTTTGTGATTAGCGAGTTATTTCAGGACTGTTGAAGAAATAATGACTGCCAGCTTGGCCCAAGGAGGACCAGCTCTGAATTTCATGATGCTTTGGTGCTACAAGTTCCTGTGCACTGGGTCCCTGGACTTTGACAAAAGTGATGTGGGAGATGATCAATTTACTGATCTCTTACCAGGGGTAAGAACATAAACGCTTAGTTGATAGCCGAACTTTAAATACACCAATTATGGTAAACTGTCTGACCTGACAGTTAGTCTTTGTAACATAAGCCTTTCTTGACATAAAAAAGCAAAGAGAGAGCATTGAGACAACCGTGAGACAATCACACTTTTTATATAAATAAGTAAATGAACAGATCAGGGCACAGACTATCTCTGTCTCTCATACAGTCCTTTCATCAGCATCCAGCCATACAATACCCAACATACCTGTAGTTTGAATTGTGTCATTCTTGAAAAGCCCTCACACAACTCTTAGATCAGTCAAATTAGTAATATCAATTGATGTGTAACTTGACAACACATGAGGTGTTAGTTGTCTGTTTTAATTTCAGGGGGAGGCAGCCACTGAGACAACATTTCACGGTCTCACGGAGGAGATCTTGAACTGGTATGTTGGAGGAGTTTGTGCTGAATGTACTGGTTTAGAATTGAAAATGTCTCTGTGTTGGCATGAATGTTTGTAGTTTTCAAAAACTATAAAAGCTACATCTCACCACTTTGGCATCATCACCTGACAACATGGTGAAGCTATAATTCAACCATAGTCCTATTGAGACAATGTCATTATGTATTACGTATAGACCTATACCCTGGTCATTATTGCCTGACCAGACTTTCAGTCAATTTGTTATTCCCTTCTGCTGCCATTGTGCCATAACTAGGTTCCAGTGTTTTTTTAGTTTTGTTTGTCATGGCACAATTCAGTTTGTATGCATTGCTACATAATCTGAACACAGAATTGATCTAACTTTTCAGTGCATCACCTAGGTGTTTTTATATGATTGTGCACATTACTAAAATGTAATACAATGTAAAACAAAGCCTTATTAAAGTAAGCTGAACAACATTACACAGCTGAGTGTGGTTCAAATATGTCATAATAGCACACTCACCTGATACCACCTCAATGTCAGGTCTGCTTCACGCTAAAACTACTATACCAAAAAAGGCAATATAAGATTAACCTTTAGTCTTTAAAAAGATACAAAAGTACAAAAATAATGAGTCTGGTAACTGCTGGACATCCCATGTAGTCTGCCTCATGAATGGTGGACAAAGTAAAGGCCCAAAGGAGTTCAGTAACGATGAACAGTGTTTAACAGCTATTATAAAGGTCCAAAGGGGCACTGTAAATATTTAGCCTTTCTCAAGTGGTTCTGGTATAGTGATGTTGTTTCTAATATGAAATCTTGTATACACACTGAAAACTAGATTGTGCTAATGGGTCATCTTCTTTCATTTGACAAGCTTATGCAGACTTCATCATCTCTGTGTGCCAAGCAGAATTCAGTGAGAGGCTTAAACAAGGAACAAGTGGAGGTGTCTGTAATGAATCATTTGCAGGATTTTCTAGCTTCCTAGCTCCTACTGGAGCTAGTTAAAATTTACTTGCTTAATAACAACACAAAAACATTAACAACATAGATATAATCTGCAGTACATTTTATTTGCTATTTTTCTCGCTCTGCAGCATAATAAGCAACCTCTCAGGTGTTTGCAATCCATTTTTCCACATTCCAAATCCAAGACAAAACTGAATCAGGGATGGAGAGAGCTCCACCTCCTTCACTGTCTCCAAGAGTATTTCTTCTGTGGATAAGAAGGTAAGACCATGTTCCTGTACTGCAGGAAGAGAAGAGACATTTCAAAGTAAATGTAAAGTTCAATCATAACTGCCAGTCACATTCTGGGGAACACAGGCTAAGCTATCCATCTGTTGCAGCTTGCAGTAGCACCGTCATCTTCCCTGTTCAACATATGAATATTTCAAAGTAGTCCTGGTTGAGGTATTCCATCTGGGACAAGAATTCTCAAGGGTGTGAATAAGTTGTTGGCAGGTTTGGTAGTGAAAGTTAACTTGTGGGTGAATAAAAAATTAAAACTTAATTTCAACATTGTTTATCAGTGAATCGGTTTTAATTTCAGTAGTTCAAGTTCATTGAAATGTAATGTTTAACATTGTCATTCACTGTATCACCTAAAGTTATAAAAGTTTTAAGAAGACAGTTTGTCAAGAAAAAATCCCTCTGCTCTAAAAAAAAGCTGTTACTTAATTCTACAAACTTTGACTTAGTCTTTTCATATCTCTACATGGATATGGCACAGCAGTTGGTGCTTAGACTTACCAACATGACAGTTGCTCTCTGAAAGATTTGAAGACAGTGAATGTATCGACCATGGGAGTCAGATGGGTCTGTAGTGTTTCACAGCAGCTTGAAGGTCTGCCATATCCTGCTCATTTAGGGGCGTGGGAAACTCTTGCTGTGTATGTTGAGTTCTTGCAGATTTAAATAGCAGTTTAAATTAAGCATACATTTACAGTGCAATATTCAAGGATATACTGCTTGAAACAATGTAGCAGTGTGCACTTCAACATTCTCAACCTCGTCTGTGCTGTTTTGCAACAGGCCCAACTGCGACAACTGCTGAGGCGTCATGTTTCCCTCTGAGCGGAGTGGGTGATGGTCCCAGCCGTCAGTAAAGGTGTGAAGGTCACTGCAGAGACCGAGTACGAACACAATGTGCACCAGGAAGATGTCCAGTAGTGTCTCCTCTTCAAGACTGTGCAGGACATCGTAGTACGTGACAGTTACTGCAGTCACAGATATCACGCCAAAGCCGCTCAATTCTGTTCGGGAAAAATGGTTAAGTAATTTGGAAAACAAGCAGTATGTCACCTTTTGAGTTAGAGACAGTGTAAAGGGTAAAAAGGGCACTTTAAATGTCATAATAATAATGGTTACAGGCCTTGAAAGTTACCCAGTCAGACATCCCCTTTAATGTAAAATGTTTATTCATATAAATTAAAAATGAAAGACTGCAATAAAGAAATGACAGTGTAGCTTTCCACTCATTCCTTTGGGACCAGTATTTTACCATAGTATGGCTCAATTTGAATGATTACAGTACAATGTCAGACCAGGAACTTGACACCCAAGTGTCTGAAAACAAAGCTCAAATACCCCAAACTGGCTATTCCCTTGACTAACCCTGACAGGTTAGTCATGGGAAGACTGAGGTCCTACCCCCAGAGGGTACATTGGAGCAGAATGAAGGCAGCTATGCACAGAGTAAATGCAGTTGGGATACTTGCTCATTTGAGACAGTGAGACACACCCCTTTTACTTGTTTGTGTGGATACTAACACAAACTGATATGGCAGTTGTTTTCAAATTTCAATTAGAAAAATTGCATTTCCTGCACAAAATGGATGTGAATGTTGACAGCTGAAATAAATTGCAAAGCATTGCTGGAAATGCAGAAGTCTAAAATGAACTGCCAGAATTGGAAGCTGATTGCATTATCTAAAAAAGCTCAGAGCAGAAATACATTGCCGTATTATAGTATGTACAGTATGTATAGTGTGTATTATAGTATGTACAGTATGTGTGTTTATGTGTTATTTGCTCCCATTGACACACACATTGAAACATTTTTGAAATATTTTAATATTTGAATGGTTTCTGTAGCTGAAAGTATGAAGATGTAGTTACTGAACATATGCAAGAAGAATAAATCAGAATTATAATAATAAAGATTACAATCACATTAGTGTCAATGCTGTTTCAGCACAGTAATTAAATTAATCATACCTGAGGCCTTAATTGACATACAACTGCACACATACACAGAAAAATGAATGCCTGTCAATGCTAACTCAAGGTTAATGTTTTCTTGTTAAACATTTCATTATATTTACCTCTAGGTGTGGACACTCGTTCCAGAAATAACACTTGCCCAGTCAGTTTGTCACGGTCCAGCCGTGATCTTGTGATTCTTGTGTTCCCTGTCTTTCCTTGTTACTCAGTTTCCCCGCACCTGTCGTGTTTAGATCTTGTTTGCCCAGCCGTTGTGTTTCCCTCCTTCTCCTGTTGCCTACCTGCTCACCCTAGCTGTGTCTTCTTTCTGATTAGTTGTGTGTGCGTATATGTTCCTGGGTTTTCTTTGTTTTCTGTCTCTTCCTTGTCATGTGACTCTGTGTGGAGTGTTTCCCTGTGTCCTGGCTCGCTTTTTTGGTTCCCTGTTTGTCGGTGTTTCCCAGTTTCATGGCTCGCTCTATTTTTTTGGGGATTTTTTTGTACGTTTTTTTTTGTGTGTTCAATAAACCTTTTGGACTTTGGTTTTGTGCCTGACATTGGTTCCTTTCCCTGTTCTTCCTGTGTCTCTGTGTCCCCACCGTGACTCGCACATTATACATGAAACAAGCAATGTCAACGTTCTCCACACCTTGATCACCTCTGACCCTGGCATAAGCGTGAAAAAGTTATTATCAAAGTTATAAAAGGTATATTACTGTTCTGATACAGTACATCAGGATGACTTGCATGTGATGATTTCATTATTACATGATTTGGACACAAATATAAGCACCCCTTAACATTATCAGCCTTGTGTTTACCCTGGGTGTAAGTCATTGTAAAGCTGCATTTGATAGTGTTATATGCCACCTAACATGGGGAAAATTATCCCCCAAAAAATGCCCCCCAAAATGACTATGTTATACCTGTTTAGGTGAAAGTAGAATTGAGTGAATGTGTTTGTAAGGGATGATTCATTTATTTTCCAACTGCAATTTGAAAACAACTTACGTTATGCTTTGTGGTTAATATCAACATGCACAAGAGAGAGGGGTGCCCTTACAGAGTTGCTTCTCACAACACAGATTAACTGTGTCAAATGAGCAAAAATCCCAGTTGCATCTACTCTGTGCATAGCTGCCTTCATTTTGCTCCACTGTACCCTCTGGCCTAAGGTCTAATCTCAGTCTTCCTATGACTAACCTGTAGCGATTATGGGGCATCTGAGCTTTGATTTCAGATACTTGGGTGTCAAGCTCCTGGTCTGACATTGTACTGCAAAACACTGATACAGGAATTCCAGATTCCACCATTCGAGGGAATACTGTAATCTCACTGGCTGCCAGCAGGTTTACTTAATGGTAAATAAATAATTAATAAACATATCATAATGTTTGGGTTGCCAGGTTGTAAAAAAATCCCTCCTCTCTATTCCACCATAAGTCATTAATAAAAGGTTAGAGTTTCACATGTTATAAATCATCAGGTCTGCAGTTATACTTAATAAGTAATTGATGAAAATAATTAAAAATGTATAAATGTATAAAGTATAAATGTTAATACATGGTTTTTGGTCCGGATGCCCTGCAGCCTAAAGAATTAGATACAGCAAATTATGTTGTGTAGAAAGGAGGGATTTTTCACAACCTGGCAACCAAAAATGAATGCCTATTATTGCCAATTTTCAAAGCATTAGTAAATTATTTATTTACAATTAATGAAACCATTATTGCTTATAAACAAACCCCTTATAAAGAGCATTTACATATTATAACAGGGCAGTCGAACCCAGATAAATTATGATAAACTCACAATATCTCAATCTCCAGTAATCATGGTGTAGCATTAACTGACATTGGAATACATTAGAATAATATCTGTGACATAATTTAAGGATTTCCTTAGCATTATCAGTCCCTCAATCTTCAACTGGAAAGCTGGTGCTTATTGTCCGAAATGTAACTGATTTAATTGTAGATATACATATATGATACCTGCAAGTGGGGACGTGTTTACTGTACCGTATTTAAAATATGTAAAACCTTTATAATAGCGCCGACTTTGACACAACGGTAACCATCATTTGAAGAGGATACAGTGGGTACGGAAAGTATTCAGACCCCTTTAAATTTTTCACTCTTTGTTTCATTGCAGCCATTTGCTAAAATCAAAAAAGTTCATTTTATTTCTCATTAATGTACACTCAGCACCCCATCTTGACAGAAAAAAAACAGAAATGTAGAAATTTTTGCAAATTTATTAAAAAAGAAAAACTGAAATATCACATGGGCATAAGTATTCAGACCCTTTGCTCAGTATTGAGCAGAAGCACCCTTTTGAGCTAGTACAGCCATGCGTCTTCTTCAAGTTTTTCACACCTGGATTTGGGGATCCTCTGCCATTCTTCCTTGCAGATCCTCTCCAGTTCCGTCAGGTTGGATGGTGAACGTTGATGGACAGCCATTTTCAGGTCTCTCCAGAGATGCTCAATTGGGTTTAGGTCAGGGCTCTGGCTGGGCCAGTCAAGAATGGTCACAGAGTTGTTCCGAAGCCACTCCTTTGTTATTTTAGTTGTGTGCTTAGGGTCATTGTCTTGTTGGAAGGTGAACCTTCGGCCCAGTCTGAGGTCCTGAGCACTCTGGGAGAGGTTTTCTTCCAGGATATCTCTGTACTTGGCCGCATTCATCTTTCCTTCAATTGCAACCAGTCGTCCTGTCCCTGTAGCTGAAAAACACCCCCATAGCATGATGCTGCCACCACCATGTTTCACTGTTGGGATTGTATTGGGCAGGTGATGAGCAGTGCCTGGTTTTCTCCACACATACCGCTTAGAATTAACGCCAAAAAGTTCAATCTTCATCTCATCAGACCAGAGAATCTTATTTCTCATAGTCTGGGAGTCCTTCATGTGTTTTTTTTTGGCAAACTTTATGCAGGCTTTCATATGTCTTGCACTGAGGAGAGGCTTCTGTCGGGCCACTCTGCCATAAAGCCCCGACTGGTGGAGGGCTGCAGTGATAGTTGACTTTGTGGAACTTTCTCCCATCTCCCTACTCCATCTCTGGAGCTCAGCCACAGTGATCTTTGGGTTCTTCTTCACCTCTCTCACCAAGGCTCTTCTCCCACGATTGCTCAGTTTGGCTTGACAGCCAGGTCTAGGAAGAGTTCTGGTCGTCCCAAACTTCTTTTGTAACCTTGGCCAGATCTGTGCCTTGCCACAATTCTGTCTCTGAGCTCCTTGGGCAGTTCCTTCGACCTCATGATTCTCATTTGCTCTGACATGCACTGTGAGCTGTAAGGTCTCATATAGACAGGTGTGTGCCTTTCCTAATCAAGTCCAAACAGTTTAATTAAACACAGCTGGACTCCAATGAAGGCGTAGAACCATCTCAAGGAGGATCAGAAGAAATGGACAGCATGTGAGTTAAATATGAGTGTCACAGCAAAGGGTCTGAATACTTATGACCATGTGATATTTCAGTTTTTCTTTTTTAATAAATTTGCAAAAATTTCTACATTTCTGTTTTTTTCTGTCAAGATGGGGTGCTGAGTGTACAGAAATGAGAAATAAAATGAACTTTTTTGATTTTAGCAAATGGCTGCAATGAAACAAAGAGTGAAAAATTTAAAGGGGTCTGAATACTTTCAGTACCCACTGTATATGCACAAAACACCAACTGTGTTTTTAAAATGTAGTAGCTCATTGAATTTGCTTTGGTTTTTTTACTGTCTTAATGTGTTAGCTAGTTAGTTTTGCTGTTGGTACTTTTCCCATTCCTAAACAATAAAATACAGAAAAACAAAGAACCACGGCAGTGTCCATGTTGTTGTTAGTTACTTAGCAACAGTGTTCCCATAATGTACAACACTTGAAAGCCAAGGATATTATCATGTTTGTATTCGTGTGCCACAAATATGACTTTATCCATTAAAAATTGAAGGAAGTAATAGCTCCAGTAAAATAAAGAACTTACTTACCTGAGGTCCTCAACATTTGCGGCCCATATTGGCCAGTGATCCACTAGACTCCTGCCCCTGAGTCATGAAGTTGACAGTGTTTTCTCTTCTAAACACACTGTGCTATATGGCTATTATATGTAGCTAGTGTAGTAAAAGAAAAAGTGAGAATAGTCTCACAACCCTGATATCCATCTCTCCATGGGGGGAGAGCAAAATATATTAGCTAAATTCCAACTGTAGCAAATTTTTTCTTTTTCACAAGCTAACTTAACTTATCAGTGACTTAAGTTAAGTTAAACTCCTAAATGAGCAGCACTGTTGGAAAAGATAGCTCGGGTATGGGGCGTCTGCGGCTCTCTAACCAATCAGAGAGCTTTTTACATCCCATGGCTAATTTTCATTGTTTTACCATGTTTTACCAGCGCAAGGCCCAAAGTGTCACGGAAAGACTAAATGGAGAGGCTAAAAGTAGAAGCTAAATGACTAAGCAAATCCGGTAGCTAATACGATAAGGAAAAGCAGCAGGAGTATGGAAAGAAAATTGCACTTTTAAATGTGTGATTAAAATCTGTATTCTTAATTCAATTAGTAAATCTAGTTATTTGTCTTTTTAAACAATGTTCTTATTAATTGTTTTATGTGTTTTTTGTAAATCCCTTTTTAATTTTAACTTTTTATTGATGGATTAATATTTCATTTTTAAATTCTTGTATTGCCCATTAAAATATCAAATAATGAATTTGAATGAATTTATTTATAGATTATTAAATTAATTTGTAAAAAAAATATGAATTTTTTTTATTGTACAATTAGTTATTAGTTCATGAAATGCTTTATTATTATTTCCACGACACTTGTGGCATTCATAGTTGGGGGCCTGAGGCAATTATCAACCTAGAAAAACCCTACTGAGAGTGAATATGAGTAAAGCTGCTGGGCATTATAACATCACAACAGTGTACAACATTTTTTTGTGCTTTTTTGCCTTCTCACTTTCTGCAGGTATTTCTGCCTCTGGAGCTGTAGAGTCTGGATCTGTGACTGATACAAATAAAATTGACTTGACTTGACTTGTATTAGGAACATGTGCCATGTGATGTGATCACCGACATCTTTAACATATCACTGTCACAGGCGTGTGTTCCCACCATGGATGTATAAAAAAAAAAACACCTGCTTCAAGGCCATCGTCCCTGTAGCTTAAAAGTCTGCTGTTTCTTGTCCAAACAACTACTGCCCTGTGGTATACAAAATGCAATTGGACTTTAAATCATAAAATAATTTTTTCTAACTTACTATTATGATGATATAAATGTATAAATACATTTAGTAGTATAGAGTAATGGCTGCAAAAATGTGCTTGCACAAAACTGTATTGGAAGTAAAAGTACTCATTATGCAGAATGGACAGTGACATATTGTGTGATTAATATTACCGATACATCAATGTATAAGCAACAGCATTTTTCTATAGTCTCAAAAAATATACAACAGAAGCACGTTAAAATTAAGATCACAATTTCTGAAACAGGCCATCATAAATTATGTCTGACAATTGAACACAAATATGCAGCAACTAAATATAGTCGTGTAGTTGTCCTTTCAGTAGATTTTATGCTGGGACGACGTTGGTGCGAGTTTCCAGTCGGACATATTCAAGGAAACACAAGTCGATTCACGTGGTGCAGTGCAGGGCTCATGTCCATCTCAGACGCCGTTTAAAAAGGTGAGTGAGTGTTTAACGCTGCAATAAAGTCTAACATTAACACAACATATTGTATGTGAACCGGACTGCAGCGGTCAGCCTAAAACTGCGGCTGTGCTTCAGGTGTTATGCCGAGAACTGCGTATCCCTTGGGCGAGCGCGCATCGTTACATCATTAGACGTCTTTAATTATTTCTAAAGCGAAATACTGATTAACAACGATACAGTCTTCACTGTCAGGTTCACCAAACATGCCAGACAATCTATGGTTTATTCTATAGTCTATTTTTAAACGTTAAAACCGAACGATTTTTTATTAGAGGCGCTGTTGTTATTATCAGACATACTGTTGAGTTAACACTTGAAATGAGTTTTTACATGGACAAACATCTAAGTCACACACACGGCGCTCTGGTGCGCTGAAATTGAGAGGGCTCTGTCTTCTTGAATAATTTCTGCAGATGCGCTGTTACATATTGTAGTGCTGACTGAGCAGGGGACCCTGAGAAACTCCGGAATTAAGCATTTTGATGCCATTTTAGTGCATGGATTTTTAGAAAAGTAAAAGTAAGAAAATTCTTAGCCATAAGTTTGTGAGTCATTTTATGGGGCCCTTTGTAGCTTGGGGCCTGAGGCATTTGCCAACCTTAGCCTTAAGCAATTGTAAAGGGAGCAAAGATGGAGTTTTGTTGCCAACAACCAAGGTTTCATTTTGAAAACTACATTGCTAGCAGTCCTCTTCTTACCAGCTTCATTGCTGCATTGCTCGGCACATTAAGAAACCAAGTTTCTACTCTAGGATTCTGTACCACAAAGCAATATTAGCGAGATTGCCAGCAAATTCCTTGTATGTGAAAACCTAGATGGCAATAAACCCGATTCTGATCTTTCATTAACTCAGGTTTTCCATTATCACGAAGCTGATTCACTTTTAACCGGTATATATCACCCTTTGTTGCACAGCTAACCTGACCTTAACTTCAGATGATCAGATCAAAACCTGTCAGTAGGCCAACCAATAACCCATCAGATCACTGGAAGAATTGAGCCATCCTTCGTAGAGAATTTGCAGCTGGACAAAAGTACTGCCTCTTCAGTAAAGTGACAAGTAATACAGAGCTATAGATATTTTTCTAGATCAGTAGAATCACTATGCTATTCCAGGCTTTCCATTTCCACTTTGGTTCTAAAACAGTGCTTCTTACAAATGGATGGATGGCTTACCACACTAAAAACATAATGACGATTGGGTGGTATCTATTTTTTCATACCCTTATACCTTCCTGACATTTCACTGGGGTACACGGTATATGAAAGTATTTGTTTAAAAAACAAAAAAAATTAGCAAAGCTGAGCTGCCTGTGATCATTGTAGCATGTATAACATTTGCAAGAAATGCTGTGTGTCTTATATGCATGTAGGTTGAAATAATAATGGCCCATAGATACATACATAGGAAATAAGCTGCCTTCTTCCATAGATTGCTGCTGGAGGACCCAGTAACACTGTTGCCAGCAGATACCGACACATCAGTAGGCTGAATGGAGATGATGTGCGGGTGGTGGTGGCAGACTACTACTTATCCCCACAGTGTAGTGCTGTTTGTTTTAGTAAAGTTTACATACATTAGTCAACTATAACTCACCACACGATGAAATGTTAGACTAGCTTCATGAAAAGTTTCATTATGTTCAGAATATTACATGGCAGTCAGACAAACATTTCACTAAGTAACGTTAGTATTAGACGATACCATGGATGTACATCATCGTAAACTTTTACCTTTCATCTATTCCGAGAAATGAAAGTATGCTGTGCTGCCTTTTCATCTTTGCTAGTTAACGTTAGCTGACTATAGACTTTAGAAAATGGCTACCGGCGGCTACCAGAAACTTTTAATTTGGAATGTTTTCTTGCATGTTTCTCAATGCAGGGTTGATGTTGTGAATACATCAACACACCTTGAATGTCAGCTTGTCAAATGACAAGTTTGACAATTCCATTCATTTTCATTGTGTCTTTTCTATGGTATCTGCTGTAGTGATGTTTAGATCATCCGCCGCTTAAAAAATTCATATGAATTTCAACCGGATTTTGCAAACTGTGAATATTCTATTTCCTCACTTGGAGAAAAAAAAATAGTGCCGACATTCCGGTGCATTTCTCAGCTCAGCTGCCTGTTCCACCAATAGGCTAGAGACTGACATTTGATGGCGTGTGCTGTGCACTACAATTAATCACCTCAATGCGGCATTTTCACATCAGTTTAATAGAAAGAGGAGCACCTGTATTTTTGATTGACAATCATAACGTTGGGATTTCTAAATACCCTGTTACACTGTGATATGGTGAGACTGCCCAAGACTAAAGACGGTAGCTCCATGTTTGATTGTACAAAGGATCTTTCATTGCCAAAGTATTCTTGACAGTGTCTTTTACACTCTTATTCCATCAGTGCAGCTCAGAATAATGTAAGGAGACTTTGTGACTATAATTGGAAATAAAAACTGAACCCTCTGTTGTCCTTTATCAGAAAAAACATCCACACACTGTTACTGAGCTCCCAGTAAATTATAAATGTGAGATTTCAGTCAGATAGACCTTATCAGACATGAACCACTTTTATTCTCCTCTCCTCTCTGCTTTGGCAGCAGAAACAGTCTTACATTACTTTTAACTTTTTTTATGTGCATCACCGATTTGCAATAGTTATCAGACCAAAAGATGAAGATGAAGGAAGAGAGATTAGTTACTGATAATATTTGGAAATTATTTCAAGTGTTTCTGCAGATTATAATTATATTCTGGTTATGTGATGTTGTATACATTTCACCTCAAATATCCCTTTTTGCTGTTGCTATGACTGATATATATATATATTTTTTTTTTAGTGTTTTTTTTCCTATCATTGTTTCATAGTAAAGATAACCTGTGGAGTTTTTGACCTCTAGCAGCCGTATTGAGCTGTTTATGTGGTCCTCGTTTGTTTTTTTCGTGCATGGGCACGCACGATACACACTCTGGAAAATGGTTTCACACTTTACCACTGATCAACAGGTGGTGGTAATGCCAGAAACCGGAATGAGCCAACAAAGGCAGAAAAGAAGAAGCCTGCAAGCTACTAAACATGAATATAAACAATTCAGGATTTTAAATGTTCAAAACAATCTACTGTGCAAATGTTGAGGAAGGAAGTGGATTCAACACCTCAAGTGTACACAATGCATTTTGATGAGTAACAGTGACTGAAGACAAGAAAAATCCACAGGGCACCTTTAAGTACAGTGTAGGTTGAACACTGCAGCAATGCCTATTGTTTGCATTGTTTACGGCTGTTCCAAACACTCAAATCAGGAAAAAACAAGGGCTACTTTTGAGTCCTGAAAATCGTGGTACACAAAGTTGAGAAGTTTAAATAACACAGCGGCAGACATGGATCAAAAACCTCTGTCTGAAGTCTGGAGGAGTGGAGTCCGGCAATGCTTGTGTATGCAATGACCACTTTGTGGAAGGTAAGACTAAAGTAATTTTGCTACCTACATAGCTAGCTAAAACTGACAAAAAATGCTGACCCTGGTGGTGACATTGCAGGAAATGTAGCCAGATACATCAGCGATATTCTCACACTGTGGTGTTTGTTCTGCAGTGTTTTGTAGTTTTAGCTAGCTAGCTAGCTATCACAATACACTACTTTATAATGTGAAGCTACTGTTAAAAATCTTTGCTGTCAGTGTGGGGTGTTTGTCCTGTAGCCTATCAGTATCAGTTAACAAGCTTTCAATTTGCTATTTATATTATTTAGGCTGCCCGAGTGCTGGTTCATCTTGGTTATCAGCATGGTAAACCAATGACTGAGGCCTTGCATCTACAAGAGGAAAGTCCAGAGAAGCAGATCAGACTGCAGTGGCATTGATGGACCTTGGTGGGTCTGAGTGTGCCGTAGGTTCTTTCGATTTGTATAGTTCAGTCAGGACCACTTTGTCAAAGAAACTGATCTACATGTAGTAGATGTATTTGGCAATATGCTCTGTTCTCTGGCAGGGAGAGCACACCTCCCTGCCCTTCCATGTGCATACGTGGAAAGCTTAAGGCAGGGAGAGCAGCAACAAGGACCCCCCGGAGGGTACAGAACAGGCATCAATGATAGAAGGAAATGACATTGATCAGTCAGACACAGCATGAAAAGGAGGAGCTGGGGTAGAGGCAGGTCAGGAAGCGGCTTTTGGAGGAAGCCGCAAGGACTGGCAGGCTGAAGCAGCTTAAATAGGGCGCCCTGAATGATATTGCCAATAGATGCATAGAAGGGAATCCGCTGATCCATCAGCTGATGGATTGGCTATGATCAG
The DNA here is from genome assembly GCA_031216445.1 of Lateolabrax maculatus. Taxonomy (NCBI): domain Eukaryota; kingdom Metazoa; phylum Chordata; class Actinopteri; order Acropomatiformes; family Lateolabracidae; genus Lateolabrax; species Lateolabrax maculatus. The sequence goes on along the minus strand of CM062197.1, from coordinate 24,817,606 downwards.
CTGATGTAGCTGGGATTGTGAGCTTGACTTGAGCAATGCTCAATTTGTTTAGTTTAGAATGTCGAGATTTTTTGGGTTTAACTTTTCCACAGAGATCATGGATGTTTTGGATTGTTTTTTTTTTTTTTTTTATGCTTTCTCAGGAACTGAGGAATTGTATATCCTACTGTTCTGACGCCTGGAGCAGCTCTCCTGGTCAGTTATTTTGCCATCTATTTTAAATTGTAGCTTCAGCATCTCTGTTAGGATATCTTCTGTGTTTTGGACTTTCTCCTCATCATCGCTTTTCAGCCTCATCCAGTCTGGTGTTCTCCCTTGATATCCTCAAACTGCTTTTCGCATTCCTGGCGTTTACCACCACTGTAAATCAAGGACTGAGGCATCGCGTCTACAAGAGGAAAGTCCAGAGAAGCAGATCAGACCATAGCGGCAGAATCAAAATGCTTAAAAGGCAGACTGTAGCTTTAATCTAGGGGATAGTGTAGGATTTCACTTTGCTTCAATGAAGATACCCACTTTCAAAAAAGGGAAGAGCCAGCTCTCTGCAGTTGAGGTAATGCAAACAAGAAAACTTGCTAATGTGCGTGTTGAACGGGTCATAGGAATTGTAAAAAGAAAGTAGCAAATTCTGCAGAGTTGGGCAATGTTCATTGAGCACATGACTCCATCCACTGTAGTTGATTGATAAGACTGGAGTCATTTTGTGTGCATTATCAATTTTTTCTGACTCTGTTGTCCCAATGGAGTTAACACATATTCTAATCTTTCATCTAAAGGGCAAAAGGGACTGGAGCACACTGAGTGATTCACATTATTGTGCAAAAGCTGTGAATCACTCAGTGTGCTCCAGCCCCTTTTGTCCTTTGGAAGTTTGCTGTCCTTGAGCTGAGAAACACCTGATTCAGCTGCATATTGCCAGAAGATGCAAAAAGAACCCTGTTTCATTCTATGCTTACACTCCGAATATTCTGGATAAGCCACAAATGTATGTTGTGTATTTAAAGTATTCAATCTTCATGAATAAACATACAAAGATTTTTAAAAGATACAGAAATGTTGTTTTTTCGTCCTTAGACATATGATAATATAAGTACATCCCATGAAAACTGTTGCCTTCCTCCAAATATTTGAACATATGTACATTTGATATTAATTTAAACAATATTGGAGGTGATATAGTTAAACAAGACTAAAAACATTTAATTTTAAAATCACTTGTAATATTTAATTGATAGAAATGCAATTTTCTTGTGTAAAAATTAAGCACACCCCTGTCTTTATGACTTCCTCATAATGGACTGGCAGGCTGAAGCAGCTTAAATAGGGCACACTGAATGAGACTGCCAATAGATGCATAGAAGGGAATCCGCTGATCCATCAGCTGATGGTTTGGCTATGATCAGCTGATGTAGCTGGGATTGTGAGCTGAGCTTGACTCTGCGGTCTGGCTGAACTTACGCAATGCTCAATTTGTTTCGTCTGACTTTTTTTTTTTCAGGAACTGAGGAACTGTATATCCTAATGTTCTGACGCCTGGAGCGACTGTCCTGGTCAGTTATTTTGCCATCTATTTTAAATTGTAGCTTCAGCATTTCTGTTAGGATATCTTCTGTGTTTTGGACTTTCTCCTCAGCTTTCATCATCGCTTTTCAGTCTCATCCAGTCTGGTGTTCGTTCTCGCTTACTGTCCTCAAACTGCTCTTTGCTTTCCTGGCAAAAATCCCTCAGCTCCCAAAGTATCAGTTCCAAATTGGTGGTCTCTGGGTGAGGCATTCCAGGGTTCAACATAACCCCCCTGGCCCACAGTACATCAGAGTTTTACTGGCCCCTTGTAAATGGAGCCTGGCAGCCAAAAAATAATTTTTTTCTCCATAATGCTGGTGATTTATTATACATAATATATACAACTTTGAAGTTCCCTTTAGATTTGGTTGTTTTCCATAAGTTATCAGTATGTAATGTTGATATATTACACAAATATGCAAATTTGATCAGTAAATAAATGGGGTGTATGAATGTAGTTTTCTCCCTATTTTGTATAAAGCCAGAGTATGGAATACAAACAAAGAAGAGAACAGAATTTATAACAAGATTTCAACGACTATAAATTACCTTGATAATAAACTCAAATAATAATTAAACAAATTAACAACATGAACATTAAAATGCCATTATGCCTTACAACTAAAATAGGTCTTGTTTAGTGTGTTCATGTACTATAGAATTTATTTATTGCTTTTTGGTGATTACCCTTTTTAAACTGAACCTGAGAAAGACATGTATAACCTAACAAGTCATTTTGTGGCAGAAACAACCCCTCGGTCACAAGGGAGGAGCTGCAGTCACTCTTTGGCAAGTGCAAAAGTGCATTTGATGTGCTGTATTGCCCATTTAAAGGTATTTCAGCAGGCATAAAGGACTGGGTGGGCTATGATCTTTAAAATATAGCCTATCCCTGATGAATGGAATCAAGTCATTTTGAGGCATACATAACCTTTCAGTGATGAGGTGGTTATTGCAAACACTTCATGGCAAGTGGAAAACTGTCGAAGGAGAGGGAGACCGTCACAGGTTGGCTGTGGTTGGCTCTGATACCAAGCAGGACCACAGCAACACAGCTTGCTACAGCTACCCCCTGCTGTGAGGCTGTAGTAGTTCGCCAATCTGTTATGTGACTTTCTACATAACAATAGTTTATTTGAGGAATTTCAGTCAGGATTTAGAGTGCATCATAGCACAGAGACAGCACTGGTGAAAGTGACAAATGACCTTCTGATTGCATCAGACAAAGGATTTGTTTCTGTACTTTTTCTGTTAGATCTTAGCGGCTTTCGATACCATTGACTATCAGATCCTATTACAGAGACTGGAGCATTTGATTGCCATTAAAGGACCTTCACTAAGCTGGTTTAAGTCCTATTTATCAGATAGATTTCAGTTTGTACACGTAAATGATGAATCCTCCGTGCACACCGAAGTTGGTCACAGAGTTCTACAAGGTTCTGTGCTTGGACCAATTTTATTCACCTTATATATGCTTCCTTTAGGCAATATTATTAGGAAACACTTTCACTGCTATGCAGATGATACTCAATTATATTTATCGATAAAGCCAGATGAAAGCCATAAGTTAGCCAAACTTCAGGCATGCATAAAGGATATAAAAAAATGGGTGACATGCAAATTTCAGCTGTTAAACTCAGACAGAACTGGAGTTATTGTCCTTGGCCCCAAACACCTGCAAGACGCCTTATCTATAGGTATAGTTACTCTAGATGGCATTGCCCTGGCCTCCAGCACCACTGTAAGGAATCTACGAGTAACCTTTGATCAGGACATGTCCATTAATGCCCATATAAAACAGACTTCAAGGACTGCCTTCTTCCATCTTCGTAACATTGTAAAAATCGGGCACATCCTGTCTCAAAAGGACGCAGAAAATCTAGTTCATGCATTTGTTACTTTTAGGTTGGATTATTGTAATTCCTTATTATCAAGATGCCCCAATAAGTCTCTAAAGACTCTCCAGCTGATCCAAAAAGAGAACATATTTCTCCGATATTAGCTTCTCTGCACTGGGTCCCTGTAAAATGCAGAATAGAATTTAAAATCATCCTCCTCACCTACAAAGCTCTTAATGGTCAGGCACCATCATATCTTAAAGAGCTCATAGTACCCTATTACCCCACTAGAGTGCTACGCTTACAGGATGCAGGGTTACTTGGAATGGAATGGAATGGAATCGGGTTTAGGTGCAAAGGTCAGCGTATGCATAAATATAGTAGTTTTAAAGTACTAGTGCTAAGTAGCAGTAAATATAATTTACAATACAGAATATGAAAAACTATTACTAAATATGTGCAATATATCTTTTTTAGATGATAATGAATAAAACTGAGGAAAGTGCAAAATATTGTCATGGGAATGTGTACGGTTTAAGTATAAACTGTAGTCCACAAGTGTGCGTTAATGTAACGCATTACGCCGGGGGCTGTGTGTTAATGTAACACATAGTGTCTGTTTGGGGAGGGGATAAGGGTCCATGTCAGTGGGGGTCCCGGGCCTTGTTGATCAGGCCAGCTGCAGACGAGAAGAAACTGTTCTGATGAACCGTAGCCTCCTGCCAGAGGGGAGACTCTCAAACAGTTTGTGTCCGGGGTGGGAGGGGTCGGCCACAATCTTCCCTGCATGCCTCAGGGTCCTTGAGGTGTACAGGTCCTGGAGAGATGGTAGATTGCAGCCGATCACCCTTTCTGCGGAGCGAATGATACGCTGCAGTCTGCCCTTGTCCTTGGCAGTAGCAGCAGCGTACCAAATGGTGATGGAGGAGGTGAGGATGGACTTGATGATGGCAGTGTAGAAGTGCACCATCATCATCTTTAGCAGGCTGAACTTCTTCAGCTGCCCCAGAAAGTACATCCTCTGCTGTGCTTTATTGGTGATGGAACTGATGTTCAGCTCCCACTTGAGGTCCTGGGAGTTGATGGAGCCAGGGAAGCGGACTGACTCCACAGTGTTGACTGGGGAGTCTCTCAGGGTGATGGGGGTGAGTGGGGCTTGTGGTTCCTAATGCCTCTAGAAGTAGAACGGAAGCCAGAGCCTTCAGTTTTCAAGCTCCTCTCCTGTGGAACCAGCTCCCAGTTTGGGTTAGGAAGGTAGACATCCTTTCCTCATTTAAGAGTATGCTAAAAACGTTCCTCTTTGATAAAATTTATAGTTAGTGCTGGCTCAGGTGAGCCCTGAACCATCCTTTAGTTATGCTGTTATAGGCTTAGATCAGGGGTGCTCACACTTTTTCAGCATGTGAGCTACTTATAAAATGACCAAGTCAAAATGATCTACCCACTACAAAAATGCAAAACATATATTTATTTATAAATATATTGAGGATTCTTTTTATCTACAATGTATGTTGATGTACATGCATAACCGCATGAGCCAATATTGCACAACACAACACAATTAACTATGTACATTTTTTGTCATTACCGGAGTTTATTAGTATTAGTATTGTGATGGTAGACTGGCAGATGAGGCAAACGCACTTCGAAAATGTCATCGTGAAAAAAAAATCCTCCTCCCATTTCGTATGAAAGTGATACGTTTTTGTCTTCTTACTTGGTCCAGCTCCCCCACTCATTTTTATACCCTTTCTTAGGTTTAAGAGAAAAAACCGAGGGCTAAAAACTGGAGTTAACTCGCTGACTAGCTTGTTAGTTTTACTACACTTCGCACCGTTGTTTGCGCATGCGCAGCGACCTAAGTGTCAGAAAAATTCAGATGTCATCTGACTGGCTGCCCTGTATATCAATCAAGTGACGGGATGGATGATAGGCTGGCATCTATTTTTTTTAATGTCATGCGATCTACCAATACTACCTTTGCGATCGACTGGTAGATCGCGATCGACGTATTGAGCACCCCTGGCTTAGATGATGCACTGAGTTTATCTCCTCTCCCTCTCTCCATCTGTACGCATTCTTATCCCAGTAATACATGTTACTAATTCCTCCTCTTCCCGGTAGTTTTTGTGCTTTTACGCATCTCACTTTGTGCAGGTATTTCCACCTCTCGAGCTGTAGAGTCTGGATCTGTGCCGTCTACTGCCCCCATGATCCTGCTCCACACTCACTGCTACAGTTATTATTATTAGTCTGATTTGTTGTCTGTCCTCCTGCTCTCTCTTCCCCTCCCCCTCTTCCTCTTTCAACCCAACTTGGTCAATGCAGATGGCCGCCCACCCAGAGTCCAGTTCTGCTTGAGGTTTCTACCTGTTAAAAGGCAGTTTTTCCTCGCCATTGTCGCCAAGTGCTTGCCCATGGTGGGAATTGTTGGGTCTCTGTAAATAATATTTTAAAGAGTATGGTCTAGACCTTCTCCATGTGAGAAGTGTCTTGAGATAACTTTTGCTATGATTTGGCTCTATACAAATAAAATTGACTTGACTAGTGGAAACGCATGTGATCAAGGCTTGAGTTGGCACTAAACCCTTAATGCTGTGGCCTCTTAGTAGTTGGTATAGCTTAGTGATAATACATTCCCATAGATGTAACAGCAAATCATTTTTTCAGTACCTGATTTCAGTTTAGCAATTTACTGATGATATTCTTTAAATTTTTCCTCCAGAATAAAATGCCAAGGAAAAGCAAATCAAAGAATGTAAAGAGACGGGACAGTGATGATGAGGAGCTCCCTCCCAAACAGAGCAGGGTAAAGCTCAGGGACATTCCATCCCCTCTGTGCTTCCACAGCCCAGTCAGCCTGTTCGAGAGCCTCATTCAGCCCATCGAGGCAGAGCAGTTCTTCAGGGAGTACTGGGAGAAGAAACCTCTGCATCTGCATAGGTCTGATCCCAGCACAGCTTCCTACTACCAGTCTTTGTTCCAGCTTTCCGACCTGCAGAGCCTGTGTTCTCAGGGTCTGGAATACTACAGGGATATCAACGTTGTTCGCTGCATCAACGGCAAGAAGAAAGTGCTCAACAAGGAGGGGCAAGTTAAGAACAGTGTTCTCAGTAGGAACTTGGCTCAGAATAAGGCTACCATCCAGTTCCATCAGCCGCAGAGGTTCAAGGTGAGAGTGTTGCCAGCAAAGAGGAAATTGGCATTTCTGCCTTTGTGACAAATTATGCTACTGCTAATGTTAGTCTCTTACCTTAGGCGAGATATGGCACTGCAATTAAACTTCATAGTCACCTAGATTTGTTCGAAAACTAGATGGGGGGTCCTCTTGTATTGCCCCTGGATGTTCAAATGTTAACTAATCCATTTTCATAAAATATTGCAGTATCTTACCTTGTGCTCCTGTTTCTGGGTGTGCTTACAATTCAGCTGTCAAGCGTGCCAATTAACAGTACCAAATGCAAACCTTTATATGGAAAAAATAATATCCGCTTTTAGTTATCCTTCTGTCCTGTTTCTGTTCAAGTCTGCTGAAGTAATGTAAAAAACTATCCACTAAAAACAACCGCTGTTAGCAAATCATGATTAGAGGGGAAACGGTGCACAGCTGTCAACATGCACAGGCAGAGGCGCGCAGGTCAAAGTTCATACTTCGCAACAATGGGAATTATGAAAAAATTAGTTATAGGTTCAAACTAAAACAATGTAGACATATGTAATTCTTTGTTAAAATATTTTTTAAAAGAAATAAACCATAGACAGGGAAAACATATTCTAACTCATCAAAACTATCAAACTCCATTGTATTGATACAAGTAGTAGTAGTAGTAGTCTGAAGTACAGTGTTGTACTCAGCGTCCCTAGTAAACAACCATTCTCGTGACATGAGCCCTTACAAAAACAAAGATGGCAGCGCACTAGGTTCCAAATACAACAGAAAGATGTATTAATAAATGGATTATCTTATCAATGGCTTATAATGTCATTTTTATTGTGCTACACCTAACTACTTTATTGAAGTTATAAATGTGTCTATTTTGATATTTCATCTCCACTTTAAGGCTGCACTAATCAATATTTTTATATTAACAACAGATCAATTGACTTTGTGAAATGGGTCACACATAGTGACAAACCCACAGAGCATTAGTACTGACTCTACAGTCCTCCTCAGCTCTCCGGAGCTTTATAGTGTGAGGTTAATTGTTTTGGTCTTACAGCCAGCTAACTCCGCTCTCATCAACCTTGTTCGTGGGGCGGCAGGCAGTTCTCAGTGAAAAAGCTCCGAAACCCACTAAACACTACCTGCCCAGCACCAAACAGCAAAAAGACAAAGTTAGCATCTAGCTGCTGAACATAATGGAGCATTATGTTTCGCAGGGGTTGGTAGAGAGTGTATATTGGACTTTAAGTCATCAGGTAGACACAAATACCCCTCCAAATGAATGATCATGATGCTCTCTGTATCTACTAGATGTGTGTTTGCTAACATGTTTGATATAATAACTTTAAAAGGTGGTAATATGTTAGGCCTTGGCTGTGTCCCAGTCCTATCCTATATACTCATTCTAAACAGGTTTTGTGTATGTAGTGTGTTCACTCTTGAAAAGTGACAGACTGAATATGCAGACTAAAAACCACTAGATTTGAGTGTGCTGTTGACACTGCAATGTACACAATTGCCCTTTTTCCGCTGCATGGTACCAACCCGGCTCGACTCAACTCTACTTTTGGTTTTCCATTGGCAAAGTTGTGGACAGTATGTGGTCTCCGTTTTTTTGGTATCACCTTTGTTGAACTTCCAAGCGAGCTGAGCAGATACTAAAAGGTGACGTGAAAATACTGCAGGCCACTGATGGGGTCAGAGGGAATTGTCACTTCCACGACAAGGGACATCCTGCACAAACCCACCCTTTTTAAATAGCCAAGCTACAAACAAGAGCCACTGCAATTTGTTTAATTAATCTGACCCAACTTGAAATAAAAGTGCGGACGTATCATGGACACCCCTTTGATAGCCTCCATTTATAAGAGTAGCATATCTCCTTTAAAGGTGCAGTAGGTAACTTTAATAAAAATAACCTGTCATATTTGCTGAAATTGTCACTATATCCTGACAATTATACATGAGACAGATAATCTGTGAAAAAATCTCCTAATGGCATTTGCAAAAATCCACCAAGTCTGAACAAAAACAACCAATCAGAGCAAGAGAAGTCTCTAACGCTCGTGCTCAATCACTGCTCATGCACACGCTGCACAGCCCCCTTACCCAACGCACGTTCTCACTCAGTCTCAGGGTCAATATCTTAAGCGCAGAGCTTCAGGAAGAGCTTTCCAAACACAATGGCAGTGAAACAAACGACACGAGTATAGTTCATGACATTAATTCTGAAGGACTATAACTAACAGTTTGAGTCAAGCACAGAGGCTGTATTATGTGTGGTTTGGAAAATGAGTGATATGGAGCACTGAATTTGATGAATTTACTGTTTATCAGACAGCAAATGAGACAAGAATTAGCTAGCATGCTAGCAAGTTAGCATATGTTCCACAGCGGAACACTGGGAGATTGTCCCCTCCACACCGCTCCCTCTCTGGGTCACACCGGGACAGAACAGTACCGCAACCCAGCGGCAGTGAGCCTGCTGCGGGGAGAAAATAGAAGATTGATCGGCCTCAGCTGCTCCGTCCTGCTGTTGGAGAAGTAGTGCTGTGGAGCGGACAATCAACCGCTGTTTATTCCGTTGTAGTATATATGCTATCCTGCTAGTCTAGCCCACTAGCCTGCACGTACATGACAGCCTCCTCTGCAGGGAGGGGCTTTGGAAGCAGAGCTGAAGCACAGCAGAGAGGGATGGACCTCGAAGTTGTACTCTTTCAAATCCCCCATGCGGACATCCGCGTGCAGCCTGCACATGCTCCAGGTAGCAAAACAGAGAGAGGTCGTGCGGGGAGAGCTGCTGGTTAAGTGGTCGCACATTATTTCTCTCTTTTTGCCTTTTTCTTGTTGTTCAGCCAAAAACTAACACAGGAGCTAATTCTTCTCTTATTCTTCTTGATTTATGGCGGTTGGCAAACAGCGTAAATGCATTACCACTAACTGGAAAGGGTGGATCAGGAAATGCGTGTGCTCGGAATGCTAGACCAACAACGGACCCTTAATTGTAGTATGAATCTTAGACTGTATAAAAGAAGTGGATGTAGCCTCTCTGACGTCACCTGTTGGCTTGTGAACGGCCATTGTGAAGACTCCAGTTTGGCGATTTTGCTGTCGCGACGTTAGTCTGATGAGAGGGTAGCGCTGCTTCTGCCCCGATTGATGGTCACCGTGGTAACAACTTATCAATCACAAGGTAGCCCCACCCTAAAGCATACGCTGCTTTATTGTCATCCCCCAAATAGGACCATAATTTACAAAATGAACATTCTGCTGTACTGAAAAAGACTGGAAACTAGCGACTGAGACCATAAACTCATTAGGAAAATGTTTACTGAGGTAGTAAATCAAGTGAGAAGAAGACTTCATAGACTTCTAAACAATCAGACTTCTTTTTGCAGCGGAGTTGCCCCTTGCTGAGAAAGAATGCAGGTTTAAGGCACTTCCATATTGGCTTCACTTTTCAAACCCAGAGGTTGGTATCACGTAGTCGTGTTGAAGATCATGTCACGGCAATATCTGCAGTAGAAAACAACGTACCGGGTAACAAAAGTGAGAAAAGTCATGGCGAGCCGTACCATGCAGTAGAAAAGTGGCAAATACAGTGCACAAAGAGAATGGACACCTGTGGTGACCCAAAGTGTTCAATAATGAATGAGTAAATAAGCCATGCAAGTATTAAATTGTGAAATAATCCAATTGATGCTTGAACCCAGCTCATTATGGAAATATGATTTAAAACATTCAGAATAACACCACCACTTATATGATTGGCTGATCGCTTATTCAGACTACGCACAATTAGTAAGTAGTGTGGAACTGAGAATTTATCGCAGGTATTTTCAGCTTATAGTGGACAAAAAGGAATGTACCTGTGCTGGTCAGGATTTCCTGCATGTTAACCATTTAAAATTAATTGAAACAACAATAACAGCAACTCAGTGTGGGTTTTTGATTTAAATGAGTTTTACGTGTTGGCATTCCATGTTTGTCGTATAAACCATGCCATTTTTTCAGTAAAGGCACAACTTCTCAAATGTTACATCATTAATTTTTTCCAACAATGAGCTATACAAAACTTTTAATCAGACACTATCTGATTAAAGAATAGGTAAACAAGATTTTTAATCTGATAAAATTTCACAAGATATCAGTAAACTTCAAATTGGACATGTCCTGAACCCAAGCAAGTGAATGATGGCTTCCTCACAAGATCACACACACTTGTTGCTGTCATATGTAGTGGGACATGGTATTGTACAAGTATCCCCCATAAATACAGTACAACAGCAAAAACTGATCAAGTCATGATTCATCTGTTAATTATTTAAATAACTAATCCTTAAATTCAAACTGATTTATCTGCAGATTTATCGGGCTAACCAATCACAAGTGGTTATCTAGTATGAGGTGGTTTTAATACGATGACTGACAGAGACGAGCGTCAGGCATCTTTGTAAATATCCAATATGGCGCTCCCGATTGGAATGTTCAGTGGCCGGCTACAGCGGTATTATATGTATTAATGTATGTATGTATTAAATGGACTGGACGATAATTTTCTTTAAAAGAAGAACAAACAACTGCGCTTAAACTTTATGTTGATAAGAAATATGTGTTTGCTGTACTTCTGACAGGATGTACCGTCCGACAGGACAGCGTTTCGTTGCTCTGATTGGTTGTCTCCGCCCGTCGATAGCGCCCCTTGGAAATTGAAAATGAACTGAGAGGTTCCAGACTAATACGCATTTGCGAATTAGTCAAGTCAAGTCAAGTCAATTTTATTTGTATAGCGCCAAATCATAACAAAAGTTATCTCAAGACGCTTTCACATAGAGTAGGTCTAGACCATACTCTTTAAAATATTATTTACAGAGACCCAACAGTTCCCACCATGAGCAAGCACTTGGCGACAGTGGCGAGGAAAAACTCCCTTTTAACAGGTAGAAACCTCGAGCAGAACCAGGCTCTGGGTGGGCGGCCATCTGCATCGACCGAGTTGGGTTGAAAGGGGAGGAGAGAGGGGGAGAGGGGAGACAGAACAGGAGGAGAGACAACAAATCAGACTAATAATAATAACAACTGCAGCAGTGAGTGTGGAGCAGGAACATGGGGGCAGTAGACGGCCGGCAATCACAGATCCAGACTCTACAGCTCCAGAGGCAGAAATACCTGCAGAAAGTGAGAAGGCGAAAAAACACAGAAAGCACAAGGACTACCAGGAAGAAATGGAGTTGGTAGCCTGTATTAGTGGGATAGGAATGCGTACAGATAGAGAGAGAGAGGAGGAGAGAGAAGCTCAGTGCGTCCTAGGAAGTCCCCCAGCAGTCTTAAGCCTATAACAGCATAACTAAGGGATGGTTCAGGACTCACCTGAGCCAGCCCTAACTATAGGCTTTATCAAAAAGGAACGTTTTTAGCATACTCTTAAACGAAGAGAGGGTGTCTGCCTCCCGAACCCAAATTGGGAGCTGATTCCACAGAAGAGGAGCTTGATAACTAAAGGCTCTGGCTCCCATTCTACTTTTAGAAACTTTAGGTACCACAAGTAACCCTGCATTCTGTGAGCGTAGTGCTCTAGTGGGGTAATACGGTACTATCAGCTCTTTAAGATATGATGGTGCCTGACCAATAAGAGCTTTGTAAGTGAGGAGGACGACCTTAAATTCTATTCTAGATTTCACAGGGAGCCAGTGCAGAGAAGCTAATATCGGAGAAATATGTTCTCTTTTGCTAGTTCCTGTCAGTACACGTGCAGCCGCATTCTGGATCAGCTGAAGAGTCTTTAGAGACTTATCGGGGCAACCCGATAATAAAGAATTACAGTAATCTAACCTAGAAGTAACAAATGCATGAACTAGTTTTTCTGCATCTTTTTGAGACAGGATATGCCTGATTTTTATAATGTTACGTAAGTGGAAGAAGGCAGTCCTTGAAGTCTGTTTTATATGGGTATTAAAGGACATGTCCTGATCAAAGATTACTCCTAGACTCCTTACAGCGGTGCTAGAGGCCAGGGCAATGCCATCTAGAGTAACTATATCTATACATAGTGCGTCTCGCAGGTGTTTAGGACCCAGAACAATAACTTCAGTTTTGTCTGAGTTTAACAGCAAGAAATTGCAGGTCATCCAGTCTTTTATGTCCTTAATACATGCCTGAAGCTTGGCTAACTTACCGGTTTCATCTGGCTTTATCGATAAGTATAACTGAGTATCATCTGCATAGCAGTGAAAGTTTATGGAGTGTTTCCTGATAATATTGCCTAAAGGAAGCATATACAAGGTAAATAAAAGTGGTCCGAGCACTGAACCTTGTGGAACTCCATGACTAACTTCCGTGTGCACGGAGGATTCATCATTTACGTGGACAAACTGAAATCTATCCGATAAATACGACTGAAACCAGCTTAGTGCGGGTCCTTTGACGCCAATCAAATGCTCCAGTCTCTGTAATAGGATACAATGGTCAATGGTATCGAAAGCGGCACTGAGATCTAACAGAACAAGTACAGAGACAAATCCTTTATCTGACGCAATCAAAAGGTCGTTTGTCACTCTCACCAGTGCTGTCTCTGTGCTGTGAAATTCCCTAAATCCTGACTGAAAATCCTCAAATAAACTATTGCTGTTTAGAAAGTCACATAACTGATTAACGACCACTTTCTCAAGGATTTTGGAGAGAAAGGGAAGGTTAGATATAGGTCTATAATTGGCTAAAACCCCTGGATCAAGCGTAGGCTTTTTAAGAAGAGGTTTAATTACAGCTACTTTGAAGGACTGTGGTACATAGCCTTAGTCTGGCGATGCCAGGCTGTAATCAATATGTATTTGACCAGAATATCTACCACTGCTGGTATCTTTCTAAAATTACATTTATAAGACAATTGTGAAGTAAGTAGTGCATTAAGAACAAGAGTTAGACGTAATCAGAAAAACTGTGGGGAACTGTCTTGAAGGTGTCTTTTTTTTTTTTTTTTTTCCACAAATCTCAGATCAGACAGTTGAGTGAATGTTTGTCAGAGCAGCTCTCTTGTAGTTTTTTCTGTGTGTTGTCAGGATGAGTTATGGCGGATCCAGGAGAAGCTGGAGTCTTTCTTTGGAGCCTTGGTGGGATCTAACATCTACATCACACCACAGGAGTCCCAGGGCCTTCCAGTACACTATGATGATGTTGAGGTACAACAGTGACTCCATGACTGCTCCCAACAGCCGCTTCATATTTACGGACATGCACACCCTTATTCCAAAAAATATTTATGACATAACCCTAAAATCACATATGGCAGTCCACCTTGTATTTTATTCAGTGATGTAAGTGAAACTGAAATAATTTTATGGTATATAGTAAAGTAAAATTATGCACAAATATTAAATCATGTGGTGAGTTTGTAAATAGTGACCCTAATCTGCAGACGGTAGGTACCTACTTTGAGGTCTCGGTAACCAGCATTTTTTCCTTATGCTGATGGATGGCTGTTTGCCCAGGTGTTTATTTTGCAGCTGGAGGGACAGAAACGTTGGCTTCTCTACAGTCCTACTGTTCCACTGGCAACAGAGTACAGCGTGGAGTCAGAGGAGAGGATCGGCAGCCCAACCCATGATATTATACTGAAGGTACAACACCGTAAGGGCATATATACACACACACGAATAGTCCCAGTACAAACTTTGAACATCTCAGAGGAGAAAAAGGTTCTTTAAACCTCAGCAGAATTCCACAAAGTCTTCAGTATGAACTGTCAGTTTTCCCTTTTTAAAGGTGTCTTCTTCCACTTGAACAGTTCTCAGTCATTAAGGTACTTAACTGAACGTAGGGGGGTCTGTTTGCCCAGCTCCCTGCTCTCTGTCCCTCTGCTTCTCTCATTCTGGCGTTTGTGAAGCTCCTAAATCCTGGGTGACTATTGCACACAATGTTAATGTGTGTAAGTTATTAGCTTACTCTGAACACTGCTTTGTCACTTTTCTTTACCCTCCCGCCCGAACCTGTGATATTTTTGTAGTAAGCTTACCTGAACCCGCCAGACCCGTGGGTTATGGTTTGACCCACGCATCACTAGTAGCACCCCTCTACATGTCCCCTTGTGAGGCCAAACTGTTTGTGTGTTTGTGTATATATATGTATGTGTATATATAGTGGGTACGGAAAGTATTCAGACCCCTTTAAATTTTTCACTGTTTCATTGCAGCCATTTGCTAAAATCAAAAAAGTTCATTTTATTTCTCCTTAATGTACACTCAGCACCCCATCTTGACAGAAAAAACAGAAATGTAGAATTTTTTGCAAATTTATTAAAAAAGAAAAACTGAAATATCACATGGTCATAAGTATTCAGACCCTTTGCTCAGTATTGAGTAGAAGCACCCTTTTGAGCTAGTACAGCCATGAGTCTTCTTGGGAATGATGCAACAAGTTTTTCACACCTGGATTTGGGGATCCTCTGCCATTCTTCCTTGCAGGTCCTCTCCAGTTCCGTCAGGTTGGATGGTGGACAGCCATTTTCAGGTCTCTCCAGAGATGCTCAATTGGGTTTAGGTCAGGGCTCTGGCTGGGCCAGTCAAGAATGGTCACAGAGTTGTTCCGAAGCCACTCCTTTGTTATTTTAGCTGTGTGCTTAGGGCCATTGTCTTGTTGGAAGGTGAACCTTCGGCCCAGTCTGAGGTCCTGAGCACTCTGGAAGAGGTTTTCTTCCAGGATATCTCTGTACTTG
Organism: Lateolabrax maculatus; assembly: GCA_031216445.1. Taxonomy (NCBI): domain Eukaryota; kingdom Metazoa; phylum Chordata; class Actinopteri; order Acropomatiformes; family Lateolabracidae; genus Lateolabrax; species Lateolabrax maculatus. Next base: position 24,802,335 of record CM062197.1, on the reverse strand, counting down.
GCCGCATTCATCTTTCCTTCAATTGCAACCAGTCGTCCTGTCCCTGTAGCTGAAAAACACCCCCATAGCATGATGCTGCCACCACCATGTTTCACTGTTGGGATTGTATTGGGCAAGTGATGAGCAGTGCCTGGTTTTCTCTACACATACCGCTTAGAATTAACGCCAAAAAGTTCAATCTTCGTCTCATCAGACCAGAGAATCTTATTTCTCATAGTCTGGGAGTCCTTCATGTGTTTTTTTTGGCAAACTTTATGCGGGCTTTCATATGTCTTGCACTGAGGAGAGGCTTCCGTCGGGCCACTCTGCCATAAAGCCCCGACTGGTGGAGGGCTGCAGTGATAGTTGACTTTGTGGAACTTTCTCCCATCTCCCTACTGCATCTCTGGAGCTCAGCCACAGTGATCTTTGGGTTCTTCTTTACTTCTCTCACCAAGGCTGTTCTTCCACGATTGCTCAGTTTGGCTGGACAGCCAGGTCTAGGAAGAGTTCTGGTCGTCCCAAACTTCTTCCATTTAAGGATTATGGAGGCCACTGTGCTCTTAGGAACCCTAAGTGCTGCAGAAATTCTTTTGTAACCTTGGCCAGATCTGTACCTTGCCACAATTCTGTCTCTGAGCTCCTTGGGCTCGACCTCATGATTCTCATTTGCTCTGACATGCACTGTGAGCTGTAAGGTCTCTAATATAGACAGGTGTGTGCCTTTCCTAATCCAGTCCAATCAGTTTAATTAAACACAGCTGGACTCCAATGAAGGAGTAGAACCATCTCAAGGAGGAAGAAATGGACAGCATGTGAGTTAAATATGAGTGTCACAGCAAAGGGTCTGAATACTTATGACCATGTGATATTTCAGTTTTTCTTTTTTAATAAATTTGCAAAAATTTCTACATTTCTGTTTTTTTTTCTGTCAAGATGGGGTGCTGAGTGTACATTAATGAGAAATAAAATGAACTTTTTTGATTTTAGCAAATGGCTGCAATGAAACAGAGTGAAAAATTTAAAGGGGTCTGAATACTTTCCGTACCCACTGTATGTGTATATATGTATATGTATACATGTATATATAGTTTTTGATATATGAAATAGTTATGTTTTTGGAATGAGTGAATCATTTTCTCTGTCTATAGGCAGGAGATCTTCTGTACTTTCCCAGAGGAACCATCCATCAAGCCAGCACTCCAACAGGAGTGGACCACTCCACCCACTTGACTCTCAGCACCTACCAGAGAATGTATGAGAGCTCCTCTTCTCTTTAGCCTTCACTTCACACACACCGTGTCTACACAGGAGGCATAGTGAAGGCAGCATGTTAGCAGAGCAGCATCAGCTTCAGTCCTCCATCTGTGTCTACACAGGGTGTGTTTAGGCACAGTATTGAGTGTAGGCTTCCCATGTCTTGGTAGTACTCAGAGCCCAACACAGCCTGTGTAGCTGTATTGATTACAATATAAGCCAATCTGTTCCGTCAGACTTGCGTTAGAAGCTGAAATGCCTCCTATGTAGGCTGTAACTCTTTGTTCCAAGTGATTCATTGCTAGGTGTACTAGGTTCGCGACAGCACCGGGAGAATGAGTAGAATTTAATTAGTATAAAGAACTGTTGTCTGCTTTAAATCACACAACTAAGATACATAGAACAGAGTAGGCTTCCCTGTCCAGCACTGTAGTCAAAACACTTTGGTGCCAAATTGGGTCAAGAATTAAGGGGAACAAAAAATTTAGCTAATGTTTGATGATGATTTGTTGTAAGGAGACTCTCTACGTGCACCAGCCAAGTTTAGGCTGTTTGTGACGAGTTTGGGCTGTTCTTGACTATATTTTAATACATAACAAGTTCTACAGGATCTCTTGAACAGATTTTTTTTTTTGAAAAGCTTGAAAAGTTACACATGGGTTTATAACTGAGGTGCCATGACAATAATGGCTTGTCTACTTCCACTGGCAACTCGGATTTGTCAGTGGGTGACCAGCAGGTGTGTGGTAGTGTGAAAATAAAATCTGGGCAATCATTGGGTATGTGTCCCTCTGTGGCTGATAAAGATGTCACATTCTCTGGTACTTTATTAACTTTCCTCTCTACCTTACCTATCTCAACCACAGGTCATGGGGAGATTTGCTGTTGGACATATTTCCCAGCTTGCTGTGTAACAGCAGCAGGACTGAAGTCAGCCTGAGAGAGGGCATGCCCAGAAGACTCCTATTGGTAAAACTACAACTAAAGATTATACTTTCCATTTGTCCAGAAGGTGCAGTTATGCAGGTATGTGTGCAGTGCAATTTGCTATCTGCCTGAGTTTGCGAGGGTCCTCACATCCTTTTAATGAAAAAATGAAAAGAAATATATCCTTTGGTAAATTGCTATTGCCTCTTTCCATTTTTTAGTTTAAATCCCGACTTTTGTGTAAGAAATTGTAACCATATTTCTTGTTTCATCAAAAATTTGTATTGGCTAGCTCTGCTTGCAACAGAGACTGAGGTAATGTTTATGCAAATCAGGCAGCACGCTATGTTTGTAGGAGTCATTGTGCTTGCATTTGCTCATCTCAACCAGAGGCGCAAACAGCAACTTTTAGGGCTTTAGTTGGTGGAAGCACACATACAGACCCCTCCAAAATCACTAAACACCTGCAATAACTGCAAGCTTCATTTCTCATTGGGGCATTTATTCAAATCTTCAGGCACAAACATTCACCGCTGACTCTCTGGGTGTGTCGGCTGTGTTTTTGTGTGTGTAGGGTAGCGATGAAGGCCTGGACACCAGCAGGCGGCTGGCTGCTGGCCTTAGATCTCTAGCTGATGAAATGGAAAAGGGGATGGAGGAAGTCCACTCAACTCACATGAAGAGAGACTTCATCATAAACAGACTGCCACCATATAGCCAGCAGCAGCTGCTTTCACCATGTAAGCTCATTTGTGGTCATTTGTATGTGTAAAAAACATGTATGGTCGGGGACTGTATACTATGTGCACATTAATAGAATTTACTTTGCCATTTCGTGCATACTTGCATTTAAGCATACGTACGTACGTGCGTGTGTGTATGTGTTACAGCTGGGAAGATTCCTGCCTTGGAGGATATGGTGTGCTTGAGGTTTAAAGAACATATGATTATTACAGTGGAGCCCAGCCAAGAGAGAACAGTAAGTCCGCTAAGACTTTCATTTTAAGTATTAAGCTTGTTGACTTTGAATGAAGCTCAGTCTCTGGTGGGGCACTGTCTGTGTGCCCTCACAGTCTGACACTGCTGGTCAGATATCCTGACAAACAGTAAATATTAAATTCAGTTGTGTGTGTGTGTGTGTGTGTGTGTTTCAGGATGAGGCCAAAGAGCTGGTGGTCTTTGTCTTACATTCTTTGAAGAACCAGAGAGAGAGCCATATGATGGGTGAAAATTGTGATGAAGAGGTGGAACGGGACATCTCCAGGGTAAGCTGTTGACTTACTGAATCCTGTTCTCCATGATGAGGTGCTTGTGGTGCTGACAGGATGCACTGTTTTACTTCTTCCTTCTTGTTAAAGGATAAGGCTGGCACAGTGATAAAGCCACATTAACACACTGTTTGCTGCACATGGATTGACACTAAACAACTTCTTCATACTAACTTAACTTCAATTTTGGATTGCTAGCTATACTCTTCATCCAGTTTTGCTAGCTCTAATATCATACTGGATTCAACTGGCATAACTTTGATGTTCACCACAATGATCATCTACACCAACTACACCTCACTCCCCCTTCACCCCTGCCCAGAATTGCTCTGGGCACTTACCTGTCCCTTTTTTTTTTTTATATCACATATGTTTGTTGTGTTTTGTTTATCAATGTTTCTTATGTTTTATTTATTATTCATAGAGTATGTATAGTCGCTGTGTATCTCTGGCCTACCATTGTGTAACTTAAACATTTTTGCCTTTGAGACAATAACTTTATGGAATGAAGCCAGAAATGCCAGAAATCACATGAGTGATTGTGTGGGCAAAGTGCAAATGTATGTCCGCAGAAGTGTTAAAATAAAGATTTGAAACTCAAGTTTCAACATTTTAAAACTTTTCCCAACAAATGCGCTAGGAATGGGTGAAAAATAAAAAAATAAAAATAAAATCTCCTACGACTCAGAATATCAAACATTGATTGTCTAAATTTTAGGAAATTACGTAGTGTTGAAGGAACAAAAAAGGCAAACTCAACTGTGAGGGCAGTGCAGCACCTGGAAAATCTACAGCGCACACACTAGAGTTATCTTGTCGTTCATATTCCAAAAGGGCAGCAGTTGCAAGCATTTTTATTTAATCACTAAATAGTTACCTTTGCAAGACAAATGTAAGCATATTGTGAACTTTGTAGGCCGTCCCTGCCATCTATGCTATAAAAAGTGGGCTGCAATTGTGAAGAAGGAAAACTCAAATACAAAATCATGTTTGCAGGGATTTGAAATTTTTGTTCATCTTATCAAAACATTATGAACTTAGTTTCAATCTTGCAAAGCCTTTTTTATTAGATTTCGAGCTTTCTAGGCTTTTTTTTTTTTGGTCTTTTTTTCAGTTTTGGAACATGGCATGATATTATCCCATAGAAACACAGCTCAGAGAGGCAGAGTGTTGGAAATTGCCAGTGAAATGAATACACCATTCAACATATAATTCCAAAAAACAAGTAGTCTCAATCAAAGCAAAAGCATAACATACCCCCGAAAATGGCTACCTCTGAGCCAGAACAGCATTACATTATTATCAATGGCACCATTGACAAAGAAAGTGTAACACTAGCAAATATATCCCTCGTTGAAGGGCCACTGCCTTCGCCCCTTGATCATATCTTTTACCTTTGGCAGAGGACCTCTGACTATTCTCTGAAGCTGTTTGATAAGCCTGCTGCATCCTTCTACCCCACCCCTGAGCATACTCTGGATGTGACTTATGCTCACATGTCTGAATGTGGGTAACTGGAGGTCTATGGGCAATCGTGGCTGCTGACCAAAGAGGAGGAACTGTGGTGAAAACTTGTTTGGCTCAAGCAGCATACAGTTTTACGCATGCACAATGTGTGGTAGGTGATCCTTCCATCACGAAACCATTCTAGTTTTCAGGGAGCGTGCAAAAGCTTTGCAGGAGAGTTCAATTCATCGGCTCCACTGGGTTGCCCTAAGGGTAATGTGGCGTCGTACAAGAGAATGCTTCCCTAGCCAGTTCTTGGAGCCTAATGAACAGCAGGTTTTCAAATTCTGGTCATGGGGAAGTTTTGCTGGATACCCAAATCTAGGTTTTGATGTTTTACTAATTAGCATGCAATACTTCATATACCAGTTAAATACTAGTATTTACAAGTTTATGTATTTACAGTTCATATTTGCAATAAGTTCATTGTTTTATTCCTTGCACTTAATATGTGCGTACATTTTTTAAAATGCATAGTATTTAATTTATATTACTTTTGTAATATTTGGGTATAGATGATTATGATTGTTGTTTCCTAGTAACTTTTTGATTACCTTTTTTGGAAACTCTAGTGAGAACGGAGTTTTGGGGTTAATCTGGGTCAGTCAGGCAAATGGGGAGTGGAGCCAAACCGTTTTTTTAACTCTCTCTTTGTCATTAAGATTCTTACTTGAATTTGGTACTTTAGAATGGACAATTGTTCTGTAATAATTTTGTCTTATGTCGAAGTACAGTTATATTTTAAGTTAAATTTAAGTATTTTTTATGTGGATGAAGGGAATTGTTAAAATGTCAAGGTAAGGCTTCATTCATTGGAAACCTACATTAGGTATGAACACACAAAATATCTTTTCTGCTGCTGTTCTCCCAGATTTGTTGTGAGTAGCATAAGCTCAGGCAAACCTAGCAAAGTGATCCACAAACACCAGTATCATAACCACCTTGGCTTGGCTCTAGTTCAAAGGAGCACTAGATGTCAGTTTGCCCATTGGAGCCCACTGCTCGATGTTGCGCCACTTCTTCTTTATGCAACTGCACTTCTTGTTGACGTATTCCTCAACTTTTGCATACAGGCCCAATAAAATCTTTCTCTTACCAGGTCTAACACACACATGGCCCATGTCATTGTGCAGGTGCTTTAACACCCTCCCTTTGAATATTTCTGGGAGTACCAACTGCCTCCTGTCACCAACCCTGCCAGTACAGAATTCCATTGAGCCGGAGTGTTTTTCCACTCATGCAGTAAGCGCTTTGTCGATGTACATAGACTCCTGTGGTGTAGTTCTGATGGTGCTTGCTTATTTGACATATAGGCCACCACGTAATTGATGCCCCGATCATCCTACTGTGCTGCACAAATTTTTTCACTCTTTGCCTCTTCCTATCCTTTGTCCTTAGGCCTTGTGGTCTTATTAGACAGTGCAGCAACCCATGCCAGCTCACTCTCTGATCCTTTGTTCCCACGCCAGATGGCCAGAATGATATCATGTCATTGTGACTGTGAACTCCTGATCACCCTTTATGTCTGGAGAGTATGTCTGCATCAGTATTGGCTTTTCCAGGTCGGTACTTGATATCAAAATTGAAGTCGGCTAGTTCACCCACCCACTCAGTGATATCCCATGGCATTCAGTCTGGCTGTAGTCAAGGATTATTATCAATATAAACCATGAATGATGGGGAATAGTGTAGGTAGTCACGGAACATATAGACCACTTTAATGCTGGAAATTCAAGTTTCGCTGATTGCAAGTGGTAATTCTTTTCTGCAGGTGATAAGGTCCTTGAACCGTAGCCTCTAACTCTGAGCTTGACCTGCTGTTGTGATACAGTACTCCACAAGTCCCTCGTGGAAGCATCCGTATGCAGAATGAATAGTTAGTCAAATCTGGGATATGCTAACACTGGTGGTTCAGTCAACATATGAAAACCAAGTGATCCACAGCTGCCTTGTTTGTGTCCATACTATCGGCGTTCCAGGTGGTATCTACCCAGCGTGTTTTGTTTGTATCCTTCGTTGCAATTTTTTCCCCTTTGCATTGGGGTCTTGTCTTCCTTGGGCTGATGCAGTTTATACAGGAGTTTCATGATTCTTGAGAAGTTGTGTATGAAAGTTCTGTAATAAATCACGAATCCCAGAAGCTTTTGTACCACTCCTACAGTGCTGGGAGACTTATCTTTTAACACCCTCACTGCCTGTAGGTCCGTCGGGTGAACACAGACTCCTTCCCCTTCCTAAAATCATTGCATAGCGTCAAACTTTGGTCTCTTTTTCTCACACAGACAAAAGGTGAAGAATATGCTGATTTGGACCTCTGAATCCAGCCTCTTTTGAGTACGGTGTGGACATACTCTTTCTCTTCTTTGCAGGGTGGCTTAGGAATTTAGCTGTACGAAAGGTGTGTCCTTTCAGAGTCTTATTTTCAGATTAAGCCCTGGCACGCACCCTATGTTTTCTCCCTCCTTGGCGTATACATCTGATTCCTCAAATAACATTTGTCTTACTGTCTCAGACTGTTTTGGCGCCAAGTCTACTGGTGGGTGCCACTTTTTATGTATCTCTGTTTCGACATTGTCGCCATAACTGGAATTAAGCTCTGTCTGGATAGTCAATAGCGCAGTCTGATTTTGCCCTGTGGTGTGTGGTCTGGGCTATGCCCAGAGGTGTTGCCAGAAGTACAGTCTAAAGGTACATGGGTCTGTAATCATGTGCTCTTACATATGTTGTTCCTCTGTGCCATAGAGCTCCACTGTTGTCCACTGTCCACTCCACTGTGATATGCTTCGCCATTACACACACACTGTAGTCTATTATGATTCAATCCCACATTGTCCTGCTGCCCCAAATACTCACTAGAGCACCACATGTAGCTGCTGTTATAAAGACTGACAGCACAAACAAACAAACACTGAAGCACTCTGTCTTGCACGTAGGTAATGTACTGACAATGCACAGTCTTTGATGTATGTGATGTATATATCTACGGTTGTCCTAACCCATTGCCATGTGTCTTTGTCTCTGCAGGGCCTGCAGTTCCCTCTGTCCCACCTCCAGGCACTGTGGCAGCTCCAAAAGGTAGAGCAGCTGGCTGTGGTCCAGCTCCAGCTGCCCACACAAGAGGACAAACTCAGTCTGGTCCTGGCTCTCTGGAGTGAGAGCCTGCTGGTTGTGATGTAGCACACCACTACATCAAAATATCACTGAAGTGAAGTGTTAAATTCATCCTTTGACTTTTATGAATACCTCTAAATATTTCTTATATTTTGCCTTATTGTGTTTTTTCTGGCTCCTCCTAAATAAAGTTGCCACAGCTCCAGCAGCACAGATGTCGATTTTTGTTGCCAAAGCAATACTGTTTCGATTAATTTACATATTTTTCAGCTGCTCCATTTAGATTGATACATTTAGAGACCCACTTCACACTAGCATTAGAAATAGAGAATCAGCCTCTGTTCCACTAGCTTCTGTAACGCAATACAATCTGTCATTCAACCTTTCTTCCGTCTTACTAACAAAATTAGCATGTTCTTGACAAAACAGCATTGACGACAGCACTTTAGAACGAAATTTAAAACCATTGTGATAACAGATAGTTTTAACAAGAAGTTTTCAGTTTTTCTGCTTAAATGCAAAGACTCAGAATGTTTGTATTAATGGCATCACTGCGCACATGAGACCCCACCACCGCCAAATTATAGAGCAGCGTGGCACACACGCAGCTGCAGCAGCTCTTCATCTACAGATTCAGCATCAGTGTATTTTTTCTGTGACACGTGGTTCTCAGCAAAAAGTAAAAGAAAAAGCAGCAAATCACCAGCAACGCTGTTTGTGTAGGTAGCGGCCAAAAAAGGAGTAGATCCTGTTGTTTCTGGTGTGGGAGGTGCAGATGGGGTTTTGAGACATTTTCTTATGTCCATTTTGGAAAACTGTTCGCTAGCTAGCATATTAAGTGAAATGTGTCAACAGTGATGTTAGTGGGTTTTGTATAGCCAGTCAGGCAGTGCGATTCATTGATTACAGAGTAGAAGACTGTCCTACAACAGGCTTGGAAACAAAGGGGAGTTGCACATAAAGGGGATTAGGTTTTAATTTAGGACTATTCTCCCGACACCTAACACAAATGAAAACAGGTGCTTACTGTACGGGAGAAAAGACTTTTGGCACTCTCATGGAAGCGGAGCCCACTGTCAAAGAGATGTCCAGGTGAAAGAAGGAGCAGCTAGAGAGGGAGCTGATGCAGGACCACTGGTCAAAGTGCGGAGAGGAAAGAGGGGGTGAGAGGGTCATTGATAAGAATGAAAAGGGTTCCCGTTTGGAGCAAATTGTCACAATGAGACTAGCTGGGTTTATGGAATTTATGTTCTGTGTTTTGTTCTGTTTACAGTCTTTGTGTTTGTATGATCTGAACATATTTCAACTATTAAGACATCAATGGCACATGGTAAAGAAAAAGGATCTTCATTTTATAATTTCAGACAACTGGTTAATGAATAAACTGAATGTAATTAGCTACAGTGTTCATGGATTAAACCATCCAGTTAAAAAGAGAAAGTTACTTGGTAAATTAAAGAAACTTCAGTGCTCACTTGCATTAATACAGTCATGCCATTTAACAGGAAGAGCATAAAAAATGAAGAACAGAATTAGCCGAGTTAGCCAAGTATTCTCCAGGATGGACAGACAGAAATAGATGTCATGTGTACAGAACAGACCAACAAAAATCACAGTTGTAGGAAAAATGTCCTGATATGAAATGTATATTTTCATATACATTATTTGCATTCTCCACCAATATGTAAGTAAAATTGAGCTCAGTTTGGGAAAATGTAGTGTTAATCAGAGTTATTACACAGAGCAACTTTGACTATTCGTCCAGCGATATAATGTCAGAGTAAGCATAATAATTATTAATAAACTTTATCTCTTGGTAACAATTAACTTTTTTTTGTATCTTATTATTTTTTTTTTTTATCTTATTACATTCCCAAACACAGTGGAAAAGCTGGGATATTACCACGAAATTTATGTAGCTTTTTTGGAGTAATATTGCATCAGCCAATTATATTGTAAAAGCTTAAGACAGGTATTTGCTGTTTTTGTTTGAACTTTCATTGCATTCATTCCTCCTGTAAATCCTCTCTCCACACTCTTAAGTTTAGCTCTGGATGACTCAGGACCCACATATAATTGAATCATAAGATGCATATATTATTATTTCCTTGTGCAGTCCTTTTAAAATAGTTTTCTTCAAGGGTGAATAGGGATGTACAGTTAGTAATTGCTTTTGGTTTGCTCCAATGAAGCTTCTGAGTTACAATAATTTAAAAAAATGTTTCCGTGGAATGTCGTGCTTGATTGCAAGCTCCTGTATTTTCTGCACCCCCTTATCTGACCAAGTCCTAAACCCAATGTCAGCTCTACCTATAGTACACATAGAGTTTCTTAAAAGTAGTTGAGTCATTCATGGGAAGAGATTGCTCTAAGATTGGGACTCCATCTCTCTCCATGCAGGAGGCTTGTCATTTGGGAAATAAAACATAATCGTTCTGAACTGAGCTGCCTAGTACCAGAGAGGATTATGACACTGGAGCCACACTCTGTCATAGGGTAAGTACAAGACAGATAAGTTTAATCAAGGGCATTTATTATTCCACAAAACAATGTATAAATAATCTCTTTAACTTTGAGAATACATTGGAAGGAGGAGGCAGATGGATGTTCTGGATTAAATAAAGCAAGTTGGGGAGTATATTCATTTTCCAAATACTGATTCTTCCAATGAACAAGATTGGTAGAGTCAAGTCAAGTCAAGTCAAGTAAATTTTATTTGTATAGTGCCAAATCATAACAAAAGTTATCTCAAGACACTTGGTTACAGTGGTGAGGAACAACTCCCTTTTAACAGGTAGAAACATCGAGCAGAACCGGACTCTGGGTGGGCGGCCATCTGCTTCGACCGAGTTGGGTTGAAAAGGGAAAAAAGAGGGGGAGCAGGAGGAGAGGGGGCAGTAGACGGCCTGCAGTCACAGATCCAGACTCTACAGCTCCAGATGCAGAAATACCTGCAGAAAGTGAGAAGGCGAAAAAGCACAGAAACTACTTGGAAGATATGGAGTTAGTAACAAGTATTAGTGGGATAAGAATGCGTATGGATGGAGATGGAGAGGAGGAGAGAGAAGCTCAGTGCATCATGGGAAATCCTCCGGCGGTCTAAGCCTATAGCAGCATAACTAAAGGATGGTTCAGGGCTCACCTGAGCCAGCCCTAACAATACGCTTTATCAAAGAGGAACGTTTTTAGATACTCTAAAAACATTAAATACTATAAATGGTCTGTGATTGCTGGCCGTCTACTGCCCCCACGATCCTGCTCCACACTCATTGCTAAAATTATTAATATTAGTCTGATTATTATGTTGTCTGTCCTCTCCCACTCTCTCCTCCCCTTTCAACCCAACTCAGTCGATGCAGATGGCCGCCCACCCAGAGCCTGGTTCTGCTCGAGGTTTCTACCTGTTTAAAGGGAGTTTTTCCTCGCCACTGTTGCCAAGTGCTTGCTCATGGTGGGAACTGTTGGGTCTCTGTAAATAATATTTTAAGAGTATGGTCTAGACCTACTATATGTGAAAAGCGTCTTGAGATAACTTTTGTTATGATTAGGCGCTATACAATTAAAATTGACTTGACTTAAATGAGGAGAGGGTGTCTGCTTCCCAAACCCAAACTGGGAGTTGGTTCCACAGGAGAGGAGCTTGATAACTGAAGGCTCTTGCTCCTGTTTTATCCATCTATTTATAGAGCTGGTAATTGATTCCATAATAGAACTTTAATTACAGTTTACCACCTCTTTTATAGTGGGTGGTATGTTTACACCCAGATATGTAAAACTATTTGCAACTTTAAATTGGGAGACTTGTGCAGTCGGATTACCTCTCATATTTTATATATTTAGTAGATATATCGATTTACAGCCCTGCTTTGCAAACCAGAAGAACTAACAACCAAAAACCCCCATTTCTAGAATACTAGTTAAAATATCTGGAATAAACCAACATCTTCACTTTTTCATAACATGGATCATTACTTGTTTGGCTTTAAATATTTCATTGTTAAATGGATGCAAATAACTGTTGGCCATATTTTACCCATATATGACAGTGCCCCCAGATGTTGACTATACTCACATGATAGCGGAGGTCAAGAGCTCTCCACAACAGTTGGTTTCATGTCTGCAGCATCTTGGCTACAGAATTGTTCAACTGAATTGAATTGTTGCAGAATTATAAGCCTTCAAACATGCACTGAGGTCAGGGTTCAAAGGCCAGTATTTCAAAGCCGGAGCTTCATATAGACATACAGTGGGTACGGAAAGTATTCAGACCCCTTTAAATTTTTCACTCTTTGTTTCATTGCAGCCATTTGCTAAAATCAAAAAAGTTCATTTTATTTCTCCTTAATGTACACTCAGCACCCCATCTTGACAGAAAAAAAACAGAAATGTAGAAATTTTTGCAAATTTATTAAAAAAGAAAAACTGAAATATCACATAGTCATAAGTATTCAGACCCTTTGCTCAGTATTGAGTAGAAGCACCCTTTTGAGCTAGTACAGCCATGTGTCTTCTTGGGAATGATGCAACAAGTTTTTCACACCTGGATTTGGGGATCCTCTGCCATTCTTCCTTGCAGATCCTCTCCAGTTCTGTCAGGTTGGATGGTGAACGTTGGTGGACAGCCATTTTCAGGTCTCTCCAGAGATGCTCAATTGGGTTTAGGTCAGGGCTCTGGCTGGGCCAGTCAAGAATGGTCACAGAGTTGTTCCGAAGCCACTTTTTTGTTATTTTAGCTGTGTGCTTAGGGTCATTGTCTTGTTGGAAGGTGAACCTTCGGCCCAGTCTGAGGTCCTGAGCACTCTGGAAGAGGTTTTCTTCCAGGATCTCTCTGTACTTGGCCGCATTCATCTTTCCTTCAATTGCAACCAGTTGTCCTGTCCCTGTAGCTGAAAAACACCCCCATAGCATGATGCTGCCACCACCATGTTTCACGGTTGGGATTGTATTGGGCAGGTGATGAGCAGTGCCTGGTTTTCTCTACACATACCACTTAGAATTAACGCCAAAAAGTTCAATCTTCATCTCATCAGACCAGAGAATCTTATTTCTCATAGTCTGGGAGTCCTTCATGTGTTTTTTTGGCAAACTCTATGCGGGCTTTCATATGTCTTGCACTGAGGAGAGGCTTCCGTCGGGCCACTCTGCCATAAAGCCCCGACTGGTGGAGGGCTGCAGTGATAGTTGACTTCGTGGAACTTTCTCCCATCTCCCTACTGCATCTCTGGAGCTCAGCCACAGTGATCTTTGGGTTCTTCTTTACCTCTCTCACCAAGGCTCTTCTCCCACGATTGCTCAGTTTGGCTGGACAGCCAGGTCTAGGAAGAGTTCTGGTCGTCCCAAACTTCTTCCATTTAAGAATTATGGAGGCCACTGTGCTCTTAGGAACCCTGAGTGCTGCAGAAATTCTTTTGTAACCTTGGCCAGATCTGTGCCTTGCCACAATTCTGTCTCTGAGCTCCTTGGGCAGTTCCTTCGACCTCATGATTCTCATTTGCTCTGACATGCACTGTGAGCTGTAAGGTTTCATATAGTCAGGTGTGTGCCTTTCCTAATCAAGTCCAAACAGTTTAATTAAACACAGCTGGACTCCAATGAAGGCGTAGAACCATCTCAAGGAGGATCAGAAGAAATGGACAGCATGTGAGTTAAATATGAGTGTCACAGCAAAGGGTCTGAATACTTATGACCATGTGATATTTCAGTTTTTCTTTTTTAATAAATTTGCAAAAATTTCTACATTTCTGTTTTTTTCTGTCAAGATGGTGTGCTGAGTGTACATTAATGAGAAATAAAATGAACTTTTTTGATTTTAGCAAATGGCTGCAATGAAACAGAGTGAAAAATTTAAAGGGGTCTGAATACTTTCCATACCCACTGTACGTTACTCGCCAGGTCGAGATCTTTGGTTTAGCTCTACCACAAAGTTTCAATTTTCTCGTTACATGGACACAAGATACCCCAGGCTTAGTTTCAGAGAGCACTTCGAAGGCCCAACATTTAAAATGAAGCTTTTTGTTTGTTTGTTAGTTTTTTCTGTGGAGTGACCAAAATGAGTCGACTTTAGAGATTACAATATTGCTGATAGTCTAGGGCATTACAACAGGCTTGGAGGATGTTAGAAGTAATATAGTAGTGAGTAGTAATATTACATTTTAAAAATCTATTTACAGAATGAAAAAGTATTGAAAAAATGGGATTTAAAACTTAAAATGAAATATTGAATTTACAAAGGTAATATAGACTATGTTATGGACGAAGAAATTAAGTATAGTTAGTGTGTCCATAAAGAATTAAATTATGTAACAGTGGAAGTTGAATGGTATGGAAGCCCATTTGCGCCACTGTGATGAAAAAAATAACGATCCTGTGAGATAGTATCCTGAGATACTATCTCATAATTATGAGATAATATGTAATGTGTCAGTTTGACAGAGGGCGGGGCTCAGCAGAGCAGGCAAGCCATGATGGAGAGACAGTGAAGCAGGTAAAGAACAGATAAGGTTTGAGTTAACAACTTTGCTTGTGACTGTAACTTTAATAAAACCTTTGCAGGCAAAAAAAGAAAAAGAGTATCAAAACGGCTGTTCAACAAGCATAAATGTGTAGAAACACAATATTTTGACCTGCTTTGACCGCAGTCTCTCGATATGTTTTACACAACCACAGTCTGCTGGTTCAGCTAAGTTTATGTAGACTTTCTGAGGTAAAAAAAATTACTGTTGCTGCTCTAGAAACAATTAGCTTAGTTATGTCTAAAATATTAATCAGTTCTCATCCTGTTCTGAATTTATTCTTTTTAAATGAATATATTTTTTAAGAGAGCAAATCTTTAGTTATGAAAAAGAACCGATAAGGGTAGGCCAATCATTAAACAACCGGACTGATAAGGAATATCAATAAGAGTAGAAGCATAGCCTGGTGTCATTAAAACCCTACTGATACTCATCCATAGCTTGTTTTCAGGTTTAGGAGAGGATTGTTCATGTTTGCCAATGTAGACTGAACTATCATGAGCCATAAGAATAACATGTGATTTTTTAATGAAAAGGTGAAAGCTATCCTTACAAAATTACACTTACAATATATAAAGGGTACTTTAGTAGTTCATACTACATTGTATGATTGCATTTTCAAATGCTGGCGTATACCAAGGTTGAGATAGCAAAACCAAACTGTTATTGTTATAAAAATGTATTTCACCAAGACTTTAGTGCAGTTACAGCAGCAGTGTGTCCGAAAAACTACACCATTGGTTGCTATCAATTAGAAAAGGCTAAAACTGGGGCAGGAAGCACCTTGCTAAGGGTTAGAGCTAGTACACACCATTTAAATGTAAGCTACATCTACAGTACAACAACCTGTATGTTTCAATGCCTTTCAAATATTAGTCATGGTGCATTGCAGAAGACAGTACTCATGTGGTGTCACAGAAAAAACTATGCCTAGCATTTCATATTTGGATTGAGTTGAGTATTAGTATCACAGTCCAAATGCAAAGTTACAATGCCACTTCCCTCACAAAATTATAGCTAAACTGTAGCCCAAGACTCTTGTTGTGTATATATGATGGATGTATGATGATAGCCTCGAATAACTTTTCTTGTCATCCATGCTCTCAGGTTGGATGGTCTAAGTGACTTCTTGAGACAGAGAAATGTTCCTGGGGAAACAACAGAGACCCTGGAGCATGAGAAGGTAATTAATTGCAAAAGCAGAATATTTTAGTCAAACACCTGTACTTTTCATAGACACTTTTATTGCTTCTAAATGAATGTTTCTTCAAATAAACATGAACTTTCTTGTATTGCTGTTTCATTAAATTGTAGAAACACTAAATGTTATCAAAAATGATCTTTTTTAAAGAATTCCATTGTCCATGTTTAGATTGATGCCAGCACCATACAGCTGATGACAGATAAATAATTAAATACTTTTTTGCCATCATACGGTGATTGCCTAGCAGTGTTCAAAGCTTTTTGAGTGGCTGAAACAAAAATTGGACAAAAGACAACCTTGTGATGAAGGAGGCAGCAGCACAAACTAGGGAGAGCACTCACAACCAACTCATAAAAAAAATGCTCTGAATAGAATGCAAAAAAATAGAAATAGGATGGATTCATTATGATAATGAAAAAGAGACTTTCAAGCAAGTGAGAGCCAGACGAGGAGGTAGAACAAGAAAAGTTGACGTTTCAAAGGATGCTCAGAAAAGGGATTTGATGCAGGAAGCAATTAGCCTGTTCTTTCCAGACTGGAGAAATAGTCTGGGGCCCTTAAAAGATTTTAGACCTCAAAGATTATCAAGAGGTGACAGTTGACAATGTAAATACAGTTGGACAATTGTACATTGACACAAAACTCCCTCTTCTTAGATTTTATTTGACCACACAGAAAAAACAATTGACAGTCCACACAGTCACAGTGCAGGTTTGGCTTCATCTACGGAGAGATAAGAGAGCTCTTAGAATTAGTCTTCCACTTCTCTCAGTATTGCTACAGTGGCACCATCTGCTACATTTGAAACAGTCAGCCCAGAAATGATATTTCTTAGAAGCACTACAAGCGATGACAATTTTTACTTTGCAGGATATTCCACAGAGGGTGGGAGTGACAATGTTTTTGAGAGCACTAATGTTTTTTTCTTTTCTGAAAATGAGCAACAGAATTTAGATGATACACTGCCTGTTTCATCACAAACCATTACATCCAGTAAAAGAATGAAGAGAATATTGGTTGTTCATAGAGGGCAGGTACTGCCAGAGCCCATGGCACATTTCTGTGATGATGGACTCAAGATCTTGACATCAAAATCCAGCTTGTACTGCCAGATGGAACACCTGAAATGGCGTGTGATGATGGCGGAGTTGTGAGAGATTGTCTCTCAGAATTCTGGAGGGAATTTTATGACCAATGCACAACAGGAAATGTTTTTAAAGGGCCTTTTCTAAGACATGATTTTGGACAGCAGCAGTGGGAGAGTGTAGGTTGAATAATTGCTTTTGGATGGGCAAGGGAGAAATATCTTCCAGTGAAGATGAAGTTTGCCATATTAGAACAAGCTGCCTTGGGATATGTGAAGAGCGGTGTAGTGGAGAATTTCCTCAAATACATGCCTAAGTCTGAGCATACAGTGTTTGAATCATGGCAATCAGATATTTATCAGTGTTTTATCAGCAGTTTTAACAGAATTAATTGAGATCCTAGTTAACCACAGCTGCAAAAGGATACCAACAGCCAGCAATGTCAATTAAATCCTCCAGGAGCTTGCCCAAAAAAGGCTTGTCCAAGAGCCTGCCTACATAATTGAACAATGGGCAAAAAAACACTCCTTCAGCCTTCATCCTTCAGGAAATCACAACTGTATATGAAACCCTGCAACCAACTGTGAGAAAATATGTGAAGTCTCTCACCTTTTGCCTAACTGAAACTTGGCTGTGTCAGGAAGAATATGTTAGCCTGAATGAGTCCACTCCTCCTAGTCATAGTAATACTCACATTCCTCGAGGCACTGGCCGAGGAGGTGGAGTTGCAGCCATCTTCGACTCTAGCTTATTAATCAATCCTAAACCTAAACTTAGTTTTAACTCATTCGAAAGTCTTGTTCTTAGTCTTTCACACTCAATGTGGAAAACTGTACAGCCAATTCTATTTGTCATAGTGTACCGTGCTCCTGGTCCGTATTCTGAATTTTTAGCAGAATTCTCAGAGTTTTTAACAAGTTTAGTCCTCAAAACAGATAAAGTCATTATTGTAGGTGATTTCAATATTCACGTGGACGTAGATAATGATAGCCTTAGTTCTGCGTTTATCTCACTATTAGATTCGATTGGTTTCTGTCAGAGTGTAAACAAACCCACTCATTGTTTTAACCATACCCTCGATCTTGTTCTGTCATATGGAATCGAAATTGAAGATTTAAAAGTCTTCCCACAAAATTCTGTCTTATCAGACCATTATTTAATAACTTTTGAATTTATATTACTGGACTATAGGCCATTAGGCAAACATTCCTTTAGTAGATGCCTGTCTGATAGTGCTGTAGCTAAATTTAAAGAAGTGATTCCATCGGCATTTAATTCAATGCCATGTCTCAATGTAACGGAGGACTCCTGTGCTAACTTTAGTCCCTCCCAAATTGATCATCTGGTTGATAGTGCTGCAGGCTCGCTGCGAACGACTCTTGATTGTATTGCTCCTATTAAAAAGAAAATAATAAAACAAAAGAGGTTAGCTCCATGGTATAACTCCTTAACCCGCAAGTTAAAAGAAACATCGCGAAAATTAGAAAGGAAATGGCGTATATCTTCGAGTACAGGAATTTCAGGAACCTCAGAAGCAGCTGTAGAACCAGATTTATATTTAGACTGTTTTTCTCCAATTGACCTTCACCAACTAACTTCAATGATTTTTTCG
Source organism: Lateolabrax maculatus (assembly GCA_031216445.1). NCBI lineage: Eukaryota > Metazoa > Chordata > Actinopteri > Acropomatiformes > Lateolabracidae > Lateolabrax > Lateolabrax maculatus. The sequence goes on along the minus strand of CM062197.1, from coordinate 24,783,874 downwards.
TCTAAACCAACAACCTGCCTCTTAGACCCCATCCCAACCAGGCTGCTTAAAGAAGTTTTACCCTTAGTTAGCACTTCTTTACTAGACATGATCAATCTGTCTTTATTAACAGGCTATGTACCACAGTCCTTCAAAGTAGCTGTAATTAAACCTCTTCTTAAAAAGCCTACGCTTGATCCAGGGGTTTTAGCCAATTATAGACCTATATCTAACCTTCCCTTTCTCTCCAAAATCCTTGAGAAAGTGGTCGTTAATCAGTTATGTGACTTTCTAAACAGCAATAGTTTATTTGAGGATTTTCAGTCAGGATTTAGGGAATTTCACAGCACAGAGACAGCACTGGTGAGAGTGACAAACGACCTTTTGATTGCGTCAGATAAAGGATTTGTCTCTGTACTTGTTCTGTTAGATCTCAGTGCCGCTTTCGATACCATTGACCATTGTATCCTATTACAGAGACTGGAGCATTTGATTGGCGTCAAAGGACCCGCACTAAGCTGGTTTCAGTCATATTTATCGGATAGATTTCAGTTTGTCCACGTAAATGATGAATCCTCCGTGCACACGGAAGTTAGTCATGGAGTTCCACAAGGTTCAGTGCTCGGACCACTTTTATTTACCTTGTATATGCTTCCTTTAGGCAATATTATCAGGAAACACTCCATAAACTTTCACTGCTATGCAGATGATACTCAGTTATACTTATCGATAAAGCCAGATGAAACCGGTAAGTTAGCCAAGCTTCAGGCATGTATTAAGGACATAAAAGACTGGATGACCTGCAATTTCTTGCTGTTAAACTCAGACAAAACTGAAGTTATTGTTCTGGGTCCTAAACACCTGCGAGACGCACTATGTATAGATATAGTTACTCTAGATGGCATTGCCCTGGCCTCTAGCACCGCTGTAAGGAGTCTAGGAGTAATCTTTGATCAGGACATGTCCTTTAATACCCATATAAAACAGACTTCAAGGACTGCCTTCTTCCACTTACGTAACATTATAAAAATCAGGCATATCCTGTCTCAAAAAGATGCAGAAAAACTAGTTCATGCATTTGTTACTTCTAGGTTAGATTACTGTAATTCTTTATTATCGGGTTGCCCCGATAAGTCTCTAAAGACTCTTCAGCTGATCCAGAATGCGACTGCATGTGTACTGACAGGAACTAGCAAAAGAGAACATATTTCTCCGATATTAGCTTCTCTGCACTGGCTCCCTGTGAAATCTAGAATAGAATTTAAGGTCGTCCTCCTCACTTACAAAGCTCTTATTGGTCAGGCACCATCATATCTTAAAGAGCTGATAGTACCGTATTACCCCACTAGAGCACTACGCTCACAGAATGCAGGGTTACTTGTGGTACCTAAAGTTTCTAAAAGTAGAATGGGAGCCAGAGCCTTTAGTTATCAAGCTCCTCTTCTGTGGAATCAGCTCCCAATTTGGGTTCGGGAGGCAGACACCCTCTCTTCGTTTAAGAGTATGCTAAAAACGTTCCTTTTTGATAAAGCCTATAGTTAGGGCTGGCTCAGGTGAGTCCTGAACCATCCCTTAGTTATGCTGTTATAGGCTTAAGACTGCTGGGGGACTTCCTAGGACGCACTGAGCTTCTCTCTCCTCCTCTCCCTCTCTATCTGTACGCATTCCTATCCCACTAATACAGGCTACCAACTCCATTTCTTCCTGGTAGTCCTTGTGCTTTCTGTGTTTTTTCGCCTTCTCACTTTCTGCAGGTATTTCTGCCTCTGGAGCTGTAGAGTCTGGATCTGTGATTGCCGGCCGTCTACTGCCCCCATGTTCCTGCTCCACACTCACTGCTGCAGTTGTTCTTATTATTAGTCTGATTTGTTGTCTCTCCTCCTGTTCTGTCTCCCCTCTCCCCCTCTCTCCTCCCCTTTCAACTCAACTCGGTCGATGCAGATGGCCGCCCACCCAGAGCCTGGTTCTGCTCGAGGTTTCTACCTGTTAAAAGGGAGTTTTTCCTCGCCACTGTCGCCAAGTGCTTGCTCATGGTGGGAACTGTTGGGTCTCTGTAAATAATATTTTAAAGAGTATGGTCTAGACCTACTCTATGTGAAAGCGTCTTGAGATAACTTTTGTTATGATTTGGCGCTATACAAATAAAATTGACTTGACTTGACCTTCCCAGAGACAATGAATGTGTACCAGAAAGACATTCAGAAGTACCTAACCACATGTTTGATGAATGCCGATATGCAGCATCTGTGTTTTTTCCTCAGGTTCAACACATAGTCAGCTCTATTAATGGGGAAAGAAATTATTATTGACTTTACCCAGATTCAATGTTTTCAGAGAAGACCTGTGGCCCATACATGTGGCTGTGTGCTGGAGCTGTCAGTCCATTATGACAGCTACCCTGACTTCAGCTCTGAGATGAACAAGGTGTTGGAGTCTAATGTGTGGGTAATGGACATAATCTGATCTATTCCAGGGAGTATGTGTGTGTGTATAATATTCACACACAATTTTGATGTAAAATCTTGTTATTTTCTTGTATAATGTAAAACTTTGCATAAGATTGAAATAGTTCAACAGATAGCTCTCAAGACAAACATTCCTGGTTGTTACCTAGATAATTTGTTAAGGATAACACTATAGGACATAATAGCATCACCCTAGTGGAGATCCAGGAGGGCAAACATGTATGCTTAAATAACTTTTGTTGGCACTTTTAAGTAATTAATCTTGTCCATAAAGGTCTATGCAAACAATGCTTTTAGCTAAGTTTTGTTGACACATAAAGGCATAAAGGGAAGATAGGAAATCTTGCCGTCAATTCCTGACTGAAATTGCTGACTATATATCTTTGTTTTGTTTATGATAAATTGCCATGTTACCAGGTTGTTGTTGTAACTGTTGCCATTACAACTGTTATGTACTGTGTATTCAAGTCAACGTTTTGAAAAATGTAATACTACAGTATTACATGTTACCATGTATATGGTGCACACTTTTAAAGATGCATCCATATGAAGCTGGTTGTGTTAGCCTATGCTGTTCTGCTTTGTGTTCTTTGCATTTTCAATTAAGATGAAGGGGATGCAGACCCAACAGAACAAAAATAATAAAAGGAATGATTTGATGAAATTCATAAGCTATGTGTACATTAATCTGGCACATTTACATACAGGCTATGTGCAAGGCAATCCGGCGCTCTGTGCAAGATAACGACAGTGTACCCCAATATGCCCTGAATTGTTTATTGTACATGCCATCTAAAATACAGTTACATAGGGTAGATATATAAGTGACACTGTCTTTAAATTAAATGAAAATTAGATTCACCTATAGGCTACATCTTCACACAAAGCCTAGTCTATTTTATAAAATGGCTATAGCCTATAATAGTAGAAGTACTAATAATGTCCCTCAAACAGATGCAACACTCGCAGACTAGATTTTACAACTCTGTAAAGTTATCACGCTGCAGCCCAGCTTACTAGTAGGCACATGTGAAATGTACCTGTGTCTGTAGACCCCCGAAAAAAGTATGAATGGAACCATGTGCACGTGTAGCCTGTAACCACTGAAAGCAGTTTTCAGGGTCACTTTCACTGGTAGGCTACAGTATGTGTAAGAAGTGGCTATAAGGCTATAAAAACATTAGCCTGGGAACCAGACAAATCTGCAAGCTCATGTTTCATTTGCTCTGGCAGATACGTCTGGCCCCCCTCCCATTCAAACTGATTTTCTTGCTGCTTTATCAGGCGAACCAATCATAAGCGTTTATCTAGTATGAGGCATGTTTAATATGATGACTGACAGATATGAGCGCTGTTCAGGTATCTTTGTAAATATCTTAGCTGGCTGCCATGTTCCGCGGCTGGCTACAGTATTAAATGGACTGGACGGTAAATTTTCTCTAAAAATATAACAAATAACTGCACTTAAACTTTACGTTGATATGAAATATGTGTTTGCCGTACTTCTGACAGGATGTACTGTACGACAGGACAGCGTTTTGTTGCTCTGATTGGTTGTCTCCTGTTGATAATGCGGGTTATCAACGTGGGTAGGTTCAAGACTAATATTAATATTTGCAAATAAGTCTTCCAATGCCAGGCTATAAAAATATGGGTCAACAAAAACATCAGCCAATAGGCTAACCTAAATCTAATTTTCATTTAATTTAAAGACAGTGTCACTGAGATATCCACCCTATATACCTGTATTTCAGGTAGCATGTACAATAAATAATTCAGGGCATATTTATATACAATGGTTGGCCTAGCTGACGCTTTTTTTCAAAGCACAGAGGGCCTACTTTATTCCCCCAGCCCATCAGTAATCATTTGACGAAGTCTTAGATAAAGGTCAGTAATTTCATACACATCATCAGACATTGCCAGGTTGTGCTCATCTATAAGTCAAGTCAAGTCAAGTCAATTTTATTCCACAGAAGAGGAGCTTGATAACTAAAGGCTCTGACTCCCATTCTACTTTTAGAGATTTTAGGTACCACAAGTAACCCTGCGTTCTGTGAGTGTAGTGCTCTAGTGGGGTAATACGGTACTATCAGCTCTTTAAGATATGATGGTGCCTGACCAATAAGAGCTTTGTAAGTGAGGAGGACGATTTTAAATTCTATTCAAGATTTTACAGGGAGCCAGTGTAGAGAAGCTAATATTGGAGAAATATGTTCTCTTTTGATAGTTCCTGTCAGTACACGTGCAGCCACATTCTGGATCAGCTGGAGAGTCTTTAGAGACTTATCGGGGCAGCCTGATAATAAGGAATTACAATAATCCAACCTAGAAGTAACAAATGCATGAACTAGTTTTTCTGCATCTTTTTGAGACAGGATATTCCTGATTTTTATAATGTTACGTAAGTGGAAGAAGGCAGTCCTTGAAGTCTGTTTTGTTCTATAAGTTCCATACATAAGTGAAACACATCCTCGTCACAAGGATAGTCCTTAAAACAACAGTCCTCTCAACATATTTCTATCTTCATTTGATCAGCAGGCTGCAAGAAATTCTGAGTTCCATAAAGGTTGGGAACCGATCCATGGTCATTCCAGGCAAATACAACTTCATCAAGCTCCTCCTATACAATGGACAGAAAAAGAGTGAAAATGTTTGTTTGAAAATAATTTGTGTTTTATGCTGTTATCTCTCATTGTTAGGGGAGAGTGGGGATGGTTGTATCAAAGGGATGGTTCTAACAGCACCATGTTCACCAAAAAGAGATGACCTAAGAGTCATGTGTGTCACGGCACGGTAGCCGTTTGGCAAATATAGGACCCAAGCGCAGAGAAGAGAGGAGACCGGCAGGTATGCTGATTGGAGTTTTATTTAGGTGCAGAGTCCAGAGCAGGCAGGTAACAAAAATGGGAAACCAGGCAAACAGATAAATCCAAGAACCGGGCAGGTGAATAATCCATAGCAGGGTGGCTAGAACCGACACAAGAACGGGGAACAAGACACACACCACCGAACAAGCAAACAAAAGGATCTGACAACTGACCAGGGAAATGAACTAGTATATATACTCAGCTAATTGCTGAGTAGAGACAGGTGAAAGGAGTGAAGCTGATGGGGAGGGAGTGGCTGAGAGGAGAGTGGAGACAGGTGTGTAGATGGGTGGGGCAATCAGGTGATGGGGAAGGAAGGAAAGTCAGAGGGCATCTGGTGGAAGGTAAGGGAATGGCAGGTGAGGGGAACAGAGCAAGAGTCCAGGAGTTACAGACAGATCACGACAATGTGATCAATTGCATAAATGACCACTTCTTTCCTGACTTTGCATATGAAATTTCATATCTGTGTGAAGAAGTATGAAGATTTTACCGACAAAACATATTTTCAGGTAAGAAAATAATTTCTTGGACTAGGTCTATATGTACTTTATTTCTATTTGGATAGATTAAAAAAGTGTTACATCCATCCCCATCCTTTTCAGCCATGTACTTTTTAAATCTATCCCTGAAATGACAAGAGCAAATACAAACACGACACTGTACTTCATTTAGTGCATACGTTCCAGAAGAAGGTTCTTCCAAAGTTTTAAAAGTATCAGCAATAGCTCATTATTGTGGATTACAGTCATTCTTAAAGTGAGTTATTTTTGTTCTTGGCCAACCACAGGAATATGTTGAAGTAAAGCAATAAACTATATTTTGTGGTGTGTTCTAAATTTTTTTTGTAACAGCGGAACTCCTCACATTTGACATTGATTAATGAATTTTGTGACATAGTTGGTTAAGTCAGAAAAATTGCTATTTGTAGTAGACAAATAAAGGTTCTTTGTGACAAGATTTGAGAGCTCTAGCAGAAAAATTCAGCAAGTAATAGGCACTTGGACGAAAAGTGTTACAATTGTCCCCTGTCTCCCCTATATCTGTGTTGATACTGTTAGCAATCCTTTTTAAGGATACTGTACCTGTATGGTATTTTGGAAGCAAAACTGGATCAGTGATTTTTCAATGAAGCTGTCAACAAAATAGCCATCTGCTTTCAGCTGGTCGACATGGTCCTTCCAAACCTGGGCACATTCACTTCTCAAGGTGCACCACCAATGTTCAGTCCTTTGATTGCAAATACTTGGACCTAACGTGACACACTCAGTACCATCCTCGTCCTCACTGGTGTGCAGAAACCTTTGCATTACTACAATGTGGGTATTCTCAGTACCATGATATAAACTGACTTTTTGTGGACATCCATTGTTTTCTGTCACAGCATCTATGAAGTAACCTGCAATAACATGAGGGTCATTGTTGGTTTTGTATGCTTCTAGCCAAATTTTTTTTCTCGGGAAGCCATCTATGCCATAAGGCTTTAAATTGTCATACCCACAGCTAACAAATATACGCCGTTTAAAACGGTAGCAAGCATGCAGATCTACCCCATTTCCGTTCATCAGTCGCATCAATTGACACACAGTTTCTCTGCCGGTAATTATCCTGGCCATCCAACATTTCTGGTGCAAGAAATGCCATGCTATTTGCCAGACGTCAGTCGCTGTTGGTGAATGAATGATGCCACTTCAGCTTTGTCTGTCTTATTCCATCTCCACCAAGGCTTTTTTTTTTTTTTTTTGTAGCTTTCTCTGTAGGGTCCAGAGGCTTAGTTTGATATCATGTGATTCCTCCAAAACCACTAAAATTTCACGTTTTTTGATCTAAAATCTAGTTTGAAAAAAAATTAAAGTGACAAGTGCAGGGATTAACCAGTTTGATAACCTGTGTTCATCCCATTGGGCCACAGATACACACACACACACACACACACACACACACACACAGATCATTTGAATCCTGTTGTTTGTTGCCGTTAATATTGTGTGTGTGTGTGTGTGTGTGTGTGTGTGTGATTACCAAAGTATAAGAACTAATGAGAGACTGCCTCTCTTCAATCATATCTGTAAAACAGATGATGGCTCTTGCTTGCAAGCAACAAAGATCTACTAAGGGTTGAATATTGTGTCATTTGGTATTTAATTGCCAATTCTTATCTGCACTGGACAAAAACTGAGACTTGGGGCTTGTTTGGGATGTCTAAGTCTAGGATTCCCTGAAACATGCTGACAGGTAAACCGTGCACAACCAGAGACTGGGTCCTGGAGCCCAAGCCTCTCCCCAAGAGAGGTAATAAGCGACCTGAGGGGATGGAAAAGAAAGGGCGCCTGAGTCAGATGTGCATTATGGGTTCCTCGACACGGCATCCTGAGGATTAGTTAAAATATCAATTGGACTCATACAAAAGTAAAAAGAAAAACAACATAAATAAACTAGTCGGACTAGTTAAAGAAAGATTGTGGGAAGGATGTTGTAACCCTGATCCTCTGATGAACTGGAAAAGAAAAAAAAATTATTTCTAAAATGGGTAAATGACAAAAAAAATAAGTCTCAAATGAAGGCTTTACAAAGATAATGTCTGATAAGCATGGAGACTGAACATGTTGATTTGGGTTTTGTATACTGACATGAAATAATCAAATTCAATGTGTTTCGTATTTTGTATTATAATAATCATTCCATATTGACTTTTAGATATTGTACCTATCCCGTAAGGTCTCTGTATTTCTACTCCTCACTCAGAGCAGCAGGGCAGCTCTCTGCTCCCCTGCCTTAACATACTCGCAGTCTTTGCATACCAACAGTTGTCCAGTAGATCAGACACACAGGAAGAAGAGACTTCTACCCTTTGTGTTGAGTCAGTTTATCTACCTGTTTCATGTAAACATTTGAAATTATGAGGAAAATATGGGTTTCCAGCAAGTGGCAGCTTAGTCTCAGATAGAGAAATTAAGAAAGCAAAGAGAAATGGTAAATGGACTGCATTTTTATAGCGCTTTTCTAGTCTACTGACCACTCAAAGTCATTTTACAACACAGGCCTTCATTCACCCATTCACACACTGATGGCAGAGGCTGCCATGCAAGGTGCCAACTGCTTATCAGGAGCAGTTAGGGGTTCAGTGTCTTGTTCAAGGACACTTTGACACTTTTCTCTGGAGGAGCCAGGGATCAAACCAGGAATCTTCCGATTAGTGGACGACCGTACTACCTCCTGAGCCAGGCCGCCCCAGAAAGTGCTAAAGACAAAAGAAAGTGTTGAAACGAAAAGAGAAAGAAAAAGGATGTTCTTGGAAAGCTTTGGTGCATATGAAACAGAGGCATTGTTGAGAGGTATACAAAGGGCAATAAGTTGGAGACTGTTAAATATGTGGAGTAAAGAAGGGACCACTGGAGAAATCAAGAGACTGCTAGTCACCACACTGGGACTAAAATGGGGCGCTGTCAAAGGTGACTGACCAGCTGCAGACACATCATAGAATTAGGATGAGGACAAGGCATAAAGGGTAGCAGTAGCTGCCTTGGTGACCAGAATGACAATTTACTGAGAAAAGAATGGATTGGGCAAGAGACTGTACACAACCTAAGCCTGAACAGGACAGAGAGGGGTGGCAGCCCTGCCCGGAGGACAGAGAAAAACAACTCAAAAGGAGGAGGCAGAAATCACTGCGGAGGGAGGGATGGCTTCTTAGCACTAACCAGGAAAGGAAAGGAAAGGAGAGTGAGCAAAACAAATAGACAGGCACACTTTATGATGAAGCATCAGAAATGCAAATGGCACAGAAAAGATTCCTCAGAAAAGTAACCATTGAATACATTTTTAATACCAGGAAAAAAGATTTTAGTTAACCCTGGTACAACTCATTCTGTTTTGAAATCAAGTGACTGGTTAATCATTCCTTAAAAGAGCTTCAGAACAGGAGACACTAACAGAGCAGGAAGCGCAATGAAAAAAAAATAAGAAAAAGAAAATTCACTACACCTCTTTGAGGAATTGATTTGGATAGGGATAATGGGGAAGAAAACATTAAATCTTGTTTTTTTTTCTGCAGCTGTCCCATACATTTAAAGGTAGGTGTCTGCAAATAAGACATGTAGAGAGCATATTTTGTTTTTTTAGGATGTGTCTCTTTTGTTCCAACTCCTCCTACAGTACCCATGAGATTTGAGGTATGATGACCTTTGAACAGTTTAACAACAGCTGAGTAAAAGAGTAAAATGTAGAGAGGAAGTGGGACAAATGCACAGTGAATTTACACTGCACAGTATACTGTACGACACACACACACTGCAGATGAGCACTTTGATAAAAACACTAGTTCAAAGAGAACTTTATTTATTTTGGGGAATGGGTTTGGTGGGAGAAGGAGTGTCATACTCACTTATTTCAAAGGTGTACAGTAAATCATTCTGTTGCTCATCGTGGGAGTACAGGCAGTACATTTACTTTCACAAAGAAGCCAGAATTATTTAAGTACAACAATGGCATCACTAAATGCTTCAGAACCATGATTGCCTGATGGTCCTGCAGAATTGTGGGCGCAATATAAGTACAATGTGGGTTTGATATAAATAAAAAACATAGCACCTTTAATGGTCACGCCAAAACCTGATTACAGACCATGCAACACCCAATATGCCATAAACCAGACGACATTTTTGGAATAACACAAGAGTTTGGATAACTGTTAGAAAAAGGAGTTATTGTAACATGCCCAGATTCTCCATCTTTGAACACCTATCTTCACAGTAAAAAAAAAGAAAAAAGGCCCAACAGGAAAATCAACCTACAGCTTGGAGAGCTGTCCAGAATCTACATGTGACGAGAGTGGTGAATCGGAATCGGACTTCGGAATCGGAATTGGGGTTTATTGCCAAGTAGGTTTTCACATACAAGGAATTTGCTGTGGTGTATTGGTGTGTAACAAGTACAGACAAGTACAGACAAGACAAGTAGTGCAAGGTGCAAGGGTATGCACAAATATAGTAATTTAAAGTACTAGAGTACTAGTGCTAAGTAGTAGCACAGTTAGAAAAAGTAGAGGACAGCGGAGAAGATTATTGGGTCTTCTCTTCCCTCCATTCAGGAGGATATTGCAAAGCGTTGCATGTCCCGAGCTAGGAATATCCTAAAAGACTCCTCACACCCCCATCATGGACTGTTCACCCTGTTAGCCTCTGGAAAGAGATTTTGTAGCATCCACTGCAGAACCACAAGATTCTGCAACAGCTTTTCCCCCCAAGTTATCAGGTTGTTGAACAAATAACTGGACAATGACATTATTCCCACCTTTATTCTACTTCAGCGTGCACTATATTGTAGGACTGTGTTCTCTAGTGCACTGGTGACAGTTCTTGGGACTCTGTGGTCCAGAGAACTTGTCACTCCAAGCTGTACACTGTAGATTTGCACAATCATACCTGTTGGACCTGCACTATTATTACTCCACAAGTTACCACTTATGTATATGCTATTTCTGTTCTATGAACTTCATAATGTGTATATAGTAATATGTCTGTATTATATTGTACATAGTCTTTTATTTTATTTTATTTGTATTTTTATGGTGTACAGTGATCCCTTGCTATAACGCGGTTTACTTTTCACGGTTTCGCTACTTCACGGATTTGCATCGTGCATTGTGTTCTGCATTCTGATTGGCTAAAAAGTCACTTTGCTTCTTCTATACCTGTGTGTCAATAACGTTGCAGTTTAATATGTACACGTACGTAAAACAGCTTGCCAAATTTACATTACGTACGTGCAAATTCTCTTGCAATTTCGAGTTTCTCTAAACTCCATAATGTCGACAAAACGCTCTGGACCGACAAAAGCACCTGCAGCAGGGCCCAAAAGGCAGCGGAAGATGCTGTCTATCGCAGATAAAGTTAAACTTCTGGACATGCTAAGGGAAGGTAAAAGCTATGCGGCTGTAGGTCGGCATTACGGAATTAATGAATCTTCCGTTCGTTCCATAAAGAAGGAAGAAAAAAACATAAGGACGACAGCAGCAATAAGTTTTAATAAGGATGCAAAAAGACAGTACAGTACAGAAGTTATTTGTTGAAAAAAACGTTTCTAAAGTACTTTTATTTGTGAAACAAATGCTTGAGCCTCTAAAATGGTTTGTTCTTTCTTTTCAATGTATAATAGAGTATTTAATTGTATAATAATTGTAAAAAAAATAAAGGTTTCTACTTCACGGATTTTGCCTATCACGGGTTCTTTTTGGAACGTAACCCCCGCGAAAAACAAGGGTTTACTGTATATTTTTATTATTTCAATGCTGTTGCTATGCCTTTGGTACGAAATTTCGTTCGATGTACACTGGTTGTACATTGAATGACAATAAAACCTGTCTAAGTCTAAAATCAGTGAATGATGCAGTGCATGCCAGAGCATTGGCGGTTCCCGATCCTCACACAATTCTGTCACAGGTACCTAATAAAAAAATGTAGTTTTCTGTTTAAGATCTAACAAATGCATTTTTCAGTATATCAGCACATCCGGATTTCCAGGTTTGGTTTGCCTTTAACTTTAAGGGTCGACTTTTATGTCCAGAAAGGGAGCAGGCCTGCAAGGCTAAAACAGTGGCACTGCTACAATATTCAGCTGCACAAGGCCACAAGAACAGCCTCTCAAAGTTGTAGTGGGTAAGACAGGAAATAACATTCCTAGGCCACATCATTTCCCACAAATGAAAGAAATTATCAGATGAAAGGATCCAAGCCATCTTAAATATTCCAAAACCAATAACTAAGAAACAAATGATGGCTTTTGTGGGTATGACAGGCTACTGTAAGACAGTGGATTCCTGCTTATGCACAGCCTCTGCAGAGCATGACACATGATCATGGACTTTGACCAGCGGACACACTGACAAAGACAGAAGATGGACCAGTTTTGTTAAACTTAAAAAAAGCACTGACCACAGCCCTGACCGTGGGCTTGCCAAACCCATACCATCCCTTTACACAGACAGTTTGTGAGAAAGATGAGTTTATGTCATATGGGAGAACTTAAACTTGTAGCTTATTTTTAATTAAAAAAGGATGATGTAGCAGCAGGATTGCCACATTGCTTAAAAGCTGTGGTTGCAGCATCATCAGCAGTGCTGGCATTAAGAGGCTTAGTGAAACATCAAAAACTAAATCTTTGGTTCCTCAATGCAGTTCCATCGTTCCTCCTGGAGCAGAGAACAAATCACCTGACTCAGGCAAGAATGATAAATTACCATATGTATTGCTCTCACGTCATGATTATGGCACACTGTGGAAGATGGGGGATTTTAACATCAACTGGAAAACTAATTAAACATGCTTCATTGGTATTTAACCCTTTGGAATCAATGTTACTCCCGCAGAAAGTGGCTGTCTGCAAGTGTGAGGCCCACATATAAGCACAGGATCCGGTCTCAAGAGGAAACGCAAGTGCTTATGCACAGGCTCCCATTCAGATGCCTAATATTTCTTCTCCCAGAACTCCTTCTGTCTCCTTTGCAGAAGTGTTTGAAGCCCAGCAGAATGTTCCTACTCAAGAGTGAAAACTGTGGAGAAACTCTGGCTGTACTACTGCATTAACCTCTCCAGCTCTCTAAAGTTTATCCACACACAGGTGAAAGCAGCCCTACCAACAGTCCTACACTGTAAGGACCATTGCATTCGCTGAAGCCTGGAGACAGGGTGGTGGTGAAAGGTTCACAGTGAAGGTGGCAAAGAGGCCAATGTGGATACACGCTGGCCACTTTAAGAAGTTTGTGGCCAGCAAGGACTCTAAAGACTTTAAAAAACAACTGTTGAAGATTTCAGATAAGAACATTACAAATGAACACTGATCTTATACCAAGGTGACTTGACATAGAGCTATGCAGTAGACTTTTAAGACTCTGTTTCACAGAATTCATAAAGTACAAAACTGTACAGCTCAGACTCTGCGGTCTGTCAACAATTAGCAGGAGAACTGGTGGTAATAGGTTTCAAAGGACAGTTCATCAGTGAACACACAAGAGTCACACACAAAGACTCATTATCCAAGAAGTTTCACATACAGTGGACGACAGTTAGAATGTAGAAACACATAGTGTATACACCAAAGTAGGTCCCCTAGTGATTTGGAGTACACACAGGTGACACATTACTTAAATTAACCCAACAGGTTTAGAGAGGTTGTTTCACCTTAATCTATCCTATCAGTGGAGTGAATAAGACTGAATAAGCAAGCAGATTACAAGAGACTACTCACAGTAGTAGGGGCACATGGGGTATGAACATGAGACTGAACCTAGTACAATGACTTTGACAACCACACCCAACCATGGGAAAAAAATGACGAACGCTATGAGTAAAATGACTCCAGAAGCTTAAGCTCGTACTTTTCACTGTCAGACTATGTAACAACCTTCCAAACATAGTAGTAATGACTACGCACCATCACAAGAAGCTCCATGTGTATACATATCTGTAACAGCAGTATGCCCTTGTTTAATTGTCTATTTCTGTGTGAACACATTGAGAACAATGGGAAAACTGGAGTTAAATTATTTGTGTGTGATTGCATACATGGCCAGTGATTCTGATTCTGATGTAAGATGGGAAAATGACTTGCTAAATGCTATACTTAGAGTGATTAGCTTTGTGATTTACAAATTAATCAAAGGGGGGAATGCAGGAGTTCTTGTTATAAGGATGTGTTTTCCAATAAGATCACATGATTGCTAAAGGATTAGATGTGTTTAGTATTTATCCACCATATTACAAAATATAGGTTTTTGTGAGTGTCCTGAAACAAGCTGATGCACATTCTGTAAACAAATACTATAATAGTTTGTTGTATTTTCACATGGTTCTGGCAAGGTCAGGATGGACTTCTTGGGTGAGATCATGTGAATCCTGTTGTTTGTTGCATTTAATGTTGTGTGTGTGTGTGTGATTCTCAAAGTATAAGAACTGATGAGAGACTGCCTCTCTTCAGTCATATCTGTGAAACTGATGATGGCTCTGGCTTGCAAGCAATAAAGATCTACTAAGGGTTGAATATTAGATTAGATTAGATTAGATTCAATTTATAGAGATATAGATTATATTATATAAGTACAGAGCAACGAAATGCAGTTTAGCATCCAACCAGAAGTGCAATAAGTAGTAAGTACCAATATACAGATAATAAATAAGTATTTTACAGATAATAAATTTGCATTTCAAGTGGCTATTGTGTCATTCTGTATTTAATTGCTAACTCTCATCTGCATTAGACAAGAACTGAGTTTTCAGTTTCCACAACATTAGTTAACTCTACTAAACAACAACAGATTATGATTTGTTTGTCTATTTAATCATTTGTTTGGCTCCGCCAACACAAATAGTTTTGCAACTGGACTGCCAAGAGACACATAAAAATGTTCCTGCAGACTAGCTAGCTTGCTACTTTGTGTACATGTATTTTAAGGTATTGTTGCGTTATCAAAGACACGATCTGTTTTTGTGTTGAAAAATGTGAAAGGTATGATTCAAACAACATGCAAGTTATGTGGTTTCAGCAATAGCCGCGTCCTTAGCGACCACCTTTGCAATGGCAGGAAACGTTCCATAATGTCCGCAATTCTTCTGTTTTAGAAAGAAACTTGGCAGTCGTGTGACGTGACCATGGATGTATAAAGAGAACTGGATACAGCGTTGGAAGTGGGGCCTCATTCATTCCTATGGAAGTTGCTCAGTGGCGCATGAAGCAAACATCCGGGTATTCATTATGCAGAAGTGTAGGATTTTCCCGCTCTGTTGGGCCCATAGAGCATGCGCACTACATTTCCTTAAGCCTCGCTTCCCAGCCGCTCGGTCTCGAGCTCGCTCACATGAACGACAAAAGTAACTCTGGATTCAGCTATTAGGGAATTTTACAACTTTTTGGACCTAATGATTTAAATATCATGATTTAAATAAAATTAGAACTTGGAAGTTGATATACCTCAAAAAAAATTATCCACTGAGTTACAGACGTCTCTTTCTCAATGTTAGTCAATGGAAAAAAGTCTTCTTGTCCCAATGGCCCAACGTGACGGACCCGGAAGTTGTAATTCCACCGTTTGGCCGCTATGTCAAATTGGCTTCAAAATGTGGCGCACTTCCTGGGGGGGCACACTGTCTTCCGCATACAGTCTAATAAGAATCGTGAAAGGGATATCCCCCCCCCCCACCCCCCGACCAGTAGGGGGCGGCATGAGTCTGCGGACAGACGGTAACAGCAGGGAACTGATACATGAAGAAATAGCGGAACCACAGCCTGAGCAGTAAACATAGCCGGACTGTTTTTACCGGTGCACTCAAGTAGCTTCCATGACAGGTAGCAGTTGACAACAAAACCAAGGTAAACAGATATCTTTTTCGGTTCACGTACGTTTTAACACAGTTGTCCTGACTTCAGTTTACCTGGTCCTGGACGGCTGTTTAACTGTTCAGCCGTCACCAGACTGCTGGAGTGCGGCAGGGCGAAGCCGAAAGCACCGCTACATGAGGGGAACACACTGGGGCGACAGCACAGTCCACTACATCTGTCAACGTTAATATACTACATATCACACATTTCCAATTGTTTTAGATTTTAATTTTTTGAGAAATTGGTGTTTTAATACAAAAAAGCCCAAAGTGCCCTATAATCCAATATTAAAATCTATGTATTTAAAAACTCTCTAATGGGTAAATATCCCGCAGCCGAGCTTATACGTTCGAGATATTTAAATAGGTTTAACATGAATACATGCGGGGTTTAACGTTTCGATCCTGCCTGGATCTTCGTCAGGTCAGAATGTTTGAAGGATGAAAACCACTGCAGGCTGAACCCCTTCTTCCACTGAGCTGTCTGCTGAGGGATGTGCTGTAACTGCTCTCCTTCAACTAGATACCTAAAATGGCAGATGTGTGTGTGTGTGTGTGTGTGTGTGGGTGTGTGGGTGTGTTGGGGTATGGTGGTGGGGCAGCAGCTGGCAGCAACTCTGGCAGGTTCCAAGCATCTGGGATCAGGTGGCTGGATCCTTTTTAGTTTTATATTTTAGTGCCATTTTTTAAATAGAAATGTTAAAATGCAGCAAATGCAAATTCACCAGGGAAGGCCCCTGTGCCCAAAGCGAGGTCCATAGAGAAAAGGTTTTTCTTCAAATTTGGTCTGTAGATTTGTGATCTTGACTGGCCTGCCCAGAGCACCGACCTCAACCCCACCCCTCTCATTCAGCTCAGTATTTCCTTTCAACAGTTGAAAAGTAGCCAACAGTCCAGGCAGACCCCCCCCCCCCCCCCATATATTCTCAAAGTCGAACATATTGTTGTATGAAGAATTTGTGAAATAACTAGATCAACGATGTAACATTCACATTCACTTAATTTTGTAATTTTGGGTGGCAGTGGTGTGATATATATGTATGTATGTATGTGTGTGAATATGCTTAGTGGGGCCTGTATATAGGGTTTAAATGCAATTTCGTTGTGTGTATGTGCTCAATGACAAATAAGGATTTCTTCTTCTTCTTAATAATTAAATGAATTGAGGAGCCACACAAAAGTATCATCACCAGTAAAAGGGATCTTATACACCATCCAAATGGTTGTCCCTAATTTCAGAGTCTGTCAGTCCAGTCAGTTTAAAATGTGTGCTTATGATCTTATGATCTCTTTTGCAGTTAATGTTTGCCTCTCTGTCCACAATGATGTCACATGGATTCAAGAGCAGTAAGCAAGACTTCACCTTTGGACCATGGAAAGTGACTGCTGCCAAAAACCACATCATGAAATCCAAAGACATTGAACGGTGAGATGTTCATGGCAATACATCTGTCATAGAAGTCAGGTTCATGGACAGCTTCTGAAGGGGAGGGAGGGAGAAAGTTAAACTGACAAACTGGAAATGCACAACAGAAATGATGAGAGAGACGCTGCTGAACTGAATGCACTGTCAATCCTCACACAATAATCACCTACCAAAAAGTGCAAAACAAAGCAGCCCATAAGCCATGATACATAAAAAAACACTCTGCACATGTCCACATCAATCATGTTACACACATTATTGACAGAAGATGAAGTCAGCTGCACGGACCAGGGCAGTGTTTCACACAAACAATTTAAATTACAAATGACAAGACATTAAGTCAAGTCAAGTCAATTTTATTTGTATAGCGCCAAATCATAACAAAGGTTATCTCAAGACACATTTCACATAGAGTAGGTCTAGACCATACTCTTTAAAATGTTATTTACAGAGACCCAGCAGTTCCCACCATGAGCAAGCACTTGGCGACAGTGGCGAAGAAAAACTCCCTTTAACAGGTAGAACCGGGCTCTGGGTGGGCGGCCATCTGCATCGACCGAGTTGGGTTGGAAGGGGAGGAGAGAGGGGGAGAGGGGAGACAGAGCAGGAGGACGGACAACAAATCAGACTAATAATAATAACAACTGCAGCAGTGAGTGTGGAGCAGGAACATGGGGGCAGTAGATGGCCGGGAATCACAGATCCAGAATCTACAGCTCCAGAGGCGGAAATACCTACAGAAAGTGAGAAGGCGAAAAAGCACAGAAAGCACAGGAACTACCAGGAAGAAGTGGAGTTGGTAACATGTATTAGTGGGATAGGAATGCGTACAGATAGAGAGGGAGGAGGAGAGAGAAGCTCAGTGCATCATAGGAAATTCCCCCGGCAATCTAAGCCTATAACAGCATAACTAAGGGATGGTACAGGACTCACCTGAGCCAGCTCTAACTATAAGCTTTATCAATTATTACATTATTATTGTAACGATTTATTACATCAAATCATTACAATTTATTTATATTTTATGTAAAGTATCTAAAATAGGTGTGGCCAACCAGCAGACATAAGCCCCTTTCACAGACTCACTGCTACCCTGTCTGTAAGTTTTCCGGACAGTCTCAGCTCTTTAGTACATAGTCTGTGTAATGTCTGGGTGAGCCCATGTGTGAATGCAGCAGGTAAATTGTCCGGACAATTCATGGTGAGCGAGTTGACCTCCAGCAGTCAGCTGCTCTCATCCACAGCCGCTGTGTTTTATAAATGGGGCTGGCACTGATAAAAGAAGCCAGCTAAAAGCTGCATAGTTTTGACGCTGCGCTGTGAAGTTAGCCTAATGGGAGAGAGGACTTCTTGTAACATAAAAGCCGTTTTATTTCTGGTGAAAATCTTAAAAATGCGGAATTACAAACCACAGCAACTTTTTGCGTCACGTCCTGCCTCCTGCACCCCTCGCTTAAACCAAACAGACTATTTCCAGTAAGTGTGAATGCGTCTGACATGGACATCTTCTGCTGTGTGCTGGATCTGTGAAAGGGAAACTCCCACATAGTCTGGACCCGATTATTATCTGGACTGCATGTGTGAAAGGGCCTATAGATTATTCTGTATATGTGATGGAAAATAACTGTTGGAAAATCAAAAGTTAAACAGATGATTTAAAATTTATGAGCGCCTAGAAAAACTTACACTGCAAACTAATTTCCCTAGCTTAATTAACAAGACCCAGCAATGAACAAAGTAGAGCTTTATTATTGAATGTAGAACAGATTTATTTGTTTGTTTTTTTCAGAATGGCAAGTGTCATCTTCTCAAATTGTTACCTCTAGCCTGCTGTTTGCCTTTCCAGGTTAGCAGAGGAGATGAACATGCCCTCCCTCCCAGAGATGCTGTTTGGGGACAACATCCTGCGCATCCAACACACAGATGGCTACGGCATTGAATTCAACGCCATCGATGCCCTTAAGCGAGTCAACAACATGGAGGATGCCGTCAAGGTGGCCTGTGCGCAGGAATGGCAGGAGAGCAGGCAAGATGAGCATCACTGTGTGTTACCAAAGGCCACAGCTGGAGGATTTGTTTTTTAACATTTGAAATGTCAAAACTTAAGAGCTATAACCAACCATTCAAACACTGAGATTTAAAGAAAAAGCCATGCTACTTTAAAGCTGACATGCAGAACGTCTCTGTCTCACCCTTCTGGCAGTGGGAGTAATTATACAAACACTGTCTATGTGTGCTTATGACGTATTGTAGCGGTTTGACTAGGAGCCGGGGTGCCGGTCAGAGTGCAGGTCCGACAAAGATGATATTTTTATGTGTAGCAGTAGACTGCTTTCTTCTTTTGACACACATCACTACTGGAGGGCCATCACGGTAATGTCCCCACAGACATCAGATAAAAAATTTTTTTTAAAAGAAATACAGAAAGATTTACCTGGCGGCGATCGGCCTAATCAGCATTGTATGAACTCGTTTGGTGAGGGCTTGAATGTAACGGATATTATTTATATGTAAAAGTCCCACACAAAACATTGTCTTCCAAACATTAACAGTAGTTTCAGTGCAGCCGGTTCCTGACATCAGGATTTTTTTTGCTGGCACATCAGACACATCCTAAATAAGTACTCTTTGTACCAGGTCAGGCCAAATCAGGCAGAAACGTTTTCTACTGCGTTCAAGAACAATCGTCTTTTCTGTCTCTGTTTTGATATTGAAGTGACTCCAGACACTAAAATTATTGCTGGAAGAAATGGTACAAAGGTTTGTTTATTTTGGTGCCAGTATGCCATTGGTCCTCTGTGAGGTGTGCGCTTTTGTTCCAAAAATGAAATAGAATGGCTCTCATATTAGAGCAGTGATTTTACATGTATGATGTAAATAAAATATCGATTCAAAGAAAATAATAGAAGACAGCAGGATGTGAATAGAATAGCCACTTGTGCAGGCAAAGAGCTTTGTACATCTCTTGAGTTGCGAGCTGGCCAGCTGTGTTGTTAACACAAATCTGTGTGATCTCCTTCCAGAGCTGATTCTGAACACTCCAAAGAGGTGGTGAGACCCTACGACTGGACTTACACCACAGACTACAGAGGAACTTTGATAGATGAAGGTATGCAGATAAAGGTGGGTCATTTTCAGCAATGGAATGGAACACAGTATCATCAGCGCTTTTGTTATGTATATCAGGGTTGTGCGATATGAGGATATACATCATGTGGCAGAAAAAAATGTCTATCATTTCATAAATTGCTTTATCGTTTATTCCGTTGTGTCGCAAATCACTACTGTGATATTTTTCATCATTTGCTTTGCGTTCTCTCGCACGGCACGGATGCAGGCAGGAAATTTGCCCAAACTTCTGTCGCATGAACCTGGTTTGGGTATGAAAAGTGTGACACGGACAAGAATACCATACTTTGCAAATTAGGTTGCAGACACACAAACACAACGCTAACCCTTTTTTTTTTTACATTAATATTTTATAATTTGTTACATGCTTAATTGAACATTTGTACAAAGGTTCTAAATAAAAGAAGAAAAAAAATCAAATATGAGTAATTACATTTTATTTGTGGAGTATATAATTCAAAATTGAATAAGAAATAGGCCTTGCCATGTGGTAATTTTATATAAACTATTCATTTATTTACAGAAAATATGCGATATCCTGATATGTAATTATCTGGATTTGAAATGGCCTATATCGGGATATGAGATTTTGGTCATATCGCACAGCCCTAATGTGTGTTGTAAAAAGTCTTGGAGAGTTTCTACCTGTTGTTCATCTGAAGGTGACTAAGACAGCGGAACGCATCGACATGGAGAAGCTGAAGACTCGGGAACAGATTGTGTTTTTTGATGAGGTGCTGTTGTTCGAAGATGAGCTGCATGACCACGGAGTCTCAATGATCAGCGTTAAAATTGTGAGTGCTGTGTTTCTATAAAACAGCTGATTATATTGATCCAAATGAGGACCAGGTTTACTAAAATTTAAGACAAAGACAAAGTTACACTGAGCTTTAAATTGATTTTTTGCACCTAGAAATTGCCCATAATGTAGTCATAATGCATTCAGCTCTTGGAACTACTCCACAGGTGCATTCTGTGAGTGATCATCAAGCGCTCAGCAGGCAGTTTAGTAATAAGATTTGTAAAAGAGCACCAAGCTCAGAAAATAAATAATAATGTATTAACCCTTACTGATTCAAAACTTTCTTTTTGCATTTCTGTATAATATACAGTTTCATTGTATAATGTTGCATGCAAACTGTTTGAACAAATATGTTTGTGAGAGCTACTCTGCAATGTTGCTGTATTTCTTGTCTTCATGATGCAGAGGGTGATGCCCACCAGTTTCTTTTTGTTGCTGCGTTTCTTCCTACGAGTGGATGGAGTGCTGATTAGAATAAATGACACACGATTGTATCATGAGGCAAGTTGGTTCCCTCCTTCCTCAATGAGGAAGTCATAACATTGAAATGTGGCAGAAGTTAATCCACACTGACTATGGAAAAAGCTCTAGTGAGTAATGGTGATGCTATTTTTGATTCCAGGCTGGAAAGAATTACATGCTACGAGAGTTCAGCACAAGGGAAAGCAAGATAACAGAACTGAAGGTAAGCTGAGATGTCTGTTACATTTCTTGACCCCAGCTGTATTTTGCTGCAGTGCCACAGGAGTACGCTCTGCTGGACAAAGTATGTGATGACACCATGTTTATTACCCCAAGCGTCTTATTCTGTCTTATGGTCTGTAAAAAGATGAAAAGATGTTTTAATACAGGACAACACATACACTGATGCAAAATATCTCGGTATGTCTGTGATAGTCCAATATCGACCAATTAAATCAGTCAGGCAGTTCTGTTACTGCTGTTTCTGTTACTGCTGCATTTAGCTGCAACTCAGTATCCTAATGTTAGGAGTGTGATTGCTGCAAAGTAAACTAACGTTAGTTACTTTTATTGCCTATGCCTTATAGCAGAGGCATAGGTGACAATAAGTTACACCAACTACTGCTTAGTGTAGCATAAAAGCATAATAATTGCTTTCACTCGTTTATTACCTCTCGGTGAATGACAGTCGCTTTTTACCTCGTTATCTCATCAATTTGTAAGCTAAGTTCCATACCACCAGCTAGCATTTTGGTTGTCACCCTTTTCTGTTGTTCGTCACTCAGTCAGTGTGCTTTTAGTGAGTAATTCTAGCTCTTACATTTAAACACACAACGGCTATGGGTTCACATGTTTTTAGTCACAGTAATCAGATCAGCAGTATACAGAATGTTGACAGGTACTAATCTCATTTAGACCATTTTGCAAAGTAGCACTTCGGTCTAGTGTTACTTCATGTCACTGTTTCCTCCTCAAATCCAGGTATGATTCCCTCTGTAGGGGTCTGAAACATTACCATATGCACCCCGCGCAGCTTTCCTCAAATCAGCGTATTTTAAACTTGTGCGACTGTCTAACGCTGCAGCTGCTCTCTGTGCTTTCCCCACAGAGGCAATTTTACTTTAATTCAATTACTTTCCATTGCCATTTTACTTCTCCTGAGCTGTTGAAACTATGCACGGGTCATATACTTAGTTCCTATCAAACCACAAGCCAAACTGCTAACATTAGGCATGGTCCTACAAAAACACTGAAACATCCACACATTTGAGCAGTCTTTGAAATCCAAGAGAACTGGACTGCAACCACCACACATACACTGCACTACCGTCAGCAATGTCTATTCACAGTCTGTTGGTGAATATGGAATAATAGTCAAGTCAAGTCAAGTCAATTTTATTTGTATAGCGCCAAATCATAACAAAAGTTATTCTCAAGACGCTTTTCACATAGAGTAGGTCTATACCATACTCTTTAAAATATTATTTACAGAGACCCAACAGTTCCCACCATGAGCAAGCACTTGGCAACAGTGGCAAGGAAAAACTCCCTTTTAACAGGTAGAAACCTCGAGCAGAACCAGGCTCTGGGTGGGCGGCCATCTGCATCGACCGAGTTGGGTTGAAAGGGGAGGAGAGAGGGAGAGAGGGGGAGAGGGGAGACAGAGCAGGAGGACGGACAACAAATCAGACTAATAATAATAACAACTGCAGCAGTGAGTGTGGAGCAGGAACATGGGGGCAGTAGATGGCCGGGAATCACAGATCCAGAATCTACAGCTCCCGAGGCGGAAATACCTGCAGAAAGTGAGAAGGCGAAAAAGCACAGAAAGCACAGGAACTACTGGGAAGAAGTGGAGTTAGTAACGTGTATTAGTGGGATAGGAATGAGTACAGATAGAGAGGGAGAGAATGAGAGAGAAGCTCAGTGCATCATAGGAAATCCCCCAGCAGTCTAAGCCTATAACAGCATAACTAAGGGATGGTTCAGGACTCACCTGAGCCAGCCCTAACTATAAGCTTTATCAAAAAGGAACGTTTTTAGCATACTCTTAAATGAAAAGAGGGTGTCTGCCTCCCATACCCAAATTGGGAGCTGGTTCCACAGAAGAGGAGCTTGATAACTAAAGGCTCTGGCTCCCATTCTACTTATAGAGACTTTAGTTACCACAAGTAACCCTGTGATTGTAGCGCTCTAGTGGGGTTATACAGTACTATCAGCTCTTTAAGATATGATGGTGCCTGAACAATATGAGCTTTGTAAGTGAGGAGGAGGATTTTAAATTCTATTCTAGATTTCACAGGGAGCCAGTGCAGAGAAGCTAATATTGGAGAAATATGTTCTCTTTTGATAGTTCCTGTCAGTACACGTGCAGCCGCATTCTGGTTCAGCTGGAGAGTCTTTAGAGACTTATTGGGGCAGCCTGATAATAAGGAATTACATTAATCAGACCTAGAAGTAACAAATGCATGGACTAGTTTTTCTGCATCTTTTTGAGACAGGATATGCCTGATTTTTATAATGTTACGTAAGTGTCTATAGATAGTGCGTCTTGCAGGTGTTTAGGATCCAGAACAATAACTTCAGTTTTGTCTGAGTTTAACAGCAGGACATTGCAGGTCTTTTATGTCCTTAATACATGCCTGAAGCTTGGCTAACTTACCTGTTTCATCTGGCTTTATCGATAAGTATAATTGAGTATCATCTGCATAGCAGTGAAAGTTTATGGAGTGTTTCCTAATAATATTGCCTAAAGGAAGCATATACAAGGTGAATAAAAGTGGTCCAAGCACCAAACCCCGTGACTAACTTCCGTGTGCACGGAGGATTCATCATTTACATGGACAAACTGAAATCTATCTGATAAATACGACTGAAACCAGCTTAGTGCGGGTCCTTTGACGCTAATCAAATGCTCCAGTCTCTGTAATAGGATACAATGGTCAATGGTATCGAAAGTGACACTAAGATCTAACAGAACAAGTAGCTAATAGTAAGAAATGACTGATGATTCCCTCAAACTAAACCGTCTAAAGACATAAGACTCTATATTTTCTCTGACTTTTTAGCATCCTGCAGCTAATGCTAACTCTACCAATAGCTTGCCATACTCAAAACGCTGTAGGTGAGGGTACTTGGGCTGGATAGCTAAGCCCTTTACTGTCTATACTTGGCAGTGAGCCCTGTTAATGATTCGAAACTCCAGTGCCTTTCTCAGTCCCACTCAGAGTTGATAGGCTAATCTAAAGCTAAAGTGAATTAGCCAACAAAAAAATAGCCAACAAATAGAATAGAACAGAATATTAGAAGAGAATATTATTAGAACACCTTTCAGTGTAATGCAGTCCAGTTCAACACCACTGCAAACTGCAACATCAATAATAAACATAGTTAATTGATACTAATATACTTTCTAATAGTCAATCAAAACATTACTGTCTTTGTAATGGTAGATTTTATGTCTGAGTGGTCTTGGATTGAATTGAAACTTTACAGGTGTACCAGATAAAGTGGCCACTCACAGTATATATATGTTGTTATTACTGTTTAGTATAATTAGTATAATTTATTTTGCATTTGAAAAACAATCCCAACATTACCATATGTGTCCATATAAACACACTATA
Source organism: Lateolabrax maculatus (assembly GCA_031216445.1). Taxonomy (NCBI): domain Eukaryota; kingdom Metazoa; phylum Chordata; class Actinopteri; order Acropomatiformes; family Lateolabracidae; genus Lateolabrax; species Lateolabrax maculatus. Next base: position 24,758,745 of record CM062197.1, on the reverse strand, counting down.
TTATATATAAAAAAATAAAAACTCTATTATGGAAATCCCAGAAATCCTGCCTGTGGTACAGTATTTTCATAAAAACTATCACTTTGTTTAATGAAAATCATTTTAAATTAAACCCTTGTTCATCACCAGATTTTATGTACAGCCTCTGTGAGCAAAATGTGCATTAAAACTCTTGATGATTAATATTTTCCTCTAATTTAATTTCCTCTAATGCACTGTATTTATTGCTGTTATTTTAACACAGATGTTACTCTCTCCTTCAGAATGTTCCTGCTGCACTGTACACTGATCCTAATGAGATCGCCCAGCACTTAACCCTGAAACTGACAGAGTGTGAGAAGTTGGAGCTTCCTGTGATGCAGCCTCATACAGCAGTTAATGACGCCCTTCAGTGACCAGTATACTATTATACTAAAAGGTCCACATTGATGTGTTGCATGATGAAAAATAGGAGTAGTAGTCTTAAACCACATCCTTAATCTTACAGTAACATAACCACCATTGATCTCCCCTTCAAATATCTGTACAGGAATAGTTTTTATATGTGACCACTATGATGGTGTGTTCTTAAAACTGCAGCTTGTTTAGACAGTTTCAGTATGTAAACAGTGCAGCTTGAAATGCAGCACTGTAATATCCTAGAAACTTTAACCCCAGTTAAATACTTTGTTCTAGCTTCTGGCTTTGTTCATATTTGAACTGATTTTGTTTTATGATACATTTTTCACTGTCAAGTTGATCTGCCTTTTGACATAAGGCTTGCTAGGGTAGCTGTTTTCATGCTTGTAATATTAGTATATCAATAATGTGTTTGTAAAAAGCTACACAAAACAGCATTGTATTTTCTGAAGTCAAAGTCATCAAGAATTTCTGTAAATATGTCTACTGTATTTTCTACGGTGACTTATGGAAGGTGAAAAATCTTGTGTTCCATTTGCAAGACAAACACCTCCAGAATATGTCTACCATATGATATGGCCAAATAAATTTTGTTTTCTGCAAGTAGCTAGCTTGCTTAGATTATGCTGAATTCTTGATTTCTTTTGAGGATGTTCATGATGGTTTATTTCAGCTGTGCAAAACACTGTCAAAAAGGGTTTCTACAAGTAATAATCATTTAAATGAATCCAACATTCAACCCAAATCAGATATCATCCCAGCTAAATGTTAATTTGTAAATCAACCTGTGACCTGTGTTAAATTTCATAGCACTAGCAAATTTCGTGATTTGATTTTGCAGTAGGAATTAGGACTGAAGTAGTATAGTTTGAGGGGGAATTATTAATAATCGCTATACAAAACCAAAATATTCATCCAGCAAGATAATTTTGAGCAAGTGTGTGGATAATCACAAAGAAAGAAAGAAAGAAAGAAAGATGTTTAAAAACACATCATCACACACACTAATTTATTTGGACTCAATCCCACAGACACAGTCCTGCTGCCCCAAATACTTACCAGAGCATGACATGTACCTACGCACCAGAACCATGCGTAAGCCTTTTCCCACGTATAAACTGGAATTTATGAATGCAGAATGTGAGCATTTCAAACAAACTTTGTTGATTGTCTGCTGCAACTTGTTTTCAAGATATATCTGTGGGTGAAATATAAGGTGAGATATGTAACCGTATAGAGAAACATTGTTAGTTTAGGTTGTTTGTCAATTTCACTAATTGTGTTACTATTATTTTTGCACTTTACAGTGCAGCAGTCTGTAAAATATCACTTAAATGTGCATTTATGAACTAAATTGTAAATGATTTATAAGGGATGAATAGCATCATTTTTTTTATTTACATTTGAGCCTTAATGATCTTTCTATCCACAATTGTGAAGCACTTTGTAAAATATGGTGCTGTTGGAGAACCTTTCAGATGCACAACTGTTGTGGAATTGCACTTCTTTGTTCTTCACATTGAGGTCTACGGAAGAGGATTTGGCCACATGTGAAAAACGTATTTGAGTTCTACATTTACATTTTTTTTAAAGCAGTTTTTTAAAGAATTACATCTTTTGTAGGGAGGAAATGGAACAAATATTTTTTATTATGGAGGCAGCAATATGCTTCTGTATAAACCAATGAGCTTGAGGCCGAGAGCCACAAACAGTAGCAAAATCAGAATGTATTGAGAGATAGACTAACACATTGACTACGTTTACATGCACTTAATTCCACTATTATTCTGAATATGATAATATTCAGAATATGATATGGGTCATGTAAACAGCATGTTCTGTTTGGATATTCTGAATTAGGCCTTATTCCAAATGTAGCATTTTCCGATTAAGACATTTGGGAAATGCCAGTATTATTCTGGTTTTAGGAGCATACAGTATACATGTATACAGCGCATTCAGAATATGCGTCTCAGTCTCTGTTTTTACCGCGGTTTGCCTGTTTACGGTCACCACTGTGCGTTGTAAACAAACCAACAGTTTTCCAAGCTGTGGTAGAGATGCTGCCCGAAAAGAAAAGCCCATATTCTAGTGGGAAAGAGAAACACACCTACTTTTAAACATTTAGAAGGACTTTGATAAAAACAGGTCTTGACGGCATAGCTGTAGGATGTACGTCATGGGGCGTTTTACGTTAGTCGGGGTATGCATGGCTGCATGTAAATGGGAATATTAGTGGAATATTAATTTACATTAGCCATGTAAACAGCTTAGTAGGAATATTTTGGGGGAATAAGGGCAAAAACCAGAATATTCTGTGCACGTTAACGCCATCAGTGCTGGTTTTAGTTTTTCGTGAGAATAAAACACTTGAAGAACAATCACAACCAAATTGCTGACGTCCATAGATTCGTGCCTCGATTTGTATGTCGCCAAATCACATTTTTATGGTGTGTATTGTCCTCATTTCTGTGAATGAGCATGAGTGTGGAGCATAAAGTCGTTCATTAAGTCTTTGTGCACATTTTGGTTGTTGGTATCACACTTAAGCAGTGAGTCCCAGCAGTATTTGGTGAATATGATGATATATGTGTCTACAGGCTTTTAATTAAGGGAGAAACTGCAAGACGCATGAAGGCAAAGTATAGGCTGATATAGAATGCAGCCTTCTTTTTTGTTTTTTTTTTTAGTGTTAGTGACAGTGCACTATGAATGTGTTGAAGGTTAAAGCTCACAAATTGTAAGTCCTACTGGTTAGATATTTAAATTTGGACAGAAAGGTGGCAGGTGGGAACATCTGAATGTATGTGGGTGAAGAGTGAACACAGACTGAAAAGTTTCAATAGTTTCCCTTATCCTTTTGGGGATTCCTGGTGTCCTAATGGTTAAAGCACCACCCAATTCACAATGCAGCCAGAATTCTGCCAACATTGCTTGGATGCAGCAATAACATACACAGAACCAACACAAAGATGAAAGTTAATATTTAAATAAATAAAACAGTTACAGTTACACCAGATTGATTAGTGTATGCTGACTTTATGCATAGGAACCTGTTTAAATAACAAACCAGGGCATGCATTATAAGTATATTAACTTATGCATTTACACAGTCTGTGATTTTTTTTTTTTTTTTTTTTACAGCTGTCCTTCCTACATTTGGCTGCTACAACTGTGTTGCTTTCAGCCTGGACTGTGTGTTTAACTTCTTAGTATTTGTCTAATATTATAGTTTGCTCTTATTGTAAAATATGCAGCTTTGCTTCCAATGGACTTGTTCATGTTTGCAATTGGTCATATGCTGCAAACTGCGCCCCTTTTATGTGAACGTGCTCATGGCCGGAGTGAAAAACCCTGGTTGACTCACTCACCGTCATGTGACCGCTTAGTGGGGTTGCAGTTGTTAGGGTATCAATAGGGTATCAATCTGGCAATTTAAGAAGATTTATTAGGTAATAGGTAGGGGGCACCTATCATAATAATACAGCTTACATGAGCATGACCATCCTTGAGAGCAGCACACAGATCCTTAATGAGCATCCACCATTAACGTTAGCTGGCGAAGTGAGTGGCAGCTCAGGCTCTTTCTGCATAGCTGTTGTTTCGGGACGCTATGCAGATGTTTAGTGTAGCTCTTGTCTGTGGTTTTGGTATTAGGTTTGCTTAGTTTTGGATGCAAGTTGAAAGTTAGTTTACTGTTTAAAGAGACATGAAAGTTATTAAATGACTCATTGCTGGTTGTATAATTTTTTCATATTGCAAATGTCAATAAAGTTTTTCAATGACAGTAGTGCTTGTGTCCTCTACTTTTTTTGACAATTACACAGTGACGTGTCTTGGCCTTTGGATGGACTCTCCTAGTTTTCAGTTCAGCTATATTTACTGTAAAAACCTCATCATAAGAAAGCTTTTTAGTACTACTTCCTGTACTCCATAACAACAATGGGCAGCCCTCTGTGTAACACCAGTAAAACCACATAACCCCATAAACCTGAACCACCTCAGACTGGTCCCCTGTAAATAGGCCTACAGTGTTGTACTCCATAAAAAGGCTTTACATACACAGTAACATGTACTGTTCTTCTACGCTGTACTACTTTGTGTAAAACACAAATGTATCCTGTAGTTAGTGTAGTATATCAAACTTAAAAAAAGTAGTTAGACTTTCCTCTTTTTATCATGGTCTGTTCCCTCCAGTGTAACATGGTCATTTTTAAATAATGTGATTTATGAAGTGCTACATAACTAATTATCCCATCTTCCCCCAAATGTCCAGCTTGTTGTTAATGGTCAAACTGAACCCGATACCTATAGTATAAATTACTTTTTAGTTGCCAGATTGTTACCCCCTTGTTGCGTAACTTCACATCTTGTTCTCTTGTAGCATGCTGTTCGAACCAGTATGAACTACAACGTTACACGGTGCTGCTGTAATCTACATTTACTCTATTACTCCTCAAGTCATTTGGAGACGGTTTGAAATGTCAGACATTGTTACGTTAAAGGATAAGGTAGGTCAATGTCCAGTTATGATGTTAGTAACAGAAGTACCAGAAAGTGTCAGCGATGGTATTTCTTCTGATATTAGATGTCATGGACCACTGTACAGTTCTGTATAAAAAGCGTTAGTGATGAAGAACACTGTGTAAATAAAGTTTTCTTTCTTTTTTTTTGTTGCAGCCATTCCGTTAAAAGAGACGGCAGCAATATGGCGCACACACCACTGCCCAATCGGCTTTCTCCATTCCTGACAGCTGGCCAATCACATAGCGCGCATCAGGCTGAAAACTATTCAACATGGAGACAACAGTTGAAAAGCTGGAAGCGATGGTAAGCAGTGTAAAACTATTTTATTTTCTGAAATATTCATTTCCTTAAATCATTTATCCCTGTTGGATTATTTCAATGACGATCAGCAGCTCATTAACGATCGATTACTTTTTTATACGGGATGAGGATCGCAGTAAGAGCAGTCCGGTCCTGGTTTCCTCTTTGTGTACTATTAATGAACAGTTGAAACTCCTTTGCGCCATTCAGCAGGCCTTTCTGCGTACCGTTAGAACATCACGTATTACATCGCCATTTGTAACCCTCCAATTTACCACTGAACTGTTCTGTTAGAGCAGCAGATATTATTCAGCGGGAGGTCGGTTCACACGTGTACTTCAGGTGTCCGGTCGATCCACGGCTGTTAATCCGCTGATAAAGTGTTCCTGTAGGGAAGCATCACAACAGCAGGCAGCCAGACCGCTGGCCACACTTCAGTAGTACTCAGCTAGAGAAGAGTCAGTACAGCTCAAATATCTGTCCTTTTTGTTTCAGCTTAATAGTAGACTTTTTAAGGACCGTCAACACCAGAAGTATTTTTTTTAATAATGCTTGTCCTGGGAAGCAGAGGAGAACTATTTTGAAATGCTGTGAACAGACAACGTGAATTGTGCCTGTAAAGAGAGTGGCAGGTAGCTAAATAAAACAGGTAGACCATGGTTGACAAAATAGTCTTAACTCAAGGTCCTCTTAATAGTTTTTTTCACAGCTTTTAACAACATATCACTTGCCATGTCCCAAATCCATACAACATACTGATTGTAAGGTTTTTAATGTGTAGTGTGTTCAGTCTGGAGTTACAGACACTTGACATCAGTGTTCACAATTTACCAAACTTCTGTCAGATTTCAAAGTAACCAGATATATTTAATCCAGTTCTGTACTGAAGTACCCTGTACACAACAAAAGGTTTATGTAGCTGTTATTGATTACAAAGTGCTTTACATGAACTAAATATACAACTATAAAACAAGCAACCATTTACAGATAACTTTGAATTGAGCAAAACAAATATAGTAATTTATTTCCTCAACCTTTTGGTTTTTTTTTTCATTATACCACTGAAACTAACAACTATAATAACACCTATATAATAACAAAGTCAAGAAACAACATTTCGATTTTGGGGCGGTTAAAACTGTTTTTTCGTGACGGTTCCAGGACGGTGGTGAAAAATGTTAGTTTTGAGCCCTGAGTGTTTGCCACAGCTGTCATTCCACTCCAGTCTTATACTCAGGGCGGTCCAGTCTTTAGGTGCTGATTTATGGGGGTCCAGCAGGGACAAGTACCTACGTGAGATGCGGTGAGATGCAGTTGCATGTTAAGTTAAACTTATTTTGATACACTTTCATGCTCAGGTAAAAAGTAAAGGTAACAGTAAAGACGCACTGAAAGCAGCACAACACAAAGTTCGCAATTCATCAAATACAGCATACAAGCAAATCGTTTCGCAAGGCATTGTGGGATTCCTGGTGACGCAGGACTGACCAGCAATGTGGTGGCCTTCCTCATGCACTGCTGGGTGTAGAGGTCCTCCTGCTGGGTGTCGGAGTCCTACTGCACCGATGGGTGTAGAGGTCCTCCTGCTGGGTGTAGAGGTCCTCCTGTTGGATAGATAGATAGATAGATAGATAGATAGATAGATAGATTACTTTATTCATCCCCGAAGGGAAATTAGGTCATCATAGCAGCCGGTATATTTAAATACAATAAAATACAATACAACAATAAAATACAATACAATAGAATAAAATAGAATAAAATTAAATGTTCCAGTATATGGAGCGGAGTGTTGTACAGGGTACACAGTGCAAGGAGACATTTAGTGCAGTTCTGTGGTGGTGACTCTGACAGAGGTAGATGAGTTGTAGAGTCTTATTGCAGTTGGGAGGAACGATTTCCTGTAGCGTTCCTTAGAGCAGCGGGGTTGAATGAATCTGTGGCTGAAGCTGCTCTTTAGCTTGTCCAGTGTTTTGTGGAGGGGGTGAGAGGGATTGTCCATGATTGCCAGCAGTTTTGCCAGCATCCTATCCTCCACCACCTCCTCCAGGGTGACAAGCTTAGAGCCAACCACAGACTCAGCTTTTCTGATGATTTTGTTCAGTCTGTTGGCATCCTTTGTCTTGATGCCCGCACCCCAGGACACCACGGCAAAGAAGATGGTGCTCGCCACAACAGACTTGTAGAACATCTGCAGCATCTTGTTGCAGACGTTAAAGGACCTGAGCCTCCTCAGAAAGTAAAGCCGACTCAGGCCCTTCTTGTAGACGGCCTCTGTGTTGGTGGACCAGTCCAATTTATTGTCCAGTGTGACACCCAGGTACTTGTATGCAGGTACCACCTCCACATCCGTCCCACCGATGCAGACAGGAGAGGGCAGGGGCTTGTTCCTCCTGAAGTCCACCACCATCTCCTTCGTCTTTGCCACGTTGAGCTGCAGGCGGTTCTCCCCACACCACTTCACAAAGCGGTCGACCAGGTCCCTGTACTCAGCCTCCCCCCCGCCTTCAACACATCCCACAATGGCCGTGTCATCAGAGAACTTCTGCAGATGACACGACTCAGTGCAGTGCTTAAAGTCAGCAGTGTATGTGGTGAAGAGGAAGGGGGACAGCACAGTTCCCTGGGGGGCCCCGATGTTACTGATCAGACGATCAGACACACAGTTCTGTAATCTCACAAACTGTGGTCTGCCCGTCAGATAGTCATCGACCCAAGTGATGAGGGGAGCACTCACCTGCGTGCCCTCCAGTTTGGCCTTCAGCAGTCTGGGCTGGATGGTGTTGAAGGCGCTGGAGAAGTCGAAGAACATGATCCGGACTGAGGTGTTGGGTCTGTCCAGGGAGGAGTAAGCCTTCTGCAGCAGGTAGATGATTGCATCATCAACCCCAACATGGGGCTGATATGCAAACTGCAGGGGGTCTTGTGATGGGCACACCAGCGGTCTGAGGTGTGCCAGGACCAGTCTCTCCATGACCTTTATGATGTGAGAGGTCAGTGCCACCGGCCTGTAGTCCTCCAGTGCAGCAGGAGAAGCAGTAGGGGTGGTCGTAGAGGCAGTAGAGGGTCCGCTGGGGGTGGGGGGGTTGGAGTTGAACCTATTGAAGAATGCGTTCAGCTCGTTCACACGTCGTTCATTCCCAGCTGCTCCCCCACCTCTCCTCTGGAAGCCGGTGATCTCCTTCATCCCACTCCAGACGTCCCTGGTGTTGTTGTCCTCCAGTTTGTGCTCCAGTTTTCTTCTGAAGTTGTCCTTGTTGTCCTTGTCCTTTGTACCCGTTTGAGTTCTGCTCTGTCCCGTGATCTAAAGGCCCTCTTCTTCTCGTTGAGAAGGGCCTTCAGGTCGCTTGTTACCCACGGTTTGTTATTTGGGTAACAGCGGACCTCTTTAGTGGGGATGGTGTTGTCTATGCAGAACCCAGTGTACTCAGAGACACAGTCAGTCAGGCCATCGATGTCCTCACCATGTGGCTCATACAGAGCATCCCAGTCTGTGGCCTCCAGCGCTCCACGCAGTGTTTCCATGACCTCAAAAGACCATTTCCTCACTGTCCTCACTGTGACTGGGTGCTGCTGAACCACAGGCTTGTATGATGGTGAGAGCAGGACTAGGTTGTGGTCTGACCTGCCCAGTGGTGGCAGTGTAGTGGAGCTGTATGCATCCTTAACATTTGCATACAGCAGGTCCAAAGTCTTATTTTCCCGGGTGGCACATTTGACAAACTGGAAGAAGGTTGGGAGTGTGGATGAGAGGGAAACGTGGTTAAAGTCACCTGTGATGATGATGAAGGCCCCGGGGTGTTGTGTCTGTAATCCTGCAGTCACAGTGTGGATGACATCACACGCTGCTTCTGCGTCTCCAGATGGAGGAATATAAACAGTGATGGCGAAATTATTTGTGCGAAAACACAAATAATATGGACGAAGTCCGACGGCGACGAGCTCGATGTCCAGGCAGCAGACACGCTGTTTAACGGTGACGTGCCCGGGGTGACACCACCTGTTGTTCACGAGCACGGCGAGGCCCCCTCCTTTCTTCTTGCCGGTCGCGGTGGTGTCTCTGTCGGCTCGAACCGTCTGGAAGCTGGGGATGGTGACGTTGGAGTCCAGTATCTGCTCGTGCAGCCACGTTTCCGTGAAACACACAATACTGGACTCCCTGTACTCCCTCTGTGTCCTGATGAGCGCTTCCAGTTCGTCGACTTTATTCGCCAGCGACCTCACGTTTCCAGTGATGACTGCAGGGATGAAGGGCTTAAACTTCCTCTTCTCCATCCTCCGTTTAAGCCCCGCTCTGCAGCCCCGCCGTCTCCTCTTCAGCTCCTCCGGTATGGTGGGTCTCTCTCCGGCCAAGAGGGTGGTGTGCCTCAGGCCCATCAGCTGGTCGCGGGTGTAAACAATGCCGGCGTGTGTTGCAGGCATGCTCCCAGTGATCCGTAGAGACCGAAGTGCGGTTAAAAGTTATAAAAGTGTCCGAACAGTTGCAAAAGCATCTCGTCATTGTGTGGTACGAAGATGCACAGAGCAGTGCAAAAATAAATATTAAAAACAAACAGCAAACGTAATAAAAACACAAAAAACCGACAGTTTACCAGGAGCTGCTACGACAGGCAGCCGCTAGTACGGCGCCATCTTGCATTATGTTGGATGTAGAGCTTATCCATGGATGGCAGCTCTGTCCTGGTGATGTGCTGAGTCGTTTTCACCACCCTCTGTAGAGCCTTACGGTTGAGGGCAGTGTAACTGCCACGCCATGTAGAGATGCAGCCAGTCAGGATCCTCTCACCTGTAAAAGCTGCAGAGTATCCTGGATGTTGAAACCTGAAGCTGCTGACTCACTCCAACATAGTCCCATTGATGGAGATGGGGCGTGTCCTTCCCCTTGTCACTTGCTGTAGTCCACAATCAGCTTTTTTGTTCTGCTGACGTTGAGATGGAAGTTGTTGTGCTGGCACCAAGATTTTATGGCTCCAACCTCCTGTCTGTAGGCCGTGTCATTGTCGCTGGTGAATAGGCCAAACTTCATGATGTTGTTGGAGCTGTGGGGGGCCACGCAGTCGTGCGTGAGCAGGGAGTACAGGAGAGGGCTGAGCATGCAGCCCTGTGGGGCACCGGTGTTGAGAGATAGGCCGGAGGGTGTGGTGATGCCTATCTGCGCAGCCTGGTGTCTTCCTGTCAAGAAGTTCAGGATCCAGTGACACAAGGCAGTGTTGAGCCCCAGGTCTCTGAACTTGGTGAAGAGCTTGGAGGGAACAATGGTGTTGACACCAGGCCTGTTGTTCTGCAGTGTTTTGTTGTTCTTTTTTCACATTTTATAAAAAAAGTTAATTCATGATGATTATATTACATGTTTACCAGGCTTGAAATGGTCATATTCTACTATGATTGAATGAGTTTACAATTCAATAGCTAAATAAAGATATGTTATTCATATCAGTTCACGCATCAATAAATCTAATTTCATCATAAAACGTAGGCCCGGCCAAAAGAAAGAACAGTTTATATGTTGACTGTATCCAATGTTGTGTTGGTCATAAAAATAATAGATTTATTGCTTGTGTACAGTGAATTATACAGAAAATAATGAACTTATGTAGCATACTAATACTAATATTAGTATACTAATAGCAATTGCAATATTGGCCTGAAAAATCTCAATTCGATTATTTTCCCATATCGTTCAGCCCTAGCACACATCTGCCCTAGATACTAGTGGGCTGGGGTCCTTTTGTACCTCGTCAGATGGGGAGTTGTTCTCAAAGTGTGCATAGAAAGTGTTCATCTGGGAGAGATGCAGACATTATCTCATCGCTGCCGGTTTTTCTTTTGTAGTGTGTTGTACTCCTTAGTCCAGCCAACATGTATGTACTGTATGATAAGGCTTGCTTGGGCTGTGTACATGTTGCAGAAAAAAAGTCAAAAATAAATACTGGATAAAACAAGATTAGACAAGAAAAAAGCTTGTCCACTGTCTGTCCAGTGCCCCTTTTATATTGCACTACTGGTGACCATGCTAGAAAAGCAGTGCAATGTTAAAAGGGCATTGGCCAGAAATCGTCACAAGCAAAAGAAATGTTTCCAAACTCAGAAGCTTCAGCTGTTGGCAGTTGCTCTGACTTCATTGCACTACTGTATCAGACAGCTAGCAGTGCAATAGTATTGTCAAAGCATCTGAAAACAGCAGAGACCGGCAGCACTGACTACCTTCACATTTCTAGACTGTATCAAGTCAAGTGGACATGGCCAAAGTTCAACAGTTTGAGTCATTGAAAACAGATAGGCCTACATGCATCAAGTCAAGTCAAGTCAATTGTATTTGTATAGCGCCAAATCATAACAAAAGTTATTTCAAGACACTTTTCATATAGAGTAGGTAGACCTACTCTATATGAAAAGTGTCTAGAGGCCTAGAGGCCATACTCTTTAAAAGACACTTCAAGACACTTCTCACATGGAGAAGGTCTAGACCATACTCTTTAAAATATTATTTACAGAGACCCAACAGTTCCCACCATGAGCAAGCACTTGGCATCAGTGGCGAGGAAAAACTCCCTTTTAACAGGTAGAAACCTCGAGCAGAACCAGGCTCTGGGTGGGCGGCCATCTGCGTCGACCGAGTTGGGTTGAAAGGGGAGGAGAGAGGGGGAGAGGGGAGACAGAGCAGGAGGACAGACAACAAATCAGACTAATAATAATAACAACTGCAGCAGTGAGTGTGGAGCATGAACACGGGGGCAGTAGACGGCCGGGAATCACAGATTCAGACTCTACAGCTCCAGAGGCAGAAATACCTGTAGAAAGTGAGAAGATGAAAAAGCACAAAAAGCACAAGAACTAACATGTAACAAGTAACATGTATTAGTGGGATAGGAATGTGTACCATGGATGTATAAAGAGAACTGGATACAGCGTTGGAAGCGGGGCCTCGTTCATTCCTATGGAAGTTGCTCAGTGGCGCATGAAGCAAACATCCGGGTATTCAGTATGCGGAAGTTTCAGATTTTCCCGCTCTGTTGGGCCCATAGAGCGTGCGCACTAGTGTTTCCGGAAGCCCCGCCCTCCAGCCACTCGGTCTCGAGCTCGCTCACATGAACAACAGAAAGTAACTCTGGATTCAGCTGTTAGTGAACTTTACAACTTTTAGGACCTAATGATTTAAATAAGGGCTATTAAAGTGTCAGAAATGGGAAGTTGATGTACCTCAAAAAAATTATCCACTGAGTTACAGACATCGCTTTCTCAATGTTAGTTAATGGAAAAAAGTCTTGGGCCCGATGGCATCACGTGACGGACCCGGAAGTTGTAATTCCACCGTTTGGCCACTATGTCAAATTGGCTTCAAAGTGTGGCGCACTTCCTGGGGGCTTGATGCGTACGGATAGAGAGGGAGAGGAGGAGAGAGAAGCTCAGTGCATCTTGGGAAATCCCCCGGCAGTCTAAGCCTATAACAGCATAACTAAAGGATGGTTCAGGACTCACCTGAGCCAGCCCTAACTATAGGCTTTATCAAAAAGGAACGTTTTTAGCGTACTCTCAAACAAAGAGTGGGTGTCTGCCTCCCAAACCCAAATTGGGAGCTGGTTCCACAGAAGAGGAGCTTGATAACTGAAGGCTCTGGCTCCCATTCTACTTTTATAGACTTTAGGTACCACAAGTAACCCTGCGTTCTGTGAGCGTAGTGCTCTAGTGGGGTAACACGTTACTATCAGCTCTTTAAGATGTGACGGTGCCTAAACAATAAGAGCTTTGTAGGTGAGGAGGAGGATTTTAAATTCTATTCTGGATTTTACAGGGAGCCAGTGCAGAGAAGCTAATATTGGAGAAATAAGACGATAATAAGGAATTACAATAATCCAACCTAGAAGTAACAAATGCATGGACCAGTTTTTCTGCATCTTTTTGAGACAGGATATGCCTGATTTTTAGTAGGGCTGCCCTAGTCAACTGGTAGTCGCATGTTTATGATGTTGATTTTATAATTTTTGGGGGCATCAGAAAATGGTGTGAGTTCCAGGGCTGAAAAAGAATGTTATAGCCTAAGTAACATTGTCAACACTGTGCTATATTACATAGACATTCAATAAAATAATGAGTCTTTAAAATGCATGAAGCGATCCACAGTGATACCGGCAACATGCTAAGTGGCTAACAAAGGTGCTACCAATCTCATCAAACACCACTGTAACAAATAGGTATAGTTAGACCTATCACTTTTAAAACTCAGGCCATTGTATCCACAGACACTGAAAATGCCTCACCAGTTGCACTGCCAATGTACTATCCAAGTGTAAAGCTGAGTGTTTTTGCAGTTCCTGAAGTCGGAGGCAGACCTGGAATACATTGAGAAAAGGCTGAAGCTGGACTTCATCAACAACACTGCAGAGAATGGATGTCCTGCTGAGGTGCTCACTGAACTTCCACAGCTATTCTTTCACCTAACATTTTCACACAAACACTAGACCAATTTAACACCATCTGAAGTCTGTAGGACGTTAAATAGCTTCTGAAGTTGCGATGCATTATATCAGTTATTGGCCTGTATCTGACCTTTGCTTGTATATCATCGTCAGTGACTGACAAACTTAGTACATTGATAACATCAAGAACATGCTGGCAGGTTTTGTCATTAGTGTTTTGAAGAACATTTGTATGTGTTATACAAATGTCACCTGTGGGGGTGTCCCATTTCTCTCCCTAATATAGATGTTTTGATTCTTGTAGGTTAGATGAAACATTAAAATGATATTCACTGGAGAACAGGTAACAGAGCAAACAAATCAGGGCACATCGAAGTAGCTGATATAAGTAAAATTAAACTTTAAGACCAAACTGAGGAAAAGAAAACAAAAGGAGCACAAAGTACAATTAAAATACCACATATATTTAAAGTTAAAATTAAATTGGGTAGCACATTCTCATAATAGAAAAGTAGGAATATTTAATTCATGTTCATGTTTCATTCTTCAAAACAATGAGACCAAGCTTCAAGAATATTCTCTTGGTAATTGTTTATCTTTGCGATTAGAGATTCTAAAGAGACAATGTCCATCATTTAATTAAACAATTCAGCAAGGCTTTGTCTGACTCTTCCAATGACAAGAACAATCCCTGAAGTGCCAGTAAAGTCTGCCAATTTGGATATACAGTGCCCTCCAGAAGTAGAGCAAGGTTAAGTTTTTGTTATGTTTTAATGACGCAATAAAAACAAAAAATAGTTTATAATCAATAATGTGTTTAAGTTGTGGGTGTGGTTGTGAAGGGCTTCAAACAGACCCTGTGATCGGTGATTGGCCCCAAACATCCTGATTAAAGCGCCCTTACTAAACATGTTCCCTCAATATGTGACAGGTGTGTTTTGTTGCTCAGGTGCTTCCTGATGCATAGATTGTTCAAACATAAAAAGCTGTGAATGTGTAGTTGTGGTTTTGTGGCCAGAAAAAATTAACCAACATGGAGACCAGAGAACTGTCTATGGGAGAAAAACAAGCAATTTGGTAGCTGAGAAAAGAAAATAATTCAATTAGATCCATTGCACAAAAATTGGAACTAGCAAATACAGTGTGAGAATCATCAGCAGTGAGAATTGGTGAGAAGTTTTATGGACAGATGAGACCAAGATAAACGTTTACTAAAGTGATGGAAAGGCCAATGTGTGGAAAAAGGAATATGCAACCAATGTATTAATTATTGAGTTAATTTGTTCCTGTAGTTTTGCTCACCTAATAATGGGGGTGGCTGAAAAAAATGGTGCTTTGTTCTATATTTGTAAAACATATATGCATGAAAATACCATTCTGATCTATCGTTCATATTCATCTTTTGATTTCAAATCCTAATGTCTTCAGTGTATAGCAGAATTAAAAACGCTTGACCTTGCTGTTCCCATACTTTTGGAGAGCACTGTCTAACCGGTGGTTATAAAGACAATAAAGACACCTGGGAAGATTCTGGCAACGCTTTACAACCACTCTCCAGTACCTGCTTCATTTTACACTTGAGCAGTCATCATCACCCATGAGTCCTGTTTTTTTTTTTTAAGTTTAACTGGTGTATAATTTTGTTGTTTAAATGTAAACATTTCATTTCATTTTCACTATTACCAATATTGGAAATCACATATTTTTGACCTAATCTGTTCTTTTCACCCCAGTCCAGTTGCTATACATTACAGTTACAATACACAAGGTGGAATGTGCCAAAAAGTGATTTAGGCTGCTTGAACATTGAGTGTGTACAGGCTAATGATTGACACTGTGCCTTGCAGGACAACCCGGCGGTGATGCTGGAGAACCTGAGGGCCCTCAAGGCTAAACACACAGCGTTGTGCTCTCAGGTGAGGGACATCGCAGCTGCACAGAAAGAGTCCATGGACTCCATCAGAAACAACCTCAGCGGTGTCATGGAGCTGATCCAACATTTCCAACAGACTACTGATGTGAAGGTACCCTCACAAACAGTACATTCACTGTTCAAACACCGTCTGTACTCAGACTGTATACAGAGGAGAGCGTTGTGGGAAGTGTTTCGTAGTCTACAGCTTTTGTGAATGTCAGACAGCTGTTGATAGTCTTTCATTATGCTGCCCGTGTTGACTTTTGATGGCCATTATTCCTGTCAGAGTTAAATTTAAGACCCAGATATTAGGATGAGCTTGTCAAAATAAGACCTGAAACATGAATTTGGTCTGACTGACTCTTCCTTTCTTACATATGTACAATTATTATTACTGATTAAGAAGAAACTTAAGGATGGTATTGCCCCTGCCTCTTGCTCATAGCATGACCACGCCTTATAAAGGCAACCACATCCAAATACAGTGGCCAATATGTTTACCCTGCTAAGGCGCTTGTACTTTTAGAACAAAGTGTATGTAGGTGTTATTGATTACAAAGTGCTTTACATCAACTAAATATAAAACTGTTCTGACACCAGTCAGTGTTTGTTGTAAATATAAAGGCAGATTGATGTACTGTACTTGTTACAGGTACCGGCTGGTACCACATAAACAGATTTCTGCATACAGGAGAAATAAATGAGACAGAGCAACTTTATCTGTTCGTTTAACCTCGCTCAGCAGAATGAGTTTATTCACCATATGCAATGCAAACCACTGTCTTTCACTACAATGTTTCAAAATGTTCATATCTGCCTTCTCATACTGTATCCTTACCTTATACCTTATGAAAATGACATATTCATAAAAATAAATGATGGTCACACATGGCCTATTATTACATTTCACCAGTCAGCCTATTTACTGAGTTTTAGATTATGGTGGACTAGCAAACCAAACCAAAACGATATCAATAACTGATACATTTGTAACCCTAAAATGAAACCTAGCATACTACTACTATTTGTAAATGGCCGTCAAGTGCATGAGCTTACAGCTTTTTCCATTACTTTTCCAAAGTGCTTCAACGTCCTGCAGTGTACTTACCTAAACATTTTAACAATCTTACATTCAATTCAAACATTAGAAAAATATTATAATGTTAACCCAAATGTACATGGAGCCAAAAATAAAACTCTGGTGGACGTGACTTGGATATTAAAACCCAAGCTTACCGCGTCGCCATCATAAAATGCACCAGAAAAATCCAACTACTCAAATTACACACAACCAAATTACTATATGACAAGACTCTACTTTCCCATTACTCAGATGTTAAGCAACATGTTTATGAAGCAAAGCTTAGTTAATTAACTTAGATAACTACTTCACCAACCTGCATACAGGAGAAATAAATGAGACAGGGCAACTTTACTTCTATTTGCTTAGCCTCGCTCAGCAGAATGAGGAAAATAACGACATCCTGGCGTAAAAACTGTCCTAGCGCCTAGTGAAGTGCCACACTGTTCCCTGCTGGCTATAAACTAGAATGCACATAGCACACATAGTGAAAGCCTGTTAATTACTCATGAAAACAAAGTCAACACAAATGTGATCACACATGGGTGGGCGTCACATACCTTTAAGGTTCTTAAGCAGTGCACATGCAGGCTCAGTGCAACCCCATATAGTTTTTTTGGTTTGATCCTTGGAGTAGATCTGTCTGTGAGTATTATTACTTGTCTTTGTAGTTATGTGCTTCAAAAAATGCTGTTAAAAGGATGTTGTTGTTGTTGTTGTTGTTGTTAGTTTTTTGAGACAAGCTAACTAGCTGCTGAGCTAACCAACTAAGCTAACACACTGTTGACGCATATTTCTGTTTAAGTAATGTAGGCTATCACTTAGCTTATTTGGAACCTGTGAAGAAGAAAAGTGTTGTAATGTTGCACATATTCCAATGTGACTGTGTAATGTGTGCGTGTATTTTTCTGTTTGTATTTGCAGTATTACAACTTAAACTTCAGTAAATCACACTCAAACACAGTACAGCTTACTGAGTCTTGTGTTAGCTATCTGCCTAGCTATACAGTGTGACGCATCGGTGAGGGCAGAATAAAAAATATAAGTTTACAGATAACTTTTCAGTTTTCTTCTAAATGTATTTCTTTGAATGGAGCTAAATAAATAAATGTTTATTTCCTCAACATTTTAAAGGTGTTTTTATTATGCCGGTGGTGTATGGTGGCATTTTACGCAACTGAATGCTTCCATTCACATGACGGGTATTGAATTAAGAACTCTACTGGTATCGGTGTCACTGTAAGGGTACTAGTATCGTCAACGATACCCGGCCTTACAACCAACCAATGAAAAGATGGTCGACTAAGACTCTTTTCATCGACTAACGTTTGGTCAACTTTTAGGGGGCAGCCCTACTAAATTCCCCATATTTTAAAACATCATAACATATATAAAAGACATGCCATAGTATTTTATCATACACAAATATATTGCAGCTCTGGTTACAATCTACTGACTGTGTCTTTGTTAACATTGTGCAGGTTCACCCACTGAAAGAGTCAGTGCAGAAGTCAGCAGAGCTCCTGGGTTCAGCTGTCAGTGATACCACAACAGAGGTAAGACCCATCAGTTGCCAGAAACCTTTATGTTTATTGCTGGTTTGCTGGTGGAAGCTCCATAATATGATTTTTATTAGCAGTGTGTCTTTGGTTTGCCTCAGTGGTGTCTGATAACAACTTAACAGCCCTGGCAAAGCACAACAAACCAGAGACCAGCGAGTCTACTGTATGTTTGAAGGCCACATCAGGAATGTAGGAGTGAAACTAAACCACAGGAGCTGCAAAACTACTGAGAACTGCTGAACACTAACAACCCTTAAGAGCTGCTGCTTCCCCACTGCATTTTCTTAGCTTTATTTACTGAGGTAAGGTTCACTGAGTAGGAATACTCACGGAAGAGTACAAACATTTCGGTATGGGTCTTTTGGTTTGGTACACATGTGTATTGAACAAATGCAGTGTTGTTTTAACCGCTGCACGTGCAGAACTGTTGTGTGTGTGTGCTGAACCATATTTTAAATTGTAATCTCAGCCACTGCAATTTTCTGCTGTTAAACTCAGACAAAACTGAAGTTATTGTTCTGGGTCCTAAACACCTGCGAGACGCACTATATATAGATATAGTTACTCTAGTTGGCATTGCCCTGGCCTCTAGCATCGCTGTAAGGAATCTAGGAGTAACTTAATACCCATATAAAACAGACTTCAAGGACTGCCTTCTTCCACTTACGTAACATTATACAAATCAGGCATATCCTGTCTCAAAAAGATGCAGAAAAACTAGTCCATGCATTTGTTACTTCTAGGTTGGATTATTGTAATTCCTTATTAATATTATAAGTCTCTAAAGACTCTCCAGCTGATCCAGAATGCGGCTGCACGTGGTACTGACAGGAACTAGCAAAAGAGAACATATTTCTCCGATATTAGCTTCTCTGCACTGGCTCCCTGTAAAATCCAGAATAGAATTTAAAATCCTCCTTCTCACTTACAAAGCTCTTATTGGTCAGGCACCATCGTATCTGAAAGAGCTGATAGTACCGTGTTACCCCACTAGAACACTACGCTCACAGAACGCAGGGTTACTTGTGGTACCTAAAGTCTCTAAAAGTAGAATGGGAGCCAGAGCCTTTAGTTATCAAGCTCCTCTTCTGTGGAACCAGCTCCCAATTTGGGTTTGGGAGGCAGACACCCATCTTTGTTTGAGAGTACGCTAAAAACGTTCCTTTTTGATAAAGCTTATAGTTAGGGCTGGCTCAGGTGAGTGCTGAACCATCCCTTAGTTATGCTGTTAGCTTAGCTACGGTTAGACTGCCGGGGGATTTCTGAACTTCTCTCTCCTCCTCTCCCTCTCTATCCGTACACATTCCTATCCCACTTATACATGTTACTAACTACACTTCTTCCGGTAGTTCTTGTGCTTTCTGTGTTTTTTTTGCTTTCTCAATTTCTGCAGGTATTTCTGCAGCTGGAGCTGTAGATTCTGAATCTGTGATTGCCGGCCATCTACTGCCCCCATGTTCCTGCTCCACACTCACTGCTGCAGTTGTTATTATTATTAGTCTGATTTGTTGTCTGTCCTCCTGCTCTGTCTCCCCTCTCTCCCTCTCTCCTCCCCTTTCAACCCAACTTGGTCGATGCAGATGGCCGCCCACCCAGAGCCTGGTTCTGCTCGAGGTTTCTACCTGTTAAAGGGAGTTTTTCCTCGCCACTGTCGCCAAGTGCTTGCTCATGGTGGGAACTGTTGGGTCTCTGTAAATAATATTTTAAAGAGTATGGTATAGACCTACTCCATGTGAAAAGCGTCTTGAGATAACTTTTGTTATGATTTAGCGCTATACAAATAAAATTGACTTGACTACTATGCACACGTGCACATGCCCCAGAGAGATTGCTGCTTATTTAGCAGAGCCCAGCCTAGTTATGACAAACGCAGATATACCAGAGCTTGAAGATCCTCCATCATCATTAAAGTGTCCAGTTTCTCAGTTCACTACAATGATGACAGACAAAAACAGGTGGATTGGATGAATACTGTATATCGGTTTTGTGTTCTGCCTGCCCGCCAAGAATTGCATGTGCCTTGCGGGATCGTGTACAGTTTAAGCTTAATGATTTCCATGGAAATGTACTGTACTGTAAATTTTTGTGGGTGTTCATCAGTGATGAAAAATGATCTGACGTGTATAGCTTATGAACTTTTAGAGTCATCAATCTTTTATTAGACTCCGTAGAAGCAGCAGGATATGATTTGTCTGAAATGTATCCGTAAATATTTCTGGGAGCGATCGAAACTCCGTAAACTCAGAAAATCAGTTTGATTGAAGTGTCCTTACTGAGTGTTAAGGGTGATGATGAAGCAGCTCAGTGGAGGGTGGATATTTGTGCTGAGATATTACATTACAAGAAAATGGGCCTCTATTCAGTGAAACCACCACCGCTGCTGTAATAGGGTTTTGGGTGTTTTGAGCTCCTCTGGGATTTGTCTGTCAGCTGTCCAACCGAAGAGGGGACTAGCTCAAACTAAACTCTATTGAAACCCTCTGTTATAGATATAGTGAGCCAAAGCCATGACATCACATCCAGGCTGGCAGCACAGCAGCACGGATACTTAAGTCATTTTAACTTGGTTTCGTCATCCATAAAATGCACTATTTATGCACATTTAGAACAGATGCACCATCTCCAGCCTTCACAGTGTTTGCTCATCTCTGTCCTGCCAACGTGTAACCCGCGATGGTCTACGGCCTATGGGTAACACAAACAAAAATGTTTAAATCATAAGGACAGAAATTGACTCATAAAGTTAGTATCATGTGATTGCAAATGTATTGTGTTAACCATGAGTGCCATGAGGATTAAATGATTAATAATCAACAGAAATCCATCTTTGAGCTCTCAGGCCTGCTCCACCTCATAGTGTGAGACTTAGTATACATGTGAATAAATCAGCGTCACAATCATTTTCATTCAATTTCAATTCATCTTCCACTGGTTAGAGATGATACATAAAGCTGTAGATGGTTTGGTCACAGATGAATTCCATGACCCTGATACAGCAAAGCAACAATCTTGTGAGAGTGAATATCAGTTGAGTTAGTACAGTGTGTTCAGTTACCTGCCACAATCAGGTATCATGAATGCAGGCTGTTGTTCATTATTCCTGCTGTTGTAGCTAAACATATTAACTGTTGTCTTTCAGGTGCCTCCTGCTGGAGCAGATTCTGGCCAAGAGCAGCCACTGAGTGAGTCTGTCACCTTCTTGTCTTCTACTCAGCTCTAAATACTCTAGAGACGAAAGTGTCCGTCTGTCGGCTGGTCTCTCTGTTGGTCAGTCCACCACTTCAGTGCAGACTGAAATATCGCAATAACTATGCAATGGACTGCCATGAAAGATGTACATGTTCCCCTCAGGATAAATTGTGGTAACTGTGGTGATCCTCTGACTTTTCATCTAGTGCCATCATCAGGTCAAAAATACCTGCAAAACTGATGACATTCGCATCAGCCTCAACTATAGTTTGTGTTCAGTGTGAATTAGCAGATGTTAGTATAATAACACGCTAAGCAAAGACAGTAACCATCACATTCTACCTGTTTCACATCAGCATCTTGTAAACACGTCATCACATCATTTACAATCATCTTGGCGTATGCTGTTTAGTCCCAGTGTCCTGTTCCCGTAGAAGAACAAGCACCCTGTTAGCAGCTAGTACTTGATGTGTGGAGCCTATTCTTCTCAGTTTGTCTTATACAAAATCCAGGGTTGATCCATATTTTCCAGTTTATGGGTAAACATTTTACAAGTAAGTAGAAACAACGAAATGTCATACATCCTGTCTGAAGTATCGATAGAAGCTTTACGTGCAGTTGTTTGTTGTTCTTTTAGAGAAAATATACTGTCCAGTGCATTTAAGAATTACACACACAGACTGTATAAAAGAAGTAGACGTAGCCTCCGTGACATCACCCATTGGTTTGTGAATGGCCGTTTTAAAGCCTCGAATTCAGCGATTTGGCTGTCGCCATATTGTTTTTTTTTTTTGGAGCCAAAAGGGACGTTAGTCAGACAAGAGGGTAGCGCTGCCTCTATCTTGATTGGTGATCGCTGTGGTAACAACTTATCAATCACGCTGTAGCTCCGCCCAAAGCATATGCTGCTTTATCATCTAATTTTCTCAAAATGTGAGCATAATTTACAAAATGAACATCCTGCTGTACTGAAGAAGACTTGAAACTAGCAATTGAGACCATAAACTCTTTAGGAAAATGTTTACTGAGGTAATAGATCAAGTGTAGCATGGCATCGTCAGACTAATTCGCTAATGCGTATTAGTCTGGAACCTCTCAGTTCATTTTCGATTTCCAAGGGGTGTTATCGACGGGCAGAGACAACCAATCAGAGCAACGAAACGCCGTCCTGTCAGACAGTACTTCCAGTCAGAAGTTCGGCAAAACATATTTCTTTTCAACATAAAGTTTTAGTGCATTTGTTTGTTCTTCTTTTATTGAAAGTTTACTGTCCAGTCCGTTTATTACTGCCACTGTAGCCGGCTGTTGAACACGACAGCCATCTTGGATATTTACAAAGATACCTGAACGGCGCTCATCTCTGTGAGTCATCATATTAAATGCTTGTGATTGGTTAGCCAGATAAAATGGCAAGGAAATCAGTTTGGCCAGACGTATCTGCCAGAGCAAATGAAACATGAGCTCGCAGATTTGTCTGGTTCCCAGGCTAGATCAAGTGAAAAGTAGGGTCATTTTCTCATAGACTTCTATACAATCAGACTTCTTTTTGCAGCCTACTGGCCATTAGAATGAATGCAGATTTAAGGAACTTCCACATTGGCTTTGCTTTTTAGACCCGGAGGTTGCAGCTTGATTTCATATCAGCAGCAGCCATCTTGGCTGTTTACGAAGATGCCTCAGCGGCACTCTGTCAGTGATCATATCAAACCCGCCCCATATTAGATAAATGTTTGTGACTGGCTGGACACACTCAGTGTCGGGTGGAAATCTGTCTGAATGGGAACCAGACTTATCTGCCAGAGCAAATAAAGCAGAGCTTGCAGATTGGTCTGGTTCCCAGGCTAAGATAGCATTAGAAGGAAGTAGGAAAAATGTAATTTATGTGAACTGACCTTTTTTGGAGTAAATTGAAATCCATTTTCCCCCACTTTCGGATCAGCTTGAATGTACTTCTGCAGTTTACATATTCCTCCATCAGGTGACTAAGTTGAAGTCTAAGACTGACTTGTAAGTCCCTCTGTCCACAGGCTGTGAGTATGAGGAGCTGAGTGAAGCCATGTTGGACACGGTTCCTCTCAGCATTCGCTCCACCGCCAAGCTGGCTGACCTCAACATGTTCTACCAGCAGCTGCAGCACCACTTCAGCAACAACAGGTGTGAGAAAAACTGCAATGAGCCTGGTTTAACAACACAGTATTTCCAGAATCATCAGACTTGTATGTCCATCAAGGTTTAAAAAAATAATGCATATCGAAAAAGACTTAACCTGGTTCCCAAGTTGCTACTCAACTTTCCTGTGACATATGGCCTTGCTCAAGTTGTACATGAACATGAACCAAAATTTAAAGAATAACTAATCAGGTATATTTAAAGGTAATGTATATATCTTTATACATGTATTAATTGCTTTTTATTGGCAATGTATGAATGGATTGTAACGTAACTTTAAAAAAATGAGACCTTCCCCAACTTTCTCTGTTGCCTGTAACAGTCTGTGGACTGATTTCTATGTAAAGGACGTTTTTTCCAGGAATGTGAAGTAATGCTCGTTCCCTAATGCCATTCCTCCACTACAGCGCCCACAGTGTGGTGTGTTGCAAACTTGATGACTTTCTCTCTAGATTTAGAGACTTTTCAGACCCTCTTAGCAACTTTATTTCTAAAAAGTGACTAGCGACTGGTGCTGCCAGACAGGGACAAATTCTGCAGCAGTGCTGACGAGACAACGCTAGTGCTAGTAGGGCTGCTAACAAGCTTGTAGCTAAAACTATCTGGAGGCTATCCAGATAGACATCCAATGTAGTGCTAACAGAAAGAAGCTGGTAACAGAGAGAAGCTGCTTCCTACTCACGGACATTTCAAGAAGAGACACCCTGTCTCCAGCAGCAGAACAGTCAGCACAAGCCATCTAAACACTGATTGGCTGCAGTGAAAAATGCTAAACTGGTATTGTTAGGTTAGGCAATTGGGGCAGCAGTCAGCTACCCCCTAACACCAAGATTGTTTCTTTTGCCATAAAGTAGTCCTGTATTATCTGTCTTTCTCGCTACACGACTTGTCACTAGTCACTTTTAAATGAAGTCACTAAGAGGGTCTGAAAAGTTGCCAAGTTGACAACACTAACAGTGTGCAACATTAGCTTAGAAATGGAAACCGCTAATGGCCTGCCAGATCCACTCTGTGTTCTGTGTTCACATAAGCACATAAATAATAAAGTTTTATAGTGAAGTCTGTCTGGCAAAACAGGAATGTGAATCTCCCTCTATGAAGAGCAACAGGATGCTGACTGTGGTTCATTAACGGCCACCGGTGTAAAAACAAGGTCTTTTTGGAACCTACATACAGCTCCTTTAATATTCTTCATTATTCAATATTTTCATACACAGTAACGTGTTAATACTTGTACTGCTGTCATACATATGTACGTGCACTTTTAGTTATTTTTTTTAAAAGGTTATACTTAGTTTTAGAAAAACCAGGTGAACCACTGAAAATGAAGATGTGTATGTGTTCATTGTGTAGATGAACAGAAGTTCTTTATAAAAATAAAAGCTCATGATGAACTTGCTTACTAGCAACAGGAAATGGGACACTATGCTGCATCATTTAATTTAAATGACTTCTACTGAAATTAGCAGTTATTACATCAGATGAAAAAAAAATGCTTGCGTAAATGGTAGTGCCTCTCTGTTTCTGCTCTTCCTCTGCAGTGGCTTCCTCAGTGTGCAGAAGATGAAGCAATTGAAGATGAAGGTGAGCGATGCCAAACTAAAGGTCCTGCAGCACCTCTCTTTAGTGGAGCTGGACAGGAAAGGCCACATTCGTCTCGTGATGTGAGGTGGATCAACAACTGGAGACTTTTGACAGGGTGGGTGTTGTCACAGTGTGTGCTGAGTATGCTGGATTAGGTGCTCCTCCACCTGTTCCACATGAACTGGACTACGGAGGGTGAGCTTACTGAAGGATCAAACTACAGAGGCTCTGGGGTCACGGCCACCAGATGTTTGTGTCAGTCATATTTTCAGTCCAAATGCTATTTATGGGTGCAGTATAAGTAGTTTAAGTAATGCAAATCGCAACGCTATTTTTCTTCCCTTCCAGGTCATAGTTGTCTATTCAAACTGTTGTCACTGCCACCTGCCTGTCATCCCAACGTGTTCCTCATCAATGACTCACCTTGGCTGTTGCCTCACTGGGTGTGGTGTGGCTTTAGCGGGAGATACATTTAGAAAATGTTCAGCCCCTAGTATTCTGTATGTAGGTCTGGCTATTGAACCTCAGTCCTGTTTTGGTACTGACCAAAAAGTGTTCTTAGAATAAGAGTTCTTATAGTATTGAAAACTGTCAAAAACTGAAACTTGATTGATACCTGGATGATTAGTTTGAACTACAGTCCTTCACAGTGTCCACACATGGCGACACAAGACTTATAGTCATAAAGTCAAGGTATTAAATATCTGCTCAGATTCATATTTTTATATACTCATTTTGATCTTTCATCAGACCTTACCTGAGAACATCTGAATTGAATACATTGGCATGTATTGAATGATTTCATACCCCAGCCCTCTGTCTGTTGTTGACACGTTTAGTTAATCTAGAACTAATTTACATAATTTCAGTTTTGATACATGCATGCACATCTGGTGTTAATAATTCTTCACATCAGCATATGAGTGATACTGATATTACTGTACTATGCAGCAATCTGATTGGTATCAGTCAGTCAAAGGGGTTACGTTTCTGTTTCAAAGGTGGAACCTAAACATGATGATCCATGTCATTAATGGGCCTTGGATAGTATAGTTTCTAACAACCACATTCACTTTCACATCTATGGACAATTTAGAGTATTCAGGTGTGTAGGCTGAAATTCAGAATGTTTTTGATGTGAAAAGAAAAATATTGATGGTTAAATGGCATTTAACATCTTTGCTTGGAAATGCGTTCCTCTGGGAAGAGGACAGGGAGGGATGCTTCTAAAATAGAACCCTATGGGCTGGAAACCACGGTTCTTTAAGTGGAGGGATGGGATTGTTTTAAAAATAGATGCTGTTATATATATTATTTTTAGTTGCAAATCCTTAAACAACACAATGTAAAATAAACACTGTTGCACAGAGTGCTTTGTTTGTCCTCATTTAATGGAGACCTTAAGCTCAAATGGTTCCAATACTGGAACCCAATGACTCACTGGGACTTCTCGGATGGGTTGAGTTTGTTCTACCTGCTGCACATGAAATTATCTGTGTACATCAACAGACTTCCAAACAAATTTTAATACATTCTTCAACAATTCAAATTATTACAGCTCTGACTTCAAACATTAAATGTATAATGTCAATTTACTTTAAACTTCAGCAGCTGTTCAGGATAATAAGCTGTTCCAGAACAACAAACCTTGCTTAAAAACAGGAAACTAGTGACAGTACACTACAAACAAAACATCCTTGCAGAAACCACATTAGTAACAAAACAAAGCTGCATTTTCACAGATAATAGAATATTTTCCTTTTATTTGTTGTTTGACTTATGGGGAGTCTGGTCCTGCTCCAACATACAGTCCTCCTGTATTGACAAAAATACAGTAGAAAAGGCTCAGTTTCCAAAATGGACAGTTTTCTCAAACATTTTCTCGACTTGTTTGCGAAACCACAGGTAGAGTGTCTAGTCTTGCCATGAGAGATGTAATTTAAGTCATCAAATTCATCATTTTTTAAAATCTAAATTAGGTGTGGGCGGTATCAAGGTTTTCTGGTATACCAGCATATTTAGAAATCGTGACACTCGCTGTCTATTAAACTGATGCGGAAATGCTGTAGAGGCGATGTATTACACTACCCCCAGAGGTCAGTCTCTACTGGTGGAACAGGTAGCTGAGCTGAGAAAGATGGTGACTGCGAGTGGTGGGGATAACTTAACAGGCTGCTAGGCTGACAACGCTCATGCACTGAACGTGAGACCCATGCAATAAACACTTTTCATACACTCTTACACGTGTCCATTTTCTCATGCAGTGAAAAACAAATATATAACTGGTAAGTTATAAGGTTGTATAACATATATATATATATATAAGGTTGCAAACACCACAAACAACATAATTTCCCTTTGTGATACTTGATAATGGTGATTGAAATGCCTGAACTCTGCTGGTGTAAAACAGTCTGTGAAATTGTACTTCTATCCTGTTCTTTAACGGACAGGTCTACAGACTGGTGGAGCAGGAACCTTATAAATCTGTCAAAAAGAAAGTGTATATATGTTCCACACAGTTTATACTGGGCCAAGGTGTTTCACAAGCACACTATGTATGAGTTTTAGCTTGGATGCTAAATAAACTTTACCAGTTGAGGTGTTTTCAGGTGGTGGTCCAGTCATCACTAGAGCTGTATGCATGGTCTCCTTCCTACTAGATGTCCTTTATTATCACCAGTCTGCCCTTCAAACAGCTGACATCTAGTCATGGGAGGCAGTCTATTAGTATATTATTAAGTACATTACTACAAGAATACTGAAATAATTTTAGTTTCTTATAGCTACTACTTATTAAGATTGAACAAAGAGGCATCAAATACAACAAAACAAAGTATGCAGTGTCATATTGCAAAGAATGTAATGTTCATCACATTCAACAATATGAAGGTCATGTCAATTCAGTTTTATTTATATAGCCCCAAATCATAATAGAGGTTATACCAGGGCACTTTACACATAGAGTAGGTCTGGACCGTACTCTTTAAAATATTTACAGAGACCCAACGATTCCCACCAGAAACATGTGAACTGGGATCCAAATCTTGATGTTTAGGAATAATGGATGGAGCAGTTGATGAGTAAACAACAGTCTAATTAAACATGTCAGAGACATTACAGCATAGACTGTGGGAGATGATTTGAATGGAGAAATAAATTCTGCTTTAGAATATGTGGATAGCATAAGCTCACAAAAAACAAGGATCAGACAAGCAATGCGCACAGAGGAAGATTCAAGTCAAATACAGTCAAAAATAATAGACAGAAATAATAAAGCAAGAAAGGTCAATTAAAAACAAATGAAGCTGTTGAGGTGGAATTGTTGGAAACACCAACTGTATGATCTTCAAACATGAAAATGGCAAATAAATAATAAGACGGTCATTTGAAGATAAAGGTCTACAAGTTTGCTGATATTCAAGTGAGGGCCATGGAAATGGAAAGCCTTGGGATTTTAATTCGAAGAGACCACTACTGGAATGTAGCCTCAGGACACACGGAGAAACCTGACAATGGACTAGTGGCTGAAAATCTGGATGGCTGATACAAGGTGCCAATCCCCACCATGAATGTTACTACGGAACCTGTGGATGTGGAGGTCTTATCTGAGTGTTGGAGAGGAGAAAATACTGACAGTTGCGCCGTTTCTGGGAGACTGAATCACTGGGGATTCACATGGAAACTGAACAGAACCTGGAAACAGACGCAGTTTGGAAATTCAAAGAGTTGGTACAAGTAGTACAACATGGTAGACAGGAAGTTTGTTTGCCTTGGAGTGAGATAATTCAAAATTGGTTACCAATTACTGCACAGCACAGAATCGATTGAAGTCTAGTCAGAAGATCTCAGAATAATGACCAGCTTTTGAGAAAAAAACCCAGTAGGTTATTTCCTGCATTATCCAGTGATCAGAGAAAGTAGAGCTACTGCTAAGCTACAAATGTGTTTGAGGCCTCTTCTCATAAAAGAGAAAGTCACTTTCTCAAATCCCTATCCACCTAGCATTCTGATCAACTTCTGGCAGCACAGAGTTTCCATGATGGTGGACATAACAAAGGCCTTCTTGCAAATAAGCCAAAATGAGAGTGTGCGAGAGTGCCATAATGTGCCAACAAGTGCCAAAGCTTTAAAAGAGAATGTTCTATGGTGGCACAGGCCACAGTGGCTCAAAGATCGTCAGAGGTGGATTATTCATTTTTGGAATCTTTGGAAGATATTTGGTTTCTGCAAGATCTAATGGGACTTCATTCTGCACATGCGTGAGTACCTTGAACCAATCTGTACCATGTAAGGTTGGAAATGTTTTATGTTACATGAAGATAAACAACCAAAACACGTGGAAAATAGGACAGATCAAGAAAGAGATGGTAAAATTAGGTCATGTGATGTTCGACCGCGTTTCCCAAAAAGTTAAATTGTAAATAAATAGGTAATAACAAAAAAATCCATTGAAAAATTCACCTCTGCAGTCCTGCCCTGCACCTTACAGGACCTTCCCCTCGGGATCATAAATGTGCTCAATAAATTATTTTATGTTATTTCTTGTCTTCAAGTGAAAACTTGGAGAAATTGAGATTGCCAAAAGCAATCAGATGAATCACCTGAGGAACAGCAGATTTCATGCACACCAACTCCTGAGCCATGTCATCTAATAAACATAAGGTTCCTGATTCGACCCCCAGCTCACACTGAACCCCTAACTGCTCCTGATGAGCAAGTTGGCGCATTACATGGCCTCTGCCACCAGTGTAAGAATGCGTGTGTGAATGGGTGAATGTTGGCATGTGTTGTACAGTGGTTTGAGTGGTCGGTAGTCTAAAAAAGCGCTATATAAATGTAGTCCATTTACCATTTATCATTTTAAAATACTTTGTCATGGAGCCCGGTGTCATCTGGCTAAGTAGCTGTTAAGATACAGATGGGTGACAAATGAAAGGAAAACCCAGCATCCACTCTGTTGTTCCATCACCAGCCTCCACGACAAGCTTCAGTGCTCCTTGTCATAGATTCTCTAATTGTGTGGCACT
Source organism: Lateolabrax maculatus (assembly GCA_031216445.1). Taxonomy (NCBI): domain Eukaryota; kingdom Metazoa; phylum Chordata; class Actinopteri; order Acropomatiformes; family Lateolabracidae; genus Lateolabrax; species Lateolabrax maculatus. The sequence goes on along the minus strand of CM062197.1, from coordinate 24,728,572 downwards.
CTACAAAAGCCTTATTCCAAAAGATATTCCCTCACATGGTGTTCTGGTGATGGTGGTGGAGTGCACACTCTTCGTTCCAAAATACAAAATCTGAAGGCTGTGCATGATTTATGTAATTTTCATACTCATCAAAACCTGTATCTCCCTAATCTCTCTGTTCTGTATGGATTTGCACTCGTTTATTCAGGTTTTTTTCTTGAATTTGTCACCCGACTGGACATTTCTTCGGAACAAAGTGTTAGACAGACAGGCGAACACTGCCATGCCAAAGCCCCAGTGCCAATGTTGTCGAGAAAATAATTTATTGCATGATTAACTGTGCTGTCTTTTCCTTATAAAACAAACTGAAAAAGGTTAGTACGTGAATTGAAATTAAGTTTGAAATATAACTTTTAGTATTACTGAAATCATATCCAGCCTTTTGATACTTGATACTCACAATGTGGCGACCCTTTTACTTGGTTCTGGGCTCTTTCTAGTGCACTCCACTACAAAGCCCTGTAGCACATCATCTAGTGTTGAGTCAGCTCTGAATAAAGAGAACGCACATGGACAGTAGTTACATAACCATAACTCAGCTGTGTTGTGAGTGTTAGAAAGTCTGAATAATCCTGGAATTTAATGTTTATATGGTCAAAAAACTATTGACATTATTGAGGCATGACACTGTGGCGTTGTCAGCTCTGACTGGATGACCAGCTGTCCTTTGCCGCTAAAATCGCCAGACAACCCGCTCCTGCACATTCATTTCCAATACATAAGCAGGATACATCCATTCCTCATGCTGGTTCAGGTCCAGGCTCTTGTTTTCTTGCGCCTAGACTACTGCAACTGGTTCCTGGCTGGTCTGCCTGCATCTGTCATCTGACCTCTGCAGCTCACCCAGAATGCAGCAGCCCTGCTAGTCTTCAACCCACCCAGTTTCTGCCACAATACACCGCTCTGCTGCACACTGCACTGGCTACTAGTGGTTGCTCGAATCAGTTATGGCCCAACAAAATAACGACAATGGTGGAACAAGTTCACCACTGACATCAGGACAGCAGAAACTCTACACATCTTCCGTCACAGACTGAAAACTCATCTGTTCAGACTACACCTTGGCCTAATAAAAAAACCCCTCTATCTCTTATAGCATAGTTAAGAGAAAGCATATTTGAAGCAAAAGCTGGTGTGTCACATTTTAAGATATGATGTTACCATTTGGAACATAAGAATTATGTCTAAAATAGTGTTGGATTGATGCAATTATATAAACAGCTTCAACTTTTTAAAATGATTTGTTTCATCATCATTGTACGAATTAACTGTTGAGAAAAAACACACCATCTGTGTCTGGCTGCAGATTTGTGGTGCTCTGTGTTCTCATGGTGCAACTCTGCTGATTTTCTGGAAAAGCTGATTCTTCTGATTTGTGGAGCTGTGGCATCATGCTTCACTGTGATTGTGAAGCTGTTTCAGAGCTACGAGACCAGTGATGTGACTGGATGGGAGTTTATTTATTATTCACCATGCCCTCTGATCTACATTCCACCAGCTCTTTTGCACTTTGCGCTGCTGCTCATACATGAACCTAAGTATCAGGTGCGGAGGGGGGAACTTATTAAGTTTTACTAATGTTTTAGCAAGGTTTCTTGAACATGACTCTGTCACAGTGAATAAAAGAGGAAAATGAAAGAGTCAGTTACTGCCTATAACGCTGTCCCAGCCCTAGGAGGTAGCACGCAGTTGTCACAAAATGTAATGCCCACCCTCCGGTCCCATCCCTGGTTGTGCTGGTGAGTAAGCAGCTCAAGCTGCTAACCTCCATTAGCACCGCTGGTTTATTAAATAAAACTATAAATCAACATGCTTAACCGGTCAAAAATATTGTCTGTGGTTAACCGCTGACATCCCTAGTATTTATGTAACGTCAATTCATCTAAAATATGCCGGCATAGGACAATTACATTTGTCGTTGCGTACTTTGCTAAATTTAATGAAAATCCAGTAAAAAGGTAGTTCTGTGTAAAGGGGTAACACCGGCAACCTCATGAAACACTTAAACCGTGCAGGAGTCGAATCTTTTCACATCTTTTCATGTCATGTCTTTATTTTTTGCATCAAATTATGGAGGGTAGTATCAATAAGAGTATCATTAAGTATCAGTATTGATAAGTAGTATCAGTATCGATATCGGTATCAATAAAATCCTAAAGATACACATCCCTATTCTTTAAGCAGAAACTATACAACTCTTCGGAGTCTTCAAACAAGACGTTTGTTCTTTACTGTCTCATATAACAAGTAACTGCACTCTGGAGTTAAGGCCCTTCTTGCTTATATTTTCGTGAGTGCTCTGAAAATAGGTAGGCATTGTGACGGCCCCAGAGCCTGTTGCCTTGGTCCTGTGTATTGTGTGTACTGTATGTGCTTTGTGTGTCCTGCAGGCCTTTGGCTGGGTGGAGCTGAGGTACCATTGAGCTAATCCTGGCCAGTGTATTAAAAAATATTCACAGTAATTCAATATGCATCTCAGTGCATATGAACGTGGTGGCATTCGTTTGCTAAATCCCCGGACATTTGCATGCCCTCAGCCACTGGGACAATGTTACTGTAACTGAGCCAGACCACTCCTTCGGATGGGGTGGTCAGGAATGGGTAGAGGCTCTGGCACTTACTAACACTCAACAGCCTCCGTGTTCAACAGAGCTTTGGCTGCTGTCACCCACCTGTTGCTGTCCTCCAATAAAGTGGGACTTTGCTGTGACCCTTTCTTATTCTCTGGATATGCAGCCACTGTGTCTGCAGTCTGCTCACCTGAGTGGACAAATCAATCTTTCATCAGACTTTTTGAATTATTGTCACTTTAACACACAAACCAATAATGCACACTACGACACTATTCCCAATAAAAAGTATGTGTTACATACATGTCAAGTCTGTTTGCTTACTGATGTTAACCAAGGCTTTTTCTCCTGTTTTTTACTATTTCCAAATAACCCTGTTATTTTCTTCCTCCTCCGATCAAAGTGTTCTTGGGCCTCATCTCCAAGTTAAATGGATGAAGCTCCAAAAACCACAATGGAAGTCCACTTGCTCTCAATTCAAAGTTTGATGTAATTCCCTTTAAAACATAAATTATTTCAACAGGAAAAATACTCGTGTGCGCAGCATGAGATCAGTTTTCACTTTTGATGTCACAGAGTTATTATTTTATTCTAAATGTTTAACACTGCAGAACATGACTGTAGTGATTCAGTGATCAACTGCCTGTTGGTTCTCACCTTTCTGTGGGTCACACCAGCCATGCTCTTCTTCCTCACTGTCTTCTACAACATGCTTTCCTCCCTCATAGTCCTCTTCCATGTTTTCTTCTCCTTTAGTGCATTCTTTAACCATTACCATCTGTAATCCTTTCTCCAGTTCCTCAAGCGCCTCTTTTGTCCTGCCCTCCTCTTCTTCCTCTACATATAGCCTTGGTTGACTTTGACTGGTTCCATCCATTCCTTCCTGCCTCTCTACACTCTGGTCTTGCTCAGACCTTCCTGCTCCCTCTCTTTCCTCTTCCTGTACCACTTTGTGCTGTTCTTCCACCGTGCTGCAGCATTTGTGGACACTGGAGCATACAGTATCTGTAAACAGCTGTTCCTCCTGGCTGGCTGTGATGCCGCGTGGACTATGGGTAAAATCTACCTTGAAAGGTGGAGGTTGAAGAAAGTTGGACTCCTAATAATTGACAGAAAGTAACAGAACATATGGGTCAGCTTTGAAAATTAATATTTATCTTACAAGAACCAGCCACTAAATGTTCTACGTGTCATTTCAAATCTTCTTGGACCAATACAACACATACATGCACATGTGATGGACATATACAGAATGGGATGTTGTAGCTGGAATGAATTAAAGGAGGGAAGTTAACACTTTATTATTCATTAGAAGGATTTGGGTCAATCCAGAGCCCTCTGAAGAAACCCACACTGGTGAAGGAAATGAGTGGCTGAAGGGAATCTTAACTGAGCCTTCTTTTGGTGTGCTGAAAACTTCAGTCCTGACATACACAGAACTGTGGCTGCAGGCAGGGGAGTCTGGGAGATTGCTCTCAATAATTTGCGTCATCACACGCCAGTTTATGTCTGTCAAAACACAACACAAGCGTCAGGGGAATACCTTATGTCACTTAAGTTCTCCTTTACTGGAATTCAAATTTGTAACATTGTCCAGCATTATATATATATGCACGTAAGTAACTGGATCACAGTCGGCTTTCTCCAGTGAGCGGATTTCTTAAATGTCATGTACACAAGACCTGGATTCTCTAATCGGGGTGGAGGGCTAGGGATACCTAATTTCTCCAGCAAGATTTCTCTTGGAAATTGCTGATTTCTAATCCGTTTTTTACAAATATACATGTGCACTGCATGAAAAGAAATAGAGTGGATCGTCCTTGTTTAAAATAACTGCAAAGTGCGACTGAAACTAAAGGTAACACAAAGTGGCCAAAGTCTCGATAAGTTTGTTTCCGCTGCTTAACATTTGACTATTTGTTAAATTCAGACACATTGGTGCTGTAAGAAAACAGTGTGCTCTGTCTGTCCGTCTGCCTGTCCTCTCACTGCTCTGTCAGTCTGCTCCAACTCACACACACACAGCAAAAAACAAACAAAGTCTTCTCTCACTACTAATGTACTGTTAAAATAAATAAGCCTGCTCCAAAATAAGGTCAGGGGTTGGGGAGAAATCTGAATACTAAGCTGCTGAAAACAACATCTGTTTAATATTTCATCAGGACATTAATGGTAATAAACTACTATAAACACTCTCCTTTATCCTGAATATCATCATCCACCCAAACAAGTACCACAAACAGTACCACAAACAGCAGCTACTGTCTCTAAACAATAATGCAGTACCGATGGCAGGACATTGGGCATCCACAGTGTCCAGTGGTTCCCCAACCTGTGATCTTGTATCTCCCCTCCTGTCCATCAACCTCTCCATGATATTGATTCTACCGAGTCTGTCTGGTTGTAAGGGGCAAAGCCTTACTGTACATTCCTTATGCTTATCCTTATGTTTTAAATTTCTTGATCCATCTTCATTTGTTATTATTAGTAATAAACTTTGGTTGACTACCTAAAGATTTACTTGTGAAAACAAGTCAAATCATATTAAAAACTATTTTTCATAAAAGCTTCAGGTTTCCAGTGAGTTTCCATTGTGTGTGGTTTTACCTGGGCTACATGGGGTACTATTATAGGGTGGTGCTCGTCTGTTGACAGAGACACTGGCAAGTGTTTCCGGGGGCTGAGCTGGAGAGTATGTGATGCTGGAGAGTTCAGCCAGCAGAGCCGTGTCTGACCTAACCCTGCACATACACATGCACACACACACACACACAAACAGAGAGAGAGAGAGAGAGCTTCAGCTTTTCTGAGGAAGAATATTGCTATGAAATGGACCGTATAGACAAAATCTAGTTACAATATATGTATACACTGATTGGGAAAACTGATTTTTTTTATCCCAGAGACTCTCAAATATTCTTAGTAAGGCTCAATAATATTTTGTCTAATGTGCTCTTTCCAAAAAATACCTTAAATGCTCCCTCATTTAGAGTTCCAGAAACTATGAACATCCAGTGGAGATACCCCAGGCCTCCAACTCAGGAAAAAGAAAGTGACGAATATCCCTTTAAAACCTCAGAAGGAGAGGAGGGTGAGGATATGAGGATGGGGCACTGTGGAATGATATCGATATTTGCTTGAAAAAGCCTGTAAGGATATTTCATCATGAAATTATTGTGGCACATAACTAAGGCATACAATATAAATATTAAAAGGGGGGGCATTATAAATCTATAATTTATATATTTATAATATTGCCAAGCATTTTTCCAAATACATGTCTTTTTATCATTTAACACATGCCTATCACCTATAACAGCCTAAAATGTGGCCATAACAGTTTTTTTGTTATGTTTTGTTTTGTTTTATAAATATTTAACATAAGCTCATCAGCTCAGCTGGAGTGTGGAATGTTTGTCTCCCCCTTCTGGCAGTGATCCCAGGAAGCAAAAAAAAAAAAAAACTCAGTTTGAAGCTCAATACACAGTTAATAAATAAATTAATAAACAGTTGGCCAAAGAAAATACAAGTTTAGTGCTTCTCCGACACCTCTGGAGTTACTATTATGGTCATTATTTACAATGTCCAGATTGAGACTGAATTAATTAATTAGCTATCAGTTTCCCTTTTCTAAGGGTGGTGCCCAGAGTAAAATTCAAAGCAAGTTAAATTATGTTACTCAATATAAATACTGATTATTTCTGATATTTCAGATAAGTTGAGTGTAATCAATCACCCTCATCTTTTGTTCCAATTAAAGTGATTGCACTTCATATTTTTGCTACCCCTGAATGCATTTATGCTACAGTTGGCATTGGTATATACATATTGATATATACAATTTAGTTTCTCTGAAGTGCAGACTGCAAGACGGAGCAAATAAAGATTCCAGTTAAGTTATGATATCATTACATTGACTGTTTGTTGTTAAAATTCAGAATATATTAGACAAACTTTGAGATTGAGACTTTTCATGGGAACATGACTAAAATGACAAGCTATGTAAAGACGTACAACAACAGGGCCCAAAAATCCAGGGCTGTTTGTCAAAAGAAACAAGTGGTTAGGCCCTAACCTGCAAAAGTGCAGGATTATTCACAGCAGATGTGGAGTTGTGAACTTGAAATAATTACATGTAGCTTATCAACTGAAGCTTTCACTGTTACCTACTCTTGTAAAAACACTACACTACAAAGCGTTGTTTTGCTGCATCGTGTGTCTGCAGACTTTATTCACCACTGCACACGATAACACGTTACGTAGTTTAGTCACCAAACCAACATATTTCGTTCATTTAAAATCCGACAGTTTTCAAATTGGTTGTTCGAGTGTTCCAAAAGGAGAAACACTATAGACTACTATACAAGACTTTGTATTTATGTTAATTGTTGGGCTCATTGCAATTAAATCGTTATTTATGTCAGTTGTGAATGTGGCCATTCCATAAACTTTATAACATATTTAATGTTAATGCACATGTGATAGAGGCTTCAGAAACTCCTCCCCCCTAATGACAAGTTTGGTGGAGGACGGATAATGGTCTGGGGCTGTTTTCAGGGTTGGGGGTAGGCCCTTTTAGTTCTAGTTAACGGTCTTCTTAACGCTACAGGATGCAAAGACATTCTAGCCAACTGAGTGCTTCCATCTTTGTGCAAGGCCCTTTGCTGTTGTAGCCCGACTGTGCCCCTGTGCACAAAGTGAGGTCCATAAAGACATGGTTAGATTAGTTTGATGTGGTGGAACTGGATTGGCCTGCTCGGAGCTGCCCACACCTTTTGGAATTAGGAATTAGAATGCCACCTGTGAGCCAGGCCTTCTCTTCCAACATCAGTGCCTGACCTCACAAATACTCTTTTGGCTGAGAATTTGGCAGAATTCTGCCATATTAATGCCCATGGTTTTAGAATGGGATGTCCAACATGCTCATATAGGTGTGACTATCAGTGTCCTTACATGTTACAGTTGGGTGTATACTTTGCCTGTGCAGGATTCTTGTTCATTTTCTCACAGCTATCATATTCTGGGGAGAGACATATTCAGAGAAAATAGTTTGCAAACTTCTTCCTCACATATTTTTGACACTTCAGTTGTAGCAGGAAATATCAATGTCTTACTGGTGTTGTGAGTATCCAGCAGGAGACTCCCACTAGCTGTTGGCCTGCACACCTCCACTGTAACATCTGCATTTTCTTGTGAACTGGATGTCTGGAGGACATATATAACATGTTTACTCTGCAAGCATTTTTGTAATCCCCCCTCTAATTTCCTCTTAAGCAGCTTGAAGATTGAAAATCACAGTATTGCACAGACTGACGTTATCATATACTGTATCATCTTGTTTCAGTTCTTCAGCTACGAAACTACATGATGTTTACATTGTGTGAAATATTCAAATTTTTATGGCTTCATTACGTCAAATTAAGATATTCTTGTGCATCATTTTATCACCAAAGTTCAGCTTGATATATTTGGGCTCTTAGGAAACTTTGGGATCTCACTAGAATCCTTGATTCTTAATAATGACTGGCTCCACAGCATTAGTTTGTCCACTGGTGGGTCAGTGGTGTTGAAGAATTCATGAACAGAAGAAAAGTTAAGTGATACCAGTGCTCCAACAATGCCAGAGCGGCCATCCTTACACAGCTGCAGCTATTTATAGCACCCGCAGTGTTATTAACTAATCACAAACTTTAAACAATAATCAGAAGTGATTTTTCAATTCAAATCAAAGGTCCGAAAATAGCAATGATTTAGCTAAAGGTTCTATATGTTACGTTTTATGAATTATTCATTTTCTATTGCCAATGTGTGAATGGATTGTAATGTAACTTAAAAAATTGATTCTCTGTTGCCTGTAACAGTCTGTGGACTGATTTCTATCTAAAGGACTCGAAACATTTTTTCCGTGAATGTGGCGTAATGCTCGCTCCCTAGTGCCTTTCCTGTCTTCAGCTCCACTACAGTCATTAAATCCAGCAAGAATGTCACCAAGTTGACAACACTGACAGTGTGCAACACTAGCTAACGTTAGCTTAGAAATGGAGTCCGCTAACATCAATAAAAGACCAGTGTAGGTGTGCTGGGCCTGCCAGATCCACTCTGTGTTCTGCGAGTAGAGAAATAGAGCTACATCTAATAAAGTGTAATTATTTAATATCTGTTATAATATCTGTGTAGAGAGTGTAAGTTCAATGTGTATATATATCAAGTATTAACAAGTTGGAGCCCCACTGACCCAGGCAGCTCTGATCCTCCACCAGAGAACAAAAGGGAGGGTGACGTGGTCCGTACAAAGGCTTAGTGCCTTCTGTCAGCTTTCCTCAGGTGTCCCTGGATGTGGAGCTGTGGACTATTTTGGGTTTTGATTTCTTGCTCTAGCTCTCCAACTTGTTATAACGTGATTTACAGGAGATGGTTAGCTTAGCAAAAGTTTAGCTCACAGTAACAGTAGTGTATGAGGAAACTGTAGAGAATTTTTTGTTACTTGACACAAAATGCATTAAATGTGCACAGTTCACAATTCATGAACTGAAAGTTTATGACCAGCCTCCACATGATCCAGGGCTGGATGCATAAAACTAGATTCAGCACTAAAACTCGGGGACGCAGAAATATGCTTATGTATTCTTTTCATCATATTTATAAATCCACACAAATGCATGGTTCTGTTTTATTAATCTCAATGATGGTGGAATTGGGTGCAAGCACTTGAGCAATGTGATCACAATGATTATGGGTGTTTCACTCTTTCACTTAAACCAATCCTTTTTTTGCCTCAATCTCCCCCCCCCCCCCCATTCATTTAGCAGTGCTTCATTGATGCCTTTAGTTTGCCATGCTCTGTTGTATTTTGTAGTCTGTGAGAAATAATAGGATTCAAGTCTTATTATTCATTCACTGTTTAGTGTTTTTTTTTTGTAGTTGTCTCTTCATCTTGTTGCTCGATGTGCAAATCGAGATGTGCAGTCTTTCACATTATTTTCCATATCCTCCTTATCATATCACCTACTAGCCTGGCATCGCCAGACTAATTTGCAAATGCATATTCGTCTGGAACCTCTCAGTTCATTTTTAATTTATCAACAGCGTTATCAACAGGTGCAGATAACCAATCAAAGCAAAAAAACACCGTCCTGTTGTACGGTACGTCCTGTCAGAAGTACGGCAAACACATCTTTCTCATCAACATAAAGTTTAAGTGCCGTTTGTTCTTCTTTTAATTTTCAGTCCAGTCCATTTAATACTGCCGCTGTAGGTAAATGACCAGCCAGCTTGGTCATGTCACGGCCCAGCTGTGATCGCTATGTTTTTGTTTTGGTTTTTCCTCTGTGTCTCACTCCTTCTCCTGCTACCTGCCTGCCCACCCCAGCTGTGTCTCATTCCCTATTAGTCTGTGTGTGTATATATTCTTCAGTTCCCTTTGTCCTCTGTCGGGTCCTTGTCTCTAGTGTCTCTGTGGCTCTGTGGTCTCTGATTTCGTCGTGTTGTTCCTGGCCCCCCTCGTGTGATCCAGCAAGTTTTTTTTTTATCTCTGTAAGAATAAACCTTTTTTTGATCTCCTTGAGTTTTGTCTGCATCTGGGTCCTTTCCCTGACTGGTCATTTACGAAGACACCTCAATGGCAATCCTCTCTGTCAGTCATCATATTAAACCCACCTCATATTAGATCTGAATGGGAGAGGGGCCAGACGTATCTGCCAGAGCAAATAAAACATGACCTCCCAGATTTCTCTGGTTCCCAGGCTAATCACCTACAGCTCTCATTAGAAAACCATCTGAACTCTGGTCTGAAGCATTTGTTAGATGCGCACATTCTCTTTTTATATAGACCATAATTTATACATCCGGTCCCAGATGTCTCTCCTGGATTCTGGATGAATGCTGGGTACCTGAATCTTATCTGCAGAAGATAAGCAATGATGGAAAAGACATTTAAACAGATTATTTCCCACTGTGTTTCTGCATGAGTGACTAAAAAGAAGCTTCGTGCATGCCTGATACATGTCTCGTAAACTTCTATAGATATGTCCAGACATCCAGTATTTTTTGCGTCTAAGAGAGACTGATTGTGATTGTGTGGACTGTCAACTTTCTACCCACATAAGGAAAATAATTCTTCTGTGGAGATGAGATGGAGAAGACAGTAAGCAAAATGCTAAAAGCTATAATGGGAATCTTTTTTATTTTCATCTATCTAGATGTAGCAAATTGCTGTCTTATTTAATGTTGTGTTATGTTTGGTTTTAGTATGTGAAGAAGCAAAACTGGATAAATCCAAGATGTTTGTTATTGGTTGAGTTTGAGTGAGGAAAAATTCATAACTTTTGAAATCTATGGTAACTGAATGCATTTTGTTTAAAAAAGCCACAAAAATTCTCCACAGTTTAGTCCCCATACTGCACATTGCTGTTAAGACTGTGTGAAGAATTTTGAAACAGTGAACTCAGTATAGAGAAATGTGTGTACCCAAGAGGAAAAAAACCTTTAAAACTAAATTTTGGTGAGTAAACCCATGTACCTGTTGCTGTTTCTTCCCAGATAGGATGTTGAAAAAGCTGTCGTCTAGAGCTGATCTGTACTGGCTCAGCTCCTCTGTGCTGTGATCAACTCCCACTGAATGGCTCTCTGTCATGTAGCATGCCGAGGAAAGGAAAGCCATCAACCAGCCTTGCTCATACTGCTGATGTTGAGCTGGATAGTGACTCAGCCATAAAGCCAGCTCTTCCTGCTTCAGCAGTTCCCAATCTTTGCTCAGAAACTGGGCCTCCAAGTTCTTTGCCCAATGATCTCCCCTGTGCGGTAAGAGACTGTACTGCTTTAAATGTGGTCCAACAGCAGTACTAAATCCAGAAAGATTTGTGGAGGACATGGAGAAGGAAGATATGGAGGAGGCAGAGCAGGAGTCCAGTTGTTCCTCCCCTCTGTGGTGTTTTTCAACTGTGTCTAGGCTCCTGCTGGCCTGCTGCAGCAGCTCCCAAGACACTTTGAGGTTGACTGCTATGGTGCCTATCTGCTGATCCACCATCTCCCTATCTATGTCTGCCTCTGGTTCAGGTTCTTCCTCAACACTCCCTGAATCAAACTCACCAAGCAGAGGAAGCCTGTCTGTGTACACTTGTTGGAGTATGGGTTCTCCCTCCATACATTCTTCTGTTTCTCTTCCTAGCTGTGGCTTTGCTCCTCTATACAGATGTTTGTCCCTGTGGACCTGTCTTTCCACTACTGTGTCTGCCTTGATTACGACTGAAAGAGACAATTTTAAGGAATTTGTGAGGAATTGTGTCTGAAACACATGCAGTAAACACATTTTACACATTTCCATACAATTAGTTGTGTAATAACACAATCCATTAATATTTAATCTTTTTCAGTACACATGGGAACCCTGTATATTTGTGTGTTGTGCTCAGTACCACTCTTTACTGGTTCCCCCACAATGGTATGCTGTGTTGTTGTCTGGATCCTAGGCCCCAGATTTTCTGGGTAAGTACACAGTTCACCACTCAGCTGTTCCTCCATGGAGAGGCTCTGCAGCACACACATACAAACAAGTTTATCATGTAAGGCTAATTTCCAAGCATTTCCAGGATCATAGCGCAGTGTCATGCAAAACTCTTTGAAAACTCATCTTTGATATATGTTGCAGGCCTCTAATCTCATGTGCAAGGTTTACACACTTCTGTCTGTGTGTGCGTTGCTGTCAGTGTCGTTTGATACTTCTACTGAGGCTTTCCAAAGTATATACCTACAAAAAAACTTTTCTCTGTTACCTATGGTGGTATTTCTCCAGTTTTAATTGCCCAGATTTGGAGATATAGATATAGCCCTATACAATGGAGATGAATGGAATTTGTTCGTGCTGCTGTGGAACATAAAAAATTACATACATTATAAACAGTGAGCTGCAAAACTGCCGATCTGATGAAGCTTCGGTTAGCTTCGGTCATTTCCTAAAACATGCACCCATATTTTAGCATTTTTACATTTTCTACATGAAATGTTCAGGTGACACACACATTTTAAAATATCTACTTTGCCCACAAAAAACATGTCCGCATTTGTAATTTGTAAGATTTCACTTGTAAAATAATCTTTTACCCAGGGACTCTCTCATGGTGGAGTATATTCCTTCTCTGTAGTTCCGTGTTCGGTAACGGTTAACAGATGTAAAGTACACCGCGTTTCTCACCAAAACTTTGTAGCTAGGAGGGATGAACAACTTGGTCTACTCTACTGTGTACCTGCATGAGAGCACCGAAATAAGGATGGCTTGTCACACATGTGGGTTCATCCACTGCCTCGTTCAAACTCCTTTAACAGTGGCACTAATATGTCCCATTCAGCAAAAATACTGTTCTTGGATTGCATAGTTTGTCATGCATTACACCCCCACCTACAGCAACTAACAATAGAGGTTAGCTCCATGGTATAACTCCTTAACTCGCAAATTAAAAGTAACATTGCGAAACTAGAAAGGAAATGGCGTTCCACCAAACTGGAGGAATCTCATTTAGTCTGGCAAGATAGTCTTAGAACATATATGAAGGCCCTCCGTAATGCCAGAGGAGCCTATTACTCCTCACTAATAGAGGAACATAAGAACAAATCCTAGGTTTCTTTTCAGCACTGTAGCCGGGCTGACACAGAGTCAGAGCTCTGTTAAGCCATGTATTCCCAGACCTCTCAGTAGTAACCACTTCATGAGCTTCTTCAATGATAAAATTTTAACTATTGGAGACAAAAATTCATCATCTTGTGCCCTCAACCAGTACGGATTTATATTCAAGCACAGGGCCCTTAGAAACAGCTGTAGAACCTGATATATTAATACTGTTTTTCCTCCACCGACTTTAACCAACTAACTTCAGGGATTTTTTTCATCTAAGCCTCTAAGCCTGCCTCTTAGACCCCATCCCAAATAGGCTGCTGAAAGAAGTTTTACCCTTAGTTAGCACTTCTTTACTAGACATGATCAGTCTGTCTTTATCAACAGGCTATGTACCCCAGTCCTTTAAAGAAGCTGTAACTAAACCTCTTCTTAAAAAGCCTACATTTGATCCAGGGTTTTAGCCAACTATAGACCTATATCTAACATTCCCTTTATCTCTAAGATCCTTGAGAAATCAGATCAGTTATGTGACTTTCTACATAAGAATAGTTTATTTGAGGACATTCAGTCAGGATTAAGAGTGCATCATAGCACAGAGACAGCACTGGTGAAAGTGAAAAATTACGTTCTGATTGCATCAGACAAAGGATTTGTCTCTGTACTTGTTCTGTTACATCTTAGTGTTCGATACCATTGACCATAGGATCCTAACAGAGACTGGAGCATTGCTAAGCTGGTTTAAGTCGTACTTATCAGATAGATTTCATTCATATTAATGATGAATCCTCCGTGCACACAGAAGTTAATCACAGAGTTCAACAAGGTTCTGTGTTTGGACCAATTTTATTCACCTTATAAATGCCTCCTTTAGGCAATATTATTAGGAAACACTCCATAAACTTTCACTGTTATGCAGATGATACGCAATTTTCTGCTGTTAAACTCAGACAAAACTAAAGTTATTGTTCTAGGCCCCAGACACCTGTGAGATGCATTATCTAGAGATAAAATTACTCTAGATGGCATTGCCCTGGCCTCCAGCACCACTGTAAGGAATCTAGGAGTAACTTTTGATCAGGATATATTTTAACTCCCACATAAAACAGACTTCAAGGACTGCCTTCCTAGACAGGATATGCCTTCCTAAAAATCAGGCATATCCTGTCTACTTCTAGGATGGATTATTGTAATTCCTTATTATTGGGCAACCCCATTAAGTCTCTAAAGACTCTCTAGCTGATCTAGAACGCTGCTGCATGTGTACTGACAGGAACTAGCAAAAGAGAACATATTTCTCCAATATTAGCTTCTCTGCACTGGCTCCCTGTAAAATCCAGAATATAATTTAAAATCATCCTCTTCACCTACAACACTCTTACTGGTCAGGCACCATCATGTCTTAAAGAGCTCATAGTAGCGTATTACCCCACTAGAGCACTACGCTCACAGAACGCAGGGTTTCCTCGCCACTGTCGCCAAGTGCTGCTCATGGTGGAAACTGTTGGGTTTCTGTAAATAATATTTTAAAGAGAATGGTCTAGACCTACTCTATGTGAAAACTGTCTTGAGATAGCTTTTGTTATGATTTGGCGCTATACAAATAAAATTGACTTGACTTGACTAGAACAAAGTCTGAGCAATCAGATCTCAGTACGTCGTCAATGATTTGGGTGCATTCACACCTGTACTTAAAGCTAGCTACTTGTGATTGGATCACCCACAACGCATGTTAAAGGTGCAGTAAGTAAGACTGAGAATAGAGTGGACAGAGCAGCACCACTGCCAGGCAGCAGTGAGCCTGCTGTGGGGAGAAAAGAGAGGATTGATCAAATTAGTGGAATAAATAGCCGGAGCAGCCAGGGCCAATAAATCCGCTCTTTTTCTCTCTGCCGGCACTGCCGCCATATCATTATTTTCCAAGCCACACATAATACAGCCTGTGTGCTTGACTCAAACTGTTAGTTATAGTCCTTAAGAATTAACGTCATCAACTATACTCCACATAGGTACACATGGTCTTTGTGTAGACATAGACTGAAGCATACAGAATGAAGCAGACCTTGATGTCCTTTTGTAGTGTGTAGCATAGACTCTGCAGGGTACATATGCGATCCTGTGGGTGCTGCTGAAGGCCTTTGAGGACCACATCAAAGTACGGCTGTGGAATGCTGCTGTCTACTGCCAGGACCTGACCTGCATCCATCAACCGTTTGATCTCAGCCAGGTCCACGACGCCCCACGGTTCATTGGCTGAAACAATGTATGAAACGTCGGATTCTGACATGAATCTATCACCTACTGTATATTCTAACACTACAGGAAACTTAACATCACAACTTTGTAAATAAACAACTTTCTAATTAACTATTGTATGTTGGAAATATTATCACTGCTTTCCTGTTGTTCATTCATTTATTCATTCTGGTTTCAATTCTTAGTTTTGTTCAGTTTTAATATTCTATTTCTCTAGAATTAAGTCAAAACCTCTAGTCTATTTAGCCTACATTCATTTGACAGCGATAGGATAAACCAAAAACACCATGTAACTCACATAATTCAATTCTGTCAAATCGTTTGAACATTAGGAAACACAGCAACTTATTCCCTGCCCAATGTTCAAGTCCAAAATGAGAAGGCAGGATGTGACAGCTACCTGTGTAAAGTTCCTGGATCAGAGCACACAGACTGTAGATGTCAGCCTCCTTTTTGCAGGGTTGCTGTTTAATGACCTCTGGAGCCGCCCATCTGTAAAGACTGGGGGGGAGGACTATGTGCATGGCAGTTTTGACATCTTCGCTGCTGGACATACATACACACAACACACACACACATACACACACACACGGAACATGATTATAACCAGGAGTGTGGTGAAACACAGTCCATTTACCAGGATTGTCGCTATGACAACTGTAAATGACATTTCATCATGCAGGCAGTTTAATTTGTACCTACTCCATCATAATGCATCAAGCCTGGTGTAGGCCTCGGCATGCCTACCTTGGGACCATGTAGCCTAAACCGGTTAGTTTGGCTACTGTGATCTTAGTGAAGACCACACTGTGGGAAGACAGGGCCCTCATCACCAGGCCTCCGCTGTGGAGGTACTGTAGACCTTCACAAACCTGCAACATCACTGACAACAGCCATCTGTCTGGAAGCACTGGGAACTCTGCACGCTGCAAGGACAGGGAGTAGACACCACACTGCTTGTGCTTAGCTTTGCTCTGCTTCTGCTCAAACTGTATGCTTGCATTCAGTTATATTGTTGCTTGTAATGATTTCCTTTACGTAGTTTTTCATGTTTGTTTCACTTATCCTTTTTAAGTCTGCAAACATGTTTTCAATATGCTCTTAAATAAAAAAAAATGTAAAACAATCTTTAGACAATTTTGAAATGTGTCTGCTGAAGAACAGACTGCTTGAAAACACTCTGCTTCTGAACACTTCCAGTAGACATATGTACCACAACAGAGACATATCCAGTGGACTATCACAAAGGATTTCTCTGATTTAAAAAATAAAAAATAAAATTAATACATACAAAAGATGGAAGTCGAGTGTAATATGATATGGGATATATGTATTTTACAGAATATTACTAACCATAAAGTAATATTAAAGCTAAGATCCATTCAGAAATAGAAATATTCTTCTCATAATATTTAAATTAAGTTACATTTAAAATCTCACTTTAAATCAAATAATATTTATCAAAATCATAATCAGTTATTGACACTATTCTTATTTGTTAAAAGAAGCATAGAAGGCTCTACCTTGTGACACAGTATTTTGCAAAACAATTAAATTATTTAATGATACTTTGATCATTTAAAGACAGGATAATGACATTTTAATTGGCATATTATTTTCAAGTTTGGCTAATAATTGTTGTAGACAACATAATTTAAATGTAAATGTAAAGTCCCCCTCCATTCAAAAAAGGGGTTTGCTTATTGTTACTTCACTTGGATGTTTGAGCTTCATTGGGCAGAATGACGTATCTGCAGAGTGGGCTGTTTTCACATTTGTCTGCTCAAGGGGGAAAGTTTCTCTGTGCTCACCCTAAATTTGCATTTAAGACATGCACATTCAATATGCGACATCACAACTAGTTTGAAGCCAACTTACACAAGTGTGATGAGGAAACTGACATTGAAGTAGGAGACATTATGGTCAAGTAGTTTCACTTCTGAAATGAACAATATCTGAACAATATTATATAATATATAAATAATGTGTATATGTCTTAAAACATATCTGGAGGGGATCTTTAAAGTCATGCTGAAAATTTGTGTTGGGACATCTGATGGTGGAATAAAAAAAGACACAGTGGCAGACAGTGAGGCAGCAATAATTCACATTGCTTTTCCATTAGTGACACACCTGCTCTTGCTAAAACTTGCAAATTATACTTCAGACTGGTGTCCCTGTTTGAAACATAAATCATATACATCATATGTTTATTGGACAGAAGGTGTCACATCTGTGCTTGAAAAACTATTGAAAAAGCCTCAAGACAACCTTTCCCAACTTTTTTGTCTTGCGACCCATGTTACAGGTTGCATATGTCTATGAGTACCAAGCAGTTTAAACAAGGAGGGATATTTACTTCTGACGTTGTTTGTCCTGAAGAGGTTTATCTATCTAGTATTTCACAATGAAAAAGCAAAGACAGGAGAAAAGTCTGAATAGAAAATAAGTAGAACTTATGCAGCAGGAACATATATACCTTTTCTTACTTTCTATCACGTTAATCATCTCAAATACATCTTTAATACATCTGGTTGTCAATGATTTTCTCTATGAACTACAGGTGACATGTTAATTCTCAGAATGTCACTTTCAACACCAGCATTTTAAAAATATTTTATTCCTACAATACCCACAAATGGCAACTGCAATATGATTATTTTAGCATGGTAACATGCTCACAATAATAGTGCAAACACGCTGATGTTTATATATAAGTATAATTTTTTCCTTAGTTTAGCATGTTAGTATGCTAACCTGATAATGGCACAAGAGGTAAAAATAGGGGATCATCAAAGTTTGTTACCTTGTTGTGCAGCAAGTGGTACAGCGTGCTGACGTTGACGGCTTCAAACACTAGGCTGGTCCTCTGGAGGTCATCAGACAGACTCACTGCCATCAGCTGCAGCAGCTGTGGGTGGAACAGCTGGCTATGTACAGTAGTACACACACACACACACACACACACACACACACACACACACACACAACAAAAGATTTATAAGCAACCACAGGGGGGCAGCATTCACTGTTGTTTCCTGCCATGTACAATTACACAATCACAACTTTACAGCTCAGTCATCATCATGATCATTGTGGTTTGAAATATAAAGACAAAGATGTTCTGCTAATGACTCTTATCTAGACTTTGACTTTCTTTTAATTATGTGCACTAAACTGACCTCCTCACCTGATTCTCTGACCAGAGTCACATCCAAGTCACATTTACAGAGACACATGCTGCAGTCTAAATTATTTTAAATAGCTGTTATGCTAATGTAGGATAAAGAGCATACTTATTACTTATTATTAAAGAGCAACAACCAAAATCAAATCAGGAAAACACACTTTTCCTCTCTGTAATGAACTGTAATGTAATGTAATGAACCCCTAAGGATCCTTTGATCACTAAATGGTATCACCTCTTACCAGCATCAAAGCTCTGTTTACCAGGACTGGAGGTTTAGTTATACTCTCAATCCAAGAGTCTCCACTGGTGACACAGTTACAAAGTTTATGGCTTCAGACACCAACCAATTACCCTCAAGATTGTGCAGGGAAGCATGTGAGCCCATGTGTTTCGACACGTGCATATGAATTTTTTATTTCATGATATTACACTCAGTTTCAAGTTTATTGGAATTCAGTTCCAAACTAATAATTCAATTATTCAAGTTAAATAATACAGATTCAAATGATGTGATTCAAATTCAGTTTTTTAATGCAATTATTCAAGTTGAGCAATTCAAATTGAAATATAAATGAATAAAATTCAGTTTCTAGTGGCACATATTTCTGCCCATAAATTCCCTTTCACTTCTGCAAGGGAACACAAAAACACAGCCCTCAATGTCCCTAAAAGAACTTTTGTCTTAATTTATGAACCTATTTGACTTCCTTATAATAAGGTTATTATCTTGAGAAACAGGGTATAAATACTATGGGAAGGTCTTCAAGTTCTGGCTTCTTAATTGGGGTCACATAGCCAAAAACGACTGGGTTAACTATATAACAAGGCTGAATTGACACATACAGACAGTGACAATTCCCACACCCTTAGAAATTTAAGAGTCACCAATTCTTCTGACCTGCATGTCTTTGGACTGTGAGGTGAAACCAGAGCAAAAAAAGACAACCATGCAGACACAAGAAGAACAGATAATCCACGCAGGAAGAATGCAAACCCAAGACCTTCTTGCTGTGCCCAATAGTGTTAACTACTGCAGAGAATGAGGGACATAGACTCTAATTATTTAGTTCATAGGTTTATTAAATCACTATAACTTCTATGCCAAATGGTTCAGTACAAATACATATTTTGTTACATTTAATATAACTAGGTAGGGTGGCAATTTTGATCTAAAAAATGTATACAACAAGTATAAAGTGTTGTTTCTTTAGCAGAGTCCATACTGCAAAAGTGAACAAAACCACAACCAAAAATGCTCCTTTCCCACACTAATCCTGTTCTGTCTCACCTGCAGTAGTCTTGTTCTATGACGAGCAGGTCCAAATAGGCTGTCTGACGATACCTCATTGTTTTTACTGTCACCCTGGAGCCCCTCCAGCTATAACTGAAACATACAATGTCACACAACTTGGTGATCAGTCTAATACAATATCTGTGGATTAAATAAAATGTCATTACTTTCAAAGACTCTGTTTCTGGTCATATTGTTTTATACCTGATCTCATTCAGTTAATTACAATGTTCTGTGCAAGATTTTTCTACCTGTTAAAAGGAGTTTTTTCCTGCCACTGTCGCCAAGTGCTTGCTGGGAATTGTTGGGTTTCTGTAAATAATATTTTAAAGAGTATGGTCTAGACCTACTCTATGTGAAAAGCGTCTTGAGATAACTCTTGTTATGATTTGGTGCTATACAAATAAAACTGACTTGACTTGAGTTTTTTTTCCAAAAAAAAAAAACTGTCAATAAAATATACATTACATATTATATACCTGGGTAAAAAGCTGTATTTTAATTCAAATTTATAAATCAGCTTCCAGATCAACATAACTAAAAAAAGTTTAGTGATTGTTTGCATCATCATACTGATAATTTAGCATCAGTGCTCTTGCAACACAGAGACATCAAGCTAATGTACTGCTGCAACATACAGTAAGCTAGTTCAGCTACCGGCTAGCTAGCTTTACTATCAATTTCTCAAAGCCTGGGACACACCCCTGGCTGTGTGAACCGGTCGGAACCAAGACGTCAGTCAAAAACTCTTACAAATTGAGCATTTAACAAATACAGTCAGATTTGGTGGTGGCTTGACTGGGGGGGGGGGCTCTCATTAATCCAAGCAGTGAGGAGGATTCTGCTAAGGAAGCTGATCTGCCTTAATAAACACATGACCACACATGAACAGTGAATCATTGAGAAGCATATTGCACATAGCTGATGCTTCAATTGTTTAGTCATGCTTCACTGTGATTGGCTCAGCTGTTTCAGAGCCTTGTGATGTGACCAAGAGTGTATTTATTAAACACCACACCCTCCGCTGTATATTCCAATTCACTCAGCTCTTTTGCACTTTGCACTGCTGCAGATACATACCAAAACCACCGGTGTGTTTCTTGGTGGACAAAATGTACAACTTTGTGCTTGTTGTTGCGCTTGATTGAAGAAATATCCTGTTCTTCTCTGTGCCATTACTTTGCTACGACCAATCATGTTTACTTCTGTTCAGCAGTTCTCCACACTTTTAGCTGGTAACGGCATGACTTAGAATACCATACGCACATTAACCACAATAAATGATGCATACCCAAACACTTGAACATACAGTATTACATTTTATAAATAAGAGATTATTTAAAAAGGAAAATGTAATTTCCATTGTTCTCTAGCAACCCTTTGCTAAAGCCTCTTTATTCTACCCATGGTGAGTGATTTAGTAATGGTCTTACTTGGTCATGGAGGTCAAAGAGCCACAGGTGAAGGATAGTAGAGGTTCCTCGTCATCCTTGGCTAGATCACTCTCTCTGATCAGAGGAATAGATGCTGGCACCGCTAATACCTGGCATGGCTTGTTTACACACACCTAGACAAACACACACAAGGATTACACAGCGATCACACCTGAATCAACAGTAGTAGTAGTGGTAGTAGCCAAAACAAAATCAGTTATTGAAGGCTTACAGTTTTTTCTCAATTGTTTACAGATGTTTTCTTAATGCATACCTCATTCTCAGAAGTCTACACACAATCCAAAAACACACAAACAAAAGGCAAAACTCCACAAATCTCCTGCAAAATTAAACTCTGCATCAAATTAATGTCTTCTCAAAATGGTCTTTTGTGACATTTCTAAGAACCAAGTGAACACTGATGTGATGTAATGTAAACCTCTACTCTCTACCTCTCTACTATGAATGGAAAACACTAGTTTGAACTCCTTATCAGGAGACTTATGTCTTTTGCATGTTCAGTGTTTCATATACTACACATGTATGGAGGAGTCTGTTGGAAAATATTGTTGTATAATGTTCTTATACATCTGTATACATCCCAACAAAAACAAAGTTGGATGTGTAAAGTACATACAGAACAACTGGCCCAGAACAGGAGGGACACTGAGAACCTGTTTTCATTCCTAGATGACCTCTATGAAAGACTTGTGGCACGTGAGGAAAGGGTGAGGCAGAATTCAGAACATTTCCTAACTATAGGGGATAATGTGATTTCTCAGCCCATTCCATAATGATGTCACTTTTCCTTCCACCTTACTCTCCATTCCTCAACAATGCTGGATGCCTGTACATATCTGCAGAAGATTGCCAGGGATAGATCAGGCATCACAAAGATTCTTTCCCAGGTTTAACACAAGAGAGGACAGAAGGTGTGATGTGGATGAGATGCAGAAGAAAGGGTTGATGAGCACTGTTGTAGATCTACATCTGTAGCTCTCCTATATGTAACACAGTTTCGTACTGCATTACTGGAATTACCTTTACTTTACAATTAATTTTGTGATTTTGTGAAATTTTATTGATGCATTTTATACTATAAGGAAGCACAATGCATGCAGTGACTGGAATGAAAGTCAAGTCAAGTCAAGTCAATTTTATTAGACCATTAGACCATATTCTTTAAAATATTATTTACAGAGACCCAGCAGTTCCCACCATGAGCAAGCACTTCCCAACAGTGGCGAGGAAAAACTCCCTTTTAACAGGTAGAAACCTTGAGCAGAACCAGGCTCTGGGTGGGTGGCCAGAGGGGGAGAGGGGAGACAGAGCAGGAGGACAGACAACATAATAATCAGACTACTAATAATGACAACTGCAGAAGTGAATGTGGAGCAGGAACATGGGGGCAGTAGACGGCCGGCAATCACAGATCCAGAATTTACAGCTCCAGAGGCAGAAATACCTGCAGAAAGTGAGAAGGCGAAAAAGCACAGAAAAAACAAGAACTACCGGGAAGAAGTGGAGTAACATGTATTAGTAGGATAGGAATGTGTACGGATAGAGAGGGAGAGGTTCAGGACTCACCTGAGCCAGCCCTAACAATAAGCTTTATCAAAAAGGAACATTTTTAGCATACTCTTAAATGAAGAGTGGGTGTCTGCCTCCCAAACCCAAATTGGGAGCTGATTCCACAGAAGAGGAGCTTGATAACTAAAGGCTCTGGCTTCCATTCTACTTTTAGAGACTTTAGATACCAGAAGTAACCCTGCGTTCCGTGAGCGTAGTGCTCTAGTGGGGTAATACGGTACTATGAGCTCTTTAAGATACGATGGTGTCTGACCAATAAGAGCTTTGTAAGTGAGGAGGACGATTTTAAATTCTATTCTGGATTTCACAGGGAGCCAGTGCAGAGAAGCTAATATTGGAGAAATATGTTCTCTCTTGCTAGTTCCTGTCAGTACCACATACAGCCGCATTCTGGATCAGCTGGAGAGTCTTTAGAGACTTATCGGGGCAGCCCGATAATAAGGAATTACAATAATCCAACCTAGAAGTAACAAATGCATGGACTAGTTTTTCTGCATCTTTTTGAGACAGGATATGTCTGATTTGTATAATGTTACGTAAGTGGAAGAAGGCAGTCCTTGGAGTCTGTTTTATATGGGTATTAAAGGACATGTCCTGATCAAAAGTTACTCCTAGATTCCTTACAGCGATGCTAAAGGCCAGGGCAATGCCATCTAGAGTAACTATATCTATAGATAGTGCATCTCAGAGGTGTTTAGGACCCAGAAGAATAACTTCAGTTTTGTCTGAGTTTAACAGCAGAAAATTGAAGGTCATCCAGTTTTTTATGTCCTTAATACATGCCTGAAGCTTGGCTAACTTATCAGTTTTATCTAGCTTTATCGCTAAGTATAATTGAGTATCATCTGCATAGCAGTGAAAGTTTATGGCGTGTTTCCTAATAATATCGCCTAAAGGAAGCATATACAAGGTGAATAAAAGTGGTCCAATCACCGAACCTTGTGGAACTATGTGACTAACTTCCGTGTGCACAGAGGATTCATCATTTTCATGGACAAACTGAAATCTATCTGAAAAGTTTGACTTAAACCAGCTTAGTGCAGGTCCTTTGACGCCAATCAAATGCTCCAATCTCTGTAATAGGATACGATGGTCAATGGTATCGAAAGCGGCACTGAGCTCTAACAGAACAAGTACAGAGACAAATCCTTTGTCTGACGCAAATAAAAAGTCATTTGTCACTTTCACCAGTGCTGTCTCTGTGCTATGATGCTCCCTAAATCCTGACCGAAAATCCTCAAATAAACTATTGCTGTTGAGAAACTCACATAACTGATTGACGACCACTTTCTCAAGGATTTTGAAGAGAAAGGGAAGGTTAGATAAAGGTATATAATTGGCTAAAACCCCTGGATAGGGGGAAGGCTTTTTAAGAAGAGGTTTAATTACAGCTACTTTGAAGGACTGTCGTACATAGCCTGTTGATGAAGACAGATTGATCATGTCTAGTAAAGAAGTTCTAACTAAGGGTAGAACTTGTTCTTCTAACTAAGGGTAGAACTTCTTTAAGCAGCCTATTTGGGATGGGGTCTAAGAGGCAGGTTGTTAGTTTAGACGCAGAAATCAATGAAGTTAGTTGGTGAAGGTCAAGTGGAGAAAAACAGTCTAAATATATATCTGGTTCTACAGCTGCTTCTGAGGTTCCTGTACTTGAAGATATATCTGAACTGGCTGAGGGCACAAGATGATGAGTTATTTCTGTAATAATTAGAATTTTATCATCAAAGTAGCTCATGAAGTTATTACTACTGAGTGCTCTGGGAATACATGGCTCAACAGAGCTCTGACTCTGTGTCAGCCTGGCTACAGTGCTGAAAATAAACCTGGGGTTGTTCTTATGTTCCTCTATTAGTGAGGAGTAATAGGCTCCTCTGGCATTACGGAGAGCTTTCCTGTATATTCTAAGACTATCTTGTCAAACTATATGAGATTCCTCCAGTTTGGTGGAACGCCATTTCCTTTCTAATTTTCGCGATGTTTCTTTTAATTTGCGGGTTAAGGAATTTTACCATGGAGCTAACCTCTTCTGTTTTTCTATCTTCTTTTTCATAGGGGCAATAGAATCGAGAGTCGTTCGCACCGAGTCTGCAGCACTATCAACCAGATGATCAATTTGGGAGGGACTAAAGGTAGCATAGGAGTCCTCCGTTATATTGAGACATGGCATTGAATTAAATGCCGATGGAATCACTTGGCCTGTAGTCCAGTAATATAAATTCAAAAGTTATTAAATAATGGTCTTATAAGACAGGATTTTGTGGGAAGACTATTAAATGTTCAATTTCGATTCCATAAGACAGAACAAGATTGAGGGTATGGTTAAAACAGTGAGTGGATTTGTTTACACTCTGACAGAAGCCAATCGAATCTAGTAGTGAGATAAACGCAGAACGAAGGTAATCATTATTGACGTCCACATGAATATTAAAATCACCTACAATAATGACTTTATCTGTTTCGAGGACTAAACTTGTCAAAAACTCTGATAAAAATTCAGAATACGGACCAAGAGCGCGGTACACTATGACAAATAGAATTGTCTGTAGAGTTTTCCACGTTGGGTGTAAAAGACTAAGAACAAGGTTTTCGAATGAGTTAAAACTAAGTTTAAGTTTAGGGCTGATTAATAAGCTAGAGTCAAAGATGGCTGTAACTCCACCTCCTTGGCCAGTGCCTCGAGGAATGTGAGTATGAATATGTTAATATGTAACATATTCAATATGTTAATATGTAACATATTCATACTGACACAGCCAAGTTTCAGTCAGACAAAATATATCCATATGATAGTCAGATATTAAATCATTGACTAACACAGCTTTAGACGACAGAGATCTTATGTTTAAGAGTCCACATTTAATTATCTTATTTGGTTGTACCACTACACTGGTAGTTTTAATTTTTTATGTTTTTTTTTTAAGTTTTTATGAGTAACTCCTCTTCTGTTTGAATTTGAATTAATTAATTGAATTGGTTGGAGGGCAAAAATGAATCTTGGTTTATGATAAATAAATGACTAAATAAAATATGCTTTTACACAGACAATAATGATACATGTTATAATGTTACCTGTTGTAACTGATATTTATGCTCAATATATAATGAATGACAAAGTGTTAATATTGGCAGACAAATTTTGTCAGTGTTCAGGTACACAAATTGATCCTGAGATGTATGAAATGTGACTATTAGCAATTGTAAAAAAAAAACATAAAAGGGCCACAGCTCAGCTTTTCTGTTTTGGAGCAATGATGCCTACATAGGAGAGAAAGGCAGAGCAAGACGAGTGAGAGTAAGCAGAGGATTTTCCTGATAATGCATTCATACTAGTGTTTTCCATTCATAGTAGAAGTTTACAATCAGCACATCTTCTTAGAAATGTCATTTCATATGATTGTGTGGGTGCGTGTCATTTGAACACAAAATACCGATTTTTTAGGAGTTTTTTCTTTTATGTGTGGATTTTGGGATTTGTGTGTAGAGTTCTGAGAATATGAGGCATGCTTTCAGAAAGCGTCGGTAAACAATTGAGAAAAATTGTTATGTAGGAACCCACACTGTGCCAACTTTGTGTAAAATGCACAGTTTTGGAGAGGTTCTAGTGTGCACCTCTGACATTTCATTTATGTACTTAGTTTTAATATTCATTTAATTCCGCTGGCCAATGTGCTTCTCTAGACCAAAGCTTTTGCTTGCACTGTCCACCAGGAGCAGCTCTAAGCCTGTTTGATTATGTCGTCTCAATGTATTGTACTTTTGTGTACCATCTGTAAGATTGATCATCGGATTAGTTTAGGCTGCAATTTGCAGAGACTGGCTGGTTAGGCATCACGGATGGACCATTAAGTGGGAACAAAAAGATGCACAAATGTGTGCCTTAAAATGTCCACCATATCAAATTTCTTCTTTTGGATTATTATTAAATTAGACTTAGACTTAGACAGGTTTTATTGTCATTCAATGTACAGCCAGTGTACATCGAACGAAATTTCGTACCAAGGGCATAGCAACAGCATTGAAATAATAAAAATATACACCATAAAAACACAAATAAAATAAAAGACTATGTACAATATAATACAGACATATTGCTATGTAAACATTATGAAGTGCATAGAACAGAAATAGCACATACATAAGTGGTAACCTGTGAAATAATGATAATGCAGGTCCAACAGGTATAATTAAAAATAAAAATCTACAGTGTACAGCTTGGAGTGACAAGTTCTCTGGACCAGAGTCCCAAGAACTGTCACCAGTGCACTAGAGAACACAGTTCTACAATAGTGCATGCTGAAGTAGAATAAAGGTGGGTATAATGTCATTGTCCAGTTATTTGTTCAACAACCTGATAACCTGGGGGGGAAAGCTGTTGCAGAATCTTGTGGTTCTGCAGAGGATGCTACAAAATCTCTTTCCAGAGGCTAACAGGGTGAACAGTCCACGATGGGGGTGTGAGGAGTCTTTTAGGATATTCCTAGCTCGTGACATGTAACGCTTTGCAATATTCTCCTGAATGGAGGGAAGAGAAGACCCAATAATCTTCTCTGCTGTCCTCACCACTCTCGTCACATTTTCCCAATCAGAGGCCTTGCAGCCACCACACCACACAGAAATGCAGCTGGTCAGTAAATATAAGAGAAAATTTTGGTTGACCAAGTCATGCTGGTCTTTTATATCCTGTAAGTTCATTAGCATTCCATTCCATTTTTTGTGTCCTTTAGCATGCTAAAATTTGCTAATTTGAACTAGACACAATGTACCTCCTCTAGGCACCATGGATATCTGTACCACATGTCATGGCAATCCATCTAATAGTTGGTGAGATATTTCACCATTTCACCACAACATTGCCACCCCCAGAGCCAAACTGTTCTTAGCTCAAATTTAGCTTAGTTACTGTGAAAATAGCTATGCTAGCCAAACATAACTGGGAAATGTAGTTACATTTGTGGTGATTCTAAATATTCATTCAATAGTCATTACTCCCTAACATTGACTGCACACATTGCATTGTGTAAATCAGCATCTACTGTGTACTGTTTGAAGTGATTTACCTTTCCAAAGCCTAAACAGCGGGCTGTTGTACAGGAAGACTTGATGTTTGTCCTCTTATTGAACTGCATGTCAATTCCACTAAAAGCAGTAGAAACACACACACACATATCAGTTGATTATACATTACACAACCAACCACAGAACTGTGGATAGTGAATCATAAACTGGTGTTTATTCTAATTGCTGATATTATTCTTTCATATACGTTAGATTATGTGGTAATATATTAGTAGAATAACAATTCCTCTTATATTAAACAATCTTAGAAGTGGACTGAACATATTGTCAATGACACATCAGTCCTCTGTTTTATAGCATACTGTATCCTGTTACCAGTTTGACACTTTCTTACAAAAACATCACATCTTTCCATAAAAGTTCACTTTTCTAAAACTCTTCACAGTCAGCACAGCAGAGGTCAATGTGGACCAAACTGTGGATCACTTTTCATAGTTTTCATTCACACAAAATGCATTCAATTACCACTTTTTTTTAAATTTCATGAACTCTTTTCTCACTCAAACCAACCTCAACCACCCCTAAAACTCATGTTTACATACTATTGTCAAAACAGTTAAAGTTATGTTCAAAACATATCTAAAAATAAAGTCCTATTTGGGACCCTGATTGCCTATTTTCATTTCTTGATGACCTCTATGAAAGACCTGTGCCAGGTGAGGAAAGGAGGCAGATGATGCAGAATCCAGAAGGTTTTGTAATTGTCTCTTCCAGTCCCAGGATGGTGTAGCTTTTCCCTTCACCTTACTCTCCATTCCTCAACTTGCCTGGGTCCAGACCATAGACTATAAATAAAGATGGACGACCCGTCTGTACTTCCCATTGCTGTACAAAAATGAAGCCAAAATATACGTCATCTGGAACCAGTGTTTGCGCAGTAGTGAATGGGGAGTGGAGCCGCCGGGAGCTGCGGTCCCACCCGTTTTCGGTTTAAACAGACCATCACAGTTATTGAAAGTTAGTTAGGTAAAGTTACTCTCCTCTTGACGTTCCTAGGGGCCTCTGCTGTGGATCATGACGTCAAAACCCTTTTTAAAGCTATAATAACTAATTCACACCAACTTATCAGAAAAATAAACACATGAGCATACATCTGCGTGATAAGAACTAACTAAAATGACAGAAACCATCTTTTGGAAAATGCATGTGACGTGTACTTGAATTTTTTTTATTTTGCCCATGTCCCATCCGCTCACATGGAGGGGGTGACTTATACTGAAACCAGCCCCCGTGGGCTGTTCAAGATGCTTTGGCTTCACTTCTGGGGGGCTATCATGTCATCCATCTTTATATACAGTCTATGGTCCAGACCTTTGAATCTGCGGACTCCACCAAGTTGACTGCTTCTGGTCTGGCATTGTGACACGAAACAGCAGTATCTCGGCCAAATGATGACCGATCTAATGAGTGCTGTGGGGGAACTTATGATGACTGACCTGACAACTGAGTCTGATATGTTTTATTTGCTCTGCACTTAATTCATACTTGAATAAGTTGCCATTTTATGCAATCGACTGAAAGAAATAGGGTTAGGGTTAGGCCGAAAAGCTGTTTCAGTTCTATTACCACAATAACGCATTTCAAGGTCAGACTAGTATTTACCTTCAATAGTTGCATGCTATTTCTACATATATAATAGTCTTTAGTAGAAGAACAAAGAGGTGCACATCCATACACAAGCACACACACACGCCCAGGTTATAGGATGTGGAATTTGGTGAGAATTCATGGTTAATACCAGTATTAAATCATAGTATTTCCTGTGTACCAGGCAGTGGTAAATCTATGTACGTCACTGCATTAAGTATTACGTAGTTCACACAAACCCTTGGTTTCCCATCTGTTTAAGGAATGAGGACCACTAGAGATTTCTAAGGAGGGAAGGAGGGTTCTATGATGTCTGATTCCGGCATTCAAACAATTGTCTATTTCTTTACATTGAGTGCTTGGCGGAGCCTTGGTTTGGTTTGTGCTTGATCAGCATGTCTTGTGTAACAAATCAAAACAAATCAGTCTGTTCAGGCCCAATGTCAAAGTAAACACATCTGCTTTCTTTACAACAACAATTACATAATGGTCTGTAAAAAGAAGATTCTTGATAAAAAAAAAAATCCTCAAAGCAGCAAAAAGACATTGAGCATGACACAATATGATGTTGTATATATGTATGATCAATATGATGTTTTGTGCACCATACCATGATTTTGTGCGATCCAGCAAAGATACAGGGTGTAACACGATGGAGGTTGAGATGTGGGGCAGGCTACAGTAGAGCTTCGTCATGGCTGGGCTCTGACACAGCTGTTGCATAGAGGACATGCAGCTCTCTAGGAAGTCTCGCATCTAATAAGATAGAAGTAGCTTGAGTTCAAGGCCAAAACAATATTGTACTAAAGCCCCTTTCAGACGAGAGTATCAACTGTCTTCAATGCTTGTGTGCTCTGTGGGCTCTCTAATAAAGTTGAATGATGAAACTGATGCAAAACTGTATCAGTGGATTCAGTGTGAGAAAGGAAGGAGGGAGGTTTTAAAATCAGTGATGCAGCCTGTGAAAAGACATCATAACAGTTTGAACTCACTGCTCTCTCTCTCTCTCTCTCTCTCTCTCTCCGTAAGAAACATTAACATAAATGACACATTTGTCTGAATTACAAAAAAGCAACTTTAACAGATAGATGAAGCCAGCAAAGTTACGCATTCCTTTATCTGGTTAGGTTTTCAGATACAGCTAGACTAGAAGAAAGTTCGGTATATGTATCAATGTATTCTCTCCTCATAGGTATGATTCTCTTTGACATTGTAAGGATAATGTAAAGCTTTCATGGAGGTGAACAAATCCACTACAATACTATGAAGCAGATGCTTTTACATTTTGATTTTGCATTTCCGGGCATTCAGGGCATTTTGAATACTATAATTCCACATATAACATGTTCTGTAATCTACAATGTAGATATGTTTTATACATTGTACATTCAATGTGAACACACTTTACAAACATAATTCCTGATGATGTCATCAGGGTAGGGCTTGGAGACAATGTGTTAATAACTGGAGGTGTGTACAGTTGTTTGAAAGATGTTGCTTTTTACCAGACAGGGAGGTTCTAATGAAAGATGCTATTAAGTTGCATTATGGGATGTGAGGAATTCAATGTATTAGGAGTGACTTAAGTCCCACTGCTCCTTCAATTTTGACACTAAATCACTGGAGCACCGCTTTTATCAGTCAAACTGTCTGCTTCCACTGTTGTTGCAATTATGCAGGTCACACTCCACCAACACCCAGTGAGAGAGAACACTGACAAGCAAAATCAAACTGTTTCCACTCAGCAGCTTACCTTGGCTCTACCTTCCTGCCTTGCACCCCTGAGCCAGTCAAAAGGTGTCCTGCCTTCTCCATCATGGAGTCTCAGATCTCCTCCAGCCTCCAGCATGCCACTCACAACTGAAGGGTTACAGGAGTATGCGCCTGCATGAACTGGGGTGCTCCAGTCATCACAGCGACTAGAAGAAAGTTGTTTATACATCAATATGCTGTCATCTGATAACTATCATTCTCCATGTTATAAGTCAGCGAACGTCAACACCAGAAGTGGGACAGTGTCATTGTTTTGAAATGCACAATCAAGTCTCAAGTCTTGGCTAGGAAGTTTTCCAGTGGTAATATCACTAGAGAAGAGTCACAACTCTGTCGGACTTGTTTAACTACAAAAACATACTGTCCACTCTTGATATTAGAGTGATGCTTCACAGTGATGCTTCTTTTACCTCAGTTTGGACACTTGCTTGCAGAGAGGACATTAACCAGACACCAGACAAATAACTTATACCATTAACATTAGCTACAGCTGCTACAATCTGTCGTCCAGAGATGTTAGACATCATATAGACTGGCAAAAGATTGAAATTAGTAGTCTGCTTACTGGAATGTTTTAATGTTCAAATTTGACACTGTGCTGGTGTACACCGCTTAATGCACCTGTCCCTGCAAAAGCTGCTGTCGGATTGATTCAAATTATAACACCCGATTCATGGGGGAACTGTCCCTTCAAGTCATCAGATTCATGACTGAAGTCCAAGTCATGCAACTCTATTCAATATTTCTGTTAGACACTACTTCTTTGTACAACTCAAATAACTTGTCTATTCTCTGCCTGCAAAGTCTTGTGATGATGAATGATTGTGTTTAAAAAGCAGCTTCAAGTATCCTTAGAATGAGTGCAAGGCCCAGACTTACTGGTTGGGGTCAGCTCCGTAATGCAGGAGCAGCTCTGTCACTTTCACATGGCCCAACAGAGCAGCACAGAACAGTGGAGTCTGACCCAAGTGATTCAAACAGTTCACATCAACACCTGGAACATATCAGAAAACATTGAAACCATGATTTTGTTTTTGTAATGCATTTTGAAGTGTCTCTCTATTTTAAGCACATCTCTGATTTAAAAATAGAATTTAATTCATCTTTATTTGCATGATGCTAACCTAGATGTATTATTGGTTCAATCACAATACAATAGTAGTACTATTACAGTGACTATCTTACATACCCTTCTTCAGCAGTTTCTCCAACTTCGTCAGATTTCTCTCCAAAGTGTATTTGTGCAGTTGAGCATGTACGCCTCCAGTAGTAACAACACCCACATGTACAGGACAGGGGAATGGCAACGTGGTCATCCTGTTTCATAGGGTTGACCCAGGTGTCAGCAGAGGGCACTGTCAGTACTGCAAGGTCAAACTTGTTAAAACCTGTTTGTCTTTATGGGTTCTGTCACACCTAACATGTTTGGTGCAGTTCAAACAACAGTAGATAATTCATCAGAAAGTAATAAAGAGTTAAAACAGAGGTGTGTTGTGCTTGTGTTTACCTCCATGTGCTTTTGCAGTTCCTTAATTAGGCTGATAGTGATTGAAATGTGTATTCCATCAACAAGGCGTAAATTCATTTGCATTCAGTGTGTACATACCTTACAAAATAATTGCTAAATATTTAAATTGCATACCATTCTTCAGGGGAATGTGAAAGTGGCCATCACAGTCATGATCGCCCATCTATTATTTTACTGTAAGGTGCCCCTTATCATCTTCATCTTTTATCTTTAGTACAAGTTGAGGTACTTATAATTTATTAATTAATAATTAATTAATTTCCGACTGTATTCTACTTTATACTTAAAATCCACTACATATATGAGAGAAACATTGTGCTTTTCACTACATTTATTTAACAGCTATACTGAGCTAATATTAGACCAGATACCACATAAAATGCTGCTTAAAACTTTATACTACAACTAGTATTATCAGACAGTAGTGATACTACTAGTAGTAGTACTTTAACTTAATAACAGTTTTGAGTACATGCCTTTGTATTAAACACGTGTGATCTTCTCTGTGGTGTCACCATTTTTGGTAACAGCATAAACATTATCAAAATTTGTAACTTCAAATACTACTTCAAATAGTCGAATACTCTGCAGGAACGTTATAGTATTAGTTAACATTAAAATAGCTCATCAGATCACACAGGTCACCAACAGGTCACAGAATGCATGTAAGGATAGCAATATATCCAAATAATCTGGCAAATTAGCAAAACTGCTTATAGGATGCTAACGTTAGCTAACTTTATTATTTCGAATAGTTTCTGAAAAAAACAAACAGGACACCAGTTATTAACTCCCGACATTATTCTAAGTGTATATGTACCATATACATGCCCTATGAGCTATATTGTGTAGTAAAATCAAGACTTACATACAGATAACAGTTGTGTTTCCTCTTCTTTTAGCAGAAACCTTTGGTATTAGAGGGTTTTAACCAGGTTGTAACGCAGTAACGTTAGTCTCCGCCGTCTAACGGGCCTCTCCATCTGTCACCTGTCCCCGCTCGGCCAATCAGAGACACGCAGTATCTCAACTATGGACCATGATAGTACACCATTGGGGGTCATCCAATGTTTAAATTAATGTTTAATTAATACCTAATATGCGAAATAAAGTTTGTCTAACGTACTTCACTACAATAGTGTAGGTTTAATTAATGATCACCAGCTTTCAGATCATACTGCAGTTTACTGCAATCACATCCCTAACCCAGCCAATATAATTTAGGTCATTAAGTTTTAATACATTTCCCAAGTCATCCAAAAATTCTGCCAGTCAGCGCTCTGCATAGCAATCACAGGCTTTTTCTGCAGCAAATGCTTCTCTAGTTGTACTTTTTACTATTTTTACTATAAGTTTTTACTATACTATAATATATACTATATTAACCACCTCATCTCCAATGCATATTAGCCTATGGCAATATGCTACTTAATTTATAAGTTCATCATTTATATCATTCATACGAATGATAAATATGAGCATAGGCCTACATACAGTGGTCTTGGATCAATGAAATCACCATCACTTGAATGGATTTGTGCTGACGTGGGCATTTGTACAATTTAACATTATATTGTTAACTGGCAACTATGTGACAATGCATCTCAGGTGGCGTTGTGGAATAACCCAAATTACTTTCTACATGGTAAAGTAATGCATTACTTTTTAGAAGTAGTGAATAATGGGTAATACGGGGCAGCCTGGCTCAGGAAGTAGAGCGGTCGTCTAGTAATTGAAAGATTCCTGGTTTGATCCCCCCTCCTCCCGAGAGTGTGTTGAGGTGTCCTTGAGCAAGAAACTGAACCCCTAACCGCTCCTGATGAGTGGGTTGGCACCTTGCATGGCAGCCTGTATGAATCTGTGTGTGAATGTTGGTATGTGTTGTAAAACACTTTGAGTGGTCAGTAGACTAGAAAAGTGCATATAAATGCAATCCATTTACCATAATACTTTACTTTTTTGAGTAATGACCCCAACACTGCTCCACACTATTAATAATAATAATCATAATAGTAGGAAGTCAGGAAATTCAACAGGTGGAGCATTACAAATACTTGGGCATAACAATCCTGTCTTCTTTACAGTGGGAAGTCAACACTACAACAGTGCAAAGACTATTATTTTTAATCGAATAACTGTATGGTCTGAAAAGCCTCAGACCAAGACAGGACAAAATGGTGCGCACAGCACCAAAAACCATAAACCAGGAGCATCCATCTCTTGGTCAGACCTACACCATTTCACTAAAGAAAAAGGGATACTATTCTTAAAGACTCTCCCCATGCTTACAATCTTTTTAACTTCCTGTCTTCTTTTAAAAGACTAAGAAGTATCAGGTCCTAAGGTGTTCATTGTATGTGAGGCGGGTTCTTCTTGTTCTTGTTTTGTGGGAGCTACCAAACCAAATTCCTATCAACTATGTTAAAATAGAAATAAACGTTAAAGTTTAAAGTGCATATCCCAAGGCAACAAACATGAAGAACAGAAATCTACATTAATAAAAAGCTTGGCTAAAAAGATGAGTCTAGATTTAAAGAGAGAAATGGACTCGGATAGTTAGTTACTACTTTATCTTTTTAAGAAACATACAATGGTTAGGTTACACTATTCAATGTTGCACAAGAGTGAATGCTGTTGACCTCTACTATTTAGAACTCCCGAATCCTTGAGCCTTTACTATCTATTTGATATGGTAATTTGGTTTGGTTATTATTAATTTGATTATTGAACAGGTTCCAAATTGAAAGTTTAGTACATTTTATGAGACCGATGACACTAGGTTAATTCATATGGCCATCAATGTCCGTGTCCGAAGGGTGGTGCCCTGCTTATAATAATTAATTAATTAATTAATTAATTAATTAATAATTATTGATCATTTCATAATTATCCCAAATAGCCCTGTTGCACCTACACTATTTTTATAGACTGTAAACTGTTTTATTCACTGCACGAGTTTCCTCCTTTATTCTGGTCAGTGTTTCCATCCCACCTCAGGCCTGAAAGGAGTGAGACATGTGTTGACTGAATTTCTTGACACATAATGTAGTAAAACTTTGATTTGTAACTGTTCATTTCTTAAAGTAAATTTGATGTGTGCGAAAGAAATAGCAAGACCTGGGCTATAGTAACCTATAGCCAGTAGTATTGGAGTATCTTTACTGGTGGGTACTGTAAATAAAAATTAAAATATTACTTTTTTTCACAAAATTTGTCTCGGTTTGAGTGAGAGTGTGTGAGTGTGAAAGATAGAAGTGGTCATGAGATATGGGTTTTCAGGGGAAGAAAAAATTACTGGAGCCAACCTCCTCTCTCTTTAGGAATTATACATGTCCAGAGTCAGAAAAATCACTGACGACCCATCACAGGAGAAGAGAGGAGCTCATGTCATTACTGAAGCTTGCCCCAACTCCACCTGCTGATTCTATACTCCTTCTAATAATGTTTTGCATCTCTACCACATTGTACCCAGCTATGCCTGCTTTTCGCCAACAGCTGTGGTCACCAAAATTGCAAGAATGTGCTGTTCATGCCCATGTGTGTTTGTGTCTGGAGATTGTGCTAGCCTTTCTGTTTTTGCACTATTCCAGGAAAATTGATGGAGACCTAATTAAAACAAAGACTTAAAGAGTGATCATGAAAATAAATTCCGGAATATAAAGAGTCTTTAGTGATTAGACCCCACCTTGATGTCGTCTTTAGGGGAGAGTGATGCCATTAACCCCACGATGGAGTCACTGTTGGTAGTGAAGGAGTAAAGTGCAGGGTTGAAGAACTGGATGGATGTGAGTTCAGTTGCAGCCTGTAGTGATATTACAATGATCAATAACAGTCAATAACTTCACAAACCACAACTCACCACCACCTGTTTGTTTTTACTATCAGACAGTATAATTGATATTAGATTTTTTCTCGAGTTCTTTCTGAGAATCAGTTTATTTTTCATTAGTTTAGTAATGTTAAATTAATACGTTGCTCTATAAATAATTGTGTGGTGCGATTACTTTAGGTCAGATGTTATTGATATCCCTGTAGATTAAAAGTTAATTCACATTTCTTTTTTTAACCACAACCTTTCTTGTGGCTCGTATATATTCATTCTGTGCTATGTTTACACCCGCTGTTTTGTCTGGTACATACACCACATACTGTATGTCTGGGAAAAAATAACTGAAAATCTGCCCCACAGTGACCTCTTGCATGATTTTCTTGTAAAATTGTGGGAATTTAATCCAGTATGGGATTTCTCCAATTTGAATAATCTTTTACTCTGGTCTAAGATCAGTAGTTTGTGCACCCTGCAATCAACGTGGCAACAAAAAATGTCTTATGGTGTAAGCAGCACAGCAACTCAGAGATTTTTCTTTTATTTAGTCTGCTCATGGTGTAAGGCTGGCTATGACTTGCTGTCTTGTGGTGGACTGCAGAGGGTCAGTCTCAGTGTGTGTTCTGAGGGTTCTGTGTCATATTCAGTTTAACTGCACAGTCTTGCTGCAGCCTCAGTATCTGAGCATGTGTCATCACTGAAAGCATGTCTGGGATTTTCTGGGAACATGAACTGCTCTTGAGGTGTGTGCATGAGTGCCTGCAAGTCACAGCTGTGTTTATGAGAGGGAATGGGGCTTGTGATCCATTTGCAGTGAAAATCCACTCGAGCTTTGAAGAATATTGCTACTCCGCTGCAGTGATGGACTTTGCACATAGAACAAGGACCTAGCAAGTTAACATGTACTACACCGTCTTTCTTATTTAACTTTGTGGCGATGCAAAAATGGGAAAGCCTCTGCTAGCTGACTAAAGTCAAAGGGCTCCTGACCTCCGCTTTGTGACATCCTTTCACTGACTAGGGGTTCTCGGTTACTGGAACTTCTGACGTTATGTCATATGAAGAAAGTGTCATGAATGTTTTCACCTCTGCATTAATAGCCATAGCCCTATTAACTCTATTGGCCATCACATCCTATACTAGAGACTGGGACATTTTGATTGGCATTATCCTTTAACTCCCATATAAAACAGATTTCAATGACTGCCTTCTTCCATCTACGTAACATTGTAAAAATCAGGCATATCCTGTTTCAAAAAGATGCAGAAAAACTAGTCCATGCATTTGTTACTTCTAGGTTGGATTATTATAATTCCCTACTATCGGAAATGCCCCAATAAGACTCTAAAGACTCTCCAGCTAATCCAGAATGTGGCTGCACGTGTACTGACAGGAACTAGCAAAAGAGAACATATTTCTCCAATATTGGCTTCTCTGCACTGGTTCCCTGTAAAATCCAGAATAGCATTTAAATCATTCTCCTCAAAGCTGTTAATGGTCAGGCACCATCACATCTTAAAGAGCTCATAGTGCCCACAAACCTGGTCACTAAACACCTGGAGGACCCCAAGGCTTATGCACGACTGCTGTTTGTTGACTTTAGCTCACCTTTTAGTATGCTACAGCCTCACATTTTGATTCAGAAACTGCAACTTTCTGCATTCTTTTTTTTTAAGATGGTATTTTTTATTTCTAACCAATCGTACCCAGCATGTTAGGGTCAGCAATGCCCTCTCAGAGTTCAGGTTAGTCAACTCTGGTACCCCTCAGGGTTATGTCAGCTCCAAAGTTCTCTTTACACTTTATAAAAATGAGTGTACAAGAATCCACCCTCTATATCAAGTTCTCAGATGATACAGCCATCTTGGACCTAATGCGACAGCAGTTCATCGGTCCACTACTCTGAAACAGAGATATTTGTGCAATGATGCGACACTAACCATCTTGTGTTGAATGTGAAGAAGACTGAGGAGATGGTGTTTGACCCTAAAGCAGTGGGTGATCTCAGGCCTGTGGTTATCCACAGTGAATCCATCACTCAGATCTGTTCTTGCCTTTAAGTACCTCAAGTCAAGTCAAGTCAATTTTATTTGTATAGCGCCAAATCATAACAAAAGTTATCTCAAGACGCTTTCACATAGAGTAGGTCTAGACCATACTCTTTAAAATATTATTTACAGAGACCCAACAGTTCCCACCATGAGCAAGCACTTGGCGACAGTGGCGAGGAAAAACTCCCTTTTAACAGGTAGAAACCTCGAGCAGAACCAGGCTCTGGGTGGACGGCCATCTGCATCGACCGAGGGTTCATATTGATAATACACTCAGCTGGAGAGCCCATGTTGAAAGTCTCTGCTCTAAACTGCAACAGAGGATGTATTTCTTATGTAGACTGAAGGTCTATGGAGTTGAGCAGAAGTTCATGTTACTATTTTACCACGCATAATAATATATGGTATCACAGCCTGGTATGGTAACTTCACAGATTGCTCGTCTGGTAAGGAATGCTATTAAAATTATGGGGGTTCAAAATATCTGTCCCACAATCTATGAGCAGTCAGACAGACAGGCACAGAAAATAGTGTCTGATCCGGCTCACATTCTCCACCCAGAGTTCCAGCTCTTACCAGCTCTCATAGGAAATTCGGGTTCCCTAGAGCAGGCTGAACTGTTATAAAAACTCATTCATTGTTGTGCAATATGTTTCCATTGTCAGGAGGTGTGTATGTAAAAACTGTTAAATGGAGGCTTGAAATGTTGTTTTTTTTTTTTTTTACTATGCAGTATGTATGATTATATTTTCTGTGGAACTGCAGTACGGATGGAGTCCACAACAAATTTCCATATGGGGACATTAAAGTATATCTTATCTATCTACCCGACTGGGCTCCCAGAACACAGGGTTACTTTTAATACCTAAAGTCTCTAAAAGTAGAATGGGAGCCAGAGCCTTTAGTTATCAAGCTCCTCTCCTGTGGAACCAGCTCCCAATTTGGGTTTGGGACACCCTCTCTTCGTTTAAGAGTATGCTAAAAACGTTCCTTTTTGATAAAGCTTATAGTTAGGGCTGGCTCAGGTGAGTCCTGAACCATCTCTTAGTTATCCTGTTATAGGCTTAGACTGCCGGGGGATTTCCCATGATGCACTGAGCTTCTCTCTCCTCCTCTCCCTCTCCATCCGTATGCATTCTTATCCCACAAATACATGTTACTAATTCCACCTCTTCCCAGTAGTTTTTGTGCTTTTTCGCCTTCTCACTTTCTGCAGGTATTTCTGCCTCTGGAGCTGTAGAGTCTGGATCTGTGATTGCCGGCAGTCTACTGCCCCCATGTTCCTGCTCCACACTCACTGCTGCAGTTGTTATTATTATTAGTCTGATTATTATGTTGTCTGTCCTCCTGCTCTCCCTCCCCTCTCCCCTTCCCTCTTTCCCTTTTAACCCAACTGGGTCGATGCAGATGGCCGCCCACCCAGAGCCTGGTTCTGCTCGAGGTTTCTACCTGTTAAAAGGGAGTTTTCCCTCGCCATTGTAACCAAGTACTTGCTTGTGGTGGGAACTGTTCCAGCTCTTATGGTTGAAACAGGATTCCTGGATAAACTTCCTGTTTATGTGTTGCCCCAAAGATTATGGGAAATGTATAACAGAAATCAAGGTGTCCAGAAATGGGCCTGGCTGTAGTTCAAGTTAACTGCCTGGTATCCATATACTTTTGAACATAGCCTATAGTTAGTTCTAGAGAGATCTTCAATCAATTGGCACTTGCTTTGTAACTCGAAATTCCGACATTTCCGAAAGTACTTAAAGGCAGCAGTGGGGCCGACAGTCAGCTCACCCCCCCCCCCCCCATTTGGCCTTCCACTCCTCCTTCTAGTCCCATCCTCTTCTCTGTGCTTCAAGGCTGTGAGGTGGATCGACAGAGGACCTGCTGAACGTCACATCTTTCACACTAAGCTTCACTCACTTTGTGTTGGGAATAAAGTGAAGTTTGGCCAGAGGACAAACTGTTTTATTTCATAACCTAGTGGCTATAAGTTTACTTTACTTAGTGATTGGACTGAACGCAACCTTCAGGTTTGTATTTGTTACTTCTGTGAGCTGGTCGTTTAATGATAGTTACATTTATTCGATTAAAAAACAAGCAAGAAGAAGGGAGGAGGAGGAGTTTCCCTGCGCCCAAACCCTTTTTTCCTCCAGTTTCCATTAGCTGGAGGAGGAGGAAGAGGAGGGGGAGGGGAAGGGGGAGGCTGGACATTCCTCTCATACTGCGGAGGTTGGGGGTAGGGGGGGGGGGACTTCCTTCCATTTCTCCCGTACCGCTTCTTTTTTACGGTGAAACATGACATTTACGGGGAAGGGCGAAGACTTTGTGGCCGCGAACAAGCTCCCAACCCCGGAGAGAGGATTTAAAGCACAGCGCTGAGCAGGCAGCGAGTCTGACTGCAAAGGGACTGTTTCTGTCCCGCAGCAAAGCACCAAATTAACAGAAAAGGATGTTTCACTGAGCCGAAGGACTGCCAGAGTAAACGGAAGAAGCTCCACACAGAGGTAAAACTGCGTTTACTGCCACAGTATGAAGTTACAGAGTTGGATGAAACTTTGGCGTGTTCCTGTAGTAGAAACCTTGCAGGAGAGTAAAGGGATGGCTCAGAGGAAACCCGGCTCCACTGCGACAGTAAGAGTCATTTGTCTTTTGTATCATGAAGGCAACCAGAACAAAAAGTTGGTAATAGTTTCATAAAATGCTTTTCACACTGTTTCATGTTGATTCAGAGATGGCAGCTGTTTATTTACGACTTCAAGCGACCTCAGTAGTTTCTGTATCCTTCACGGCATCCTGGCCTGTGTTGCCAGAAGTCTTCCTGTTAGCTGCTTCTTCAGCTTCACGTGTGGATTTTCCCACACACAGACCTGTCACTGGCATTGCATACACATGTGCTCGCTGTAATCTTCTTAACTTGAGATTTCTAACACAGTGTT
Organism: Lateolabrax maculatus; assembly: GCA_031216445.1. Lineage (NCBI taxonomy): Eukaryota > Metazoa > Chordata > Actinopteri > Acropomatiformes > Lateolabracidae > Lateolabrax > Lateolabrax maculatus. Next base: position 24,686,829 of record CM062197.1, on the reverse strand, counting down.
TAAACGGCTCACAGTAACATGATGATCCAACAGGCTGGTTAACCAAGGTTTGGCCTGTAAGCACTGCAACATGTTGCTGGGTCTGGTAATGCAACATCCAGGGTTCATCAGGTGACCTTTGACCTATAGAATGTCATGCACATCACAGGATTGAAGGGAAAGAAATTCCATGGAAATTCCATGGAAAATTGCAAATAAGATTTAAATTTGGAGAAATATTTGTGTGTCATCATTTTAGATGAAAAAATGACAATTTGATTATCAGGAAATGTACAGTGTTATTCTTTTTCTCTGTTGGAGAAACCAGCAAGAAAAACTAGATTTTGGAAGTATCAAACCAAATCCTCCCCCTCCCTTCAGGCCTCCCTCCAAAGACACTCCCCCAAAACACATGAACGTAAACTGCCTCACTACTGCTGGAGTCCACGAGAGAGTAGAAACATATATCGCAACCATGGACATATACAACGATCCTCTCCCCAGCGCTCTCTCACAGATACATACTGTATATACAGACATATTTTTAGGGCTGTCCACTTCTGGGCGGTTGGTTGATTTGTTGATCAATATGCTCTTGTCTGACGATTCTCATTGGTCGGACAAGAAGTACGGCAAATGCATATTTCTTATCAACAAAAGCTTAAAGTGCAGTTCTTTGTTCTTCTGTTAGAGAAACTATCTTTATTTTTGATTCGCTCAGCCCTCTTCTCCCCTCTCTCCTGTCTGTAAATATAATTTTGAAATGTAAGCCTACGGCCATATTCGCAACTTCCCTGCCAAGTTTCCTCTGCTTCGCTCACATTCATGTCCCTCTCCGCCACCCGCTCTCTCTCATTTGCTCAACCAAACACTTGCTACACACACGCACCTTACGCACACCATTTGCCCTGTTTAGAACTAACTAACGTGGAATAAGTAGGCCTGCATAATTTAAAAACCTTGTTTATTCAAAGTTCATTAATATTAAACATGTCACGTCCTTGGGTCCTCACCAGTACACCCGCCAAGTGTTTAAAAACATTCGATGAATGGTTCTGAAGATATGAGAAGAACAAACGAACAGACAGACATAGATTCATTGCTTTACAGTTAGATGAATGTAAACAGCCAACATGGCTACTGTCAGTGCTCACAGCTGTCAAGCTAGCATGTTAACATTGGGAAATGTTATTAAAAATGAGTTTGATGCAGAAACGTATTGCTGGCACGCTAGCAGCATCTAGCTGCGGTAATGTTAGATATCAGGAAGACTCCATTTATGTGCAATAAGTGCACCAGATACGTAGGTAGACAGGCAAGGTTGGCCATCCAGTCATTTAATTTGGGCCAAATGAAATGACTGGATGGGCTTATTGGATGGGAAATGACTGGATGGGCCTGTGACAGCCACAGATACCGTTTTTTTTTTTTTTTTTTTGGTGTCAGAGCATTTGAATTTTTGATTGCTGTTGGGATGTAAAGATTAATAATTAATCATAAGCAGTATTTTTCTGGCAGTTTGCCTCCTGATGGAGCACACTTATTACTGCTCTGTGCTGGTTATGATGTTTATAACAGAAATTAAATAAAGTATGTTAGAGTAATGATATATAGCACATTGTTATAGTATGTGGAATTCTCTTTTGCACTTCATTTATTGGAAACAGAGACACATAATACCCATAACTTGAGACAGACTGTGTGTGTGTGTGTGTGTGTGTGTGTGTGTGTTAATGGAAGGTGTGTATTTAGTATATTTTTGTCAGTAAACACACATTTGCAGTACGACCATCCTTCATCCATGTAATTGACATTAAAGCTAAAAAATAGGGGGCGTTTCTCTGTGTTGATCTAGCGTGTGAGTGGGAGCTGGCGATGGCGATTTTTGGAATGTTTAGGAGGTAAAACCATGGCATGTGACCTCAAACACATCATGGTTACTGTTTAAGGGAAGAAATTCTCTATTCAGCCTTTCGAAGTTCAGGTTCAGGCTAAAGGAGCAGTCCTTCTCCATCTCAATGGTGCCAAAATTAGGTTAGTTTTAAAGGGCCATACCGAGATTTAGCTTGTTCTGCATTTTGCCTTAGCTACTATTAGCATGCACATGAACATCACTACTGACCATTTTCCAAAGTTTTTACCGATGGGGTAGCTGAGCTAGCACTAACGCTAGAGAGCTACTGGCTGTGTGAGCTATTACCACTGGGTTATCTTATAGACCATACAGGCTGTAGATTTTACAATATTGTATATTGAGTCTTTATTTAAAGAAAGGTTGCAAAGGATACATTTCATTAGAAATGTGTTATTCTTTTAACTACAAGTTGTGCCTTTGAAGAGGGCACAAGTCAAGTTAAGTCAAGTCTAGTCAATTTTATTTGTATAGTGCCAAATCATAACAAAAGTTATCTCAAGACGCTTTCACATAGAGTAGGTCTAGACCATACTCTTTAAAATATTATTTACAGAGACCCAACAGTTCCCACCATGAGCAAGCACTTGCCGACAGTGGCAAGGAAAAACTCCCTTTTAACAGGTAGAAACCTCGAGCAGAACCAGGCTCTGGGTGGGCGGCCATCTGCATCGACTGAGTTGGGTTGAAAGGGGAGGAGAGAGGGGGAGAGGGGAGATGTATCATAATTATCATAATTTTAATGAACTTTATCATTACAACATTATGTGATATATTTCCAGTCAGACATTCTGAGAAGAGCTGGGGAAAGTCTCACACTGCCGACCTATATATTAAATAATTTAAATTCTGTACTAATAAAACTGTATATAGAATTTGGAAAGTACCATATTGATGGGATTTGAAGAAGTTTTATTGTGTGCGTGTGTGTGTATGTATTTTTCATCTTTGTATTTGATAGACACCTACCTGGGTGCCCCTAAAAGAGGTTTTCTAAAACTGATTAAGGATAAGTTACGGTTGCATTAATTTTCATGAAGGGTATAATGTCATTTTGGAGGGAGGTTGCTACAAGTCTTTGCAAGCTTGACTGCGTTTGTCCTTTGTAGAGTAGACAGTTGTGTTCTGCGCGTCTTCACTGATAACTTTCCTGCAGTACATGTAGACAAGTTAATAAGGAAATTTGCCTAGTGTCGACTTTGGCTGTTGCCATCTGTGAGGTCGCAGCGGCCCCTCAAGAGTCTCCCTTTATTTTTCCATGTAGGAAATATTTGAGTGTGAATGAAAACCCCCTGCAGATTAGAGACCGAGGGGCCCACTGGGTTTGACTCAGAGCCTAGAAATTCCTCTCACAGCTCGGTTTCTCTGTGATATAAACACTTCTCGCTCTACTTTTACCACTTTCTTCCAGCTTCTGCCTCTCTCCTTCTTGTTTTCTTGCTCCTCCCCCTCTCCATTTCTCTAACTTCCTGTCAACTGCTCTTTTTGTCAAAGTCCTGGCTCTCTGACTTGACTAAATCTTGCAGTGGAAAGAAAGCTTTTTCAAATCATCTACAAGTTTGAATGGGACTGTAAACAGATTTCTCCAATGGAATATCAAGTATCACAATGGATCACTCGTGGTTATTTTCTGTCTAGTTTGTTTCCTCCAATTTAAACGACCATGAGGAATAAAATGCTCTGATTAATTCAAGGAAAGTCATGTAGAGTCAAGTCACATCCACGTGTAGAAAACCAGACAGCAGGAATAACATTCAGGTTCCCATAATCCCTCAGACAAACATCCAGTGAAGGCTGTTATGGCTTTTACGGTACACTTCCCATGGTGAGTGTACTCAACTAACAGAACGTGGATGTGGGAAGTGGAGGTGCTGAGGGGGCTGCTTCACCCCCTAAAGCCAGGCATAATAAAAACCAGCAGTTAATAAAAAGGTTCAAATTTATAATGTTTTACTGGGATATATATGTGTAGCCTGCCAGTAACTGTGGCAGGAAAGAGGTTTTGTTTTGCTTTTATCTGTTCTTTAACAACCTATATTAGTGTATTTATCCTTTCTATTTATCGCTTTGGAGAGTTGAGTATTAATTTATTAGTATTATTATAAGTAAGTAAAATCTTCCTGTCAGACACAGTTCAATCCAGTTAGCTGTTGCTAGAGTACATAATGTAACTGTAATTACTGCCTCCTCAGAGTGACACCACTGTACTATACAGTATGGTATGTGATTTAACTCAGATTATTCTTTCAATAATGTTTGAACATTATCTGAGGGAGAAACGAGGAGAGGAAGTTGGGGAGAGAGGGAGCATATGGACAGAAATGGAGACATGATACAAAAACTTTCTTTAATCATCAAGCATAATGTAATTTTGTATGAGTCAGTGTTTTATCAGTGAAATGTATAAACTACACTGCAGACTGGAGTGTGTGTTAATAGTGCCAAACAGAGTGATGGCTGCCTCATATGATCCGGGTCTCAGTAGATCCGTATATATGCTTGTCTCCTGTATGAAATTGTTGTATCCTCACTAACCAGCATTATTAATAACTACTGTAGGATGAACATGGGCCACATCTCTGTCTCACTCTCTCTTCCTCACTCCTACAGTTTTCATGCTGCTATTCAATATAAATTATTTATTCAATATAATACACACCTCTGACTCATATCGCTCTGGTAGCTCTGTGTTGTTGTCAGGCTGTGCTCCGGTACAGTCACTGCTTGGTCACGGCCATTTTCTAGTTTAGATATTATTCGTGTTGTACAAGCATAAATACAAGCAAATTTAGATGTGGTAACAGATACTTTACTCGGTTGATTACTGTACTACCACACAGTCTTTAATCTGTATGGGGTAACATACATTCACATTAAACCGGTAAAATTCATAAATACATATTTTTCTGTTGTGGCCCTCCATCTTCACTAGACCAGAGTTTTTCTCAGCATTTTTTGGAAAGAAATGAGACAACGGCTGGACTTGAACCGGGGATTGAACTTTTCACAGTCGGCATATAAACTTAACCCCCCCCCCATAAACTGAGCTTTTTCAAAATGATAGTAGACCTGCCCAGTTAAGTCAAGTCAATTTTATTTGTATAGCGCCAAATCATAACAAAAGTTATCATAAGACACTTTTCACATAGAGCAGATCTAGACCATACTCTCTAAAATATTATTTACAGAGACCCAACAGTTCCCACCATGAGCAGCACTTGGTGACAGTGGCGAGGAAAAACTCCATTTTAACAGGTAGAAACTCAAGGAAACCGGGCTCTGGGTGCATAATAATCAGATTAATAATAATAACTGTAGCAGTGAGTGTGGAGCAGGAACATGGGGGCAGTAGACGGCCTGCAGTCACAGATCCAGACTCTACAGCTCCAGAAGCAGAAATACCTGCAGAAAGCGAGAATGCCGTATGCAGGTCCTGCATTTCAGGAAAACGTTCAAGAAACATGCCTTCAGCCTCAGGTGCCCCCCCACAACAATCCCTATCTACAGTCTTCACCTGTTCACTCGAAGGGGCCTAAGACATAAGAGGTATCAAAATAACTGAATGCATTTGAATTGTTGTTAAAGAGTAAGATCCTTTGTTCAACCAGAAATAGCCGTTATATCGCTCTCGCCAAAGCCACCAGACACAAAACAGTAATTTTACCTTGCAAACCCTAATCCCTAAACCTAACCCACACCGCTGTCTTGATCGATTAGTTTGTGTTATTGAGTGACTTTGGTGTTTTTAGAATGAACCATTTAAAACACCATCGCTCACAATAATCTTTAAAACACCAAAGTCACACAATAATTTGGAAGCAGTAAAATTACTGTTTTTTTCATTGGAGTCTGGTTACATTCAAGAGAGCGATATAACTGTTTCTGGTCTCCTTTATTTCTGGTTAAATAAAGGATCTTACCCTAAGACAACAATTCCAAATCATTCAATTCTATTACTGCCCCTCCGAGTGCTAAGATCGTAGATAGGGGCCGTTGTGGGGGCTCCTGTGAGGTCAGTGCCGCTTTCGATACCATTGACCATTGTATCCTATTACAGAGACTGGAGCATTTGATTGGCGTCAAAGGACCCGCACTAAGCTGGTTTCAGTCGTATTTATCGGATAGATTTCAGTTTGTCCACGTAAATGATGAATCCTCCGTGCACACGGAAGTTAGTCATGGAGTTCCACAAGGTTCAGTGCTCGGACCACTTTTATTTACCTTGTATATGCTTCCTTTAGGCAATATTATCAGGAAACACTCCATAAACTTTCACTGCTATGCAGATGATACTCAGTTATACTTATCGATAAAGCCAGATGAAACCGGTAAGTTAGCCAAGCTTCAGGCATGTATTAAAGACATAAAAGACTGGATGACCTGCAATTTCTTGCTGTTAAACTCAGACAAAACTGAAGTTATTGTTCTGGGTCCTAAACACCTGCGAGACGCACTATGTATAGATATAGTTACTCTAGATGGCATTGCCCTGGCCTCTAGCACCGCTGTAAGGAGTCTAGGAGTAATCTTTGATCAGGACATGTCCTTTAATACCCATATAAAACAGACTTCAAGGACTGCCTTCTTCCATTTACGTAACATTATAAAAATCAGGCATATCCTGTCTCAAAAAGATGCAGAAAAACTAGTTCATGCATTTGTTACTTCTAGGTTAGATTACTGTAATTCTTTATTATCGGGTTGCCCCGATAAGTCTCTAAAGACTCTTCAGCTGATCCAGAATGCGGCTGCACGTGTACTGACAGGAACTAGCAAAAGAGAACATATTTCTCCGATATTAGCTTCTCTGCACTGGCTCCCTGTGAAATCTAGAATAGAATTTAAGGTCGTCCTCCTCACTTACAAAGCTCTTATTGGTCAGGCACCATCATATCTTAAAGAGCTGATAGTACCGTATTACCCCACTAGAGCACTACGCTCACAGAATGCAGGGTTACTTGTGGTACCTAAAGTTTCTAAAAGTAGAATGGGAGCCAGAGCCTTTAGTTATCAAGCTCCTCTTCTGTGGAATCAGCTCCCAATTTGGGTTCGGGAGGCAGACACCCTCTCTTCGTTTAAGAGTATGCTAAAAACGTTCCTTTTTGATAAAGCCTATAGTTAGGGCTGGCTCAGGTGTGTCCTGAACCATCCCTTAGTTATGCTGTTATAGGCTTAAGACTGCTGGGGGACTTCCTAGGACGCACTGAGCTTCTCTCTCCTCCTCTCCCTCTCTATCTGTACGCATTCCTATCCCACTAATACAGGCTACCAACTCCATTTCTTCCTGGTAGTCCTTGTGCTTTCTGTGTTTTTTCGCCTTCTCACTTTCTGCAGGTATTTCTGCCTCTGGAGCTGTAGAGTCTGGATCTGTGATTGCCGGCCGTCTACTGCCCCCATGTTCCTGCTCCACACTCACTGCTGCAGTTGTTATTATTATTAGTCTGATTTGTTGTCTCTCCTCCTGTTCTGTCTCCCCTCTCCCCCTCTCTCCTCCCCTTTCAACCCAACTCGGTCGATGCAGATGGCCGCCCACCCAGAGCCTGGTTCTGCTCGAGGTTTCTACCTGTTAAAAGGGAGTTTTTCCTCGCCACTGTCGCCAAGTGCTTGCTCATGGTGGGAACTGTTGGGTCTCTGTAAATAATATTTTAAAGAGTATGGTCTAGACCTACTCTATGTGAAAGCGTCTTGAGATAACTTTTGTTATGATTTGGCGCTATACAAATAAAATTGACTTGACTTGACTTGACTTAAAGGTATGTTTCAGTCTGTTAAGGTTTGCCTGATGGGCAGGACTTTCTGGGGCCTGTGAGGCTCAAATAGTATTGAATACGGTTACCGTTATTTGGCCCATATTTGCCAGGATGTTAATTACTTTAGGATTGTTGAAACTAGATTTCGTACTGACTCGCTCATATAGTGACACACTTCTTGCAGTAGCTGTACGAATAATCACATAGAAAACACAGAATGTCACCAGCACCATGATGATGTCAGATTTCATTCAATATATTCAAGGTTCATTCCATATATTCAAGCTTCATTCTATATATTCTCAAGGTTCAGTCAATATAATAAAACTTTCATTCAATATATTCAAACTTTCATTCCATATATTCAAGGTTTATTCAATATATTTTACACAAATACATGTATACATTTGTGCTTACACATGGTTCTGTTGTGTAAGTCATTGTGGATGCAGGAGCACAAGCTAGTGCCAGGATGTTCAAGTATTATGTTGTTTAAGTATACCCAGGGCTGGTGGTCTTGTGATTTACAAATATTTAGTTGTAGACTACACAAAGCTGATAACTTATAAAAGGGTTTTATTTTCCTTATTGTGACATCTGTGTCACTGATGCTTATGTAACATTTCTACAGTAGCTTGTACACTATTTAAATCAATATCTAAAACATTTAACATGATTTCTTTATCAAAAATTAATCACAAAAGTTAATCAAGTAAATATACAAAATATCAGTGACTCTTTCTAGTCCCTAAATCACAGATGATATGAAGTCATCAATTTCCTCTTGGACATTCAGAGGTTCACCAAGCTTTACAACAGTGAAGCCAGAATCTGAGATTTTTCAGTTCCAAAGGGTGAGGAGTTTACACTGACAGAGGAATGGAGACAGAAAGTCAGCTGGACATCTTTCTTACCCAACCACCAGACTGCGTCACATCGGACAAAGCTGTGAACAGAACGTTTTTAGCAACTTCAGCGACTTCGGTAGTTTTCTTAAACAGCTAGCCAGAGCGAAGGCAGCTTCAGGGTCTCCATACCGGCTGGACGGAGACGGAGGTGGCACTAAGGCAAAAGAGTAGATGGCTTGCTGGGGTGCAGGCCAGGCTATGAAGTGCCTCGCACAGACCTTATTTGCCAAGCACTTTTCTCACAAACGTCCAGTCACTCACTAAGAAGATGGACGTGGCTGTGTAATGCACAGAGATCACTGAGGGACTGCTGCATGCTGATATTTACTGAGACGTGGCTCAGTGTGCTGGTTCCAGATGGTGCTGTAGAGCTAGCAAGCCGGCCGCTTCACCGTGCAGAATGAACAAAGGACTCCGGTAAATGCAGGGCCAGCAGACTCTGTGTCAAGGACTGCAATACCAACTACACTCCAGTACAGAGCTATTGTTCTCCAGAGCTGGAATATGTACTGCTTAAATGTGGGTTTTCTGTTATTAGCATGGCTGTATTCATTCATCTTAAGTTAGCACAGCTGTGCTCTATAAATTCCATCAGCACATGCAGTGTCCTTCCAGGGACTCAAACCCTCTGGATCATGTCTTCACAAACGTTAAAAGCTCATACAGAGTTTTCTGCAGCCCACCCCTGGAACAATCTGATCATCTTTCACTGTTTGTGACTCCACTCATCCACAAGAGAAAACTGCAATAAAGACAGTCAACACATGGTCTAAGGAAGCAACTTTACAACTCCAGGACTGCTTTGATCGTTTGATCGTACCCACTGGGTCCTGTGTGCACGAAAAGCTTCTCATGGCACAGAGGTGAACTTGGAGGAATACACAGCCACTGTGCCTTTCTACATCAACAGTTGACATAAACTGTCTGACTGCCCCACTATTGTCTGCCACAAGTCAAGTCAATTTTATTTGTATAGCGCCAAATCATAACAAAAGTTATCTCAAGACGCTTTCACATAGAGTAGGTCTAGACCATACTCTTTAAAATATTATTTACAGAGACCCAACAGTTCCCACCATGAGCAAGCACTTGGCGACAGTGGCGAGGAAAAACTCCCTTTTAACAGGTAGAAACCTCGAGCAGAACCAGGCTCTGGGTGGGCGGCCATCTGCATCGACTGAGTTGGGTTGAAAGGGGAGGGGAGAGGGAGAGAGGGGAGACAGAACAGGAGGAGACCAACTGACCTAACACGCACACTGCCACCAAATAAACTATCCCTCATTCTGTGTTACTGTCTGGATATTGTGTTAATAACCTTATTCATTCACATTGTGTTTTTATGAAGACTCTATTTAAATGCCCATACTGTACTGGACTTGTGCATCTGAGCTGTTGCACTATTTATTTACTACTGCTGGACACTCATTCATATTGACTTATTTCTAACTATTTCATTTTTAATCATTTATTTTTTGTGTATATATCAGTCAACCTGGTTGAACCAGATAAATTATAGGCCTAACTAATGTACATTTGATCTGTAAATATTTTCATAAATACATTTTACTATTATAACCAGGTTGTATATTGCTATAAATATATCATGTTGTTATTATAATTAGACTTTAATTACTTGATAATCTTAAATAATTCCTTGCTCTAGAGCCAATGATACTGATACTCACTGTGTGATGGAGGTCTAATGTACGAGCTGAATACACAACCACCAAGACCTGAAACACACACCTTCTATTATCCATATATGTCTCAACGGAGAGACAATTAGCATTGGACCCATTTGTCAATATCACTTGCCTTCCTGGGTACACAAACCAATATACATATATACACACACACACACACACACACACACACACACACACGTGTGAATCGTGACACCCTCAGTACTTTGGCATAACTGTTGGTCATGCCATGACTGGTTTTACGCTCAGTTTGTCTGTTGCAGTCAAAGTAGTCAAAGTGTGTGTGATCAAATGATGCTGCTATTAGCTATTGCTAAAGTGGCTGTACTTCTCTCTCCACACAGTTATCATGTTTGGGCTTGTAAACCACTTTCACTTAGCCTGTCGCCTCTTCTCCTTTTGCAGTTATAGCATTTACCAGAATGCATTTCAGAATGATCAGACACCAGATATCGGCTAGTTGCAGACTGTACATGAAGGACTTGGAGCCTGTGTCTGTTAGAGAACAAATGACACATGGCCCTTAATCAGAGCCTGGTCTGTCCTATAGCTGAATTGAATCTCTCTTCCCTTTCTCTGATGGATTTACAGTTGAATTTATCTGGATTTCAATGTCTTTGTTTGGCCAGTTATCAAACTGTAATTAAATACCAAGCTCTTTTTCAAAATGTGGCATTAAAGTCTAATTGTAACAGTAACACTTAAGCGCACATGATATCATGTAACTCTTCAGAAATGAAACACACTGAACAACCTTTTCTTTTGCCAACTGCTTTAGAAATTTGCTTGAAATTGTGCATCATCTGAACATTCTTGTGCAGTGGTTCCCAACTTAGGGAACTCTGTCATGAGATAATTAACAACGTAAGACAGTTGACTAGCAAACAAGGTTCCTGACTTGGGATGTTGCAATTACACGGTCATTGTCTGAAACCTCTAGGCCACAGGACGCTTCCGACAGTGCTTTGTTTTAAGGGGGCCACAAGCTGAACCAATACACAAATGTGTCGGCAAATGAATCATAAGGTAATAATAACAAGTACGTTTTTTAGTGCAAATAAATTGAAATGGTTCAGATTTGCAACACATGAGGAGGAAAAAAATCATGTTACCAGAGATCAGGTCTCTTCTTACTTGCTTCTTTTTCTCGCAGTTTCACATTTTCGTCTCTTTATTGGTCTTTTTCTGTGCACTGGAAAACATGGACACAGAGGACATATGTTTAGTGAAGTTGGAGTGACCTCTGCGTTTTGCACACATTATCTGCCTGTGTATTTGAAACATGACATTTAATGGAAGAGTGCAGCATAGACTTAGAAAGAAAAGTCTCACTTGTTCGATGTGCCTTGGCTGAATTGGTGGGTGGGACACATTGCAATTGCTTTCTTTTTCTCTCTGGAAGCAGCAAATACTCTCATGTCTGACATTTGTGACACACCAGCAGCGGGGCTTTTGGATTGGCAGTTTCAGTTAGTTGGTCCACTGCTGTAGTCCAGAGTAGGGCTGCAACTAATGATTATTTGAATTATTGATTTATCTGAAGATTATTTTCAAATTATGAAACTAACAAAAGATGCTCATCTGGAACATGAGACGAATCAAACCAAAACTCTAAATAAACTTCATTGCTATCCGACCCCTCTCACACAGTCCGGCCAATCTTCAGGAGTTTGGCTTCAGACCTAGTGCTATGTGTAGCGGTGACCCTTAAATATATCTAGTTGGTACCACTCCACCTACCTCACTAATTCTGGTTCCTTCCCCGCCAGAGAGGTGACGTTCTATGTTCCAAAAATCAGTCTGCGATACCAGGGGTATGCTTTTGCCTGCCACCCAGCTGACAGTGTACTTGACCCCAATGCCTATCTCGGCAGGTGGTGGGCCCACAGGACACCTCCATGCAGTTCTTCTGGGCTATACCCAACTGGGCACCATGGTTCATGACTTGGCCAACAAGGGCCCCCAGATTCCTTGTTCAAGGTGAGGTGCTGCAGCTCCTTCTTAGCCAATTCATGGGGATAGCGCTGTTGTGGAAGTCACCTCTATGCGACTACGGATCCCAGAGAGGAAGACTCACTGTCTATTTACCAAACAGCAGTACATAGTATCTGGTCTTCCTAGTGACTGGGTGCTGTTCTGGAAAAGATACCACCTAGGCACTATAGTTTTGCTTAGGGGACTTAAAAGCTCACATGCCAATGATGGAGAAACCTGGAGGGGGCTGATTGGGAGGAATGGCCTGCCCGATCAGAACCTGAGTAGTGGTTTATTATTGAACTTCTATGTTAGTCATGGATTGGCCACAACAAACACCATGTTAAAACATGGGGTGATTCCTAGGCATACTTGGTACCAGAACACCTTAGGTCAAATATCGATTATTGACTTTGTGGTTTTATCATCAGACCATTGGCTCTATGTCTTGAGCTCTCAGAATCGCTTGAAGAGGTTATGCCAGGGTGCTGGAAAGAAAGCTCTTACGAATTGTCAAAACTCAGATCCAGGAGGAGCAATGCAGATTCTGTTCTGGTCATGGAACAGTGGACCAGCTCTGTATCCTTGCAGCTTAATTGAAGGGGTTCAGGGTAGTTTGCCCATCCACTCTTGTCTCCAGGCAGTATGGTGGGTATACTGCGCGAGTACTGCTATGAGCCATCCAGGCCTTTATATAACCGGAGTGAGAACTGTGTCCATATTCTCGGCAGGTAGTTTAAGATGTTTTCAGTTACTCCTGGGCTGTTTGTGATTTTCATGGATCCCAAGGCGCAGCTAGGGGGAGAGTGTCCGGTTTGCGGAATTCGGAATTTCTTTTTTGCAGATAGTTTTGTTGGCATCATCAGACTGTGAGCTTCAGCATGCGCTGGCGTGGTTTGCTTTTGAATGGGAAGCCCATTACATTTCCATCCATCCATCCAATTTCACACTCTGGGCTTGAGTACTACACTCTGCAATTGGATATTGGACTTGAACACACAAACAGAGACCAGACAGTACAGATTGGCAGTCACAATTCCTCCACTCTAATGTTGAATGCCAGAGTCCCCCAGGGCTGTGTGCTCAGCCCCCTCCTGTTCATGCTGTACACCCACGACTGTATTCCAGACACTGAAAGAACTCAACCTACTGAAGCCGAGGCGATTATCATTAATCTTCGAATAAAGGAGGTGAAGACACACACCCCTGCCTACGTCAATGGAGCTGAGGCCGAGCAGGTGAACAGATTTTTTATCTCACATCTCTACCATGGTTATGAAAGCTTAGAAATGGCTGTATTTCTTAAGGAAACTTGAGCAAAATTCCCATGCCAAGTTCTTGTCAACTTTTACAGAGGACCAACAGAAAGCATATTGACTGGAAACATCACTAATTGGCATGGGACGTGCACAGCCCAGGACAGGAGTGCTTTGCAGTGGTGGATTAACACTGTCCAGTACATCATTGGTACTCAACTACCAACCATAAGTGATATTTGTGAGGTAAAGTGCCTGTGCAGAGCCCAAGGGATATTAAAAGAACCATCAGAACACTGTGAATTTGCTTCCTCTGGATACAATTATCTCTGGGTCTTGTTCACGAGTGAGGGTAAAATGGAGCATGAGATCAACAGGCAGATTGGTGCAGCGTCAGCAGTAATGTGGGTGCTGTACTGGACCATTGTAGTAAAGATGGAGCTGAAGCCTGATGGGTGAAGGTCCTGATTTACCTGTCGATCTACATTCCAGCCCTTAGCCTGCGGCCACACAGCTGACTTAGTTTCTTTATAGTTTACACCTAATAGTTTACTTTCTCCTCAATTAATTTGTTGGCCTTTGACCTTATGCACTTTACATTCACACTACTGATGTTGTATGTCAACATACATCAGCAAACTGATATATGAGGACAGATAGCTTTTGTTTCATACATCATGCTCATAGTTTATTTAGTATTGTTGACATTAGTTTGTTGCAGCTTTTGTTTTGGTTAATTGTTGACATATTTATACTTCAGTCCATTTATCTCATTTTGTTTTTTTGTAGTTTATTTGGTAATTGTTTTTTGTGTTACCTCTTTTTGTTTTTTGAGTGGTCTGATCAGTCATTATATTTGTTCCCTTTTGTGTTCAGTTCGGTAGGTCAGTTTTTTCTTTGTTAGGTCAGTTAGACTGTTCAGTGTGATTCTGTTTATGTTGAGTTAGCAAAACCTGAATTAAGTTCTGTTTTTTATGGGCCAAGAACTTTATTGTTGGGCCAAGAACTTTATTGTATATTTTGTAAATTGGTTTTCTTCATTCTGTGGGTAAATAAAAACCTCTTTTTGAAACTCCACCTCTGACTCCTCATGCCTGCCTGCTCGGCCCCTCAGAGAGTGTCACTTGTAAGGGCAGGGATTGCCTGCGGTTGAGGCCAAATTGAGTGGGTTTATGACAGAAAGGTTGCTGGTTTGAATCTATAGTTATGATGAATTCCCTCAGTAGTGACCATCAGTGTGGCCTTCCGTTGAAAAAGTAGAAAATTGTGGTAACACTGGGCAGTACCCAGGGGCTGAATTTGAAGCAGGCCATTTCCTGAAAGAGAAAGTAGAAAATAACTGAACATTCTTCAGATAAAGGTGTTTTTATTGTCGCTGCAGCATCATAAACTAAATATATGGCAAAACAAGATCTTCATTCTTCCCATTGTGTGAAATTTTGGGAGCTTTCTTGCTGAACCTGATTTCTTTCTCTTCTACTGGTCAGTTTAAATACCTGAGGTTGGGTTCCTACCTATGTCATTACGCCACCCAGCTTGACTCATATCTTTGTTTCTTCTTGCTTCTGTCACTTAACGTCAACAATGCAGACTGTCTACTCATTTTGATGCCAGGTTTCATCCTGCATCCTGAAAAAGTTCCTATTTCACATTACAGTTGATATTTTTTCTTAGTTGAATATAAATTTTGCATAATACGGGTACTGTACTTGTTGAGCAATTATCAGTTCACCATTAGCCACTCTGATTCAACCTCAATTCAACATTCCTGATTATTATTTCTATATTTCAGTATCTTGCTGAAGTTTTCTACACGATGATTAATATAATAAGGTCTGTTGATGTGTATTTTGCTATTAAGAATATTACGTGTTAGCTGCTGCTCTTATATAGAGGGAATAAGATTCAGTTCCCATATAACAAACAGGGTTATTGAATATTTTATTTTGACTCTTCACTGATCATTTAAGACAGACTTAGGCAGAAAGGATATATACTTGCTGATACAAACTCAACACTGGCTGCATGTGACCATGTCAGTAAGATGAACTAACATTTTCAAAAGTTCACTTATTTAAAGTCTGACGTCCGTTATAGCCCAATCGATGCTGGAGCTGTGAAGCTGATACAACCAAGAACTTCAGGCAGCTGAAAAAAAATTGAAACACCATGCAGGAGCTCTGTACTTAAGCAGTTTGGCTTTGGGTAATGAACACAAAGAAAAAGATCCAGAGGTCAAGTGTTTCAACAAAGAGCTGCAGAAGCTTTTACTGTTTGGGTCTATTCTCTTCTGTCCCTGTCCTACTGACAGAGGAACTGTGCCAGTTACAATAATAAGACAAGACGGCCATGATGCGGTGTCTGCCCTGAGGCCAAGGCATAATAAGGATTTAAATGAAGTCAAAGTTGCACAGCATGAGCATGAAACAACTCACTTTTTTGCAGTTACTATCAAACATGCAATAGGGGATGTCAGTTTGTGCTCAACGATAATTATTAAACAGATCTTTTGAAAAATCCATATTCAAGCCTGAAAAAAAGTCCTTATATTGACCCTGCAGTGCATCCTCTGCAGCTTTGACTACTGTATTTATCCAAATAACAGTATATGCAGGAGCTGAAGGTCATGTGACTGTCTGTCCCATGTTTTCCTGTCATATCTGAATCATCTGTCTGTGTCATCATGTAAAGATTTGACTGTCTGAAGCACATGTCTAGACATTACCGCTGACACATCTTTTTGGTCCCTTCATGTCTCCTGTTTGCTAATCTGCTGCAGGACACAAAGTCCCTATACGTCCTTTTCTTCAATTGGACTATGTTTCTGTGTTTTGGGCACAGGATTTCTTCCCACCGAAATTAAGAAATAGCAAGTAGAGTATCTGCTTAAGGCAGTCCTCTGCAGTGTAAAATAGCTAAGGGGAAAGTCATATTCTGCCCCACTTTTCTTTTTATAATCACCAAAAAGAAGAAAATTAGCAGTCCACTCTGCTGTTGTTAAAGTCCCAAGCAGTGAAAGGGAAAGTTATTCTTGAGTGTTGTCTCATTAACGGTTGGCAGAGTAAACGCTGGTAAAGCAGTTACACTAGCACACAGGTATGAAGGAGTGGCTCAGTGCTGAATGGTCGCCAGATCCACCTGTCTCTACCTCCCAGCCACACCTGTGGGGACACACCTGTGAGTGAAGGGGGGGGGGGGGGGGGTAAAGGGGGGGTTGGAAATGGAAAGAGAGGTGCGCCGCCTCAAACCTGCACAAAGCAGGTAGATACTCGTAAAACAGAGACACTCAGTGAAACAGACAAACGTTGGATTACCTCCTTGTTTTCCACTTGGGTTGATTTTAGCAGAAGATGCAGCAATTTTCTGAAGAGGCAACACAGGTAGGAGCATTTAAAACTTAAGAGCCTGTTTTCACTAGTGATACTCAGCATCAGGATTTAGTTATCTAAGGTGTTCATGGGGAAAAAATGAAAAAGCCCTACATCCAGCGGTTTGGTCTGTGAAGAGGAGATTTAATATACACCCCCATGTGTTTCAACCTCAGCTTCCATCAAAGTCAAAGACACCTTTGAACTTAATTCAAGAATTCATAGTTTCTCTATTGTTATGATGCCCTGAGATTCTTGATTTCGGTATATTCCCTTTATCTTGTGTGTCTTGTATCTATTGTCATTGGGGTATTTACTCTCATTCCTCCTTAATCTATTTTTTATTTTCATAAATGTAATCTTTTTCAGGAGCAGTAGGCAATCTGTCAGGTAAAAGGAAAAAAAAATAAAATCTAAAAAGTTTTGAACAGCAAAAATAACAATAAACCAATGATTAAATGAGTGATGGCTAAGTAATGTGGCAGTGTGTAAAGTCGTGTAGACTTGCAACTAAAGACTAACTGACAATATTCTCAGCTGACTTCAGTTTTACATTTTAAATTCTATTTGGTGCTTGTCAGTTCAGTGTCAGTGGCAATGTGTCTATTTACCAACAGTAGTACATAGTATCTGGCCTTCCTAGTGACTGGGTGGTGGTCTGGAAAAGATACCACCTAGGCACTGTAGTTCTACTGGGGGGACTTAAACGCTCACATGGCAATGATGGAGAAACCTGGAGGGGGGTGATTGGGAGGAATGGCCTGCCCGATCTGAACCCGAGTAGTGGTTTATTATTGGACTTCTATGCTAGTCATTGATTGACCACAACACCATGTTCATGAGCCATCCAGGCCTTTATATAACCAGAGTGAGAGCTGTGTTCATATTCTCAGCAGGTAGTTTAAGATGTTTTCAGTTGCTGTTGGGCTTCGCCAGGGTTGTCCCATGTCACAGATTTATGTAAAAATCTAAAAAGTTTTGAACAGAAAAAATAACAACAATAAACCAATGATTAAATGAGTAATGGCTAAGGAATGTGGCAGTGTGGAAAGTCGTGTAGACTTGCAACTAAAGACTAACTGACAATATTGTCAGCTGACTTCGATTTTACATTTTAAATTCTATCTGTTGCTTGTCAGTTCAGTGTCGATCAGAGTTTAGAGTTACAGGTGACAGCCCTCAAGCCTAACGAGGTCCATCTTTGAGAAGTATAAGTTGTGATAATAGCCCTGGGTTAAAAAAGCAGGGGGCTGTGCTGTTTTGTTACCTGTGAGATGTTCAACATTGTTGTCTGGTTAAAGTGCTCTTTGCAAGCCAGTGTCGGTAGTCTTTTACTCCTGTATTATATGTGTTTTTTCTTTCGTGGTTATATATGTGTGGTGTTTTATCTTGTGGCTCTCGCCCTGTGTTGTTTTTTATTGTTACTGTGGCAGAAGCAGTTGCCCCTTGAGGACAAATAAAGGTCTTGAACTTGAACAAGTTCTACAGTATTTAAGCTGTATTCTTGTTGTGCTTACACTATAGTTCATCAATCTACATTGATACTGATTGACTGCTCTATTTTGGGATGTTTTTTCAGTTACAAATAGGCTATAGCCTATATAATAACAGAAACAATATGAACTGATTTAGCTGTGCTGTAACATTATTGATTTCCCTGTCTGCTGAAAAGGCAAAAAAAAAAACTAACATAACTAGGTAGCTCACAACAAAAGTATTTCATGGTATCAAACAGCCACAGCGTCTGTAACAGGGCGGGTCGCTGTTACTCACTTCAAAACTGCATAATTGACCTCAGAATCAGTGAGGTAACCAGTCAACAGTGATCAGCTAGCTAGCTAACACGATCATTAACCAGAGAAAGATTGTCATAATCACGCCAACACCATATTAACAAAAATGGATGTCACTACAAATACTTATTCACTCTACAAATACGTACACTCAAAATATAAAGCATGTGAATTAATACAATTGTAGGGATCTTTACTTATTAGTGATGTTGTGAGCTAGCTAGGTTGCTAATGAGCGCTTTGTGACGAGACTGACTTACTCAGAGGACGTCAGCTGAGTTGGCGGTCCCTCAGTGTGGCCCAGGAATGTGGCCATATATTGAAAAATAAATACAAAATGGGTAATAATAAGAGAATAATGAAATATGCATATACACAAATAAATAAATGGTTTGTAACTGATAGAAGTAGAAATGTCAGCTATTGCCCTGGCAGGGCAGAAGAGCTGTTTATTGGTGTCACAGACAGGAGAGCAGGGGGTTGTTACCTGAGTGAGTATATGTGTGTGTGTTTGTATGTATGTATGTATGTATATATGTATATTGGTTTGTGTACCCAGGAAGGCAAGTGATATTGACAAATGGGTCCAATGCTAATTGTCTCTCCGTTGAGACATATATGGATAATAGAAGGCAGTGGGATGTGGAGGGGTTATTTCTGTCTTTCCTGCTAATATTGTCTTTTAAATGATTGTTAAGGCGACCAGTACGGGATGTTCATATTTCAGTGGCAGTTCAACTGATGAAAGATCTCCTATCAGACATACAGAGAGGGAGGCTGGAATACTGCGACCTATGGTTGAGGATCATGTAACTGTGATTATTGTCAAGAATGTTTGAATCGGGGGGCAGAGCCAGGTGGCATGAATATATAGTCCTCTGTAGTGTTTAATGTGCAGTGTGCACAGGTGGCAGGAGTCCCATGTTGTGTGTTTATATTGTGTGAGGTGAGCGCTGTAGAATTTTGTATTGAATGAGTTGCAGTTTTGAGTGATAGGACATTGAGAAGATGTTATTTTGCAGATGTGCATCCAAGAGTTGATATTGATCGTAACGGCTAGATCTTTTTCCCTATCTCGGACTGGTCATGGGAGATTTTTGTCAGTTTTCAAGTTTGTACATTTCTGAAAAGCATTTTTTCTGAGTTGCTGTGAGTTTGAGTTGTTTGAACAATGTGGATGGTTGCAGTACAACCTTCCTTGTGGCTCCTGTTTATCCATCCAGCTATGCTGTTTTTCAGAGTTCACAAATTGCGTGACCTTAGTAAATCCAGCAGAATAATTAATCTCTGTTATTATGTCTCCTCCAAATATCTGCATGTTCCTGCCTTAAATGCATATGCGATAAAGAGAGATGCACCTTGCAAAGACTTTTTAAAATCCTATGCAGTACGCTTGTTTGATAACTACACCACATGATTTGGGCAGAATACATCTCATCTTGGCCTGGAAAACTGTCACAAAGGCCATAGTAAATCAGGCTCAATGTTTCAAACACTATGTATTCATAATACATAAACACCTAATGTAAAGAAATATTTTTGATAAGGATCTCTTAAGTTTTTGAAGAATAATCACCATGTAGCAAGCCAGGGTAAGTGTAAAAACCAGCAATTTCCCTGGAGCCTTAGCCAACATGACGTCAATCGCTAAAGTGAAGTGAAGTTTTAGCCATCTTGATATATGATGACAGCATTATTTCAAACACGCTGCCATGTTCCAAACAAACTTGGTGTGCAGAGGACTGCTATTATTTAGGGACTAGGTAATAAACTGTGTGTGTATGTGTGTAGAGAGAGACACATGGACTGTGTGTGCTTCAAGAGTTTGTAGAGACTCTAGAAACTTCCCACTGTTTGATAGTACAGTGGGTTACAAAAACACCATGAATGTATGAAGCCAGTATGTTTGTACATATGACAAACGTTGGAATAATAATAACATTGTTGACGTATAAATCTTTATATTTATATAATATCTATAAAGTATTTCCAAGGCTGGACCATATAGAGAATATACAGATATGAGTGTACGAGTTAACAGAGGAGCAAAATTGGCCTGAAAAAGATTTTCAAACTTAAAGGTCACCTGGATCCCTAGATAGATAAGCTGTGGAAGGTTATTTTAAATGAAAAGGTATGTAGTCTATATTCCCTGGCAGCTTTGGAGAGTTGATGGGATGATGATATCTGTCTTAAATTCATAAATAACTGGCTTTATCCCCCCATCTCATAAAAGATAGTCCTAGACATGAGAAGCAATTCAGTAGCTTGGACTGATGATAGTACATCATATTTAGCCTGTAAAAACAGACACTCTTTAAACATGGTAGGACATTGTGAAACAACATAGATGATGTCCATCTGAGTCATTTCTTTGGTTAGATCTGACATTCTTTCACTTTTTCTCATATGTAGTGTAAGATATTATCACACCTCTAATAGGCTCCCACAGAGGCTGTGTTGAGGTTGTTGGGGTGTTGTTAGTACTTACATTTATGTCAATTTGGGATGAAATGTGATCCACTAAATTTGTAAAATGAATCTGCAAGTTAAGAAGTATTATATTTTAGATTTTGCAAATTACTAAATCAGTTATAAAAGCATAAAACACAAATCAGAAACTTAAAATAGAATGAACATGAAACAAGTGGACTCTCAAGTCTGTCTAAATAGGTTAAAGACAAGATTGCCCCCAGTAGTTCATATTTTTATATTGTAGTTAACGCAGATGATCACACAATATGTTTTTTTTTTTAGCTTGTTTTATTCACAAAATAGCTTTAGCAACTGAGTCCTCTGTGCCTGGGAAGAGCTCAGAAGACCTGCTGGGTAGAGGATCCCAAATTTAATATCTGGACAAGATTAGAGAGGGGTTTCCCTGGAGTTCTGGAGAAAGTGATGCTATACACAGTCCTGCCAATGGTTTCACACTATTCCATTAGGTTATACACCAAGAAACGCAGCAATGTGCCAACAAAGGCAGAGAAAAAGAAGACTGCAAGCTAGTAAATATGGATGTAAACAAGAGGCTGTGTTGGCTCTCTGTCACCAGGTGTGCTGGGTAAGGTACGATGAACCGAATCCAGCAGTCATTTTTTATCAAGGCTGAGCAGCGCCTTAAGTAGACCAGCAACAAAATCAGTCGGGTGGTTACCATCTGCTCCTGGCACGCCCGCCCACTAGTTGTTATACCTCTAGAATCTGCTCTCCATGTTCTCACATTTAACATGCCAACTATAGCCTCCAATGCAGTTATGCAACCTCTGTGATCTGAAATTGTGTGCTCCAGCTCCAATGTCATTGTTCCCTGCGCCTCAACTTTATGCTATAGTGATTTGACCAAGCTTTTCATTTCCTCTTAGACAGACGAAATTTCAGGACCAAGTTTGGGGCTGAGAGAGTCTTCATTGACTGTAGACAGTAAGTGATGTTGTCAGGTTCTCCATCTGGTGGCATTTTCTGAGCACAAAATGCTTAGTTGTCAGCTGCTTGGGATAAGTCAAGTCAAGTCAAGTCAATTTTATTTGTATAGCACCAAATCATAACAAAAGTTATCTCAAGACGCTTTCACATAGAGAAGGTCTAGACCTTACTCTTTAAAATATTATTTACAGAGACCTAACAGTTCCCACCATGAGCAAGCACTTGGAGACAGTGGCGAGGGAAAACTCCCCTTTAACAGGTAGAAACCTCGAGCAGAACCAGGCTCTGGGTGGGCGGCCATCTGCATCGACCGAGTTGGGTTGAAAGGGGAGGAGAGAGGGGGAGAGGGGGAGAGAGAGCAGAAGGACGGACAACAAATCAGACTAATAATAATAACAACTGCAGCAGTGAGTGTGGAGCAGGAACATGGGGGCAGTAGACGGCTGGCAATCACAGATCCAGAATCTACAGCTCCAGGGGCGGAAATACCTGCAGAAAGTGAGAAGGCAAAAAAGCACAGTAAGCACAAGGACTACCAGGAAGAAGTGGAGTTGGTAACCTGTATTAGTGGGATAGGAATGCGTACAGATAGAGAGGGAGAGGAGGAGAGAGAGAAGCTCAGTGCGTCATAGGAAGTCCCCCAGCAGTCTAAGCCTATAACAGCATAACTAAGGGATGGTTCAGGACTCACCTGAGCCAGCAGCTAAGCTTTATCAAAAAGGAACGTTTTTAGCATACTCTTAAACGAAGAGAGGGTGTCTGCCTCCCGAACCCAAATTGGGAGCTGATTCCACAGAAGAGGAGCTTGATAACTAAAGGCTCTGACTCCCATTCTACTTTTAGAGACTTTAGGTACCACAAGTAACCCTGCATTCTGTGAGCGTATTGCTCTAGTGGGGTAATACGGTACTATCAGCTCTTTAAGATATGATGGTGCCTGACCAATAAGAGCTTTGTAAGTGAGGAGGACGACTTTAAATTCTATTCTAGATTTCACAGGGAGCCAGTGCAGAGAAGCTAATATTTGAGAAATATGTTCTCTCTCTAGCTAGTTCGTCAGTACACGCGCAGCCGCATTCTGGATCAGCTGGAGAGTCTTTAGAGACTTATCGGGGCAGCCTGATAATAAGGAATTACAATAATCCAACCTAGAAGTAACAAATGCATAAACTAGTTTTTCTGCATCTTTTTGAGACAGGATATGCCTGATTTTTATAATGTTACGTAAGTGGAAGAAGGCAGTCCTTGAAGTCTGTTTTATATGGGTATTAAAGGACATGTCCTGATCAAAGATTACTCCTAGACTCCTTACAGCGGTGCTAGAGGCCAGGGCAATGCCATCTAGAGTTACAATATCTATACATAGTGCGTCTCGCAGGTGTTTAGGACCCAGAACAATAACTTCAGTTTTGTCTGAGTTTAACAGCAGGAAATTGCAGGTCATCCAGTCTTTTATGTCCTTAATACATGCCTGAAGCTTGGCTAACTTACCGGTTTCATCTGGCTTTATCGATAAGTATAACTGAGTGTCATCTGCATAGCAGTGAAAGTTTATGGAGTGTTTCCTAATAATATTGCCTAAAGGAAGCATATACAAGGTAAATAAAAGTGGTCTGAGCACTGAACCTTGTGGAACTCCGTGACTAACTTCCATGTGCACGGAGGACTCATCATTTACATGGACAAACTGAAATCTATCTGATAAATACGACTGAAACCAGCTTAGCGTGGGTCCTTTGACGCCAATCAAATGCTCCAGTTTCTGTAATAGGATACAATGGTCAATGGTATCGAAAGCGGCACTAAGATCTAACAGAACAAGTACAGAGACAAATCCTTTGTCTGACGCAATCAAAAGGTCGTTTGTCACTTTCACCAGTGCTGTCTCTGTGCTATGATATTCCCTAAATCCTGACTGAAAATCCTCAAATAAACTATTGCTGTTTAGAAACTCACATAACTGATTAACGACCACTTTCTCAAGGATTTTGGAGAGAAAGGGAAGGTTAGATATAGGTCTATAATTGGCTAAAACCCCTGGATCAAGCGTAGGCTTTTTAAGAAGAGGTTTAATTACAGCTACTTTGAAGGACTGTGGTAGCCTGTTAATATAGACAGACTGATCATGTCTAGTAAAGAAGTGCTAACTAAGGGTAAAACTTCTTTAAGCAGCCTAGTTGGGATGGGGTCTAAGAGGCAGGTTGTTGGTTTAGACGAAAAAATCATTGAAGTTAGTTGGTAAAGATCAATTGGAGAAAAACAGTCTAAATATAAATCTGGTTCTACAGCTGCTTCTGAGGTTCCTGAGGTTCCTGTACTCGAAGATATATCTGAACTAGCTGAGAGCACAAGATGATGAATTTTTTTTCTAATAGTTAGAATTTTGTCATCAAAGAAGCTCATGAAGTTATTACTACTGAGCGCTCTGGGAATACATGGCTCAACAGAGCTCTGACTCTGTGTCAGCCGGGCTACAGTGCTGAAAAAAGAAACCTAGGGTTGTTCTTATGTTCCTCTATTAGTGAGGAGTAATAGGCTCCTCTGGCATTACGGAGGGCCTTCCTGTATGTTCTAAGACTATCTTGCCAAAGATAGAGTTTCCTCCAGTTTGGTGGAACGCCATTTCCTTTCTAATTTTCGCAATGTTTCTTTTAATTTGCGGGTGAAGGAGTTAAGGAGTCTTTTGTTTTATTATTTTCTTTTTGATAGGGACAATACAATCAAGAGTCGTTCGCAGCGAGCATGCAGCACTATCAACCAGATGATCAATTTGGGAGGGACTAAAGTTAGCATAGGAGTCCTCCGTTACATTGAGACATGGCATTGAATTAAATGCCGATGGAATCACATCTTTAAATTTAGCTAGAGCACTATCAGACAGGCATCTACTAAAGGAATGTCTGCCTAATGGCATATAGTCCAGTAATATAAATTCAAAAGTTATTAAATAATGGTCTGATAAGACAGAATTTTGTGGGAAGACTTTTAAATCTTCAATTTCGATTCCATATGACAGAACAAGATCGAGGGTATGGTTAAAACAATGAGTGGGTTTGTTTACACTCTGACAGAAACCAATCGAATCTAATAGTGAGATAAACGCAGAACTAAGGCTATCATTATCTACGGCCACGTGAATATTGAAATCACCTACAATAACGACTTTATCTGTTTTGAGGACTAAACTTGTTAAAAACTCTGAGAATTCTGCTAAAAATTCAGAATACAGACCAGGAGCGCGGTACACTATGACAAATAGAATTGGCTGTACAGTTTTCCACATTGGGCGTGAAAGACTAAGAACAAGACTTTCGAATGAGTTAAAACTAAGTTTAGGTTTAGGGTTGATTAGTAAGCTAGAGTCGAAGATGGCTGCAACTCCACCTCCTCGGCCAATGCCTCGAGGAATGTGAGTATTACTATGACTAGGAGGAGTGGACTCATTCAGGCTAACATATTCTTCCTGACACAGCCAAGTTTCAGTTAGACAAAATATATCCATATGATAGTCAGATATTAAATCATTGACTAACACAGCTTTAGACGACAGAGATCTAATGTTTAAGAATCCACATTTAATTCTCTTATTTGGTTGTACCACTACACTGGTATTTTAAATTTTTATTAAGTTTATTAACTCCTCTTCTGTTTGAATTTGAATTAATTAAATGAAGTGGTCGGGGGACAGACACAGTCTCTATGGGATTTTTTACGGGGTTTTTGGTGGGTAACTGCTCTAATGGAAGCGCAGAGAAGCGTGTAGGACTGCAGCTCTGCTTCCTGGTCTGAACTCTGTATTGTCACGGTGTGGGTCCACTAATAAACTTGGTCAAATTTCTGGCTATGAGAGCTGCACCATCCAAAGTAGGATGAATGCTGTCTCTCCTCATCAGACCACATCGTTTGCTGGACACCACCTCGACAACCAGCGGTTGAATGACGACATCGGGCTATACATGGTCAGATTTGGCAGGGGTCCAGAGAAAACTACGGAGTCCGACATTGTCTTTGCGTAGTTACAGACCGACTCCACATTAATTTTGGTGACTTCCGATTGGCGTAATCGGAAGTCACCATCGCTAGCAGAGGAGCTACAAGAGGCTACAGAAGCTAACAAAACTGACCTGCGAACAGAAGGTGTGAAATTATTGAAAAGTCGCAAAAAAAAAAAGTGAGAAAGCTGTGTGTGTTTTAAGACTATTGTTTAGATAAACAGTGGGTAATTAGTCGCAGTGGTGAAGAATATAACCAGGTTAAGTCTTTTGAGTGAGAGCAGCAAAAACACGCAGTACAGAGACACCGGCAACCGGAAATGATATGATACACTTACTGCGGCACGTCAGCACGTTACTCAGTCAGTAGCTCTATCTAGCAAGTCATGCAGTGTGTGTTTACATGTGAATGTGTACTGGAGGCAACTTTAATAAGTCAGCTTTTAGTCACAAGGAAGATGTTTTCAGGGTTTCAGTTTCACTAGTGCTTCCAAATCTGCAATCAATTAATCTACAATTTAGACATAAAGTGTGAAATGTGAAAACGTTTGCTTAAATTGGGTTCCATTGGAAAAAAAGCTGTCAATCAGGTTTTACATCTTTGGTGCTGGACAGTGCCCCGTGTCTGGTATAATTATTTTTAAAAAAATGTGTACTTCGTTCCTGCCATGGGAATTGTTTGGTCTCTGTGAATAATAATTTAAAGAGTACGGTCTAGACCTACTCTTTGTGAAAAGTGTCTTAAGATAACTTTTGTTATGATTTGGCACTATACAAATAAAATTGACTTGAATTGACTTAAGCACCTGGATCAAAATACTGAACAACTCACCATCAGCATCACATACAAGGAGGTCCACAACTACTACTTTGCACTTTTCATACAACCACTTGCAGTGTGTATTCATCAACATTATAACATCCTTCCGAACTGCAGTAAATTAACACAAGATCAGCCTATATGCAGATGATATACTTCTTTACTTCACAAACCCCCCAACCTTTCTTAACCATGTCCATAGTCTAATTTACCACTTTATTAAAATCTCAGGGTTTTTCATAAATTGGTAAAAAATCAATAATTCTGCCTCTTCACAGCACACATTGGAACGCAGAAGATTGGAAAACCCCTTTTAAAATAACCATGGGGGTTTCTTCATGACCTTCAACAAGCTGCAAGCACAACTGAACTTATAAATATTAATACATTCAGTTAAAATAAATTTTGGAAGGCCATATTGAGCCCTACCAATCCAACTATCAACCCGCATTGCTTAGTATCAAACATTAAACCTTTACAATGACAGAAAAGAACAGTATCATGAAACTGCTTAGCTGAAGCTTCATCCCTCACTACCACCACGCTCTGGTATGATCAATACAACAATGGATCTACATCTTAGGTGTCTGATGCCATATGTTATCAAACTGTCAATGTTATTCTAATTATTACTACTGTCACTGCTGCTATGATGATGCTTTATTTTTTACTATTACTACTACCACTATTGTCTCTATAATTACATATAGTGACTATATCGCTACACACACGAACACACGCTTCAACACACGTACACATCTACACACACTTATTATTACACCAAAATCCATATCAACATACACGCCCACACCACTCAACCAGACCCCCTTATCCCCCTGCACCCTTCTTCCTCACATGCACCTCTCTCTTTTTGGCCCCTGGCGTGTCTCAGCTGTCCAGTTTTACACTATGTCTGTTCATCCGTGGGGTCTCAAACACAGAAGGAATAAAGAAAATAGATGTCACTGAGATCCAGTTAGGCTAACACCTCCTTAGGATCTGCATGCTGCCCATTTTGTATGACCTGTTTTTATTTTGAACAGGGAGTAACATTTTTGAGGGGGTGCACTACTATGAAGCCTACAGTGGCCACATGACCCATTGCTACACAGTAAACCCTTAATGTAAAAGTATAAATAGGACTTTACATCCAGACAGGCAGGTTTACATTCACACACACACACACTGGGTGTCAACTCATTATATCATGACAAACACACGTGGACACATGAACGTTAAGACCTTGGTTGCTGAGTAAACTATTTATATGAAGGGGAGTATTGAGACACAGGAGTGTTTGGGGGCAGAGGAGGTGCAGAGGGAGAGGAATACATCTGGAAGTGATTATTTTTCTTTTCAGAAGAGGAGGGGGATTAGCTCTGTTGTCATACTGAATGTCTTACTCATACTGTCTTCTGTCCTGTCAGGATGTTTACATGTCACCCAAAAATTCCACACACTGTGTGTGTGTGTGTGTGTGTGTGTGTGTGGTGGTGGTGGGGGGTTAGTCAGCAGAATGAGTTTTTGCTTTATACTCAACATAAAACTCAACACAAACTTGAATTTTACACCTGGTGCTGTTAACTAGCAGAGATGAGCTTTGTCTCATTAAGCATTTAAAATTGATTTTACAATATTTCAAATGAAACCTCAAGGAACTGTTTTAGGTTACCATCACATAAATACTTTTATTATTAATTGTGGTCACAAAGTATGGAAATAATGAAACAGATGGAGATTGAACGCACACACACACACACGCACGCACACAAACACACAGAGGTACAAACTCCACCTCCCCTTGGAGCTCATACAGGAATCAGAGCTCTCTCTTATTCATCATTTAAAACTGTATTCAAAATGCTCCTCTTTCCTCTATTCATGTTTTTCGTGGATTTCCCTTTTTCTGCTTCCATCAATCCCTCTGTGCCATTGTGTGCCAGAAGTGATCTCATCAATTTTTTGTCAAATACCAATGCTACAAACACATCTAACATATATACAATTCATTCAATTTAGAATAGAACAGGATATAAGCTGATGAACAACTATTAAGACTGGATGGACTGTATGGGTCTGAATTAAAGGATGATTCTTCAACAGTACAACTTTTTTTGCCACCTCAAATTTATTCAGTAACAGATGTGATGAAAAATGACCCTCATTTATTTCCTCTGCAGAGTGTTTGGGTCTCTGCAGCACCAACCCGCACCTATACAACTTTGAGCGCCTTGAGGTCCTGCTTAGCCTGCATGAAAACCAGAACCAGGAGTTGAACCGCCACCACCACCAGGCTATCACCACCCACAGCAACATCATCACTGCCATCTTCCTGCTCACCCTCACCTTCACCAAGCTCTGCCCCGGCCTCCCAGTGGGCCTGCCACAGCATTGCAACATGAGCAGCTGTTGCCACTGACGCCCCGAGGAGAGCGCAGTAAGAACAGCCATACAGGTAGGTATGAGAGGGAGAAGAGGGGAGGTAGTCAAGAGGACAGAGGGACAGAATAGAGGAGGGGAGAAAAATGGAAGGGCAGAGGAGGCGTTAGGACAAGTGGCAGAAAAAAAATTGAAAATCTGTACAAATGCATTGCTAAACCGAGGTTATAGTTTTGTGAAAGAAAAAAAGCGTGTAAAAGAATATCATGTAGGCTAGTCTTAAATTGTCATAGCATCTAAAGGAAAGGACTAATCAAAATAATAGTGAACATACAATATGAGTGCATGCAAGTGATACTATACACTGTCCTGGCAATGGTTTCACACTATTCCATTAGGTTATACACCAAGAAACGCAACAATGTGCTAACAAAGGCAGAGAGGAAGAAGACTGCAAGCTATTAAACATGGATGTAAACAATGCCGGATTTAAAATACTTAACATTTTAAAATATCAAAATACCTAAAGTACTTTTTGGTGAGTTACAATGAATATAAACATAACTTTTGTTTGTTTAAAAGAAAACTACTAATCAAGACTTTTCACGGTGTCTGGTTTAAGCTCTGTTTTAATTGGCTGATGGTCATTCTGTTATGTGCAGCATATAGGAGAGGACAGATGTTCTAGTATTCTAGTTGTCTGACACTGACAATGATTAAATTATGATCTCATTCAGTGGATATACATAACAAATGACATCAAATGACATCCTCCCATACCATTTATTTTGAAGGTCCGAGGTCCAATAACGAGGTCTCATCATTCACATGAACTCAACTTGACTGAGCACTCCCCGGAAGATTTTTTTCCTTTTACAGTTTATCGGTTAATCAGTCTGTGCAATCAGTTATTAATCCTTTTGCTCGGTTTATAAGTCCCTTCACTTTATCATATTTTCTACCATATGATCTCAGGCTCCATAGTATTTTAAAATAGATCACATAAACAGGACAGCTTTGGAGTTGTTGGAAGGCATTATTTTCACCTCTGGTAAGATAGGCTAGACACGTCCCAAACCAGTATTTCTATATTGGATGCAAAAAGGCTGAACTGGTATTAATTTTCCTGTTTGACTCTGCGTACATGTTTATCTCCTAGATCAAACAGAGAAAATTACTACAAAGAATATAACAAATTAACTCTTCACTAAGTCTCTGTCTCCTTCATATTAACAGTATCTGTAATGCCATCTCATCCTGCATCAGCTCTCTTTATATCTGGTTTTTTTTTTCTTTTTTTTTTCTGTCCACCTTTCGTCCTGCTGCTAGCTGGCTGTGCAGAGGGCGAGTCAGAGAGAGAAGATTTTGGGGATGAACTGCAGAAAATGGCAGTTGAAGTATGTTGGAGAGAGTATGCATCTATAGTTGCTGGGTAGTGGAAAAACCATAAACATCAGTACTGTAGCCTATTTTTGATATAAGTGGTTTCATATTTTAAAGCTACAATATGAAATGTACGTTAAAGTCACAATAACTAAAAAGAAAATAGATTATCATACTGATTCTTTGTTTATGCCTACAATATGCATCTTGCCACAAACTTGAAAGCCTTTGCAAACATCCTCCAGTGCTGACAAACTGTCAGACTTGACAATCTCCAATCACGTGTCCTTCACCATGTCTCTCAATGGGAGGCCCATATAAACATTTGGCGCTCATTCAGTCTCCATACAACAATGCTGAGCTCTGCATCTTCGCTGCTACACTGCTGCTTTCACAGCTGCTTTCACAGTTTTAACCCCCTCCACCTCCCCAGCCTCCTCCTAAAATAACTGTTAGTTACACATGAATTTTGTATGTTTGTTTTAATATGTATTAATGTTCATTAAATGTTGTGTATCTCAGGCTCTGCTAAGGGGGTTTGTGGGCTCAGGGACAGTCTGTGTTAAGCTGCCTTTATTTGTTTCAGAGTATCACAGGAGCAGAGCCACGCCGCCAAACCAAAATACACACTGTTGCCGTGAATGGTTTAATGTATTGACTTGAGTATTCTGTGTGAATAACACACAAGCCCATGTGATGTTCTGCTAAGTCTGACTTTCCCCAGCACAAAATGTGAGCTGATAACCAGACTGCTGGCATTTCACTTCATTATTCATTCTGGCACTGTGTCCCTGTTAGAGCTCTGTGATATGACCAAAATCCCATAACCCAATATTGGTTATTTCATATCCAGATATAGATACAGATCACAATATAGAACATTTTCTGTAAATTCAATGAATAAATAATTCATATAATGACCACATGGAAAAGGCCTATTTCTCATTACATTTTGAATTATCAACTCAACAGATAAAAGGCATTTACTCATATTTGATTTTTTTTCTTCTTTTCTTTAGAACCTTTGTGCAAATTAAGCATGTAACAAAATCAAAAAAAAAAAAAGAACGTGTAAAAAGGTAAATAGTAAAAGGCAAGACTGCCAACTCCCACGTTCTGACCTTGAAACTCACGCAATTGACACTTTTTGCAGGCGCTCACGAAGTGAAAAACAAATTCATAACTGATTAAGTTGTGGCACTGGCCATCTGGTCATCAAAGAATCCATAAAGTTTTTACAGGCCATCCGGCCATCTGTGTCTACACCTCTCTCTCCATGTCATTCGGGACTGGGCTCCTCCGGACTGGGCTCACTGGCTGGTTGGAGTCATGCGGTGTCCGTGCTGTACAGGAGAACACAAAGCATCGCCAAATGACAAAAAATATTGGATATTGAATTTTGGTTTATTGGAGTGACAGACAAAAAATATGATAGTTACATGTTTTGTTCATCAAAATAATCTTCACAAATAAACACCACTTTAATGATTTTCAAAGCGTAAATGCAATCAGCAGAAGTAAACAGCTAATGTGAGACTATATACAAACTACACCACGGTTGCATGACTTGAATATTACCACCAAGTTTATAACTTGTAATTTGATTTTAATTTTTATTTAATTTGATTAATTCTTCTACAAAATTAATAAATATACAAAT
The DNA here is from genome assembly GCA_031216445.1 of Lateolabrax maculatus. Lineage (NCBI taxonomy): Eukaryota > Metazoa > Chordata > Actinopteri > Acropomatiformes > Lateolabracidae > Lateolabrax > Lateolabrax maculatus. Next base: position 24,654,529 of record CM062197.1, on the reverse strand, counting down.
CGGAACATTTCAGTTACAATAGTTTGGAAGAGTAACTACTAGAGGCTGTAAAGGACTATTGACATCATGTGAAACAATACACGTTTTTTCTAGAAATAAACCCATTTAGTTTATTTCTGCTTATCAGTGCCCACATTCATTAAAAAAAGAAGTAATTTTTTTAACTACTAAGCGTAGTAGTTTCCTCACCGTGGCATCCCTGGCGTGTGTGTGTGTGTGTGTGTGTGTGTGTGTGTGTGTGTGTGTGTGTGTGGTTATTCTTTAGCAGCCTGGTGTCCCCATGTGATTTGATGAAGCTAAATGCAGTGGACAGCTGTGTGTAATGGCACTGCATTCTGGCTGCAGATTTATCAACATATCTGTCCTGCTGGTTTCAGAGGGTTGAACGATAAGATTTTCATACAGTATAAAACAGATACTGTAAGAATCAACCATATTCATTTACAGATAAATGCCGACTGATTTTCCTACCACATTACATGTTATTTTTTTATGCTGATTTAAACACATCTACTGGTTATAGCTTATTTACTTGTCAGGTTTCCCAAATACATACAGTTTGACATCATCAGCGTAGCAATGATAAGAGACACAGCCAAACTGGCAGATAATGTGCACTAAGGGGATTATGTAGAGGAATATACAGGTCCTAGGTTTCACCCTTGAGGAATACCACAGGTCAGAAGAGCACAACCAGACACTTTTATCAGCAATTGATACAAAGAACTGGGAATTTGATAAATACTAGGTTGGTTTACCTACTATTTATCAAACAGTAGGTTTCAAGAGCTCAACCCACTATTATCTCAACCCACGTTATCGAAAGGAGTGTTTACAAATGAAAACATGCAGCTTTCAGTATGATCGGTATGCAACAAGATGTTACACATGTGACTGTAGGGAGAGCTGTCTCTGTTCTGTCCCTGTGATGGAAACCAGACGCAAGGATTTTTGTGGATTTCACTTCTGTTTAAAATGAGCTTTTGTGAATCTGAATTTCCACTACCCAACCCATTATACTCCATAAGTACTTTTTTTTCTTTTCTGTCTCTCCATCTTTTCATCTCAAAGAGAATTGACCATGTTCTGACATACCGCCAAAGCTAACTTTTTTTCTCTTGTCTCATATGATTTTATTTACCTACAGATGTTTCGGAAAAAAGCATCTTCCTCCTTGAGAATGAGAAGAATAACAGAAAGCGCTAGATGTAATAATTTCTTTCTTTACTCTGTAAAAAAGGTGTAAAATGATGGAGTTGGTAACACTCAGTGTTGTCAGAGGAAACCACACTGATATAAATGCAGCCTTCCACTGCCCCCCCAAACAAACAAACAAACTTCATTGTATACAAATAAAATTTGCAAAGACAGACAAGTAAAATTACTTTTTGAATGTGTTTCTCAAGCCTGGAAAGAAGTGTAAACCTCTTGCTGAATGGGTTACTTGTGAGTTTTATTGGTTTTAGTAGAACACGTGTGACAGGAGTAAATTATCCCCTTTGATTTGGACAACACAAAACTACAAATACATCCCAGGTGGTTTCAACTTTGACAACATTGGATGTTTAACTGAAAACACATTGATTTTGTCTAATAAATGCTGTATAAACATTTCCAATCAAGCTTCCTTGGATCAGCTGTGAGCATTTCCAAATCACTGGGTTTAGTTTGCAAATTTGGATAATGTTTTTTTTTTGTGCCATAGCCAGTAGGTTACAATCTCATCCATATCTAGTAAAAATGTTCATTTTTGTCCCCTTTTCTCCCTATGAAAGCGTAAAATTAAGCGTCACTGTGGTCATACATGGTCCTCAATGCTCTGATTCTGGGGTTCAAACACATGTAATCACTTGGTTAATGTTAGTTCATGTAACCTGACTGAAAGTAGTGTTTTGTGACTGATCAGTCATATTTTGGTTAAAAACAAAAGCTTGAAATAAATGTTAAAACCAAGCTTTAAAGATTGGTCGGACAAAACAAGACATTTGTGGATTTCACTTAGTTATAGTGCTAACAATGCTAATATGTTTTCTGCTACTTTATGTGGTTTTTACAAAGGCCAATGAAACAATACTAAAGTTTAAAATAGCAATTGATCACGTCCGGATCCATGTTTAGTCATCACACAGCTGTCACAGAATTCCTTCTTTGGTTGTTGTTTATTAGCCTTGATATTTGTGTTGTTTGTTTGGGATGTGTGTTTGGGGTTAAGGATTTTGCTGGTGGTTTGGCTCCTCTGGTTGTTCAGAAGGCATTCTTCCTTCAGTCTTGTTCTTCTGTCCCATCATGCTTCAGTGGGTCTTCCATGGCTTTATTGGGGGAGGGCAGGGATAGTGGTGGATGGTCCATATGTATCTCTGACCTTAATGCTTTATCCCTCTGTCTTTTGTTCTCTCTTTTTCCCTTGTGTTTCTGAAATAACTTCACTCTTTCTGTCTTTTCTGTCCCTCTCTTGGATTGTTTCTCTTTCCATTCCTTCACATTCTTCACACTGCTTCCATTTCCACTTCCACACTCTCCTGATCCTCTCAGGGAGTATTGACCGTGGGCGGAGCTTGTCCTTCCATGAGGTGCGTGGCCAGCGTGAGGCAGAGATGAGGGCCGCGGTCGAGGAGTCGTCCAACAGCGGCAGCAGTGTAGGAGGCTGTGGCAGCACTGTCCTGCAGCGCCTCCTGCAGGAGCAGATGAACCGGAATTATGTGCTACAGCAACAGCAACAACAACAACAACAACAACAACAACAACATCAACAAGGAGCAGGAGGGGGAGGTGGAGGAGGTTACTCAGGACAGGGACAAGGACAGGTAGGCCCCTCTGATGATCACTCCATGACCCCCCACATTGCCCGTCAAGAGCCCCAGGGACAGGAGCTACAGACGGACAATGTTCTGGAGAAGCTAGGCTCCACCAGAGTAGGAGGAGGGGGTGGGAGCAGTGGAGGAGGAGGAGGTTTGGGGACTGGAGGAGGAGGCAACGGTGGAGGTGGCGGGAGCAGCCAAGGGCAGTGCCCGAACCCAGAGGACCTCCCTTCATACGAAGAGGCCAAAGTGCAGTCACAATACTTCCGTGGCCATGGTCCTCCTCCTCAGCCTCCGCAGCAGAACAACCAGCCCCAGCAGCCTCCTCTCCCTGCCTCGGTGGGCACCGCCTTCTACGTTACTGGGGTAACTAGTGCCAAGGTGCGCACTGAGGGTCGCCCCACAGTGCAGCGAGTGAGCGGCCCGGGGAAAGTGCACCAGGATGATGGACTGAAGGATCTGAAGCAAGGACATGTCCGGTCTCTCAGCGAACGACTTATGCAGCTCTCCCTGGCCACCAGTGGCGTGAAGGCTCATGCTCCCATCACCAGCGCCCCACTCTCCCCTATGCTGCCCCCACCAGGACCGCCGGGCGATTACTACAAGCCGCAGCATCGTGGCCCGCCTCCAGACTACCCCTTCAAAGTAATGGGCTCACCTACCAAGCAGCAGGAGCCCGGAGGTCATTTTTACCAGGAGCAGAGGGGGAGGGAGCATTCAAGGGAGGTGCCCCACGTCAGATACCAGCCCCCACCTGAGTATGGCTCATTTAGGTAAGGAACATGCGCACACACACAGCTGTTCATTGACACACAGATATACACACTTAAAGCTGCTTCAGTTAAGAATGTTTTTAAATATACAAAATAATACTTTAACAGTGAATCAAATCTCTACTTGTAATGTGAAAGGGGTCGCTCAAAGGAACATATGTATATGTATGTATGTAAATGTAAGTATGTGTGTGTATGTATATAGTATACTATAGTATAGTATAATATATATATATATACATACACACACACACATATATATGTGTATATATATATATATATATATGTATACATATACACACACACATATATATATACACACACACACACACATATATAGGTCTCATACCTATGTACATGGAAATTGATAGCCTGCCTACAACATTGATATCAGAATACAGACCCCTGTTGTTGGACATAATTTATTCCATCTAAATGTAAATATATTTTAGCACTATTTAGTGATTTAATTTGGAAATCTGCAGGGAAGTCTAGTCACGGCTGCAACCTTCCCTATTTTCATACTAGCAATCATAGACCAGAGCTTTTTGAATTGCAAGTCATGTCTCAAAGACTTGAGGCGTGACTTGGACACGTTTCAAAAGACTTAAAAACAGCTCTGGTCTTGCGCCTTGGCAGTTGAGTGGTTAGAGCGCATGGTCGACATGGTTGTTGCATGTCAAACCCCTCTCTCTCCCCGTTTCCTGTCTGCCCCTTCACTGTCCAATAAAGCCAAACAAATACACCACTCCAAATTAATGCTAATGTTGCTCTGTGTCTGCTGATCGTGTAAATAAGGAACAGTTTGCTAACACATTAGACATGACAGCTCCATGTAGTGATAAAGCGCAAGCCTGTGGGTCTCGCCATCCAGCCTTGTAAAGCCTTCCTTTCTTTCCTTCTGCAGAAGTTAAAATACATTGTGGTGGTTGAAATGTAGTGCGTATTTGCTGATACACTGTTGAATGTTCCTGAAAAACCACAAGAATAGTTCATGCTGCATAAAAAATAAAATCTAAAATAAAACTATTGTTTACTTTGTATATTTGCAAGTAGGCATTTTGACATTTATGCAGTATTACATGCTGTACTGTATTCAGTATTTCATGCAGTAACACTGTATTGTACACAGGCACTGTCTGTCTGTAAGACCTCCTTTGTATTTTTTTACATTTCATTGCTAATTGAGTCACAAGTTTGTTTGGATGGTAACTTACAGTAAGTGCAACTGTCAAATAGTTTTACATTGGCATGAAGCCATTAAAGCAAGCTGTGAAATAATGAGTAACACAAGGTAGCATTAACTGTGCTTGAGCAGGGTTTTAAATCCATGCCAACTCCAGGAAAGCTGTTCTGACATCTGACCTTTATACATGGGAATTGTCACTGAGGATCAGTAATAAACTAGCACTTTTTAAACACAGTTTTTATACTAATTAATAATATTAAAAGTTTAGTGCTATACATTTTAAATCTTGTTATTTAGTTTTTGTTTCTATTACAAGTCATCTGAGTGGTTTCCACAGCAACTGCAGGACCACAAAACACATATTTTATATTAAGCGGGAAAATGAAAAAAATGAATTTGAGTTTATCCACAAAGACACACATTCATTATTTCCCTTCCAGTGATTATCACAGAACTCTATTTTGACTTCTCCAACTTATGAACTTAAAAGATCAATTATCAATTAGTCAGGCTGGTTGCCTGGCGCCAGCAAGTTTGTCTACACTAGCCTTTCTTCCCTTGGCCTTTTCCACACGCAGATTCACAAACACACAGTGTCACAGACTGCAACGGACACACACTCAGGTTCATAAGGAGTTTGTTGTTCAATGATGGCATAAATGCTGCTTCAGGGTTTGTTTCCACACAGACAAGGACAAAATGATGTATCAAAAACTGAATGCTGAAATTTTTGTTTTTTTGACAAGCCAGTGGAAAATAATAAAACAAACATTTCAAAAGATAACGTGGGAACATTTCAGGGTTTCCCAATAGTGTTTTTCAAGATGGTTAGGAAGGATCCCGTTGGGCCTGTTTCACACCAGTCCCTTTACCTTGGAGGAACCAGATTCAAACAGCCATGAATACCAGAGAACTCTAATCATCAGGGCAGAGCAAGTCAGGACATGATCTGCTTGGCTTTGATGACGTTCCTTTGAGGGCTCAAGGAAGGAATGCTTGCTCCCACAGCCAGTTGACAGCTGGTGTTTTCCCACCTTACTCAAAAACAAGACCCACTCATTAAGCAAGCAAACAGCAGGTGAATCAGACTAAACAAATAGCAATTCAGTCTTTACCTTCGCTGTTTTAAACACTCTGCGGATCAGTCTCTCCTTTGCATTTCCGGCTGATTTTTACAATTCTGTGTTTTAGCTAAAGTAACGAGAAATCTTATGAACATTTTGTCCCAAGTTGTCAAATGTAAAATGCTGTTTAAACACAACCAGTCAAAACCTTTGTCTCAAATGAGAAAAATTGCAAATTAAATCACTGAACATATTAAAAAGAGTTGACAAAGTGTTCAATGCTAACTTTTGATACTCGATGTTCCAGACACATTTTGATTGGTGTGCAAAGTATGATATGATGCTATACCTTTTAAGATGTTTCTTAAAGATAACACAATGAGTTTTTAAAACAATTGAGTCTTCCCAATGGCCTTCCTGATGGTCTGAATGAGACGGGCATGCCTAGATTTGAACTGTACTGAGAGGTTACCATACCATGCCTGTATCCCATATGTGATTAGGCTCTCCAAGACTGCCTGGTAGAACAGATACATAAGTTTCTGCTCAACCCCATACACTCTGAGCCTTTTCAGAAAGTACAACCTCTGCTGTAGCCTGGAGCATACGACTGTCAACATGGGCTTGCCAGGTAAACATGTTATCAATATGGACACCAAGATACTTGGTGATACAAGATACTACCTCGTGTATACTTGTGAGCCAGTGCTCTGAGGTCATAGGTAAAGGTGCTGATGTGCCGGACTACATATACACAAAGGGGGCAGAATATTTGAGAACAACACCACTACTAACTATGAACTCAATGCTAAAACATATCACATATCAACCTAACACCTATATGACTGTCAACAAAAACATTATAGGCATCATAAAAGTTGACTTTATGGCAAAACAGTTGGATCAGACTGCATTAGATTGTACAGGTGCACCAAATGAGGAGCCACATATTTTATAGACAAAATGATTCATCAATAATTAGGAAAACAGTCTGCGGACTAATTAATAATGAAAAGAATCATTATTTGCAGCTCTATGTGTATCTCTAAAACATGACTGGGAAAATCCTCTTTCAAGCTAGCCACCATTTAGTTTGCAACCAATTATGTTGCTACAGCTTTGTTTTCCCAGCCAGGCCAAAACTGTAAAGTAAGTTTACATTCATGTGATGGCACTGAGGCCTAGCCTGCCTTCAAACTTCACTATGGATCTTGTTTACTGTCTACTTAATCACTGTACACATGGCAACTTGTAATCCGATTTTCTGAGATCACATGCACGTGAGTTGTGGTGGTACAGTAAAATGAGTGGAGCTATGAGTGAGTTCAGGGTTATGATGAAGAGATTAAACTGTAATTTCGTACGAGCTCTATTGGCACTCCTAGCAGCCATTTCACCATGTCCGGGACCTTACTAAGCTGCTGGATTGCCTGCTGTATTGATTTTTTAGCTTTTCGTATAGACAAAAACATCTATGCTCAATTTTAAATTGATGTAAAGAATATTTTCAACCTCCCTAATCTTTTAGATGTATTTTAAAATTTGATCAATCTGCTATCTTTTTTCTCTCCTGAAAGTTGCAGTATACATAAGGATTATTATTATTAATATGGCCAAAGACACACCAAACGCCTGTCTGTGTCAGTGAACAAAGAAAAAGTCTCCACAGTCCACTTCAGCCAGCTGTTATGTCTTTGCATAAGATTTGAATGAAATGAATAAAAAACAACCGGTCAGCCTATAACACCATTAGTAAAAACATTTCCAGAATTCTGTACATCAACAAAGACACCGGCTGAAGTTGAGAAACTATGTAATGACACAGCTGATTTCCCTGCAGGTCCAGTAAGGAGGGTTCAGTTCACTCCCAGAGGCCCCTTCACCAGCACAGTCCCACCTCCTCCGTCACCTCAGTGGGCTCCTTGTCCCGCACCCAGTCCTCCATCCTCAGCAGCATGCTCAGTGCCTCCCACTCCTCCCATCCCTTCTTCCCTCACCAGCACCCCCAGAGCCAGGGAGAGCACTACCATAGTATGGGCCCCCGCAGCCCGCAGGGTCCCGGTTGCCACCAAGCAGGTGAACCCTTCACCCTGGGACCCATTCAGCCTCCAAGAGGTCACGGTTTCCCTCATGACCCTTACGGCTCCACCCCAAGGATGCACCATCAGCAACAGCAGCAGCACCATCAGTATCAACAACAACAGCAGCAGCAGCAGCAGCAGCAGCAGCAGTTCCATGGACCTCCACCTCCCCAGCCCCAGCCGCCGGTCCAAGTCGGACATTTCCCCCACCCGCCTTCCTACTCGCACATGCAGGGGGAGCCCTTTGCTACGATGGCACGGGCCCACCAGATGGTGGATGTGCTGACGGAGGAGAACAGGATGCTGAGGCAGGAGATGGAGGCCTGCCGTGAGAAAGTCACCAAGTTGCACAAGGTAACATCTCCTGCAAAGAGCTTTACATTTTGAGCCTCAATTTGGTTTCAGTCTATCTTAAAAACAATACTGACATGACTATATACACACTGTATGAGTTATTTGTAACTGTTCCTCCTGTCCATACTGACCACAAAGCGATCCCTTATTAACTAAATTTTAATACAAGTGATGGAGGACAAAATCCACAGTCTTCATTCTAAAGTTCAGATGAAGGTTATATGAGACTTTAGCTGTCTGAGTTAGTAAGCGGGGAACTTCCAAAGTCTTTCGACTTTGTGTTTCCACAGACACTGTCTCCATGCTGAGCAGTGGTTCAGGGATATTAACACAAACAACAACTACTTCATCATATGCAAAGACAAGAACTGTAAGTTGCTTTGAAGACAAGCGTCTGCTAAATAAATGTAATGTTAAGCTAATTCATGTACACTACCTGGGCTATGGATCATGTTTTTTACAAACTCTGACCTATTCCCACCAAGTGCCATTATGGACACATTTCTGATTTTACAAAGTAGAGTGGAAATCGAGATGGATATGAGTCATGGGATCTGTGTCATGGAGAGATTCATTACTTATTTGTTGGTGTTATTGTGTGCAGCACAGGTGTTCAGCATGCTCATCATGCTGATGATGAGATGAGTGGAGGAAAAAGCTGGGATAATAAAATAATTAATTCAACCATTACGTTGGGACATTTTGTTTCTTCTTATGCTCATATTTTTGTGCTTTGGTTTAATTCTGTTTGATTCTTAGTTTATTAAGCCCAAAACGCACCGACTTGGCAGGGTGAGCCCAATTCTGTGAGAATAGTGAAGACCTCAAATTGGTTGAAGCTTGGGCTGTTAACAGAGTTTAGGGAAGGCACCAAGCTGCATCTGTTAACAGATGACAGACCCAGCAGTCAAAATACAGTGTTGTCTTTCTGTGAGGCCAGTTATGACCCATGTCAAAATATATGAATAAGAATGTGGATATTCGGAAGAGAAATTAATTGTACAACATGTGGGTAAAGGTTGTATGCATCTCCTTCAATCTCCCTGTCTTCTCTCTGATTCCCTTCATTCCTCCTGTGGGCAGTTGGAAACAGAGATCCAGCTGGTGTCAGAGGCCTATGAAAACCTCGCCAAGTCCTCCTCCAAGAGGGAGGCCCTGGAGAAAACCATGAGGAACAAGCTGGAGCTGGAGGTGCGCCGGCTGCATGACTTCAACAGGGACCTTCGAGGTGAGAGAGCAGGGAGTTGCAATAAACATGCAATCACTACCAGAACCACAGCCTCCTACCTACTGCAACTGATTGCAGATGCAGTCTTCACAGTTGTGTCCTGCAGTAGTACATATGCTGCTTCTGCTACGTTTGTGGGACTGACTGGTTGGCAGCATGAGTTTAATTAGCTGCAACTACCCAGAAAACAAATCTGAGTGATATGAACAACTACAGGAAAAAAAGGTGCACCCACTGAGTATAATTAGGTTTAAAAGTGAGTTAGACAAGTGTGACTACATGGCACTGAATTCAATCAGGACAATGCTGAAATAATTGTTCTGACGATTTAAAAAAAAAAAAAAACACTTGACTCTTTTCCCCTTCAAGTCTCGCCAACACACATACACATACATGCACATACTGGAGAGAAGAAAGCTCCGTTCATGGCTTGGAACCTAGACTCAGGTCCACTGGGAGCCTTTCACAACAATTCACCACCGCCTTTTTTCTTTCCTGCCATCTCTCCCTCCTGCTTCCCTTATTTCCCCCCGTTCATAGCTTTGGCAGACATGTGCATGTAAAATGGATACTTTGCTCCACTTTTCTGGGTCAAAGGTCAACATATACTCACTGTAGCTATTGTTCTGGAGATTTTACACAGAAGTGAAGAGTTTGTGCTCTGATGACAGCACATGAGTAGGTGTAAAGAGCAAAGCTGTGTATTTTTAAATGCAGCTGTCACATTTTCTACAATGAACCAACCATTGTCTAGAATCAGTCTCCAATAACTTATGAAACCAAAAAATAAACCAAAACTTGTTAGAAATGAGTTTTTAAGAAGTTTTGGTGTTAGTCAGCTGCGGTTATTATTTTTATTAGTATTTAATCTGTTGATAATTTTCAAAAAATCTGTTAATAATCTGTCTGTCAATATGTTTGGATCCAAAGCGTAACAGATGAATCATCTTATGGTGTTTAAATCAAAGCACTAGTAACTCAGAGAACTTCAAACCAAGTACTCTTGCTCATTGCTAAACTTGTCCTGCATCTCAACTCTGAGTGATGACTTGTACTCCTCCTAGCTTCTAAACCATTGTTTCATATTGTTCTTGATTCGCTGAGCAACCAGCTCCCAGAGGTGCTTTTGATGTGGAACAAAACAGAGACAGACATACAAGTGAGACAGAAAGAGAGAGTCAGAGAATGTGTGTATTGAGTCAGAATTAAGAGCACGAGCACATAAAAACACATAAAAGCTTCTAACAAAATCCTAGTGTGTTGATATTTGATAAACCTATATACTGGGAAAAAACATAGATCATAATGAATAGACCACACCCAATGCACCAATCAAGTCAAGTCAAGTCAATTTTATTTGTATAGCGCCAAATCATAACAAAAGTTATCTCAAGACGCTTTCACATAGAGTAGGTCTAGTTCTTGTGTTCTTTCACACCCAATGTGGAAAACTGTACAGCCAATTCTGTTTGTCATAGTGTACCGTGCTCCTGGTCCGTATTCTGAAGTTTTAGCAGAATTCTCAGAGTTTTTAACAAGTTTAGTCCTCAAAACAGATAAAGTCATTATTGTAGGTGATTTCAATATTCACGTGGACGTAGATAATGATAGCCTTAGTTCTGCGTTTATCTCACTATTAGATTCGATTGGTTTCTGTCAGAGTGTAAACAAACCCACTCATTGTTTTAACCATACCCTCGATCTTGTTCTGTCATATGGAATCGAAATTGAAGATTTAAAAGTCTTCCCACAAAATTCTGTCTTATCAGACCATTATTTAATAACTTTTGAATTTATATTACTGGACTATAGGCCATTAGGCAAACATTCCTTTAGTAGATGCCTGTCTGATAGTGCTGTAGCTAAATTTAAAGAAGTGATTCCATCGGCATTTAATTCAATATCATGTCTCAATGTAACGGAGGACTCCTATGCTAACTTTAGTCCCTCCCAAATTGATTATCTGGTTGATAGTGCTGCATGCTCGCTGCGAACGACTCTTGATTGTATTGTCCCTATCAAAAAGAAAATAATAAAACAAATAATAAAACAAAAGAGGTTAGCTCCATGGTAAAACTCCTTAACCCGCAAGTTAAAAGAAACATCGCGAAAATTAGAAAGGAAATGGCGTTCCACCAAACTGGAGGAAACTCTATCTTTGGCAAGATAGTCTTAGAACATACAGGAAGGCCCTCCGTAATGCCAGAGGAGCCTATTACTCCTCACTAATAAAGGAACATAAGAACAACCCTAGGTTTCTTTTCAGCACTGTAGCCAGGCTAACACAGAGTCAGAGCTCTGTTGAGCCATGTATTCCCAGAGCTCTCAGTAGTAATAATTTCATGAGGTTCTTTGATGATAAAATTCTAACTATTAGAGAAAAAATTCATCATCTTGTGCTCTCAGCTAGTTCAGATACATCTTCGAAGTACAGGAACCTCAGGAACCTCAGAAGCAGCTGTAGAACCAGATTTATATTTAGACTGTTTTTCTCCAATTGACCTTTACCAACTAACTTCAATGATTTTTTTGTCTAAACCAACAACCTGCCTCTTAGACCCCATCCCAACTAGGCTGCTTAAAGAAGTTTTACCCTTAGCACTTCTTTACTAGACATGATCAATCTGTCTATATTAACAGGCTATGTACCACAGTCCTTCAAAGTAGCTGTAATTAAACCTCTTCTTAAAAAGCCTATGCTTGATCCAGGGGTTTTAGCCAATTATAGACCTATATCTAACCTTCCCTTTCTCTCCAAAATCCTTGAGAAAGTGGTCGTTAATCAGTTATGTGACTTTCTAAACAGCAATAGTTTATTTGAGGATTTTCAGTCAGGATTTAGGGAATATCATAGCACAGAGACAGCACTGGTGAGAGTGACAAACGACCTTTTGATTGCGTCAGATAAAGGATTTGTCTCTGTACTTGTTCTGTTAGATCTTAGTGCCGCTTTCGATACCATTGACCATTGTATCCTATTACAGAGACTGGAGCATTTGATTGGCGTCAAAGGACCCGCACTAAGCTGGTTTCAGTCGTATTTATCGGATAGATTTCAGTTTGTCCATGTAAATGATGAATCCTCCGTGCACACGGAAGTTAGTCATGGAGTTCCACAAGGTTCAGTGCTCGGACCACTTTTATTTACCTTGTATATGCTTCCTTTAGGCAATATTATCAGGAAACACTCCATAAACTTTCACTGCTATGCAGATGATACTCAGTTATACTTATCGATAAAGCCAGATGAAACCGGTAAGTTAGCCAAGCTTCAGGACATAAAAGTATTGAGGACATAAAAGACTGGATGACCTGCAATTTCTTGCTGTTAAACTCAGACAAAACTGAAGTTATTGTTCTGGGTCCTAAACACCTGCGAGACGCACTATGTATAGATATAGTTACTCTAGATGGCATTGCCCTGGCCTCTAGCACCGCTGTAAGGAGTCTAGGAGTAATCTTTGATCAGGACATGTCCTTTAATACCCATATAAAACAGACTTCAAGGACTGCCTTCTTCCACTTACGTAACATTATAAAAATCAGGCATATCCTGTCTCAAAAAGATGCAGAAAAACTAGTTCATGCATTTGTTACTTCTAGGTTAGATTACTGTAATTCCTTATTATCGGGCTGCCCCGATAAGTCTCTAAAGACTCTCCAGCTGATCCAGAATGCGGCTGCACGTGTACTGACAGGAACTAGCAAAAGAGAACATATTTCTCCGATATTAGCTTCTCTGCACTGGCTCCCTGTGAAATCCAGAATAGAATTAAAAGTCGTCCGCCTCACTTACAAAGCTCTTATTGGTCAGGCACCATCATATCTTAAAGAGCTGATAATACCGTATTACCCCACTAGAGCACTACGCTCACAGAATGCAGGGTTACTTGTGGTACCTAAAGTCTCTAAAAGTAGAATGGGAGTCAGAGCCTTTAGTTATCAAGCTCCTCTTCTGTGGAATCAGCTCCCAATTTGGGTTCGAGAGGCAGACACCCTCTCTTCGTTTAAGAGTATGCTAAAAACGTTCCTTTTTGATAAAGCTTATTGTTAGGGCTGGCTCAGGTGAGTCCTGAAACATCCCTTAGTTATCCTGTTATAGGCTTAAGACTGCCGGGGGACTTCCTAGGACGCACTGAGCTTCTCTCTCCTCCTCTCCCTCTCTATCTGTACGCATTCCTATCCCACTAATACAGGTTACCAACTCAATTTCTTCCTGGTAGTCCTTGTGCTTTCTGTGCTTTTTCGCCTTCTCACTTTCTGCAGATATTTCCGCCTCTGGAGCTGTAGATTCTGGATCTGTGATTGCCGGCCATCTACTGCCCCCATGTTCCTGCTCCACACTCACTGCTGCAGTTGTTATTATTATTAGTCTGATTTGTTGTCTCTCCTCCTGTTCTGTCTCCCCTCTCCCCCTCTCTTCTCCCCTTTCAACCCAACTCGGTCGATGCAGATGGCTGCCCACCCAGAGCCTGGTTCTGCTCGAGGTTTCTACCTGTTAAAAGGGAGTTTTTCCTCGCCACTGTCGCCAAGTGCTTGCTCATGGTGGGAACTGTTGGGTCTCTGTAAATAATATTTTAAAGAGTATGGTCTATGTGAAAGCATCTTGAGATAACTTTTGTTATGATTTGGCGCTATACAAATAAAATTGACTTGACTTGACTTTCACATAGAGTAGGTCTAGACCATACTCTTTAAAATATTATCATTATGAAACTTCAGAAAAGACAGATGTTCTTTGGGAGAAAGACAATATGTGAAATGTATTACAAGTATGTTTAGTCCCAGGTGATGTCACCACCTGTTGTAAGGTGCTGAAGGAAAAATCTCTGTCAAGTGCTGTAGAGTTTACGTCCTGTTTAATGTCTGTCAATGTCAGGAAAATAAACAACAAATCTTTATTTTTGTGTTGCGTGTTGTTGTTTTAAAGAGCGTATGGAGACGGCCAATAAGCAGCTCGCTGCTAAAGAGTGTGACGGCTCAGAGGACAACCGCAAAACCATTTCCCAGCTGCTCTCACAGAGTGAGTACCACACACACACACACACACACACACACACACAGATTAAAATGTAACATATCGTAATGATAACCTTTTAAAAAGTGAGTAGGAAAGACATTGTGTCTGTACATGCGTTCAATGCTTATGTGTGTTCAGACAAAGAGACGCTGCGTGAGAGGGAGAAGCTGGAGATGGAGTTGAATGCGCTGCGCTCTACCACAGAAGACCAGAGGAGACACATCGAGATCAGAGACCAGGCGCTCAACAACGCCCAGGCCAAAGTGGTCAAGCTGGAAGAAGAGGTAAGAGCGTCACCTGTCCTGCTTACTGGATGTAATTGTGGTTGGTGATTGGGTTTACTGCTTGTTTTCTACCTAAGTAAAAAGTGTAATTGATGGAAAATCTACTTCATTTCTGTTTATTAGTATTTTGCTTCAAAATTAATCTGCAAAAGGAAACACTTTAATTGGAGTTGACTTAGGAAAAGAGATAAAAAGGTACTGCAGTTGAAGGTGCTATTATGATGCTGAGCAGTTTTTTGCCCTGTTTCAGCTACAGTTGATCCAGGTTGTGTGGTATGTTTGATGTATTGTTATTTTCACAAGTGTATAACTTCAGTATTAAGCATTTTTAAGGTTGTGTGAGACTAGTCAAGGGATTGGAAAACACTTTTTCAGACTATGCAAATTAGCAAAAAGGGATGATATTCAGAAAGGCTCCAAACTGGGGATGTTTTGAATTTTGATCAAAACAACATCAAGTAATGATCAGCGTTTTAAAGGGTCTGCTGCTGCTCTCTGACTTTGAGGTTAGATATAAACAAAAATATCTGCAACTATTCATCTCACTACAGACAGGTTTTAAACAAGCCAACAGTTTATCTAATTTTTTAAATCACTTTATTTGGAGGTCAGGAAAAACCATCATTGCACAGCAAGCAACAAGCAATAGGATATGTCTTAGAAATGAAGGCCCTATCTTACACCGGGCACAAAGCGGCGGTGCCATTGTTTGTTCCCCACCAAGTAGTTGTCATATTCCCACCCAGTGCCCACATTGTTTAAATAGGAGATGTACTAGTGCCGATCTGTCTGCCCATGCACAAATAGGTCTTAAAATGAGGTGTGGTCAGGCGCATTGTTGGGGCATTGCTACCTTGAGGCAGCTGAAAGCGATTGCGGCATTGGGCAATGCCATCTAAAGTAACTATATTTATAGATAATGCGTCTTGGCGGTGTTTGGGACCAAATACAATAACTTCATGTTTGTCTGAGTTTAACAGCAGAAAATTGCAGGTCATCCAGTTTTTTATGTCTTTAAGGTATGCCTGAAGTTTGGCTAACTGATCTGTTTCATCTGGCTTCAGTAATTTATGTTACGCCTTAAACACACCTATGATTAATTAATCTGTTTGTGCCTTACATTCCGCCCAGATTATGTGCCGTTTGACAAAACAAAATTGATTTGCACATGCCCTTAGTGGCCTACCGTGTGCTATAGATGGTTTAATAGGGCCATAAGAGTCTACGGCCACACTGCAGCCTTGTGAAGCAGCACATTGCCACAGTGGTGCTGTGAATTCTTAGTTTAATATGTTAGCTTGCTAACATTTACTAGTTAGCATTAAACCCAACATTCAGCCGAGGCTGATGGGAATGTCATAAGTTTTGCATGTATTTGGTCATACACCAAAGTTAGAACACGTTACATTTTTGACCTCATGGTGTTAGATGAACAGTCAGAGGATCACCAAACTCATCATTATTTATCCTTTGGGCACCATGGATATCTGTACCTTTTTTCATGGCAATAATTGTTAAGATATTTCAGTCTGGACCAAAGTGGTGGACCGACCCACATTGCCAACCCTCGAGCCATGCACGGCTAAAAAATAAGACAACAGCAAAACTGCCCTATAGACTTGCTCCCCCACAGATGAACCTCTTCCTGTTTTTTTTTTCACATGCTTACAGTTGTGGGTATCACCATGGTTACCATGAACACATACAGGACAGAACAGGAAACGGGCTGAAGCTGGGCCAAAGCTGGCCTCTGACACACAACGCCTGCTTGTTGTCAGAACAAAAGAGCTGCAAGCTTTTCTTCTGCTCTGTCCTGCTCTCTACACAAATGAAAGAGCCTTCGGATTGTTGGCCCTCTGCCTGTCTTCGCTCAGCTCCTCTCAGATCTGTCTTGCTTTCCTCTTTTCTTTCCACTCTGTTCATTCTTTCCTGTATTTGCAAATAGTCACTCTGATCTAAATCAGTCTATTGAGCAGCAGCAAAGGCTGCAGTTCAGAGCCAGTGGAGGAATTTAAGGGACATGTACTGTGAGCATGAGGAGAGTGTCATCTGTAATCTGTCCAACAGCTGGTAATTGTTTGGACACTCTACAATGTCACGATACTGTGTTAATGAACCTCCAACAACATGTCCTATCATTAAAGGAAGGATTCAGAAGAGAGTGGACTTTGCTTGAGAATTTGAAAGAGTTCATTTTCCAGGAGTTTTAATTGGTTAAAAATGGAATTGTTCTTAAATAAATAAAAGTAAAACCAATAGATTAGATTCAACTTTATTGTCATTGCAGGTACAGGTACTGAGACAACAAAAAGGCAGTTTACCTTTTAACTAGAAGTGCAAAAGTAAAGAATGAACAGTAAGGAGTAGATATACAATATGAACATAAAGATATGCAGTGCAGGTACAAGTACAAGTAACAGCAATAGTGAGACATTAAATACCGAATAATCTGCTGGGGTAAGATATGAGAAGGGTGTACACACTAAAGATCAGATATATAAAGTACATACATTGGTATAATTATGAATACACTCTAGGTCAGATATATATATATATATATATATATATATATATATATAAATAAAACCAAAAGGTGATCAAGGATAAGCAGTCATAGTCAGTTAGAAATTTTCTGATTTCATCCAGAAAAAATAAGCCCATAAAACATGAAGTTCGCAAATTTCCAGCACTACAATTTAGTTTTGGATATCAACATCTATCTGTGTTAAACAAATACTGGCTTTAGTCTGCAAATGTGTAATTTGCCAACAATATGCATGTTTTTCTCTGAATCATGCAGAAATGGTTAACAAGTTAACTTGTTTTACAACAACATTAAGCGCACAACATTTCTGCTGACTCGAAAACAAAAAAATTTACAAAAGTAAAACTACTTTTTGCTGTAGATTTCTGAAACAATTTTGTATCTCTTGTACAATCATCTCTAAAGGATTATACATAAGTCTGATGATTTCTGTTGTCTTGGAGCTCCTTGAACACAATTTCTGTGGGTATTTGCTGCAATGCTTTTGGACAGATTTTGTCAACAAAGGATGAAGTTGACATTAAACATTCTGGTTGTGTGACAGCAGTTGCTGCTGAACCACCAATAAGGAAGCTTTTTTAGGTTTCTCTGTCCTGGACTGATAACTTTTTGGTATGTTCCAAAATTTGCCATCTTGAACCATGAAATAACCTCACAGTTATGTGTGTGTGTGTGTGTGTGTGTGTGTGTGTGTGTGTGTGCGCAGCTGAAGAAGAAGCAGGTTTACGTGGAGAAGGTGGAGAGGATGCAGCAGGCTCTGGCTCAGCTCCAAGCAGCCTGTGAGAAGAGAGAACAACTCGAGCATCGACTACGTACGAGACTGGAGAGAGAGCTTGAGTCCCTACGCATGCAGCAGGTAACACACAAGGCTCCCAATACAAAAACATTTTAGTTACACACGAACAACATTTCAAACACTTGATTTTCTTTGGGATCTTAATAGAATAAAACAAATTACTACATTTGGACGATAACATAAGTGAAAAGTCAGGAACACATTTAGTTCTTCCTGCCTCCCTTGTCCCTCCCAGCGTCAGGGAGGCTCTCAGAGCAGTGGTGCAGTCCCATCAGAGTACAACGCCACAGCACTCATGGAGCATCTGAGGGAAAAGGAGGAGCGGATCCTGGCTCTGGAGGCCGACATGACCAAGTGGGAGCAGAAGTACTTGGAGGAGAGTGTGATGAGGCAGTTTGCCCTGGATGCCGCCGCCTCTGTCGCCACTCAGAGGTATGTGCTAACATGTGAATAAGACATAGTGACATTTCACTCTCTGAGCCATTGTTTCAGACACTGACGTCTCTCAAATGTTCAGCAGCAGACCCCAATGTCCCCAAACATACTAACTCAATACTGTTTGAACATGCACTGTGGCCCAAGTCAAGTCAAGTCAATTTCATTTTGTATAATGCCAAATCATAACAAAAGTTAATCTCTTAACACTTTTCACATAGAGTAGGTCTAGACCATACTCTATAAAATGTAATTTACAGAAACCCAACAGTTCCCACCATGAGCAAGCACTTGGCGACAGTGGCGAGGAAAAACTCCCTTTTAGAAACCTCGAGCAGAACCAGGCTCTGGGTGGGCGGCCATCTGCATCGACCGAGTTGGGTTGAAAGGGGAAGAGAGAAGGGGAGAGGGGAGACAGAACAGGAGGACAGACAACAAATCAGACTAATAATAATAACAACTGCAGCAGTGAGTGTGGAGCAGGAACATGGGGGCAGTAGACGGCCGGCAATCACAGATCCAGACTCTACAGCTCCAGAGGCAGAAATACCTGCAGAAAGTGAGAAGGCGACAAAGCACAAAAAGCACAAAAAATACCGGAAGAAGTGGAGTTAGTAACATGTATTAGTGGGATAAGAATGCGTACGGATAGAGAGGGAGAGGAGGAGAGAGAAGCTCAGTGCATCATGGGAAATCTCCCGGCAGTCTAAGCCTATAACAGCATAACTAAGGGGTTTGGTTCAGGACTCACCTGAGCCAGCCCTAACTATAAGATTCATCAAAAAGAAACATTTTTAGCATACTCTTAAATGAGGAGAACCCAAATTGGGAGCTGGTTCCACAGTAGAGGAGCTTGATAGCTGAAGGCTCTGGTTCCTGTTCTACTTTTAGAGACTTTAGGTACCACAAGTAACCCTGCATTCTGTTAGCGTAGTGCTGTAGTGCCCAGTGTGAACACCTATCCAGTCATTCAGAAAAGGTCAGCAGTTTAGTGTGAACTGCTGCGGATGAGCTACGTTCGAGCACTACGTTTGTCGTCTAAAGGGGGCTCCATCCTGTTTTACAGGGATACATCTTCAGCAGTGATAAGCCACTCTCGTAGCAGCAGCTATGACACATCGGTGGAGGCTCGAATCCAGAAGGAGGAAGAGGAGATTCTCATGGCCAATCGGCGCTGTCTGGACATGGAGAGCAGGTAAAGCACTCTCCACATACATGCAGCCTCCCTGAGACCAGGACATGTAAATAGAAATGCATGGAGTTGATTGACAACCTGGTAAATATTCTTTTCAGGTCGTGGCTTTAGGGTCTTCATTGTTAAGAAAAACTTCTCTATTTTAGCTCTCCAGGTGCAAATCAAACACACAGGACCACACATGAATCTACTTCATTTAAGTAGAGCCCGTTTGGTCCGGTTCATTTAAGTTGGTGTTAAAGCTGTTGGATGCGCACCAAAAAAACTAGACGGAGACTGCTTGAAAAAGAGAGTCTTAGTGGTTCCAAGCGGACTCTGGTGCATTTCGTTTGTGGTGTGAAAGCAAAGCAGACCAGCCACAGGACTGTATGAGAACAGATCTGTGATTCTGGCAGGAATTCAGAAGTTAAACTGCTATTGAATCCATCTGTTGATTTTTAGCTGTCAAAAGCAAACGCAAATCATTTAGTAATCATGGTAACACATCAGCACATGAGTGCAGGGATTTTCCCTGATACATAAGAAAGTGAACAGGAGTTTAAAGGTGTGTTGTGTATTTTAGCAGTTTTTCATTAAATAGTAAACTTAGTAAAACTTTTTTCACCCTTTTTCTGCATTTAATTATGACTGATGAGGTCCAGTTGCAGTCTTGACTTATAATGCTAATGAGTGACACCAGAGGAGATAAATTAACACATATGGCACTGTAAAGAGCCTTGTTTGATCTCTCCACAAGTTTCAGTCCTCATGACTTCGCGTTTTCTCGCGTTTTTCTCTTGGTGCGTTTGTAAAACTCCAGCATGAACACAAAGTGGAGCAGAACAAACAGGAAGCAATATGTTTTGGTCTCGACCGAATGAACTGAACTAGAGGTGTAAAAGTACCTCAGCTCTTATGGTCCTCCAGTTACTGTGGCTCCATTCTGGTCCTCCCTCTTGTTCTGCTAGGATAAAGAATCTCCATGCACAGATCATAGAGAAGGATGCTATGATCAAGGTGCTTCACCAGCGCTCCAGGAAGGAGCCCATCAAGTCAGATGCACCATCAGCCATGAGGCCCTCCAAGTCCCTAATGTCCATCTCCAACACTGGTTCAGGTGGTTCAGGACTGCTCTCTCACAGCCTGGGACTCAGTAGCTCGCCCATCACAGAAGAACGCAAGGACACCAGCTGGAAGGGCAGCCTGGGTAAGAACATTTACCCTTAAGAACCTCAGCTGATACTGTGGGTTACTTGTAGTGTTACTTTGTGTTTGTAGGAACCATGGTTCTCTTCTCATGTTCCTTTAGGGGTTCTGCTGGGCCCCGAGTTTCGTACGGAGTCCATCTCATCCTCCCCCTCTCCGGTGCTTCCTTCCACCCCGATGACGGCAGGCCACTCGAAGACAGGCAGCAGGGACAGCTGCACGCAGACCGAGAAGGGCCAGAGTCACGACACAAGCAAGCCCAGCACTCCAGCCCTGCAGAGCATGACGCTGCCTGCCCGCCTGTCCAGCCCCAGCCCTGTCTACATCCCTGACCGCATAGCAGGTGGGCTCGCACTGTCCGTCAGACATGTCCGCATGAGCTGGGAGGTGTCTAAAGCTCTGCTCACACCCACTGCATGCCTCAGTTAGAGGGTGGTTTAGCATTAATCCCAATGCATCCTCAATAGAAGTAACTAACTGATTTTCATTATCAGGCAGTGTGTTGACTATTTTCTCAATCAATGACGTGGTCTATAAAATGTCAGTGAAGAAGTCTTCAAATGTCTTGTTTAATCCAACCCAAAGATATTAAGTTTAATATTATATAAAACAGAGACCAGCAGTAAACTCTCGCACCGGAAGCGGTGGAACATCAGCAGTGGTTATCTAAAGGCTTACAATATCGACACACTGTCACCAGAAAGGCTGACTGATAATTTTTCGATGTTCTTTGTCATCCCTGCGTAGATGTGCCAGTGTTTCACAGCAGCACCCTGGAGCGGAGGCTCCTTGTCCAGTCCCACCCACAGCAACAGGCCCCTCCTCCAGCCCTGCCCCAACAGGAAGTGGACAACGACATGGTGGAGATCCTCATCTGACCCCACCAGCAGAACATCATCCAAACAAGTGGCAGGATGGCAGCTAAACACAGCGAGACACACGTAAATGATCCCTGCTCATCCTCCAGACCTGAAGCTCTGTCTGTGTTTGACTGACCCACGCCAAGAGACATTTTAATCTCATGTTTACATGTGCATTCATTCGAACACTTCAGCCTGACTGGAGTTTTCACACACTTCCTTCATTCCTCCTGAATCACTGTTTATCATTATATTAGGAAAACCCAGAAATCAGAAGCAAAGTGCGACTTCCTGTTTCACTGCTTGTGCAATTTTCCTCGTGTGTTAATATGAAGTGGTGACTGGAACTTAAAAAGTTCATAGCCTCATATTTATTTTTCTGATGCAACTTTGTGATGGATTTAACTTTGGCGACGGATGCTCAAGAGGTTAGACAGAAACTGAGATGGAAAAAAATCTAAAAAGGAGCAGACAAAGCTGAAAGCCAAAATCTTCTGTCAAAATTCAACACAGAGAGCATACACATCCACACACACATGTATTTTTAACGTGTACATTGAAGGTGAAGGATTTCTCTTTTTGTCACTGTTGTACGACTCGCTGGGGTCGGTGACTAAGGCTTTGTTTAAATGCACTACTTTTTACCTGGGGGGTTTAGTGTCATTGTTACTATGTACAGACTAATAGTGACCACATTACTAACTGCAGCACCAATGGTATTTCAGCACATTTGGGAACTTGCAGAGCTTAGCATGTAGGACTGGATTCCTTTCCAACATGCAAGCAAGTGATTAATGATTAAATAACTGGCCTTGCCCCAAGGCTGTAGCTGTAAGAGGAAGCAGCTTGTTCTTGGACAGGTGATAGACATCTGTAAACTCTCCTGTACAGTGTTGCTGGAGGCTGGTTAGCTCCATTGGACCAAATGCATTGGCTACCTTTTTTGTTGCATTTATTGCACTACTTATTTTTTTAAGAGTGTTTCTTATTTGCTATATAACTTTAAGACATCTGATATTAGATTGTATTTATGTATAATGTTTTTGTTATGGTAGTTAGACATGGCACTTGGGTAATCAGAAATGATGTAAACTATAAAACACTCTTAACTGTGTAAATAGGGTATTTACATAGTGTATGTACTGTAATGGCCTGTGTAACTGTGTGCCATGGAGGGGTCTAAGAGCTGAGCATTTCAGCTGTGTCACATTTCCAGAGCTCTTGAATTAGTGAGTTGGGATGTTGCCTTTTTGATAGCGAATTATTTTGCTCCATGGTTGGTGCAAAGTTAGAGGCATCTCAGTAGCCCCATTTGGCACTGGCACAACCATCACATGAGTACTAGTACATTTTGTGTTGGCGATCTTGGTGGCACGTTGACTTTAGGCAGGCAAGTCTTCCCAAGTAAAACTGCTCAATGTAACAAGCTTTCCCATTTTTGTTATCCAACTGACGTAGCCCTAATTGGTTTTGCAGTCCTGCGGTATAAACTCTGCTCTTCTTCTTCTATGCCTCCTCCCTGTACACCAGGCTGGAAACTCTGCCCACTGCTTCCTCATGTGTCTGGCAGCAGATGTCACGGTGGATACATCTACTCTCAGTGGTGACAAATTTTTCTGGCAGAAATGCATTTAAAAATATACTTACATGAACTACACACTGTCTTTAATATCTTTCTTTGGGTAGCAGAAAAGGTTCAACAATTTCAAAACAATGGTGAGACTAGCAAACTTTCTTCTTGAAACCTCAGCCACCTGAAGTCAACGTGCGGCATGGGTCAGTTCTTTATGAGACATCCCTGGACTAGTAGACTGTTGCAGGTTGCACTAGATCCACAAGCTAATGCCTGACCATGTCCATGAAGGACATTCGTTTGTGTTTTGGGAACATGGAGCCCACTGCCAGAGGGCTCCATGTTCCCCTTTCGACCTCATCTCAGGCACTTGTACTACTGTACCTACCACCCATCTGACACGTTAGTAAAACAAACCATGGAAAGTATTGGCAGACAGCATTTGACTGACTTGAGGTTTGATTTGAAATAACACCAGCGTCAAGGGGTTGTTTGTTAGGATGTGAACATGACATTTATGCAACAATCGACAATCTGCTCTTCCATCGTATCGTTCCAAAGTATCATTTTGGTAAATTGTCAATCTGTGACAATTTTGCATTACTTTACACTATGCATAGTGGTTTCAAAAATTCTGTTGAAATTAGTGATACTATTTTGAGACCCGTATCAGAGTCTCTCTAATCATTTCAAGATACTGGCATGTCATCCATTTCCAGAAATGTAATTGTATAGTTTAATGGAGTGTACATTATCTACCTATAATTGATATTTTTGTTGGTGTTGCTGGCTCAACTATGCTCTATGCTATCAGCAATACAAAAAACCCACTTTAAAATCAAGCCACAAAGTCAAGAATAGCTAAGCCCCATCGGATGTTTTTTTGACATATGTGGTTAAATATTTAATTTCCAGCCAGGTTAATGTAGTTAGATTAAAGATGTCCACTGAAAACCAAAAATGTTTGACCAAAGAAGCTGAGAATGATCAGCTAACCGATGTTGTAATTGCAGAGGGTCGGTAGGATTATTTCACTAAAGGACTGTGTGTCATCAGAAGAACTTAATTAGGAATGCACTGACATGTTGTAACTACCATTTTAGCAAGGAATAAGAAGTTAGAAGGACCTCATCGGGCAAAATGAATGACGTAAGTTTTCTCTACTACAGAAATCTACAATCCATGTATATGTGAAATCATTTGAAAGTCGAGTTGTTTTGCTTTGCTTCCTGGCACAGAACATGCAGCACTCTGATCTGGACTGAAACGTGTTTATAGCTGCCAACACATTTTAGTTTGCTGTTGTAATGGTGTCACATCCCATATTTGTATTGGTTGATCCCTGAAAAGAAATTTCCTGGTGAATGTAAAGGTCTGTTACTGTGTGGAAGCGTTACGGAACTGATAGCAAAAAGCACAATACCAGTGTTAATTAATACATACGTTCATCAGCACATTTTTAAGTGTCTTTTATGCTGATACTGTAAAATATCTGTGTTATCATGTGTCTTGGTGGACTCAGCTGAAATCTTGAAGACAATGGACCCTGTGGGAACTGTAAGGCCTCAGGTGAGACCGCTGCATGTTTCTGATGGAAGCTGCAAACTTCACAAAGTCATCCTTTCAAAAGCTGCTTTATTTTCAGATTGACCATAGTGGATTTTGGCCATTTAGGTTTTGAATGGGTCTCAGTAAAAACAAGCACTAAAATGTAGCTGCAAAAAGTATTTACATATTCTGTAGCTGGCATTCCCAGCATTCAAACACACATTTCACAGACTGTTCTTGTGTGACTGATTTTTGAGGATGAGCCAAAACTTAAAAAAAAAAACAAAGATCTTCTTTTCTTAGTTGGTCGCATGCAGACGACGACATGCCAAATACTGAAAGGATGTACGGCTGTGATCAGCCGAGTTCTGTCATTTTATCAAAATGTTGTGTAATGTTTGGAATTTAATATCTAGTCTTGCAACTACAGTGAAGGGTCTGAGAAACATCACAGTATCTGCTGGGAAATATCTGTGCTCTAATCAGACCTACAGTAAGTCTGTAGTTGGAGAGGATAAAAAAAGAACAGCATATATTCAAATTCCAGAAGTATATCTATCCTTATAAAAAGATTTAACCAACTATCAATGGTTTTTTTTCCCAATTAATCAATAGTTTAAAATGTCTGTTTTGTTGAATCAAGAGCGCTCATTTATATTATAGAGTACTGATGACTGAAACATCTGGACAGATGTGTTCCTTCATTGTCCCACCTGAGAGCCCACCGCAGGCCTCGGTCCTGCCTCAGCCTGCACCAAAGCATCCCACAGCTTACAGTCCACCGTGCATACACAAACTGGACTAACTGCTTTTTGTGTAAGGAAATAAACCTTTGAACCCATTTTCTTCACTCCATTTTCTGTAACTTATGCAGTTACTTCTTCATAAAAGTACAATCATGTTACAAGTGCCTCTACACCACGATTTAAATGACTGGTGTTTTGTGGACATGTAGGAGATTTGAGGTTGAAGCTGATTCGTCTTTACCAGGCACTTGTCAAGATGTTTCTGTGCTGGCACTTCAGTCATTAAACGTATTGTTGTCTTTTAGCATGTGGAGTTCATCATCAGCCATCATTCACTGCACTTCCTGAATGTACAGTTTTCATCCATAATTTGAAAGACTGAGTTTTTGTCCATAATGGGACAAATGCCTGGCAAAGAAAAGCTCAATTCAAACTGTTGTGAAGTTTATTCGAGAGGACTGTTTATTCCAACATCAGCTAGTGCTGAAAATGCAAAGTTTGAGCAGTTTGCAATGTTTACCAGCTGTAAAAACATCAATGTCTGTATTGTATGTCATTGCTGTACAATCATAATTCATGTAAAAACAATTTTCTGATTAATAATCTGTTTTTTACAACATTCATCTCATACAGTTTCTTATATTATGGTATGAAGTAGGCTTGGGCGGTATCAAGGTTTTCTGGTATACCAGGATATTTAGAAATCGTGACGGTATGATTTTCAATACCGCCAAAAATACAGACACTCCGCTGTCTATTAAACTGATGCGGAAATGCTGTAGAGGCGATGTATTACACTACCCCCAGAGGTCAGTCTCTACTGGTGGAACAGGTAGCTGAGCTGAGAAAGATAGTGACTGCGAGTGGTGGGGAAATGATAAGGTTGCCGTACTGCAGCCCTCAGAGGTTGGACAGTCCATCCATGCGCTACACTTGCCAACTGACATACGGGGACACAATCAGTTGGGCTAGTGGACGGTCCATTAAATCGCTAACGTTTTCAACTGTCTGTTTAGTGGCCCTCCCTGTGTGCCTTTCAATCGGGTGTGCATGAGAGCTCTTTAAACCCAGCAACACTTGTCTAAGTAGGATAATTGTATATTAGGCAAACAGTATTGTAGGCTAGACAATGCATGGATGTATAAAGAGAACAATGTCACACATGCTACTATGACTTCTATCAACAGCTCAGCTTTTCATTTTTTACACAAATCTGTATGACCTGGAGATGTCAGGAAGGTATGAAAACATAGATACCGCCCAAGCCTAGTATGAAGTCATTTAGTTTTCTTTCTATATATTTTTTTTCAACAAACTCCCCAAAAAGAGTCCCAAATGTTTTTCATAAATGAGTTAAATTGGTATTAATTTCATATTTTTGTTAAATAAATTAATGCTGAGACTTAAGGTTGTTCTGGTGTTTAGTTGTGTGTACATGGTCCCACTCACTGCTCAGTGCACATTAGTCACCATATTACACACACACCGTAGGGAAGACATATGTGTGATGACAAACTGTGTGAGCCTCTGTGGCGCTTCAGGCATCTGGAGGGCTGAAAGTCTTGCTCAAGAGCACTTCAGAAGCAAACAGGCAATGTGACAGTGAAAGTGGGTCACACCTTTGACTTCCTGTGTTCCACCTTTAATGACCCTGTCAACCTTCACAGGTTTACTCCAGTCTCTTCTTCTCCCTTCATCCAGCCAGAACAAACAACACAACAGCACAAAGAACTGCCTGTTTTGAAACATTAGGTCCTGTCTACACTACAATCTGATTTTTTGTTTGCATTGTAATAGAAAAAATTCAGTTTCTCTGTTGCAAGCCATTTGAGATGGCTTTCCCACAGTACCAGATACCAAGTTTCCTTTGTGTATTGCAATTATAAGGTCTAGACTGTACTTCACACCTAAGTGCAAGATCCTGCAGGATGCCTCAGATGCAAACCACATCCTAAGAGGTCTGTGTCCCCAACTACAACAGACAAATGGTGTGACAAACACTCTGGGTAGGTGGGGGGGACAAAAGGCCCTGCTACAGGAAGGGGCTTGATCCTTGCAGGAGGGGACTGATCCTACAGTAGACAAAGGAAATGTGAAACACCCCTTTCTGGGGTGTTCCTCAGGTATAAATGTTATGTTTTCCCCATGCCCGGGGTCCTTCTTCACTATTGACCGCTCGCGTGTTGATTGACCTTTTCTTTGCAAAGAAAATAAAACCTTGTCGGCCGGCAGAAGTCTCCATTTCATTATTCACCAGGAGCAGAGAGGAAATTTCCACAACAGCATCAAGGCTCATGGAACCATCAAGAAGCACACCACAAAGCACTGCATTTAAATATAAAATCTACTTTTATTTGATAAACATACAGCAATAACAGCACAGCTGTAAGAAAAATAAATACTCCGCCAGTGACTGACCTGATGAGTAATATTTAAACTCAAAGACACAAGGCAAACTGAAAAAACAGCATCTTGACTGTTGGGGCCAAAACCCTCACACAAGAGCTTCATCTCAACCAATCAAATGTGCACTACAGACAGAAAAACACACCAGTATTATCTCCAGGTATCATTCACTGGTATTCATGTTTTTTTTTTTTACATTTTGACAAATTAATGTTTCTAAAGTCCTCGGTAACAGTCCAAATCAGTATAACAAACTGTTATCACTCCTTTATCCAAAACTGTTCACACAGCATAAATAAATCAATACTGTTCTCACAGCTACACAATTTTAGTGTATTATGAGCCCTGATAGTCAGTACACTGTGTCTAAATACAAGACTAGTTGACAGAGTAATATTTATGCATGAAATAGTGTCAGTCTGCTGTGGGAGCATTACATTCACACAACACTATACTATACTATACTCACAGATCTCAATATTAGGGTGGTGCAGTGGTGAGCACTGTCGCCTCATACCAGGAAGGCTGGAGCCTTTCTGTGTGGTGTAATGTAATGTAATGATGAACATAAATGGTTGCCTCTCACCCAATGTCAGCTGGGATTCTATTTCCTGTTACTGTGGGTGTATAATTGGTCTCTGTAACTTCTACAATTCATTTCTCCCTGCATGATTTTTTGACTGTTTGATGTAGAAAGAAGTCAGTGAGTGTGTTATCTGCGGATCCACAGCCAAACGTTGAGCAGGCAGGCGGAGAAAAGGAGCGAAAACAGGACAACTTCAGTATTCCTCCGCTCAGCGTTGTGCCTCTCAAGTGACGCCAGCCGGCGACTCATCTTCATCACCTACGCGTCAGACAGACGCAAGGAGACGGGGAAAGTGATATTGAACAAAAGAGGGGGAGACAGATGGAGAGGCACACAGGTTTTTTCACTACCTACCTGTCTCCTGAGGATGATGAACTCAACCGCAGCTCCTCCCTCTTCTTCTGCGCTCCACTGCTCCACTGCCCTGAACACAGACAGGAAGAGAACGAGACAGAAAGAAAGAAACAGACGAGTCAGAGATATAGAGAACCTTGCAGCCACACAAACTTTGCCCTATTAACATAATACGTTTTCATACTACTTCAATACCATTGTACAAGACTGGATATTTAAGTACACAAACCAAACTTAAATGGAATACTAAAAGCAATCCCACTGACACTAAATGTAATGTAAATGAGTGACATTTAAGAAAATGGTTAAAAAGAAGCAGTTGTTGCTGTCTGACAACGAACAGCAAAGGTCAGACCTGGACCCCAGTCTACCTAAAAAGATAGGTTCACAGGGTTTCAAGTTTCATGCCCATATGTACATGATCACATGCCCATTGATACATGTTCACTAGCCCATCATTACATTGACAGAGATTTTGTTTGCTGTAGTTGTTTCGCCTATTCATGTGGAAAGGGCCACAAGGAGATTCCCTCTTAAAGCAATTTCAATATAATGTGCTGGGAAACAAAATCCACATCCCTCTTTCTGTTTAAAAATGCATTCCCAAGTTCAGCTGAAACTAATATAGACTATGGATTTTGTCCCCCATCACTTACACTGGAATCGCTTTAGTAAGGGATCTCTTTGTGGCCAGTATGGACAGAATTACAGTGACAGGAAAACTCTCCCAGTGTACAGAAAGGCATGACAGTATTACATTAAAGTCAATAAAGCATCAATTCAAATTTTTCAATTTCTTCTTGTGATTGAAAATGTGCGTACATTTGGAAGCATTCCTGACCAGGCATACCAACCAACTCTACTACAATTCCTAAGTTACTGATACGCAAACAGCCCTGTAATAATGGATGGATTGTAAACTGAAGAGATGCATTAGTTTCAGAGTGAAATTATACCATTAATGCGTCTATCTTGTTGTTTTCTCTGGTATCACTGAGCACCTGTTGGTTCATAGTGACATTCAATGCTAATCAATCTGCATTAATATTCAACTGTTATGTTTCGATTCCAATCATTTTTATTGACAAGTATATTTGCTGTTACGCTTAAACTATTAAAAAGTGCAAAAAATACAAAAAGCTTATTAAAACAAATTCGTAATCTATGAATTGAACTGATGTGGTACTGCATCTGTTTATTTATTTATTGTGTGTCACCATATGTCCCCATACTGTATCTTTATTTATCTTTGGACAAGCCACTCAATTATCACTTTGGTGATCTCAGCTACAAGACTATAGTGGAGTGTGAGTTGAACATCATACAGTGTGTTTATATGCCAACATGTGCAACAACATCAAAGTAAGCATCTGTGCTTGCATGGTAGAGAGTTGGTGTGAAAAAGTAGAACGCAACATCAAATACTATCACATCAGTACTAGGCAGGAACTCATGTAGCCCATTGCCCCACTGCATGCTGGGAAATTTTACCCGTACACCTGCGTTTTTGAAATGCTACATCTTAATCTTGTATGTTATGATTTTATCCTGAATAATTGTTAGCTACTTTCGTCCACAACAAGTAACTCTACATTAAAGCTACTAGGAAAAGGTGTTGTGAAACTGCTATATGTTGACCCTATATTTCTGTACAAAAATGAGGCTGTACTGATTTATCATTATTCACTGCATGAAGTTGTGCGTGCACAGGTTTGATAAAAACCAATGTGCAATGTTGGCATGGACAGGGCCGGAGTCAAATTCCTTGTATGTGAACACATACATGGCCAGTAAAGCTGATTCGGATTTCTTCATACACATTTAGAACTTGGGCCATGTCTACTTTGATAAATGAAGGCCAAGGTGTATCAGTTAATGTCTTTCAAGTTGTTTTGTTGAATGAGTTTTGTGAGTTGACCTTACCTTTAACCACAAAAAGACTCATTCTCCCAAAAACAGCACTGTATTAAAAACAGGGGGGCCGAGTGAAGAAGAGACGATGAAAAACAAACCAGGAGGGCTGGTTTGAGTAAAACATCAATGATGACTTTAAGGGGTTATCAGACGTAAAAACACTGCACTGACTTTGACTATTCTAGAAAGTTATCACAGTTTATCCTCCTCAAATTATCCTGGAATCTCCCAGGAATTTGCGCCTACACATATTTGATTAGACAACATAGCGCGGTGCCTGATGATGTCAGGCAGTGCGATTGCTGCGAAAGTTGAGCCATGTTCTGCTAATCTGACAACCCAGTGTGTTTTTGCCAAAGCCCCCAGTTGGTGTCACTGAAAGGAAACAGGGGCGTTGTGTTTTCACACGGAGCTAATGGCCTAAACATCCAATCCTAACCATTCACACTGCCTTAATAAATCACTAATCTTTGTTGGCTACCAGGATGCTGATTTATCATGTTACAAGTGGGTGCACTGGTGAAAGTTTTATCTAGTTGTCAGTTGTTTTAACCAGTTGTGGCTGAGTATATTCCAGCACAAACTTTGACTCATTAACAGACAGTTTTCCTTTCAGTCACCTTTTCTCGCTGTGCTCCAAGTGTGCTGCAGCTGGGACCTTGGTCATGACTCTCCCAGGTGGCGGCTTCTTTTGGTTGCTAAATCTTTGTTCCAATGAGACACAGTGAGAAACTGCAGTCTGCACTGATTTTTAGTGGCTAGCAAGGGGCGAGGTTAGCTGGGAGCAAAGCAGATAATGAGGCACACATTGAGAGCAAGGTGTCAAAGCTACTGGCAGCGAGTAAAGATGCGTCAGTCCTGAGAGCAGATTTTGGTTAAAACAGGACGCAGGGCCAAATGATTCATCCCTTCCAAACATCTGTTGACACCACTGAGCCACATGAAACACATTACAAGTTGAAGCAAAGCAGGTGCATGTTGTCTTTTTCTACATGCACTGGCTGTTCATTAACTGTGGAAAATATTATTTACAGTCTTTTGAGTAAGTAATTAATCAGTTGCTAATATCTCCCAACATAAGAAATATAACTCTAAATCTTCATTAGGGGTGAAAGCTGTGTCAGTGGATCCTTGCCAAAAAGTGCTGTAAGTGTCCAAAAGAGAGAGGCGTTAGCCAAAGAAAAGCATGAGTAAGAGCATGATTGTAGCTGAGGCTGTGAAAGACCATCCAAGTTTAAAATGAATGCAAGACTTGTTAAAATAAGTGACTTGTTAAAATAAGTGATAAGTAATATTAAGTATTAATTTGGCAACAAAACACCTTGAGTTTTAATTTCAAGTTTCTCATTTAGAGGTGAATCTCTGCAGCTCATTGAATGCTTGGAAATATGACTCAGACCTGTATTTCTGGCTGACCGTCTGCAGGAGGCGCTGTGAGGCCTGCAGGCCCAGCTGCTTAGCTGCCTGCAGAATGGACTGTGGAGACAGGAGACTGAGGGGAGCGGAAAGGAGAGGCTGGGCCTGCGCCCGAGGGTCGGTGGTCTGGGCGGAAAGAGAGGCAGGGGATTGTTGGTGGAGAGGACGGCATGAACCCCGACTGCAGCCAGTCAGGAGAGTTGAAGGGTGGACAGAGGGAAGGAGATGGAGAGGAGGGGAGCAGAATTAAAGAAGGAAAAAGTGAGCACTGATTTCGATGAATTTACTAATTATCAGACCACAAAGAAACAAGAATTAGCTAGCATGCTAGTAGGTTAGCATATCTTCTACAGCAGTATAAAGACCATAGATTGTCCACTCCACAGCGCTCCCTCTCTGTGTCACACTGGGAAAGAGCTGCACCGCAACCCGGTGGCCAAGCGGTGAGAAAAGAGCAGAGCAGATCCACTCTTTTCTCCCCACAGCAGGCTCACTGACGCCAGGCAGCAGTGCTGCTCCATCCTGGACAATCTATGTATATCTTTATTCAGCTGTGGAACGTATGCTAACCTGCTGGGGAGGGGTCTTGGGAGGTGGAATAAAAGGCAGCGAGGAGGGAGGGCCGAGGCCTGGAAGTTGACCTTGGAAGTCCACTCTCTTCTAAATCTATCCTCCTGCACCTTTAATGCATAAATGTCATATGAGTAAAGAAGACTGAATGATTAGTTGATTAATAAATAAGTCGATCGACTGAATATAACTCACCAACATAATTTGATAATGTAAACATGGTTGAGTTAATTTATCAAGCAAAAATGTGAAACATTCGCTGGTCCCAGTTTCTCCAATGTGAGTTTTGCTGTTTTCTGTTTTATGTCTGTAAGCTGAGTCTGAAGTCTCAGCTTAGAAGTCTGAATCTTTGAGTTTTAGACTGTAGATTTGACAGACACAGGACATTTGAATACATTACCTTGGGCTCTGGAAAATGGGCATTTTTCCATTATTGTCTGACATTTTATGGTCTAAATGGATACATCAATACATCATTTACTTAATTTCCATTCGGGGATGAATAAAGTAATCTATCAATCAAAAAAGTAAATCATACATTAAAAGAAATAATGAAAAGAAATACTTGATACAGCCCTAAACAAGCCAAAGAATCTGACCAAGCTTTTTGGAGACATGAAAGTTCTTGATGCCTCATAAAGTGCTGCGGCTGATACCCAGCCCTACTCTCAGTTTATACATCACTTGTCATTGCAAACTGTTGAGCCGAATGAGACATGGGTGTTTACTAGGCAGGGAGGGTCTATCCGACCCACACTATGGACTAAAAGTCACGATATTTCAGGCTCTGTTGTTTGATTTGGACCATTCTTTTTTTAATCTGTCTCTTGCAATTCCCTCAAGTGTAGCTGGAGTACCCCTTTAATTTAAAGGCATGGTGCGATGGTTGAATTGTGCTTTGAAGGTGACTTGAAGTCTGTTTAGCAGTATATTCAATGGTTCACACAGAAAAGGGAATGCTGGATCCCCCCCACTCCAACCTCACACTAACAGATGCCGCAGATGCCATACAGTATTTGGCTCTAGTGAAACTCACATGACTGACTGCCTGACTTGCTTCAAGTGTAGATCCTGAAGAAGTAGAATAGCACTCTGGCTCTCCCTGCAGGTACACAGATAATTGCAGGAGGAGACAGAAGGCCTCAACAGCCCCGAGCCAATCAACCTATTGTAACACTACATTTCTACCAATCCGTATCACTCCCACAGATATTTTACAGCATACATCCAACCCTGAACTGGAGCCTGACCTTGCTGACAGGGTTGTCTTGGCATATTTGGTATATCGTAGATTTAACAAACAAAATTAACCAAAAATGTTTCCAGGGTTGCTCAACTTGCAATGGTTTTAACAGAACACTTAGCTTCTATGAAATGATCTGTAAATCTGATAAATTAATTATTCTCTGAGAATCTCATTCCATTAATTGTGGAATGAACTTCTTGTATTGGCGTAGACCACAACATACAATGAATGTGGTGATATTTAAATACAGGATATGCTTCTCTTTTCCAAATGTCTGTTCAGTAAAGGAAAGCATTTCCTCACATATCTTAGCCAAAAAGAGAGTAGTTCTAAAAACATGAACTTGACACTTGGTCTGGAAACGATGATAAGAGGTGCGCCTCTTGTGATTACTGTAGACTGAAGCAGTAACTATCATATTTTAGCGACTTTATGGGCTCAACTTTGGCTCATTACATTTATTTTGGGTAACTTCCCCATCCTAGAATCTCCCGATCTCTCTCATCTTCCCTGTTTGTCCCATTTAAACTGTAACAAGGCTGAGATTCACTGCCATGATACAAAAGGTAATGATCAAAAGCCAATAGGTCCAAACCGAAAGCTAATCAACCCTCACGGCTGATATTTTTGCAGTCTATGGACTTGAAAATGTACAGGGTTCTTTTCCTGTATAGTTATATTGGTCAGATCACCAACAATGACAATGTGATCTACACTGAAAATCCCTGGTAATACTACTGCTCCTACTGCTAATACAAAGTGTATGGGTAACCTTACAGTACTCACGAACTGGATGGGTGTCTGGGCTGTGCCAGTGCCGGTTTCATCTGGGTTGGTGTGCCAGGCGGCGTCCTGCCAAAGCTTTGGTCACTGTAAGATCTCCGTATGGGACTCTGTCATACAGGAAGAGACATATCAGGAAGGGCCATTTCTTTACAGCTGTAACACATGTGTAGGGGTTTGAAAGAAGCAGCACTTGCCCTTTATAATTGGTCAAATGAAACAGAAAATAAGACTACGGCACGTTCCACAGTGCTGGATGGATGGGCTTGCAGAAAGAGCAGTGGCATTCCGTGCCAAGCCGCTGGTGACTAGTCTGTTAATGTGGAGCTAATTTAAAATAATGATCTATCAGCTACTGTTATCATGAACCTCATCACAATAAAACCAATATATAAATGCAGCCATTTACTGATTTAAATACAGCTATTAATATTGTTGAAACGAAGAGCCACATTGTCCCATTGCATCTTCCTCACTCACTGTGGAAACTACTTCACCTGGAATCATTACAGAAGAACTCTGTTCTCTATTTAAATGGGACTGCATGGAAACGTGGCGACCCTCATGCCTGGCTACCTGCAGTGCTTCTCTGTAGAAGACCTCTCCAGATGGATTCTCCCAGCACGGTTCCAGACCCAGAGGGCCGCAGATAGTTGGTTTGAATGGGGTGAACAGAGGTCTGGGGCTCATATCAGGGGCTTCTGTGGGTGACACAATAAAACTACAGTTTAAGAAAGAAGACATGATCAAACTTTGAAGCACATACAATGTATATCTGGGTTTCAGGTCTCAACTGCATGGATTTCATTTTAATACCACTCTGGACCACCGACATTAGTTTTTCGACAACAGATTTAGGAAATCAAGTGTAATTTCATTTAGTAAAGCAGAGACAACAAATGAACATTTATTTACCAAAAACCTGAAAACTTTAGCAGAAACCTGTATTTTCATGGTGGAAAAGAAATCTATTTATGACTCTTTTCACACACAAAAACATATCATAACCTTTTAAGATGATTTGTAAGCAACCAGTTGCTTATTTACACAGCCAGCAGTCACAGAGTGACATTATCCTTCATTTGGAGCGTTTGTGTTCACCTGATAAATATTTCACTCTCTTTTAACTCTGGTCTGGTCTCTACCAACTCCTAAGAAATATATCTGACTCTTTAATCAAAAGGTGTCAAGGTCATTTATTTGTAATTTTCAATAGAGTTTTTTTCAGAGAGTTTCATAGTGAAATATAAGTTGTTGTCCATTCATGCCACACACACATAGAACATACATACAAATATTAAAATTTAGAATAGAATTAGATAAAAATAAAACAATATATACAGTTACTCATATACATACATACATATACCCAGGAAATAATTCTGTAGTGTTTTGGATTAAACTCAGGGGGGATGCAAAAGGCAGCAACAAGACAGTGGTGACAACATGGTCTTTATCTTGGATATTTAAGTTGGACATCTGGGAAACTCAAAAATGAGATAAGAGCCAACCAGAACAGGTCTGGACAGAAAAACAATGAGCTGAAACTCACTATAAAGCTCTGTAAAGAAGGGAGCTGAAGATTCAGCTGATACTTCTCTGTATGCTCATTTATTTTAGAAGAATATCGATTATAGCCGATTAAAAGTTGTTGTAGATAACCTGTATAACAAATATCAGGCAAATAACAAATAAAGGAAAACTTTGTTTAAAAAGACCGAGACTGAGAACCTACCTGTGTATGTCAGTCTATCAGGGACCTGCATGGTATAAGTAGGTGGAGGCTGCTCTGGTCCCCTTGTGGTGTCCTCTCCCTCCTCCACCTGCCGCCACTGCTGCCCTGGGCCAATACTCAGCCGCTCCGGGACACGCATGTTTTTGCTGATGGCCTCCATGAAAGCCGGATCTCGGCCAGGGACCTGGGACATCTCCCTTGGGTACAAAGTGAATGCCATCATCATGTGAAAACACCTGTTCAAAATAAATTATCTAGTTAAAGCATCTTTGTAAGAATATCAAAAGAGAATGTTTTACTTACATTATAAAGCATCCTCCTCATTTGTGTTTTTATCTCGTCTTTACGTGTAAAACACCCAGGTGCTTTTAGCAACTGACTGAGGAACATTGAGATGCAAAACACTGATTTCAAAAGCACCTGCACAAGTAACTCTGCAAATATTAGTATTAATGAAGTATCTTGTCTCTTAAAATGAAATACAGAGGAGTGGACAGCAGGTTGTTACACTGGTCTGCACAGCTCAATCCCCGGTTCACCAACCTCTTGTGCAGTATATATGCTTCCTACAGAAACTTATCTATCCCTGCTTTGGCCCAAGAAATTTTAACTCTTTCTTTATTGTCGATTTCCATCAGATGTGCCAGGTAAATAAACTGGCTTCCTAAGAAGCTTTAACCTCCTTAAAGACAATACACAAGTATCCTCCTCATACTTAAACTAACCGCATACACATGCTTATTACATTGCAGAGAAACACAGAGAGGCCGCAGTGTCTTCCCAGTATAGAACAGTTCAGTTTCACTATTTATGGTTTGGGACGGCTGTCAGCCTTGGTTTTATTGTACAGCTGCTCACTGGTATGTTAACGTTACCTATTCTAGCTAGCATGACAGTATGAACTGAAGTCACTATAACATCTTTCTTTGGCAATTATTACAGTTCAACTTCTCTTCAACTATTTTTACTCGAGAAACACACGTTATCATAGCAACTTTCCAAAGTTACTTTCTGGCGTTAAGTTAGTTTAGCCAAAGGCTGAGGAGGACATTACTGAAAGCGTTGGAATCAGTGGGGATGTACCGTTAATGTCACCGTCCAAGCACCGTTTCTGATCCGCGCAACAGCTGTTTACACGCGCTAGACTTTACCCAAACTAGCCGACTAGTTCAGCTAGCTAACGGTAGCTAACTAGCAGCAGGCTGCTGGCGATATCTAACAAGTTTCACAAATCACGACAGGGTACAGAACTATAGCAAGTGGCATTAAGTATATATTTAAAAGTAAGTAAGGGTTAAAGTAACACAATAAGGGATGACAGACCTTGATTAAAAAGCACTCTTCTTCTTCTTCTTCTTCTTCTTCTTCTTCTTCTTCTTCTCTTCTTCTTCTTCTTCTTGGGGTTTTATCGGCAGCTTGCATCCTTTTGTGCAGTACTGCCATCTTGTGGAGTCAAGGAACTCCTACAGTATGTTATATTTTCTTCATCAGTTCTGCCCACTTATCCACTTCCTTCATTCTCGAGTCTGTTCTTTACTGATGTATTTCATCATGTTTTTTCTCTCTGACTCATATCTCCTACAACTAACAAGCACATCTCTACAGATTCTGGTTCCTGGTAATGATGTTGGATGCTTCCCTACAATGTAAAGTGTACTGTTCAGATTACTGAGCCTTATTCTTAAAATAGTCATGACTGTCTCCTGTTTTTCCATTTTCCCCCTACTTCTCACAATACCAACTCTATTTCTATTTCAACTAATTTTACTGGTTGCTCCCCTTGCAGTGCCCTTAGTTATAGTATGTACCCTACTGCATTGTAGGCTTCCCAGTGAAGGCTCCACAACATACTCTCAGTGCCTTTGCTTGTACTACATCCAATCTTTTGAGATCTGATTTGGCTGCTGTTCATAAAATAAACAACCAAGAGGCTACCCTTTCCCTCCTCACTTTGGCTCCCTTCTGAAAACATAGTTTAGCTTCTATGGTTAAGATGTATAGTATTATATAGTAATACATATCCAAATTCTTATACATAAGGCCACAAAGTAGAGTCAAATCAAAATGCAGCTCTTGACTGTGATCTGTTTCATCCAAAATGTTTGTTATAGAAGTGGGAATTTCCCACATCCTCTATCAATGTCCCATCCTTGACCATCCAACTCGATCCCTTCCTCCATGCTTTCTCAGTGACATGTTAACGACACATGGACCACAGTGACTTGGTCACAGTGTCACCAGCTGGAAGAATTTGCTTTACTAACATGCCTGTTGTTCTCAGCCAGCAAGTTCTACTTACTATGTATTTCCAGCCTTACAGTCAGAATCCTTCAGCATAAAAGTAAAAGCATCATCTGCACAAATTTTACTTTTACCGCTTTATTAGGTACACCTGTATAGTCTAATCCAATTTAATACAGCCCTGCCATAACATCCATATAATGACGTCCAGTTCAACATCACTGTAGGTGTTTCTGCCTCTTGAGCTGTAGAGTCTGGATGTAGAGATGGATAAAACAGTATTCTCCTGTCATGCAACACTGTTGGTACATCAACTAAATTGAAGTTTTAATCATTCAATTCTTCTTCTTTTGGGGCCAAAACTATTTCAAATGTAATTAATACATTTGGTGTCTGAATTACACAGTTTTAATTTATGTTAAAATAGTTGCACGTGATTAGTGGCCTCTCAGATGTGACTTGTTTTCTCTTTTTTCTTTGTGGTAGACATTTATCCTTATTATTGAAATTTATTGAAATCTTCAGTCTAGTCATTAAAAACTATTTACAGAATGATAATGAAAATAAGCATTAGCTGCAGCACAGACTGACAGTGAATTGTAATTTTCCTAATTTCCTAAAAACAGAATGTAAAAATACATTCACACAGTGATAAAAATTAATTTTAAAACATCAAGTGGATGGTGTTCTTTATTTATGCCCTCATACAATATGGATCGATGATATATGAACACTGTAGTGTAGGTGTACCACACAAATCATTGAATAGAGATGACTTTCATGGGGGGCCGATATGTTTTTTAAAACAGGCTTAAAAAATGTGCATGTTGGCACACACATTTTAAATGCTTTAATTTAATCCACCACTCACAATTGTTTACAGGATTCAAATATTTACAGAGGTAAAGAAAACACCACCTGCACCACACAGCCAGGCTACCTGTTACGGCTGAGATGGAATAGAATTTCATTAGCTGTCTAGCTCTTTGTTTTTTGGTAAGCCTGCCAATCATAACCCACCCAGCAGTCAGTCTGCGAATGTGTACAAGGCTGCCAAATATCAGTATCACTAATCTATACTCACTGATATTTGTAACCAGGGACTTGTACTTGATCAGTCTCTTTAAAACACACACACACACACACACACACACACACACACACACACACATACATACCTGTACACACACAGAGTGATTACTTTTGCTCAGTATAGTGAGCATAGATCAGAGAGTCAGATAACCCTGCTGTAATTGCACACAGAGCCTCATATTAATCCAGGCCAATGGCAACGCTAAGCATTAGCTGAGACACAGGTAGCTTGAGATTCACAATAAGGTGTACAGTAAATCACCCCGAAAAGCACTGAAGGATTTGTCTTAATACACAATAAGAAATGTTGGATATGTTATTCAGAATATAAGGGAAGACTACAGAGATCTCAGTTTATGCTGTTTTGACACATATCGTAGACCCATTAGAGTGCGTTCAGTGTGCACACGCAATATACAAACCCAGATAACAATACTTTAATAGGTTAAGTGCTGAAATAAAACCAATAGTCTATTTTCTTTTCTCTCTTACATACACTCTGTACATAAACCAGTAATTATACAAATAAACTGTACATAATAAATCAACAAAATGTATCTTACTGGGAACATTCATAATTTAAACCTTTTGAAACCAAAACAATACCTTAAAATATTCCTCCACCTGAAATCTGTCCATTTAACGTTTTTCAATTTAGTACAATTGTTTTTCTTTGTTTAGGGTTTGCTTTTTGTTAGGATGGACAAAACGAAACAAACCACTTTTTCTGACAAGGCTACAGGCTGGCCACTTTGAAGTATTACAGTGTTTTAACTGACAGAAAAGTCACAGTTTAAAGACATATGGATCTATTTCTGACGTTCCTACACACTTTGTGCGGTCAGAGTCCTGACGTTATCACACATATTCATCCTTTGTTGCATCTAATGTAGTTTGCAGTGTATTAAAATATATACGGTGGTAGACACTGTATAGCTTTAATACTTAGACACATCAAGCTGCAAATGTGCTGCATCAGCACTCCTAGATTTAAAAAAAAAGTTCCTCTTGAGCTTGTAGCGACAGTAAAGCAGCAGTGCAGGGGAGGATATAAAAAGACTTCCATGCTGGTCACACTGGAAACTGACCTGGAGCTGGTGAAACAGTGGTCTGGCCAGACCTGTACAAAGTATGCTGTTTGTAAGGGTGGATGAAGTACAAAATTTCATCCACATAGCTTTGGCTGAAAAGTATCTATAAATATGCCAGTTTAATATTATGTAAGTTATAAAAAAGCCATGGTGAAAGTAGTACAACTATATTTAAATATACAATACATCCATTTCGGTGGAAAGAAAATTTTATGTGGAACATAGAGAATTAAATCAATCATTTATTATTTTTCAAACAAGAATGTAGTAAAACAAAGGCCCAATCTCTAACGGCTGCAGGCTGTAGAAAAGGCAGTGAATAACTGAGAATACAATAGAATCAAATACAAAAGTAAGCCACTGGCGGAAAGCTGTAAGTGCACCTTATCAGACGTGGTGAGGTAAAACTCCACTAATATACAACACAAATGTAAACCTCACTCTGCAAATTTAAACTAAATTTGGAGACACTTGTCATTACTGAACGTGTGACTGTTGCTGTGAGGAGTGGCTAACTCAACTACAGACAGCACAGACACAACTCATCTAGCTGTAGAATATTATTTGTTTTTCAGACATATCGATTTTACATATATGAATAATATGGTTGTGAAGCTGCATCAAGAGCATTTTACATTGTTATCTAACAGCCAAACCATAATGCTTAGCATGTTTTATGAATGAATCATGTACACTTTAAATCATGACTTACACCAACCGTTTGCAAACCATGCTGTTGTTTTAGATTGTATTTTCTTATGATTCCATTCTATGGTTCTATTCCTTCTATTGGTTTCCATCAGTATACAGAATATCCTATAAGTCCTAGATGTTAATTAGGGTTAGAAAAAAGCTTATTATTTTCTATTAATTTATATTGTAAGATTTATTTTCATCTTCAAATACTGAAAGGTGAAAAGCAACTCATAAAATGCACATTACAGTGTGGCAGCAAGTGAATCCCTGACTTCCCTCCTCAGAGGAAGGGGAGGGGCTAGGAAGCAATTAAGTTCACCTGGGAGTTGGGGGAAGGGAATGCTGGTTCAGGTAGACAAAGACAGCATGGAGGAGATAGGAGGAAGTGAGAGAAAGAGGAGAAACCCAAGCATATTGGTTCTGTAGATGAGTTAAAACCCTGAGAAGGACTAAACGCTACCTTGGAGTGCATGTCAATCCATCGGATGTCTTTTACGCGGTACTCGGAGCATACAACCAGTCTGAAACTCAGCCAACTCTACAGCTAAGTGGTCTCGACCTGTTGCTCTCCTGGCTTCTTCACCCCTCTCAGCTGCTGTCTGGTCTCCCCCCCCCCATACAGCAAAACTTCCCCCTATTCCCTGGCCCCTTCTACCTCCACATATACCCATGCACCCATATAGACATAACATAATACTGGATACTGGACCCCCCCCCCCCAACACACACACACACACACACACACCTTTGTACACACCCTCACAAACTTCAAACCGCCTGAACTAAAAAGAACTGAACTGAATCTACAACCATTCACTCATGGTTTTCGACGGTGAATGCGTTTTTTGTTATTTAAGGATATAGCCTTTGGGACTTGCATTTGAATTTGAATTTGTTATTGTTTTTTGAAATATGTTAATTTATTGTTCGATTAACTTTGTTTTCTACAGTGGCTTATCTGTTTGATTTTGATTTGCCTAGGATGGTGAATAATTAACTTGTCATTTTCAGACATTTTGTTGATCAGTGTTTTGTTTAGGGTAATTAACTTTTGTAGCTAGGACCTTGAGCTAGCTGGGATTTTGTATGTTGTTTGTTTGACAGATGTTTTGGGTTTATCTATTTGTTTTTTATA
The DNA here is from genome assembly GCA_031216445.1 of Lateolabrax maculatus. Lineage (NCBI taxonomy): Eukaryota > Metazoa > Chordata > Actinopteri > Acropomatiformes > Lateolabracidae > Lateolabrax > Lateolabrax maculatus. The sequence goes on along the minus strand of CM062197.1, from coordinate 24,611,590 downwards.
TTAGAGGAATAAACGGCAGGTTGCCTTGTGCTCCTGTCTGGCGCCCAACTTTAACTTAGCGAGCATCTTTTTTCAGCCCTACGCTACAAAAGTGAAGACAGGAGATATGGCCTATAGGTGCTGCTGCAGCTGCCTGCATGGATAATGTAATTCTGTAAACTATACAGTTAAAGTAGACAAAATAACACTGTCTGATAACGCTCCTTCTTCCTATTTGAAAAACATCATTGATGTCTTATGCACTTATTTATCCAGTCGGGAAAAGTTCTTAAACGGTCCTTAAATCATCTGGAAACAAAATAATAAAACAGGAAGTTTCTGCTGTTATTCTAACGCATAAACTGTGAATCTTTCAGCTCAGAGGTGTCAGAAAAGCCCTCAGTAAACAGTTAAATCCTGGTGTGTGTCTGAAGATTCAAATAATTAAGCTGTGCGTAACATTACACTGTTTGGGAGGTGTGACTGTGTGTCTGTGCCATCAAGTCGGTCTGAGCGTGAGGGAAGACAAGTGAAAAGAGTTTACTGAAACACACCCAGTTGTCATAGACTGTGGCACACTGCTTCTATCCATTTCTGTACAATATGAACATCTATTAGCAGACTCTTGAAACTTGCTTGAGTTGTGCAATTCATTACAGCAAACATCTCCAGAAAGCTTTGCATGGTAATATAGTTTAAAGCCAACACGTGAAGAATCTGAAGATTTGAAAAAGTTGTATCATCCAAAAATCTGAAACTGCACAGCAAATGGTCAGCAAAAGTAAAAATGATTTGTAATCTAAAACACTGGCACGGTTCTTGAACTGTCTTAATCACACAAGACAACCTGTCAACAATCGACTCCACACCTTTAGGATGTATCCAATCTAATTTCAGTACTGTATAATGTATGGGCACTTCTTCTCCACCCACAGGAGGGCAGCAATCAAATATTACATCCAGAGAAACCTGGATTTACTGACACTGGCTGAACCTATGCACCAGTTTGTCTTATGTTGTAAGAGTTAAAGTATAAAGGAATGTCCTTCAAACTTCTACAAATTCAAATATTTGTATCTTTTTACCACTCAGAGCTGACAATTTGTGAAGTTTACCCAGTGCAGCTCAAAACATCAGTCAACATTACAGAATATCATGTCTCTAGTGAAAGTAAGATTATTTACAATTATTTACTTTGATTGTATCCACATGGCCATACTGCCACACTAACTGCACTGTGTAGCAGCTATAAGCAAAGTTGTGATAAAATTGGTCTGAGCAAGCACAGTTCAATCCACCCTGCAACTGCAACAAAGGTACTATACTGACTCATCATACTGACTGTATAGCTGAAACTGCTGATTGTGCTCTTTGTGAGCATGCTTAATGTGTATGTGTGCATCAATACACATAGTACCTACACAGACTTGTGATTGTGCATGTGTGAATGTATGTGTTTGTGTATTTGGATCCTGCTGGTAGACAATTACATCTCGTTCTTGAATTGCATCTTCTCTCGATTTGTCCCAGTTCCAAACTGCTTAATTTATGCGGGTCCTACGTTTTGCAACAGTTCTACTTCCCATATTTGATGGCACTACCGGGAGAGTCACTTAAAGACAAGGCCACGGTTTTAGGAGATAACGGTTTTGTGACTGTAATAAAAAGATATTGATTCTTCTGATTGTGTATGACTGCCTCCAAGGTCCACTCATGTTTTCATGGTGAGTAGGAGTTTAATACTGCTGTTCGGCTTTGAAAGGGGAAAATTATGTATTTACGCTATATATGATTCTATGGATCAACAGTCCAAAACAACTGAAAGACATTCAATTTACAACGATATAAAATAAAGTAAAGCAGCAAATCCTCACAATGGAGTAGCTGGAACAAGAGTTTTTATCTTAATAAATTACCTAATTGATAAATTGACTATCAAAACTATTTGTTTTGATTACATAATTTGCTAATTGTTTCTGCAAAAGGACGTACTAACCCAGACTGACAAATATATAATAATTGGGAAGGTTGGATAGAAAAAATATCCCTGGTTTTAACTTATTAATACAAATCCCCCACCATAAACTGCACTGGGAAATAGGCATGTACAGAGTAGATTCCAGTTTGGTCCAAAGGTAGATGGTAAGACTGGTGGTCATAGTAAGGTAGCACGTATGGTAAGTGTTAAGACAATGTACATTTGGCAATAAATAAACTTGCCACTGTGGGGCACAACACTGAAGAAATTCTTACTAAGAACATGGTGACTTCATGAGAATTAGTCTAAGCATACTGCAGTACTTGGCCACACATTGTTGTCTTCTCTGTCATCACCATAAGGCCATGGCTGGCACCCGTTTGTTCCAGAGGCATTTCTTTAAATTATGAAATATTTTTTCAGGCTGTCCTGTCTGAGGTCCATGAGAGCTAAATGAGTACATGAGGGGGATCTCCCTGGCTGGAGGAGTGCAATCACTAAACAGTGAGCGTGTGAAAAGGAAGCATGATTGCAGGAATTCGCAGCAACTAAACAACAGCTGGTGCGTGGAGGTGCTCCGAAAACCTCGCAACAATCAAGATATAGTCAATAGCACAAGTATTAGGAAAGTAAGTGAGCTTTGTCTTATTGTGTTACCTTTAAAGTTGAGATTGGCTTTTTAATCTTGCCTACACACGTGTTCAACTTTCACTATATCTGTGACAACCAAACTTAACGATCTTAAACAACAATAAACTGTGAGAACATTTAACTAAACAACCACTTTGGCTCAGAGTCCCAATACTTCCACTCTTGACTATGCATGTACAGTTTAAGGAGTCATACTATATGTACACACACAGATAAGACACAGTGTCAGGCTGTTGGCAAGGAAACCTTATAGTCGCAGTAACTGTCCAGCAAGTGGAAACGGCCAGCTGCAGCATGGAGCTTCAATCCCGAAGTGCCACCTGTGTTGTTCATGGAAACCTGCTTAGTTTTCTAGCCTGCTACAAGGGCCAGGGACGGATTAGTGAGCGTACTGCTTGCCAATCCTCTCCAAGCACCTTATTGTACATTTAGTCCCGCTGTGGCTTCACCAAGGACAAAGTCTGTTTTCACAGTTTGCCAAAGCTAAATGAAAACCACAGAAATTAAGAATCTAATGAGGTCTATGAACAATAATCCTAGGTGGCACACATACTCATGTGGGTGACTGGCTTTCGGTTGCACCCATGAGTGAAACAAAGGTATTATATGGTGTGGAACAATTATATGTTTAATGCATTATATGTATAATTACATTATGGGTTTCAGCAACCTGCAGCCAGGAGCACCAACTGAGGCAGAGAATACTTTTCTGCCAGCATTGACCTCCTTCAGACACAGTGGGGAAGCAACAGTCATGGCAGCATTATCTTTGCCTCTGTTTCATTTCTCCTTTATGATCTCCTCATACTTGGGTGGAGGGTCGCTGTATGAAGGTGCTGAGGTCTCATCACCACTGCTTTCCAGGTGTCCTGTCACCTCTTCATAAGATGGAGGTGGAGTGGCGCCAGACAACCGAGAGGCTACCGACAGGGAGGAGTCCTGGACATAAAGGGCACGAGTGTTCTGCTGGTGGAGGCCATGGGAATCCTGCTGGGAACTCCCTCCTCTTTCAGCACCACTCACTACCACAGTTGGACGCGAGCTGGACTCCTGGTGCGAGCTTTCGGTGTGTGCTGCCGTTTCCCGGTGAACCAGAATGCGCGGCAGGCTGCGGGTGCTGCGATTATTGGCCAAGTAGCGGTTCTGTGTGTAGGCGGGCCGTCGACGAGTGGCCTTCTGAAGCTGGCACCTCCAAAGGAGGAAGAGGCCGATGATGATGAGCAGGGCCACACCCAGCAGAGGAACCACCATGTAGACGGTGTCGGCACGTTCAGAGCGGCCCTCACTGTTGCTGCTCACTGTGTAGACACTGCGAGTTTTCCAAAACTCCATCTGGGAAGCACAAAGGAGATACGTCAGACTAATACTAAAGTCAGGGAAGGGGAGAAATGTGATTATTGATCTACTTTATGTATACATGGATTTTACAGGAAAATAAAGCCATATTATCAGTTAATTCCATCTTATTTCAGTAAATGGGTTCATCCCTACTTCTGACAGAAAATTCACTGATGACCTTCAACACAGTTCTCTTTTGACACTGTGTTCCAGATCTGATACCAGATCTGAACACAGCAATTTGTCCCTCAACGTTGCTCTTTACTGCTGCACAGTGAACATGTGTCTGTTTGCAATACATGTCAACCATACATCACTTATTGACATGGGATACAATTATTTGCGTAAATACAATCTTTTTAATTCTAAATTATCTGCACAGTTTTCCAGGCAACATATGCGCTTAAATATGCTGCAATTAAAATAAAGTAAATTAACAACTTGTGACAGAATTTATTTTTCATTTATTTTCTTTCTATAAAACAAATCATCTGGCTGGTGTCCTATTGAGCACTTCAAAATCATGTAAATGTCATGTTACATCTTTCACATCTTTAAAGTTAATTTTCAGCACATATGATACCAAAGAACATTCACATTTGTCACACAGGAAGTGAACCAACAATGATAAGATTACAAGCAGAGCACTGCAACAAAACACAGGAGTGGAGGAGTGAGGAGGAGTGCTGAGTCCATCTCTACTTGTGTCAAGCCCTGAGCTCTCTGCTGGTCTACAACATGATGTTTAAGTGTTTTTTTTTTTTTTTTTTTGCTTTTTTAATTGTGGTTTTGTTCATTTTTGCTGTAATATTTTATTTTCAGTATTATATGTTTAATATGTGCCGCTCTGTGGCTACGAATGTTTCAGTTTTGTCTCTCAAGATAGGCTTTTCACAGTCAGACCTACTTTTCCAATCATGAAATACGCCTCAGGTTACTACAGTGCAAAAGCAGGGCTTATTGTGCAAAGCTTGTCATGAATTAACCAACAAACTGAACCAGGGTTAATCTGTTCCATAAAGCTGGTCTGGAGCTAACGTGAGAAACTCACATTAGCTCCAGACCAACTTTATGGAACAAACTCAGTCAAGCTGGTTTTCATTACTTTGAAACACAGACCTGAGACAACAAACACTGATCAGCCACACTGAAGACAAGACGAGTAATGTTTCCGGACACTAAGCAACACATATTGAACATATTAAACACATAATATGAGATATGAGAAGAAGCTTCTCAACAACTGAAAATGGGCTCTTACGCAGGTTCCTAGTTTATTCAACTGGTTTTTGGGTATAGATGACAAATTGAGATAATACATTTATTAATGTGATCATTTTTAACAAGTTTAGTCCTCAAAACAGATAAAGTCATTATTGTAGGTGATTTAAATATTCATGTGGACGTCTATAATGATAGCCTTAGTTCTGCATTTATCTCACTATTAGATTTGATTGGCTTCAGGCTGAGTGTAATTAAACCCACTCACTGTTTTAACCATATCCTCGAGCTTCTTCTGTCATATGGCATCAAAATTGAACATTTAATAGTCTTTCCACAAAATCCACTCTTATCAGACCATATTTAATAACTTTTGAATTCATATTACTGGACTACAGGCCATTAGGCAGACATTCCTTCAGTAGATGCCTGTCTGATAGTGCTGTAGCTAAATTTAAAGAAGTGATTCCATCGGCATTTAATTCAATGCCATGTCTCAATATAACAGAGGACTCCTATGCTAACTTTAATCACTCCCAAATTGATCATCTGGTTGATAGTGCTGCAGGCTCACTGTGAACGACTCTCGATTCTATTGCCCCTATAAAAAAGAAGATAATAAAACAAAAGAGGTTAGCTCCATGGTATAACTCCTTAACCCGCAAATTAAAAGAAACATCGCAAAAACTAGAAAGGAGATGGCGTTCCACCAAACTGGAGCAATCTCATTTAGTCGGGCAAGATAGTCTTAGAACATATAGGAAAGCTCTCCATAATGCCAGAGGAGTTTATTACTCCTCACTAATAGAGGAACATAAGAACAACCCCAGGTTTCTTTTCAGCACTGTAGCCCGGCTGACACAGAGTCAAAGCTCTGCTGAGCTCTGTATTCTCAGAGCTCTTAGTAGTAACCACTTCATGAGCTTCTTCAATGATAAAATCTCTCATCTTGTGCCCTAAACCATTACGGATTTATCTTCAAGTACAGGAACCTCAGAAACAGCTGTAGAACCTGATATGTATTAAGACTGTTTTTCTTCCATCAACCTCCACCAATTAAGTTTTACAATTTCTTTGTCTAAGCCAACAACCTGCCTCTTACACCCCATACCAACTAGGCTGCTTAAAGTAGTTTTACCCTTAGTTAGCACTTCTTTACTAGACATGATCAATCTGTCTTTATCAACAGGCCATGTACCACAGTCCTTTAAAGTAGCTATAATTAAACCTCTTCTTAAAAAGCCTACGTTTGATCCAGGGTTTTAGCCAACTATAGACCTATATCTAACCTTCCCTTTCTCTCTAAGATCCTTGAGAAATTAGATCAGTTATGTGACTTTCTACATAAGAATAGTTTAGTAGAGGACATTCAGTCAGGATTGAGAGTGCATCATAGCACAGAGACAGCACTGGTGAAAGTGAAAAATTACGTTCTGATTGCATCAGACAAAGGATTTGTCTCTGTACTTGTTCTGTTAGATCTTAGTGCCGCATTTGATACCATTGACCATCAGATCGTATTACTGGAGCATTTGATTGGCATTAAACGACCCTAACTAAGCTGGTTTAAGTCGTATTCATCAGATAGATTTCAGTTTGTACATGTAAATGATGAATCGTTGGTGCACACCAAAGTTAGTCACAGAGTTTCACAAGGTTCTATGCTTGAACCATTTATTCACCTTATATATGCTTCCTTTAGGCAATATTATTAGGAAACACTCCATAAACTTTCACTGCTATGCAGATGATACCCAATTATATTTATTGATAAAGCCAGATGAAACCAATCAGTTAGCAAAACTTCAGGCATGCATTAAGGACATAAAAACTGGATGATCTGCAATTTCCTGCTGTTAAACTCCCCAAACACCTGGAGACGCATTATTTATAAATATAGTTTCTTTACAAGGCATTGCTCTGGCCTATAGCACCACTGTAAGGAATCTAGGAGTAACCTTTGATCAGGATATATCCTTTAACTCCCATATAAAACAGACTTTAAGGACTGCCTTCTTCCATCCAAGTAACATTGTAAAAATCAGGCACATCTTGTCTCAAAAAGACGCAAAAAACTAGTCCATGCATTTGTTACGTCTAGGTTGGATTATTGTAATTCCTTATTATCAGGCTGCTGCAATAAGTCTCTGAAGACTCTCCAACTGATCCAGAATGTGGCTGCACATGTACTGACAGGAACTAGCAAAAGAGAACATATTTCTCCAATATTAGCTTCTCTGCACTGGCTTCCTGTAAAATCCAAAATAGAATTTAAAATTCTCCTCCTCACCTACAAAGCTATTAATGGTCAGGCACCATCGTATCTGAAAGAGCTGATAGTAACGTATTACCCCACTTGAACACTGTGCTCACAGAATGCAGGGTTCCTAGTGGTTCCTACAGTTTCTAAAAGTAGAACAGGACCCAGAGCATTCAGTTATCAAGCTCCTCTTCTGTGGAACCAGCTCCCAGTTTGGGTTCGGGAGGCAGACACCCTCTCTTCATTTAAGAGTATGCTTAAAACGTTCCTCTTTGATAAAGCTTGTAGTTAGGGCTGGCTTAGGTGAGCCCTGAACCATCCCTTAGTTATGCTGCTTTCAGCTTAGACTGCCAGGGGATTTCCCATGATGCACTGAGCTTCTCTCTTCTCCTCTCCCTCTCCATCCGTACACATTCTTATCACACTAATACATGTTAATAATTCCACGTATTCCTGGTAGTTTTTGTGCTTTTTGTGCTTTTTCGCCTTCTTGCTTACTGCAGGTGTTTATGCCTCTGCAGCTGTAGAGTCTGGATCTGTGATTGCCGGCAGTCTACTGCCCCCATGTTCCTGCTCCACACTCATTGCTACAGTTATTATTATTATTAGTCTGATTATTATGTTGTTTCTCCTCCTGCTCTCTCTCACCTCTCCCCCTCTCTCTTCCCCTTTCAACCCAACTGGGTTGATGCAGATGGCCTGCATCAACCATTCTGCTCGAGGTTTCTACCTGTTAAAGGGAGTTTTTCCTTGCCACTAAGGTGGCATGGTGGGAATTGTTGGATCTCTGTAAATAATATTTTAAAGAGTATTTATTCAATAACCACCTGATTAACATAAAGATGTGCATGTCTGAAAGGGGTTCATGAGCCAATATTCTATTTACCAACTGTCATGTATCAAATAGGACCCCAGCCAAGCTATTTCAGAGCAAGACAATAATATAATTATCATTTTTATGAAAATAATATTTTACAAGAACTAAACACTAACTACACTAGAAAGGACAATTGTGAAAACAATGTTATAATATGAAAATAACTACAGAGAATTATCTGCTGATTTTGCAGCCCCCCTCTGCTTAACTAAGCTTTATAGTGAGTTTCAGCTCTTTGTTTAGCTGTCTGGCCCACAACTTTAGTGTTTTTGTTCACTTTCAAAGCACCGTTTTCAGCCACAGCAGGCAACTGATCTATATAAACTATTATCTATTGTCCTTTTACCATACATCTCTGTGCAAGGCCAAATTAGGGAGTGTTTCTCTGGGATCAAGTTGAAAAAATAAATAATAATGACACTATATACAAGGAACTCTAACATTTATACACCACAGTCCCTGAGACCTGTATACCTAAGATGTGTTCAGTGCAAGTTAAAAAGATAAAAACAATAGTAAAACAAGTATGAGTAGTTGTAAAAACAGTATGAAAAATAATTAAATTCTCCAGTAGAGGTATCCAGAGATAAAAATATGCAATTTAGTCTTATATGAGATTATGCTACAGCTAGTCAGAGTGAGATGGATTGGCTATTTAGCAGCCCTATTTAGCACTCTTCTGTGGGAGGAATCTGTTTAACAGTCTTGTGGTTCTTACTCTGATAGTTCGGAACCTCCTGTCTGATGGCAGAGGATCGAAGAATTTGTGAAGATGGTGTAGGGAATCCCTGACAATGTTCAGTGCCTTGTGAAGGCATTGGCTCTGGTAGAGGTCCTGAATAGAGATGATAAAATGATCTTCTCAGCTCCCCTGACTACCCTCTGTAGGGCTTTAATGTCACTGTTATTGCAGCTGGAGTCACACGTGGTACATCAGCACACTCTCAACTGTGCCTCTGTAGAATGTTGTGAGAATATTAGGAGGGATTGTTGCTTGTTTTAGTTTGCTGGGAAAGTGCAGTCTCTGCTGGGCCCGTTTGACAATACTGCTGTTGTTTATCGTCCAGCTGAGTCTGTCCAAGATCTGCACTCCAAGGAACTTGATGTTCTCCACACTCTCCACTGTAGAGCCACTGATGCTGAGGGATGTGTGCTTAGGCTGTGACCTTCTGAAGTCGATGATCATCTCCTTAGTCTTTTCAACATTGGGCACCAGATTATAGTCCATTCACCAGCCTACTAGGTGTTTGACCTCCTCCCTGTATGTGGTATCATCATTTCCACTGATGAGATCCGCAAAATTTGATTTTCTGGTTTCTGCTGAATCTGCCGCCACAGTGTCGGCAATGTAAACAGCAATGGGCTGAGCACACAGCCCTGTGGTGTTCTAGTGCTGAGGGTGATGGAGCCTGAGGGATGATGGTAGAAACCAAGTTCAATATGTTCTCTCCTCTGGTTTCAAAATCCTGTTGGAATTTGGGAAAACATAGTCTTTAGATTGGTTTTCTTTAGCATTAGCGTTGGCATTAGCACTGGGGTGGGGTATGTAAACAGCTACCACAAAAACAATGGTGAATTCCCTCAGCAGGTAGAATGGCCGGCATTTCACAACAAGGAATTCTACCATGTGGTGAGCAGTGTTTAAGCAGTTACTGTAGCATTCACACACCAGGCTTTGCTGATGTAGACACACAGGCCCCCTCCCCAGCTCTTACCAGAACTAGCTGCCTCACTGTCTGCCCGAAACGATGTGTCACTCTAGCTGTATTGCCGTGTCTGGACTTTGTCACGGAGCCAAGATTCAGTGAATATATATACACAGCAGCCCCTGATCTCCTTGTGTGATTCCCTCAGCAAACGCAGCTCGTCTAGCTTGTTGTCGAGGGAGCGGACGTTTGAGAGCAGAATCGACGCACTGGTCTGGTGGACCCAGCTTTTAGCCTAGCATGGATCCCGGCCCTCTTCTGCTTCCTCTCACAGCGCTTCCGCTTCCTCCTCCTTCGGGTAACAGTCGGCTTTGTTGCCGATAACAGTCCAAAGCGGTGTAACTCCTCCTTATCACACCAAAACTCATCAATTCTTGCGGTATAGTTTGTCCTGATGTTAAATAGCATACTCTGATCATATGTTATGCGTGGAGAATGTCTGGGGCAAACAACAGAACAAACAACTGCACTACTGAATGTTCCCCACAGGGGCAGCTGCGTTTCCAGAGAAAAAGCTCCATAAAACCCACTGTACACTACTTGCGCAATAAACAGCAGACGGGCACAGTTAGAGAATACAGTGGCTGGTGAACCTAGTGGCGTATTTAGCAGCCAAAAAGCCAGATATTTATTTCAGGAGTCTGTGGAGACCAAACGAGAGCTAAAAGAAGAGTGATGGTATGTCCAGAACTTGTTTTTTTGGCCAAAAAATTGCAGTTATTGCAAGTTTAAGTTCTCTTTCATTTGGATTATGTTACTTAATTTGTACAAGTGTACAATTGTTGACAAGAAACATTGTTTTAATACCTTCAATACTGTATCTGCACAATATATTGTGCCATATATTTTACATAGCCACTGTTTCTACTCAAGCAGTCAATGCACTAGTATCTTGCTACCATAATTGATGGAGGAGTTAGTGAATACACTTGCTGTGATGTCACCTGGCTGTGCACATGCTCACCGTTCTCTCTTTGTTCTCAAATACTTCATTGGCCTCTTCGAAGCTGCAGCTCTCCTCACCACACTCCCTCTCAATGTTCCCCAGTCTCAATTCCTCCAGGAAGCCATTGGCTCGAGGGAAACGCTTCAGGACAGAGTGAGCATCCTTGCCATTGAGGAATGCTGCAACACAGAAAAGAAACAAAATCCAAAGTTCATCCATTCATACTAGAGTTACTCAACAGTCTCAGGGAATACTTGGCCTCCAACACAATCACAGACAGGTCAGCATTGTTGTGGGTGTGTCTCCAAATATTTTGAAGCACTAAATGGAAAGAAATGGCTCACATAACTTCTTCTTCTTCTATCACCAACTCTGCTGTACCTCTCAGCTCTAAAGATTTTCTTTGCTTTTTTCAACTCGTTCTTTCGGTTTTGTGGTTCAAAACTTTACTGTTTTGGTTCACTCTCAGAGACTAGCTAAAGAACATAGTAGAGCATTTAGCAGTTTAAGAGCCAGCCTTTCCCTCAGGAGTTGGTAGAGACCAAAACAGAGCTAAATTAGAGTGAATATTGGACATAAACATGACTTAAAATTAATGTTAATAATGCCTTGTAACTGCTGGATGTGTAAATAGACAACTATTTGCTAACACTTTCAACATATCAACTTATAAAGCAATAATAATATCAGTTTTGTGTTTATACCTTGGTTCCACTGCCCCCTAAAAATCTGTTATTATGAGTTTAAATGCAAATGCAGAAAAGACATAGATACACATTACTCATCTCAAATAAAGAGCTCTTCAGATGTCAAAAAACTGTTTGTGATGAATAATATGCAGTTGAGCTTAAACATAAAGTAAACACATTAAAAGGACCAACTGAATTCCCTCATATCCAGATTTCCAGTGAATCAAGGCACATGGTTCATTCATTTTCCATTCTACAACACAGGGTTGCACAATATATAAATCCTCATCATTGTTTCTTAATCCGTCGTCAAACTTCACAACAGAGTTCTCTCCATGTCGGGGATTGCAGTTGTGGGTGTACAGCGTGAACAGGAGGGGGCTCAGCTTGCAGCCCTGGGGGGCTCCGGTGTTCAATACTAGAGTGGAGGAGATTCGACCGCCAATCCAAACAACCTGGGGTATGTTTGTGAGGAAGTCTTATATTCAGTTGCAGATTGTAGTACTCAAGCCCAGAGTGCAAATTCTGCAAATCAGTTTCATGGGGGAGATTGTATTGAATGCTGAGCTGAACTCAACAAACAGCATTCTGAGGTATGTGTTGTTATTTTCAAGGTGTGTGAAGACTGAGTGGAGGGCAGTGGAGATGGCATCATCTGTGGATCTGTTGGTTCTGTGAGGGAATTTTCCTTCTTGTATGTTAAACTTCCCTCTTGTAGGTTAAAGGTAACTTAAGACAGTGCTTTACAGGTCAGGTCAACTGTCTGTTTGCCTGCCTCACTCTGTGTGCCTGACAAGGCCGAGTTGGCTCTGGCCTCTGGTAAACCAAGGTCTGCTAGATATCTTTTGTATTCAGGTTTAAACACAACAGGCTGGAGCCTGGTTGTTGACGCTGGATAAGAGATACTGTAGACAGGCTATGCTGTTGCTAGGACAGCAATGGTTGACGTCTTTCCTTGTTTGGATCTGATATCTAATAGAGTCATCACACATGCCAGGCTGAGTTAGGAATAACCCTATTTGGATATAGCAGAACTTAGCAGTTCTGGGGAAGGTTAAATACTGAGCTTCAGGACACCATCTTCAGATTTGGGTAGCAGTACGCTTTGATTCACACGTGGTGTTTCCCTTTTTCTCCTCGATCGAGCTTCAATAAATATTCCTGTATAAGACATTCCAGTCTCCTGAAACTTCTTGTTAGAGTGAATTAGCTCTAAGATTTCCATTACAGGTTTTGAATGCAAACTGATGTGGTCCAGGCTGGCTGGGATGTTGTTCTTGATGAATGGAAGATCCACTTTCTCAGAATAGGATGATTGCCATGGGGCGAGAGACATTTAGACCAAAAAACTGCTGACTTTAGACAATGGGGACGATGGTGGTTGTCTTGAAGCAAGTGGGAACACTCTTGTGACAGTTACAAATGTCAGTGATGACATCATCTAGCTGATTGGCACATGATCTTAGTACACCACCAGGGATGTTATCAAGCCCTGGCAACTTTACACATATTCACTCTCATCAGGGAATTTGTTACATCTGCTATGGATACTGACAGTGGCCAGTCCTCTGGAGGTGGGGCAGACTTGACAGCTGACTCTTTTACCATATTTCTACTGCATGGTAAGGCTCGCTTCGGCTTGACTCGATTGGACTCACTTGGGACTGTTCTTTTTTGGTTTTCCCTTGGCAAAAGATACCTTGTAAATGGTACTTTTTTGTATGGTTCCAAGCTAGCTGAGCCAATATTAAAAGACCACGCATTGGTGAGTGAACTGGAATCGTCATTTGCAACACAGGACATCCTGCATGAACCTGCCATTTTTAAATAGCAAAGCTACCATCAATAGCAACCGCAATTTTTTTTATTCACTCATTAGCCAGATTTTTAAAAAATGGCAGCCCACAAAACCATGCTGTGGTCAACTGACAAAGTGCAGAAGTTTCTTTGTTGGGTTGCCGATGAAAGATTTATCAATTTCTGGATGGAACAACGCTCAATGAGAAGGTCTACCAAGAACTACACTCTACCATACTCATTGCTACAGTTATTATTATTAGTCTGATTATTATGTTGTCTCTACTCCTGCTCTGTCTCCCCTCTCCCCCTCTCTTTTCCCCTTTCAACCCAACTGGGTCGATGCAGATGACCGCCCTGTTAAAAGGGAAAAAGTTTTTCCTCGCCACTGTCATCTGCTTATGGTGGGAATTGTTGGGTCTCTGTAAATAATATTTTAAAGAGTATGGTCTAGACCTTCTTTATGTAAAAGGGTCTTGATAACTTCTGTTATGATTTGGCACTATACAAATAAAAATTACTTGATTTGACACTTGGTGGGGGCGCTCCTGCTGCTTTTGTAGCCTGTGATGTTCTGGATTGCCTGCCACATATCTTTGGTGTTATTGGTGTTGAGGTCTCTCTCCAGCCTCTCAGGATGTCTCTACTTTACCTTCTTGACGCCAGCTTTCAGCCTCGCCCCAGTGGTGTTGTATGCTTCCTTGTCACCTGACTGAAAGGCAGCTTTTTTGGCTCTTGATAGGGCCATCACCTCTCCATTTATCCACGCTTTCTGGTTGGGGAATAATTTTATTGTCTTTATGATCACCACATTAACACATTTGCCGATGTATGATGTCAATGTTGACGTATGCCTCTAGATTGATGTGGTTCTCCTGGGTGACCCATCTCTGAACATGTATCAGTCTGTGCACTCAAAACAGTCCTGTAGAGCTGCTGTAGCTTCATCTGTCAACACTTTAATTGCTTTTCTGATGGCTTGACCCTTTATATCAGCTGGTGTAAGTAGGCGGGAGAAGCAGGAAAATGTGGTCTGATAGACCAAATGGGGTTGACAGAGGGCTTAATAGCTGCAAGGAATTTTCTTGTAATCATCGTTAGGTTTTTAGCTATTTTAAAAACAAAAAATTACAACACACTACCATCCTGGTTGTTTTTCCATGTGACTGCTGATGACCTCATACAATTTCATCCATTTTATTTTCCTGGGACTGGACAGTGGCCAGTTAGGCTGGGTAGGGGTATACCGTTAGGTCTATGCTGGGTTAGCTTATTTCTTATCTCGGGTCTCTTCCCTCTTTGCTTGGGGCAGTCACATCATTTTTGGTGGCGTTGGTCCGGCTGGTCTGGCTGGGTAGACGGAAGATGTGGGCAGTGATTGTGGCGCTTCCTTTTCTGATGTTGATAAGTGTATTTCTGCCATAGGCAATAAATGCCTCAGTAAAAAAGGCAAAAAGATAACAAATTGAAACAAAAATGTATCAAAGCTCATTGGAGCACATGGCCGCCATATCTGCACACAACACCGTCAACAATATATACAGAGAATATGTAACACATCTGACAAGAAGTTCATCAAACCAAATTAGCCCAATTCCAGCACAAACCTCCAGAAATGTAAACTGATAATAATGGACTTAATACATAAGCCAGCACAGGGAAATACTATGTACCACAATACTCATCTTGACACTTATATTCTTTCAAGTAAATGTGACAATTTATGATCATATAGATTTTAGGTTATATTCTTCCAGCCATGAGGGATACACACAGAAGAGTTGCTTTAGTTAGTGATGTCTTAGGAAGAGGCAGCCAGCCAGCAGGAAGACTGATGGAAGACTAAAACTTGCTGTGTGTGTGCGTGTGTGTGTGTGTGTGTTTGAGGAGAGGTTGACCTCTGTTTGAAATAGTAGCCTAAGCCAAGCAACAAACCACATGTTTATGAACATTATTGATCTGAGCCGATGGATGTATGTTTTGTGCTCACCGGCAGCCATGCTCCTGCCCTGCTACTCACACTCAGACAGACCGCAGACCTGCAGGGAGAACAAAGTGCAGCATTAGACACCGTGACTGACAGAATCATTTAACAAGGAAACTGGATCACTGTCCAGCAGGTTGACACTTCTTTTTGTGTTCCTACCTGACATCTGACTGACTTCAAGTAGGACATTTTCACTATCTCCACTTGGATACAATAACTATTCCTGATATCTAATCAACCAAGTTGGTTCCTAGACATATTAAATGATAACATTTTGCCAATACCAACAGCCAGGTTTTTCTGGAAAAATAAAAATTCTGGGTTGTTGTTTTTTTTAAGATATCTTTTTTGTAGTTTTGATACTTTTCTCGTTTGTGTCATTCCAGTTGGTCACAACAAAAAGTTTTCCTTCATTATTAAATGATGAAAATGATATTGCGAACTAAAGTAATTTACTTGCTTAAGCCAAAAGGGGGCTTTACGGAGGTCTTAGTTTGGCTGCTAATTAGCAATGGAAAGTGTCATGATAACAAAAACTAATACTGTGAAAATCCTCCATGTTTCAAGATTTTCTTAGTCTTAGTCGTTGTCTTAGTCTTAGTCTTAGTAGTTGTTAGTTCAAGCCCTTAGTTGAGAAGTCGTCGCGCATTTATGATATTCATGTAATTATTTTAACAGGCCATATGTTTTTGAGGATATCAGAAAAATGTTTGAATTCCAGGGCTGGGGTTAACGTTATAAGTAATAGTAAACACTGTGCTACATTACAGAGAAATACAAAAACATAATAATATTAATAAAACTTTAAAATATAAATTTACAAACCCATGCACAAAAATGTGTAAAAACAACCAGCAAGGAGACTGAATATTGTGTTGATTTAATTCAAAACATCACACAACAAACTTGTAACACCAACACAATAACTTATAATGAGCCTTTAAAATATAGATTTTACAAGCACACACATGAACGAGCCGCAACAATATCGGAAAAAGCAGTAATGATTCTGACCTTAATTTGACAAAGCACATCTCCCTATGGGAGTTTGAGGGTCTTTTTTTATGTGACCAACTGACCAATGAAAACTTGGACGATTAAGACTCTTCTCATTGACCAACATTTGGTCGACTATTATGGGGCAGCCCTACATGTTTCAATCTCAGTTAGCTATCTTTGTGTCTGCAGAAATGTTTATTTGCCATCAGGCATCAGTAGTTTGTTTTATTCAAAATCAATAGTATGGAGCACACCCCTTAACTGTCAAGATGTATGATCAGTAAAGTTCTAGTTTCAGTCATGGCCAGCTGTAACTGAGCATTCCACTAATCTAATGCAAGCTCCACAGTTATTCTTACTGTCTCAAAATCAAGGAAAAACCTGAATAGAGTGTAGAAATATACTGAAGGCAGATTTCTTTGATGAGGATGAAAATTATGTGACTCATCTGCTATGGTCCTCACAGTCACAAGATCTCAACCCAGCTGAACTATGGGAGATTTAGGAGCGAAGAGTTACACAGTGCTCTCCACCACCATCATCAAAACACCATATGAGGGAATATCTTTTGGAAGAATGCTGTTCATCCCTCCAGTAGAGTTCCACACACTTGGAGAATCTTTGAGAAGGAGCACTGAAGCTGTTGTGGAGGCTGGTGGAGAACACCTTTTGCTGGGTTTTCTTTCATTTGTCACTACATTAATCCTACAGTAAAATAATAATCTAACACAACATAATTTCTAGTCAGTTAGTCAAGAAAGTGAGTTTCATCAGGAACATTTTTATATCACCCTACATTTTTATGTTCTGTTTTTCATTACTGTTTAATAATGTATTTTTTATTGATTATTATCAGTTCTTCTGCTGCTGCAATTACATAGTTTTTCCTAGAATATCAATTATGTTAAACTGTGTCTTAGCTTTTAGAACAAGATGGTTGGTGTATTCTGTAAACTGAATTTTTCCTTATCTGAGGGTCGAGGGTCAAGGATTAGAGGGTGTCGTACTGTACAGACTGTAAAGCCAAATTTGTGATTTGTGATATTGACCTACATAAATAACACTGACTAAATTGATAAAAACAATTTTAAAATGTTTCATCACCACTAATCTACACAGTTGTATTTAACTCTGTCAGTCCACTTGTTGGATAATGATACATCTACACTCTCAGATTAAATAACTCAATGACAACACATACACACTCCACTAAACCTTTCCTCTCACACACAGAGGTCCTACATAACTGCTTTCTAAACTCAAGACGACAGCACAGAATGTTTCTGTGACAATGGCTCTACTGCCATGAAACCCTAGCCTGGGAAACAGACAAATTTGTGAGCTCATGTTTCATTTGCTCTGGCAGATACGTCTGGCCCCTCTCCCATTCCAACTGATTTCCCTGCCGTTTTATTGGGCTAACCAATCACAAGCATTTATCTAGTATGAGGCGGGTTTAATACGATGACTGACAGAGAGGAGTGCCGTTCAGGTATCTTTGTAAATATCCAAGATGGTGCTACCGATACGGAACGTTCCCCGGTCGGCTACAGCGAGGCTAATGAAACACTTCACTGGGGTCTAGTTTCATAATTTACCTAAAGACATTATCACTTTCATACCCAGATTACATTCTGGCCCAGCTACTGTATGTGTCAGGTCCCCTAGTCCTATTAAACTACAACCACTTCAGCATCATTCCTGCTAGAGAAATTGGCTCTGCTGATCAGAGCGCCTGTCCACAGCACCTACATGAACCAGCATGCACTGCAGTTTCTAAACTGCTGGCCCCCAGACCAGCTGAGGAGTGGGCATGAAGACTTTGAGCAGCAAGCCAAAATGGGGCCTACTTAGGTGAGAAGAGGTGGGTTGTTGTTGCATCACTCAAGCAAGTGTCAGGTGTGCAAATGGATTTTTAAAGCATATAACTGACGGTACAACGGCCAAAACAATCTGAAACCTGTGGTGTGCTTTGAAAATGGTCTCTGCTGGTATGTTAATTGTAGTAAATGGACTATAACATGGAACAACCACAGGCATCGGATTCATCACTTCTTGTGGTTGAATTTGATCAAGAGGATTTAATTAAGCCAAAGTGAATCATACTTTGGCTTAAGAGTGGAGATATCACATGTTCTGTCCTGCACACATATACTTCAAACTTATTAGATTTTTATTTACAAATCTTCCTTTAATGGAGTTTTCAGGTTATGTGGTGTTCTTTTCTCAGAACTGTAAGATATGCTTGTGTGTCATATTTTCTTTTCTCTCAGTTTTGCATCTGCCTCATTCTTAATATATATTTTGGTAACTGACTGACCCCAGGCAGAGGTTTAGTTAATGCATGTCACTGCTGGCTGAAGTATTACATGGATTTTTTTAAAGTGCAGACGGCCCCCATCTAGCCTACCTCTGGCAAATATAGGCTACTATAAATATAGATGGAGAGGGATAGGGTGGGGTGGGGGTTTCCATAGCAACAGAGATAGAGATATGGGAGGCTCTGAATCCAGTCTAACTTGAGTAATTAGGATACAGAGAGATTACTGCTTCAGATGGGATACTAAAATAATAAATAATGTTGGCTTTGTTCTGGAGTAGCCTATAGGGACTGACATTTGAGACATCTTGAAACCAAAACACAAACAGGTAGTCTATTGATGGACAGATGGGTAGAAACAGGCTTCTGAGCTCTCAGCACCTTCTCCTGCTTTTATAATATAAAAAATTCATAATCAAGACTCATGTTGACTCTAAGTAATTTTTTCTCCAGCGACATATGCCCACACATTATTTCCCATTTTGATAAACAACCCGAAGCTTAAGAACAATGAGTGAATTTAAGTACATGCCGGTTCAGTGCGCTCTGCCTTGTTTAAGTTGTTTAAGGGAGGGATATATCAAATCTTTCTTACCTTCATTCCGCCTGATAGAAAATCCTTTTCCCTTCCATCTCCGACTCCAGGGAACTCCCACACGAATCACTGAAGTGACGTGAAGAACGTATATGGGAGCCAATGGCACAGGCGGAGTCCCTGCAACTGGCCAATAACAGCCCAAATGATTCTCCGTGACGCGGCGGGAAGGGGCGGGGGAAGCTCCTACTGAAGGCAGAGGAAGAAAACAATGATCCCTGAGCTGCGGGGCTGCCGGGGCTCGAGCCTGCCTAACGGGCGCCGGGGTTTCCTGAGGGGACGGACCGGTTTACGGTCTCATCCGTGGCGACGGTTAGAGTCGTCTGTCCCATACTTCCCGCCTCCAGGCGGACTGTTGTCGCGGAATGTGTAGAGACAGATACAACTCCACAGGGCCACACCTTGCACCGAAATACTCAGCTTCCCAACATTCTCAGTGCAGGTCGACAACGTGCTCACGTGGCCGTTTCACAAAATTAAGAAAAATTACCGTTCTGCATTAAGTTGTGGCATACTTTGTTTCTATTATTACTTGTGTTTATAATAATAATCTTACCATGCATTCCAGTCGGTCAGTGCTTATAGTACCAGGAGTTTTATTCTGTATGGTAGAAACCAGGAAAAACAGGAATTATGGATAAATATAACATAAAGTTTGGATTAATATCCCTTTTCTTATATTTTTTATATGTAAATGTCTGGGCCACCATAGCCTACTATCTTTCCTTTGGAACTACAGTGTTGTGACATTTGCAGGTCTTGGCTGACAAAATGAGTTTGCATGAGTTCTAGAACTACTATAAGGAAGGGAAGGGAAGTTTTGAGAAATAAATGAGAAATAAACTTTTTTTCACCAGATAGGCCTGATTCAGTGGGCTCATTGGAAGCAGATTGTGACAGATCTTCACTAAATGTATTAGATATATCCCAGCTTGAGATATCTGAGCAGGGGATATGACAGCCATCTTCACTGTCCGACTGAGACATTAGCAGAGGTCCATTCTGCATTCCATTTCCACGTTTCTGGGTAGTGCCGGGCAGTGCTTTGAGCCCTGTGCACAAACAGCAGAGAGACACACACGTACATGTGAGTGATGAACAGCCAACGGCCATCGACCTCCTACAACCACATGATGCACAAAAATGTAGAGTCCGGACTTCTCCAACTTATTAATTGTCAAAATTTCAGTGCTATTAGAGTCATCAAAGTGGACCAAAAAATCACTGGAGATGGTCAGAGTTCAATGCAGTAGAGTTTTATTCCTTCACAAGAATAGAACTCGAGTCAAGTCCACGTAGGAGACTGAATTCCCTGTCTTGTGCATCCCGTTTTATAATCCTAAAACCAGGTAGGGTTATGGCCCATCCTCTGCCCATTTTTTTTTTTTACTTTAGCCTATCATTGTATCAAACATAATGGTATCTCAGTACTCTGGAACAAATCCCAAAAACTGTGAAAAGTGCCAAACACTTACATAGAGATATTTTAATGGTAACCCCCCCCCACATACTCAGCTGCAGCATCCTGATGCTCTCACTTCCCTTGTGAGAGAAAATGTCTGACCACCTAAAATTATTGGCACTAAACACCAAGGAGCAGGTCAAAAACCATGGTGTTATTATTGATTCTGACCTACAGTTTGAATGTCACATTAGAAATGTGACTAAAGTGTCCTCCATCTGTCATTTAAGGAATATTGCCAGAGTCAGACACAGAAAGGTTAATACATGCTCTCATCTCTAGCAGGCTTGCTTTTTTGTCTTGTGTGTTTAAGAAAGCTATTAGTCAGTTACAGAACACAGCTGCACGTTCCCACATTACTGCAATCTTAAAGTCTTTACATTGGTTACCTAGAATAACATTTAACATTCTTTTATTGGTTTTTGAAGTCACTGAATGGCTTTGCCCTGTTTTATCTGTCTGACATGGTTAAGACATATGTATCTGCTAGGTCCCTGAGATCCTCTGACTTAACCTGTTGATGATTGTTCCTGAGGTCAGAACTAAGCGACATGGAGAGGCAGCCTTTGTTAATAACGCCTATAAACTCTGGAACAGTCTGGCTGAAGGTCTTAGGGGATCCAAATCTGTTGACACTTTCAAACAAAATCTTAAAATGAATCTTTTTACTATTGCTTCTACTTGAAGTGTTCATACCTGATGGTTGTTTTATCTTGTCTTATCCTGCTGTTTTAATTCAGTTTTATTTTACTTTGTTTATTTTTTTAATTGTTTTATCATAAATGTTATGATTATCTGATTTTATGTTAAGCACTTTGTGCAACATTTTATACATGAATTGTCAAGTCAAGTCAATTTTATTTGTATTGCAACAAATAATAACAAAGGTTTTTCTCAAGACACTTTTCACATAGAGCAGATCTAGACAATACTCTCTAAAATACAGTAGCGAGGAAAAACTCCCTTTTAACAGGTAGAAACCTCGAGCAGAACCAGGCTCTGGGCCTATAGCAGCATAACTAAGGGATGGTTCAGGGCTCAACTATAGACTTTATCAAAGAGGAACGTTTTTAGCAAACTCTTAAATGAGGAGAGGGTGTCTGCCTCCTGAACCCAAATTTTGTGTGCTATATAAATAAAGTTTATTATTATTATTATTAGATTGTTACTTTTCTTTTAATATATTTTAACAGTAATGTTGTTACTGTGTGTGGGGCCGACAATAAAGAGTGGTTGTGTGAACGTTACCTGTCTGGGTCTGTGTTTGTGTGGAGGAGTCAGAGAGCTGGCTACATACGCTGGTCACCTCCGCAGGTAACAGATGTTAGCCTAACCAGCGCACTGTGGTTGTGTAAAACATATTGGGAGACTGCGGTCAAAGCAGGGTGAAATATTGCGTTTCTACTGTTGAACAGCCATTTGGATAAATCGCTCTACTCTTATACTGAGCGAAGTTGTCATTAACTCAAACCTTATCTTTACTTCACCTGCTTCACTGTCTCTCCATCACGGCTGACCTGCTCTGCTGAGCCCCCGCCCCGAGAGGCCGGCCTTCCTAAGTCCTAAGATACTAAGTTGTAATAAAGAGATACTATCTCATAATTATGAAATATTAAGTCATAATAATTTTGAGATACTAAGTCATAATTATGACTTAGACTGGCTCAGGTGATCCCTGAACCATCCCTTAGTTATACTGTTATATAGGCTTAGACTGCCGGGAGATTTCCCATGATGCACTGAGCTTCTCTCTCCTCCTCTCCCTCTCTATCTGTACGCATTCCTATCCCACTAATACACGTTACTTCCCGGTAGTTCTTGTGCTTTCTGTGCTTTGTCGCCTTCTCACTTTCTGCAGGTATTTCTGCCTCTGGAGCTGTAGATTCTGGATCTGTGATTGCCGGCCGTCTACTGCCCCCATGTTCCTGCTACACACTCACTGCTGCAGTTGTTATTATTATTAGTCTGATTTGTTGTCTGTCCTCCTGCTCTGTCTCCCCTCTCTCCCTCTCTCCTCCCCTTTCAACCCAACTCAGTCGATGCAGATGGCCGCCCACCCAGAGCCTGGTTCTGCTCAAGGTTTCTACCTGTTAAAGGGAGTTTTTCCTCGCCACTGTCGCCAAGTGCTTGCTCATGGTGGGAACTGTTGGGTCTCTGTAAACAATATTTTAAAGAGTATGGTCTAGACCTACTCTATGTGAAAGCGTCTTTTTTTCTTCACAGTGGCGCAAATGGGCTTCCATAGAAAGGCTTGTTGAGTTGCATACTGCACTGCACAATATATGCAAGAAATTAAGCTTTATTTAAAAAAAAAAAGATTAGTTGAGAGACTAGAGAGTTTATGTATATATAAGTTAATTACACCATCTAAGGTTTTGCAAATGGCAAAATGTAAAATCTTTTTTCAGTATACACAAAATACATATTTTAATGCTTGTTGATTAGATTAGATTAGATTCAACTTTATTGCCATTACACATGTACAAGTACAGAGCAACGAAATGCAGTTTAGCATCCAACCAGAAGTGCAATAAGTAGTAAGTATATACAGATAATAAATAAGTATCTTACAGATACTTAAGTTAAGCATTCCAAGTGGAACTGTAATATATAAGTGAAGAATATGCAGATTGATTGGTTGAGGTGGTATGTACATATTATACAGGTTGATTTGCGCATTAAATGTAGGTAGACTATAAGCAGGAACTATAAACATAATTTACAAAAGGCAAATGGGCATATGATAAGTTAGGTAATACAGATTGAGTGAACATTAAATAGTGCATAATAATAAACAGTAGCTGCCTAACGTTACTAGACTAGTGCGATGTTCAGTTTATAGTTTTTAGTGCAAACAGTAGTGCAGTGGTGATGGTGTGCAGTCTTTGGTCAGTGGGGGGAGATGACGAGTTGAGGGGTTTGTGGGTGTTGGTGGTTGGGGAGTGGGGGGGTCGTCAGCAGGGGGCAGAGTTCAATAAGGACCCAGCTCTGTTCCTCAGTCTGCTGGTCCTTGTCCGGAAACTCCTGAAGCGCCTAACTGACGGCATGAGGGAAAACAGTCTATGTGCAGGGTGGGAGGTCTTTTTTACCTTAATTGTATGCAGTAATTGAACCCTTCAGATGTCAGAAATCACTTGATATAAATAAAGTACTCAACCTCTACTGTCTTCAAATGTGAATTAACAAATCTCTTACCATCTTTTGATGATATACAACACAAATCCCTGATCCCTGATTTGAAACTGATCACCCACAACCACCTGTAAAACTATGGGGGGCCACAATTTTAGACTTAGGGGAGCTCAGTAACTACTCAATCTTCACTGTCATGTTGCATCATGTTTGCATCAGGGTTTTTTGTGTTTGTGTAAACGTGTATGTATGTATTTGATCTGCTGTGTGTTCCATCAGTTCATCGTACAGGAGGTGCAACTGTTTAAAGGGCTCAATTCTAGTTGTGAAGGAATTTTCCTTCTTGTATGTTAAACTTCCCTCTTGTAGGTTAACGGTAACTTAAGACAGTGCTTCACAGGTCATTTCAACTGCCTGTCTCTGTTCTCCTGTCTCATTCTGTGTGCCAGACAAGGCCGAGTTGGCTCTGGCCTCTGGTAGACCAAGGTCTGCTAGATATCTTCTGTTTTCAGGTTTAGACACAATAGGCTGGCACCTGGTTGTTGACGCTGGATAAGAGAGACTGTAGAGAGGCTATGCTGTTACTAGGACAGCAATCGTTGACGTCTTTCCTTGTTTGGATCTGATATCCAATAGAGTCCTCACACATGACAGACTGAGTTAGGAATAACCCTATTTGGATATAGCGGAACTTATCAGTTCTGGGGAAGGTTAAATACTGAGTTTCAGGACACCATCTTCAGATTTGGGTAGCAGTACGCTGTGATTCACACGTGGTGTTTCCCTTTTCTCCTCGATCGAGCTTCAATAAATATTCCTGTGTAAGACATCCCGGTCTCCTGAAACTTCTTGTTAGAGTGAACCAGCTCTAAGATTTCCATCACACTAGTAAAGTTAAACAAATAAAATTTAATAAAATAAGTTGCCCCAGCTGAATGCATTTCTGTTGTTACTACTCATGTTACAGCTGGAAACTGACATCACCATCCCCATGACAACAGCAGGGGCATCCAGTGACCTCTGACCCCTCCAGAGATCAGTCACTGGGGAGTATCTCTTTATTCTCTGTCATGTTTGTTTCCTCTGCTGTCATTTTCTCTTGAGACTCTTCTGCTTGTTTCTCCTTACCTGGCAGTTCCTCTGCTCTTTAGTCCCATCTATGTCTTTCTGTCCCACTCTCACCTTCCCTTCCCTTTAATCTCACCCTCTTAAGAGATGAAGAGCAGACCTCCCCTCCCTCCAGCCAATCAGAGGCAGTGGATAAGCATCAAAAGTTGTAAGGAGATATAGTTAAAACCTCCTTGCCACACATTATTATATACAAATTATCATTATTACATATCCACATAATAATGAAGAAGACAACAGATGAGCATAAACATTCTTCATTCCCAAAATAAGTTTTATTTTGGACAGTGTTTGGACAGTACACAATGAGACTGATGCACAATGTATTAAAAAATAAGTGTTTATGTGTTTATCTACAAATTATGTACATCATAAAAGGTCTAAATGTGTGCAGATTACATTCTTTATACATGGGAAGGATCAGACCCTGAGATTGACTGTAAACAGTACAGGTATCCCAATATGGGAGAACATGATGCTTGGCTTTAGTCTCCCACCGTACACACTGAGAGAACAACATTGTGTAGCAGATACTGCATACCACTGCACAGCTGTGTGCTGTGTTTCAAACTAAGAAAATGGACTAGTCTCTCTTATGCTCTTCAAGTAACTTCTGCTCCTTGAAATTGCCACCTGAATATATTCTAATCTGCAAAATATCTCACGCACCCTTTACAATGCAGTTTAAAACAAATAAAGTGAGTAGTAGCAGTCACAGAGCAGACTACAGTCTCTCCATCATTTCACAGGAAGACAGAGATGCTCCCTGTCACTCAGTTGTAGGAGGTGAAATGAGAATGCTGTTTGAGGCACTCCTCCGAGTCTCCATCCTCCTCCCAGTCCTCCTCATTCTCATCTTCACTGTCAGACTCTTCATAAAAGCTGATGGTTGCCTGAATGGGAAAGTTCCTCAGCAAGGCCTCTCCGTCGCTGTACAGATAGTCAAATGACTTGGATTTGGGCCAGAAGAGCCTGTTTGAGAGGGAAAGAATAAGCCACACAGTTAGGTATCTAACACATGATCTCATGTGGTTACCATGTGGTTTTGCCATGTAGCTTAAATTGCACTACAGTCAAACTCCACACTCAAGTGTGTTATGGATTTCAGGCATGATGTGTATGCTGACAGAAGGTAGTCTCCATATGAAAGAATGAAAAGATGCAGAAACAGAAAGGATGCTGACCTGACAGGGTGCTGGAAGGCCTGAGGTTTCCCATCTGACGAGAAGCAGCCTGGTACTGTTGGTCTGGAGTAAGGCTGAAAAAGTTAGACACAGAGGGAGGTTTTAAGATTGTAGGGATTTTTAGAGTGATTCTGTATAATAAAGCAACAAAGGAAGGACGCCACGCCATGGTCACAAACGCCTTTAAAATTGGACTATTAAACTGTCATATGGCAGTCACATGGCCTGTGAAGCGTTAACACATCACAGGCTAACAACACAGTGAGCTGGCACGTAACTCAGAGTGTGAAGGGCACAGCTATGTAACGAGGTGTGTACTCTCCAGAGCGACTGTGGGAAATTCCCCTCAGCCATTTTCTCCCCTGAGGTGTTTGTTTTAGCATCCTTCCCCAACAAGCAGGAAGCAACACAGTTTTTAGGAGGGGAGTGGAGCCTCTCTCTAACTAAATTTTGGTCTTCCTGATAAAATAAAAAGACAATGACACTTACAATCACGCGAACCCTCGCAGACACTATGAATTAGGCTTATGTGTCACAATGTGTGTCTCCTTTCTAAAGGAGTCATCTACAAATATTAAATGAGCAGCCAGCTCCTGCAGTCATCATAGTGTTTTACTCAACCAAACCTCTTTTAAAATTAAATTTGCAAAGCAGGCTGCTTCATCATGAAGCCATGGTGTCTTGAGAACCAAGACCGTTAAACAAAACATTAGCTGTGAGTGAATGAATGATCTTAGATCAATGGAGGTGTTGTAACTTACACAGGACAGCTTGCTCTGTGGGCATCGCTCTGGTCCATCCCTGCTGCTAGGTAACCATGGTCTCCACAGTGAGGTGTGGCTGCAAAGAGGGGGGAGGACAGGTTAGAATACAACAAATCCTGCATTCATAGCCCACTTTGATATGGTTAATTAAACACTGAAACTACTAAAATAGGCCCACTTGGAGCCATAATTTGCAGTCAACCTGAACCTGGGCTTCTGAAAAAACAGCTCAACAGGCACTGCTGAGACAAAGTTTGCTTAGGAGCACTCTATTGATAATTTACAGATGGGAATGAACACATCAAAGACACGTTGCCCTTCTAGTAACAGACTTAAAGTATACTCTCAGCCCAGATGTCCATGTACAGAACAGACCAACAAAAATCATAGCATGTACAAATTCTGATGAGAAATGTACACATAAATGTAGATTTATAACAAAAAATGGACTAACAATCTAAATGGGGAGAAGCATCCTGTCAGTGACATGAGCTAGCTGTGGTAAAACATGTAACTATGGCTGCCAGCTGAGACTGTCGCCTAGCAACCAGCCGGACCGGTTTAGCTAGCTCGCGTTAGCTAACGTTGGTTCTTTGTTTAAGTCCACTTCTTCGACACAACATGAAGCTCCTTCACCTCAAACTGCTGCAGAAGGGGAGAAGACCGTTAAAAGAGCTGAGACCTGAGTGGTCCGCTGTCAGACCGGCACTTACCTGCAGTTTGTGTCTGGGCTGCTGCTCACTGTCCGCGGGAACGACCGTGTCACTGCGCCTAAGGACGGCTGCGTGAGGACCAAGCATGCGGAACTCATCCTCCCTGCTTCTTCTTCTCCTGGGGAAAATCTTGCCAAATACCGACAGTTTAATCTTTTTAATGGAGGTGCTGGCTTGTTGGAGGATTGCAGGTCTAGACCGCGCTGAGGCAGATGGTGTCTGTGTTGCTGTGAAGGCGGTATCAGGTGTTTATAAAGTGCTGGTGGAGCAGGGGGGGTGCTGCAGTTAGGAGGGAAGGGGACAGCCCCCCTGGGTGACAAATGTCAAATAATGAACAGAACCGACTATCTTCACTGATGCAGTAGAATATATATGATATATATACAATAGTGTGCTGTTAGAATTTTAAACAAAGAGAAAGCTATATTTGTAAGCAGGTCTTCCGCACATTCAAAAGATATTTAAACTCAGAATAAAACGTAATTCTAGTGCTGCAAAATATGAGGCCAACAAAAAAACGTAATTTATCCCAAAAATGAAATGTATTGTTACAGCCTGTTCCTCACAAGAAATATGAGAATCAAGTGTATGATCAAAATGTAAAACTATAGAAATGTTAATATGAAATGAGCACAAAACGTGTTCAAAAGAGACTTTACAGGCAATAAAAAAGTGAAGAAGTCCTACAGCCTAGAAAAAAGATGCAGACATATTGTGCGAAGTGACGGAATATGAATCAGAAAAACTTTATTGTCCTTCGTAAAGCCTGGAGGTTGTCTTTGTATTAATGAATATTAGGCATGAAGCAGAAGTAATGCCCAGACAGCCCCGTGTTTGTCCTCAATCTTTGGAAAATGCATTGTGCTCCTTTTGATCTCTATCTAAGGATTGACCATGTCCCGGCACATGATGAATATATTGCATGTGGCTAGTAAGTGGCCTCCTTTAGGTCTGCATTGTGAATCTCACTGAATTCCTATAGCCTACAGTGAAGTGTGGGCCCATCGAGCCAGATATTGTCCTATTATGTATTGATGTATTACATACTGTAACGGATTTGTGCTGGTGAGTTTAAGGGACGGAAGGTGTTGTTCTAATCTCAATCTCATTTTCTCTTGTTAATTAGTTTACGGGTGCTCCCTGCTGCCTTTCTCACAGGTGGTGTCTAACTTTTCTCCTGGGTGTTTTTACAGACAACCTGGCGGGTTGAGATCTCTCACCGCCCCGCAGCGCTGCGCTGTTTGGACAAGAGAGGAGGCTTTACACCGAACTGCGTCAAGTAATGTCACCTGGTGTTCCCATTACAGTTTAGGTTATCAGTGTGGCTTCAACCCAGGAAAGGATGCGCAGGATTTGGAGAAGATATATATAGATTTTATTTTTAAAACAGGCCGTTATCGCAACTGATGAAAAGTGATCTTGAAACATCACGTGAAAAATAGGCTGCTCTGCAATTTCAGTTTTCTACTTTTGTTCCTGTAATGATTTCAAAGCATGGACTAAGATGTATTTAAGAAGACACTGACGGCGTGTGCAGCCCATTACAGCGGGTGTGAGGATCGTCACTGGCCGCCTGCTCTAATGGGCCCTAATGGCCCTTTCATTCAGGATAAACAAAGCTATCAGGGGGGAGCAGGAGCCACATGACGCCCTGCTGAGAGCGGAGAGGGGCAAACTGGCGCAAAAGGCACAAATGGTTCCTGATGATGGGCCAAGTACTAGAACTGCTATAACAGAGATAGCAGCGTGCACGTTTGCTTTTTACCCAAAGACAGAAGTGAAGCGAAAAAATACACAATCAGTAATGAGAATGACAAAGTCTGAGAGAAGAGTGAGTTTCCAAGTGGTGAAAGCTTTAAACGTTTTGGATTTGAATCATCCATCCTGTTTCCTGTTTATAGATACTGATATCATTTGATGAAAGCCTCTTATACATTTAGCAGAAATAAACACCTCAAATGCAAACTGATACATATTGAAACTGCTTAAGATGTTGTGGGGCAGAGATGTTCAGGGGTTAAAGAACCATCCTCAAGCAGCAACATCATGAATTCAGTTTAACAGAGGTCAAACCAGCTTGTTAACTTCTCACTGTAAATATTTAAGTCAGTTATTTTGACCCTTTATTTATTTCAGTTGGGATGTCATTATGTATTGATTGTGTAGCTGACTGTAGTAAAAAAAAAAGTCAATAAATCAATAAAATAAAATAGAGGGATTTTTTACAGTTGACAATATTTAGTGGCACCTCTATGGGGTTTAGATGTAATTTTACTCTGTACTGGAAATACATTTTGTCTGTACTGATGTATTTTCCATCTTCTCCCCTTCTGTCCTGTAAGAGGTCACGACCACTCTTTGACTCTGCACCAAATTGGACACCAGCATCAGCTCTTTGAGCAAAAGTTTGTCTACTCATCCATATGCTCTGCTCTCCACAGCAGAGTCCTGGGAATGGCACTCTTGTTTACCTTTCCTCATCTGTGTGTGTGTGTGTACCCCCACTGTTTCACATTTGCTGACAGCACACACAGGGCCTCCTTCCCCCTGTTCTCCCCCTGAGTGAGGAATGCTGCTAATCAGTGATCAACTGCTCTCTTGTCTTGTGTACATACTTTTTTTTTTTTTAGCTGAGGTAACATAAGCTTTCATCTTAATAGAGAATTAATCTTCAGTGTCAAAAACATAGAAAACAATTCTCATTGTAACATCAAGCCTGCCACATGTAATGCATAGATCGTTCTTTTCAAGGGAAATTATTTAATTGACTTTTTGACACATTGTGTTTGGTTGTTGAAATACTTTTGTTGTTCTGGATTTTTGAATCTGAAGCAAATAAGGCTATAAGTCAAGTCAAGTCAATTTTATATGCATAGTGCCAAATCATAGCAAAAGTTATCTCCACACACTTTTCACATAGAGTAGGTCTAGACCATACTCTTTAAAATATTATCACCTGAGCCAAAAAGGAACATTTTTAGCATACTCTTAAACGAAGAGAGGGTGTCTGCCTCCCGAACCCAAATTGGGAGCTGGTTCCACAGAAGAGGAGCTTGATAACTAAAGGCTCTGGCTCCCATTCTACTTTTAGAGACTTTAGGTACCACAAGTAACCCTGCATTCTGTGAGCGTAGTGCTCTAGTGGGGTAATACGGTACTATCAGCTCTTTAAGATATGATGGTGCCTGACCAATAAGAGCTTTGTAAGTGAGGAGGATGATTTTAAATTCTATTCTAGATTTTACAGGCAGCCAGTGCAGGGAAGCTAATATTGGAGAAATATGCTCTTTTGCTAGTTCCTGTCAGTACCACATGCAGCCACATTCTGGATCAGCTGGAGAGTCTTTAGAGACTTATCGGGGCAACCTGATAATAAGGAATTACAATAATCTAACCTAGAAGTAACAAATGCATGAACTAGTTTTTCTGCATCTTTTTGAGAGGATATGCCTGATTTTTATAATTTAACGTAAGTGGAAGAAGGCAGTCCTTGAAGTCTGTTTTATATGGGGGTTATAACCTATAAGGTTCTTCATGTATTTCCAAACTACAACCAAACATAAATCAGACATTTGTGATCCCATAACATGTTGATGGTTCCTTTATATGTGGTTGAACATGTAGAAGGAAACAGAAACAGGGCTATAGCCGGGATAGTAGTGAGGGCACCAAAGAAGACTTGAAGTTTTCCATATAATCTTTTCACATTTATTATTCATTAAACTGATCAAATATGTTTTTTTTTTAAAAATATCTCCCAACATAAAATTCTGATTCAAACCCTTCACCACTCAGCCTGCAATGCAATTCTGGTGGAGAAATATAAAGCCATTTGTTTTATTTCAAACTAATTTTTATTAAGCCTAAAAAAGTTAAAGCCACTCAGTACACAACACAACATTTGTCATTTATATACATTAGTATATAAAGTATTGATTATGAAGTCCTTGTTACAATTTCCCAATTTTAGAAACAATACTGAGGTCATGACCTCATCCTCAGTCGTAGCTCTGACCCTGAACAGAGAAACTTTGTACAAGCAAGGAGTGAGCACACTGCAGCTCCTCATATCTGCTAAATAAGAAATAGTTTTACACAAAATGGTATATTTTACTTGCAGTCAGACCTCTCTGCAGCCTTTCAGCATCACTGTGACCCCATGAGAAACTGATCTAGTGTCAGTCTATGGCCTTCCATCCTGGGTGATCCGATCACAAGTGGACAGCTCTAAGTACAGGTGTGAACGCACCCAAGACAGATTGGGGACGCATTGCAATCTGATCACTCAGACCACATTTGGAGGTGTGTCCACATTCTTTCAGCAGATAGATAGATAGATAGATAGATAGATAGATAGATTACTTTATTCATCCCCGAAGGGAAATTAAGTCGTCATAGCAGCCGGTATATTTGAATACAATAAAATACAATACAACAATACAATACAATACAATACAATAGAATAAAATAGAATAAAATAGAATAAAATTAAATGTTCCAGTATATGGAGCGGAGTGTTGTACAGGGTACACAGTGCAAGGAGACATTTAGTGCAGTTCTGTGGTGGTGACTCTGACAGAGGTGGATGAGTTATAGAGTCTTATTGCGGTTGGGAGGAACGATTTCCTGTAGCGTTCCTTAGAGCAGCGGGGTTGAATGAATCTGTGGCTGAAGCTGCTCTTTAGCTTGTCCAGTGTTTTGTGGAGGGGGTGAGAGGGATTGTCCATGATCACCAGCAGTTTTGCCAGCATCCTATCCTCCACCACCTCCTCCAGCAGTGTGAATTATTAGTGTGTATGTCTGGTGGTTTTCACCTGCTGCTTTGTTCAATATGGCCATCCATGTTGTTGACATGCAGTGGATGTTACAGTGAAAATTCATATTCATATCTGATCTGAACATAAAAGATTTACATTTGTTTTTCTTAATTGGTCATAGTGAATACCTATTGGCTGAGTTTACAAATATTACTCATGCCAACAAACCTTGAAAGGCCTTGAAAACCCAGTTTCCTCAGCTAATCAGGTGTTTCTCGCTGGTTTGAAGATGTCAGGGCCTCAATGAAAAAAGGCAATGCCTTTCTCAATATAGAGTACGCCAAGTTCAGACTTGGTTCCTTTGAACTTGACAACTCTTATGTTCAAGCAGGAGGATGCTTTACACTTCACTTGCATGTAAAAAGATTTGTTTTTAGGTTTAGGCTAATTTTTAGGGTTTCGTGGTCTTACTCACCACAAAACCCTAAGGTTGCACCAGCTACTAACAGACTGTCCAACTGTCCAATCAAAAATCTCAACCATAGTTCGGCATTTTGGGAAATAAGCTTCTTCTCTTTCTTTGCTGAGAGTTAGAAGAGACGATTGATCCCAC
Source organism: Lateolabrax maculatus (assembly GCA_031216445.1). Classification (NCBI taxonomy): domain Eukaryota; kingdom Metazoa; phylum Chordata; class Actinopteri; order Acropomatiformes; family Lateolabracidae; genus Lateolabrax; species Lateolabrax maculatus. Next base: position 24,578,494 of record CM062197.1, on the reverse strand, counting down.
TCTCATGTCTGCATGCTTAGTTTAGTTTAGCATAAACACTGGAAACAGATGGGAACAGCTAGCAAAATCCTCTATCAGCACCTCTAAAGCTCACTAACACATTATATCTTATTTGCTTAAGTACATGTCCAAAAATGCAGAACTGCATGTTGCCTTTACCAAAAGATTCTACCCATCATAAATAAATATACTGTCATAATACTGCGAAAGCTTTTCACTGTTTTATCTATGAATGCAGTATGCTGAATGTGGAGATCCTTATAGATGAGTTCAGGCAGAATTGGAGTTGTTAGTCCAGTGTTGGATATACGGACGCTGGTGGGAGAGAAAGTATTGGTAAACATTTGGTGCACAAGCCTGATGTACTGTTTGGGTTTTTTAAGTGTAGTTATTTTGATCATGGGCCTTTTGTCTTTCCAGTAAAATTTATAGACTGTTGAATTTAGGGAGGAGAACCAGCCCGGGGGTGGATTTACATTTTTTCATGGCAAATAGTTAATTTTCAGAAGAATTTTCGTTTGGACGGTGGAAATGCAGCCAATTAATGTTGGTGGGAGTTTTATTCCATCTTTCCAGGTCATCTTTGATGTTTTGGAGTAATGGGGTAAAATTGAGTTTCATATCTGTAACGGAAGTCTTCTCAGTATCTGTTTCTTTAGAGCTTCCTTATTGCACTTATTGCACATATTTGCACAAGCATACACATGTACATGTGGTACACAGTACAATGTAATACTATATTTGCACAGGAAAATAACTGCACATGATTAGAGTAATGATGAAACAAACAATGGTTATGTTTAAAACCTTAATTGGAAGGTCTGCTTTTAACGATGGTGTGTACTTTCCGCAAGCTAATTTCAAATGCCCGGATGGTCGGATTGACTGCGCCACCTGTGGAAAGATAACTACATGGTGTGATGTATGCTTGTACAATGCTTGTAACAACTATTCTGTGGCTCAGTCAATCAAGTGACATAAATCAACTGGATGCAGTTATTTTAGGGTTAACGCGATTTGCAATTATAGTGAATGTCACATCTTAACCGTGCCCTCCTGTCTCCAACTCCCAGGGTGCACTATTAAAAGAGTCCCAGGGCAACCAAACACCTCTTTTTGGGAGGATGTGTGGGGGTGAATATATGTCAGCTTTTTTTTCTATATTTGTTGTTGTGTTTTGGATGTATTAACTATAAATGTTGTATATATGTATTGTAGTGGAAAAACTGGAACAACAGCCTTCCTTATCTAACATCAAAATGCCCTGCTCCCCCTCTTTTTAATATGCAGCAACACAATCTGTTATCTCAGACAGGTTTGGACAACAAGGGCACCTGGAAGGCCATGGTTGTCCCTGCTAACTAGATACAGGACACAGCTAGTTCATTTTCCTTTTTTCCCAGCAACAGATCTATCTCTGGAATACTCTAATAGACAATAGCAAGTCATGGTGACCTGTCAGATGAGGATGGCCTGCACCAACAGTTTTCAGGAAAACGTTAGGGAGAGGGACGTCTGGACTACCTTGTGTAGCATGCTAGCCTGCTTTGCTTCTGGATAAGCAGAATAAAACGGATGGATGGATGGAATAAATTACTTGGATATAACAATATCCAATTAATTTAATAAATGAATGTAATTAAACCAAATAACGTTAAAATAAATAGGCACACAACAACAAAGTATAGCAGACACCACACAGCAGGAGCAAGGGCAGGGCAAGAAGTGATTTGTCTATCTTAGACTGAATGGGGGATTTTGGAGACGCCAACTGGACTAAGGAGCAACTTGTTACGTCATGGTGACATGTGATATCATAACTTGAAGTCGACTAGACTTGATGAAATGTTAGCTTTTATTAGTCCGGTACAAAACCTGTATTTACTTACTCATTGTCTTTCAAATTTTATCATTATGAAATTATTTATTAGATTCTGGTCTACAACATATCTTTATGTTTGACACTATGAACAGACTAAAATGAGACTAATGGACTGAAACAATTTGTCACTGTCACGGCCCAGCCGTGACTGCTACGTTTTTGTTTTGGTTTTTTCCTCTTGTCTCCCTGTGTTCCCTTGTTTTTCCCGCACACCTGTGTCTTGTCTAGCCCTCGTCTGCACAACCCTTGTGTCTCCCTCCTCCTGCTGCTGCCTGCCTGCCCACCCCAGCTGTGTCTCGTTTCTTATTAGTCTGATTGCATATATGTTCCTTAGTTCCCTTTGTCCTCTGTTGGGCCTTCGTCTTTGATTTTGTGAGTAGCCTATGTGTCTCTAGTTTTTTTTTTTTTTTTGAGTTTTCTCTGTACCCTGCTCCTTAATTCCTGGCCTAGTTTCCCTGCTGGAAATAAAACCTTTTTTGCCTTCTGAGAGCTGGTCTGCATCTGGGTCCTTTCTGTGATTTAATCAGCAGGGAAATTTGGCCAGGAATTAAGGAGCAGGGTGCAGAGAAAACTCAAAAACTGAGCATTAGCATGCCATCAAAGCATCATGGGAGCTGTAGCTGATACCCACAAAATTGTTTTGTTAAAATGCTGAGCGGCTGTCCTGTCCTGTACAGTCTTAAACTGTGCTCAGACAGCAGTGTACAGAATATATTGCACGGTAACATTTCTTGTGAGTTCAAATTAAGTTCATTAAAGCCAAGTAAGCTTTCATGACATGAATGTTACTGGTACAGTATTGCCAAAGATAAATAAATTACATATTGAATTGTTGTGTTATCAAAGATATCAAGTCTGTATGAGTTTGTGTCCCTCCCCCCTGCATCTCTTTGTCCTTATATCCTGGTGTTACCCAGCTTTCAGTGAGATAGAATAGAAGTATATTCATAAGCAGTGGTTGAAGCGCAACCTCGTGTGGGGGCGGAATGAAATATTGTGAGAGTTGGAGAGAGTTTGAATTGCTGTGAATTGATACGCCAGTTTTTGACTTATTTGACTGATTAAACGACACTGATTTTAGATTTGCTGACAACGAAGCTTAATAGGGATAGGGTTGGGTATTGTGAGGAACATTGTGTTGGGATATCAATCTGTATGACGGTCTGTATAGGTCCGGAACATTATTTATATGCTGTTCCTTACAAGCTCTGACAGGATGGCAGGGAAGGAGACAGATGTTGACAGCAACAGCATGGAGTTTAGTGAGCAAAAGGGAAACTGTAGTGATGACAGAAGGAAGAGTGAGTGGTAGAATGTGGTGAGGGGGAGTAGATCCATGAAACCAGTTAGCCGCAAGAGACAGAAAAAGGAATCAGCTAACTCAGGTGGAATGGAGAGTGAGGGGAGAGGAACCTGAAAACAGGATTGCTTAAAGTTGTGGTGCGATTTGAAGGAGAGGGGGGACTGAAGAAAGTTGACGTGCTAAAATAAACAAAAATCATTAGAATGCAAGTTGGGGAAGTAAAATATGCAAGAGTTTTGGGAGATGGGAATCTGCTCATTGGATGTAACACTGATGCGCAGATGAAAAAGGTAAAGAAAATTATTTACTTTGGGAAACTCAAAGTTGCTAAAGTGGTCAGAGTGGGTGAGAAGAATGGTGGTGGGTGCAAGGGGGTACTGACTGGAGTACCTCTCAATGTTAGCATGAAGGAACTGGTGGATAACCTGAAGGTGCGGAACGACTCAGTGATAAGTGCTAAAAGAATGACAAGGGGAGTTGAGAAAACGGAGACAGAAACCATCTTAGTTGAGTTTGAGGCAAAGGTTATTCCAAGGGAGTTATACTATGGATTCATGAAATGCGGTGTAAGAGAATACATACCAAAGCCTATGAGGTGCTTTAACTGTCAGGAATTTGGACATGTGTCTAAGGTGTGCAAAGGAATGAGAAGATGTGCTAGGTGTGGTGGGGAACATGAATATGGGAAGTGAGACCAAAGAGGGCGTGAGACCAAAGTGTTGTAACTGTGGAGATAATCAGAGTGTTGCTTTTTGGGGCTGTGAAGTATTGAGACGAGAGGTGGAACAGATAAAAGTGAAGGAAAAAGTTTCTTATGCAGAAGCAGTTAAAGCAGAAAAGGAAAAGCAGATTAAGGGTCTTGAACATGTCAGAGAGCAAACTGCAGACAAACAACAAGAGCAGAGAAAGGTATGGCAGGAGAAGAAGAAGCTGGTGACATTTATAGCATAAATGCAACATCTAAGATTAAATCTAAACCTGAAAGGATCCAGGTTATTGTTAAAGCAGCAGTGCACCACTTGGGTATGATAGGGTTGAAGTGGGAAGAGGTAAGGAGTGAACTCAAGTGTACAGTCAAGTCAAAAATCAGCATGTGTGGGTGGATAATAGTAATCATGTTAATCCTTTAGTGGAATGCAAGAAGCTTGATTGCAAATGGAGGCAGGGGCAGGGGATTCCCCACAGAGTGATTGGTGTAGGGAATGAACAGGAATATGTAGTACTAGAGCACTACGCTCACAGAATGCAGGGTTACTTGTGGTACCTAAAGTCTCTAAAAGTAGAATGGGAGCCAGAGCCTTTAGTTATCAAGCTCCTCTTCTGTGGAATCAGCTCCCAATTTGGGTTCGGGAGGCAGACACCCTCTCTTCGTTTAAGAGTATGCTAAAAACGTTCCTTTTTGATAAAGCCTATAGTTAGGGCTGGCTCAGGTGAGTCCTGAACCATCCCTTAGTTATGCTGTTATAGGCTTAAGACTGCTGGGGGACTTCCTAGGACGCACTGAGCTTCTCTCTCCTCCTCTCCCTCTCTATCTGTACGCATTCCTATCCCACTAATACAGGCTACCAACTCCATTTGTTCATGGTAGTTCCTGTGCTTTCTGTGTTTTTTCGCCTTCTCACTTTCTGCAGGTATTTCTGCCTCTGGAGCTGTAGATTCTGGATCTGTGATTGCCGGCCGTCTACTGCCCCCATGTTCCTGCTCCACACTCACTGCTGCAGTTGTTGTTATTATTATTAGTCTGATTTGTTGTCTCTCCTCCTGCTCTCTCTCCCCTCTCCCCCTCTCTCCCTCTCTCCTCCCCTTTCAACCCAACTCGGTCGATGCAGATGGCCGCCCACCCAGAGCCTGGTTCTGCTCGAGGTTTCTACCTGTTAAAAGGGAGTTTTTCCTTGCCACTGTCGCCAAGTGCTTGCTCATGGTGGGAACTGTTGGGTCTCTGTAAACAATATTTTAAAGAGTATGGTCTAGACCTACTCTATGTGAAAGCGTCTTGAGATAACTTTTGTTATGATTTGGCGCTTTACAAATAAAATTGACTTGACTTGACTACTAGAATTGTGTGCCAAGAGGAAAAGATTAGTAGTGAAATAGAGGGGCAGAATGTAAATAATGTTATATGGTGTGGGGATTTTAATACACATAATGCATTATGGGGGAGTGAAAGAATGGATAATAATGGGCAAGTAACACAAGAGTTGTTGGATGAAAAAACCTTGTGTGCTTAAATAATGGAAACAAAACAAGAATAGATGTCAATCTGTACTTAATCTCACACTGGTCTCCAATTATATGCCACCTTTGTGTGATTGGAATGTATATCAGGAGGGAACCATAGGGAGCGATCATTATCCAGTCTTATGTAAAGTCAACATTTATACTGCACTGACCACAGAAGACAGAGGAGGGAGATGGGTGTTTGAGAAGGCTGATTGGGAGAAATTTCAGAAAGAAAGTGATAGCTACCTGAGTCAGACTGACTATAATATGGACATAGAAACATTTGATAATAAAATAAGACATGGTATAACACCAGCTGCATTAGAATCAATTCCTAAAAGTAAAGGCAAAGTAAAGAGGAAAGCAGTACCATGGTGGGATGATAAACGTAAAGTAGCAGAAATAAGGCATTTAAGCTTGTGAAAAGAACACATAATTTCCAGCAGATGATACAGTACAAACAAGCTCAGGCAGTAGTAAGGAGAACAATAAGACAGGCAAAACGGATGTACTGGAGAAACTACTGTGACTCAATCAGGGGCACTACTCAGGTAGGAGAGGTGTGGGGGATGATTAAAAAGATGGGCGGGACAGGAGGAAGTGGAGCTATCCTGTTTTGAGAGGTGGAAATTATGTTGCAGTAACCAATAAGGAAAAGGCTGAGATAATGGTCAATACTTTTGTTACAATACACGGTTCCAATAATTTGTCTGAGGAGGGAAAAAGAGGCAGAAAGAAAACCAAATCTAAAAACTTGGAGGCACTAAGGAGGAAGGAAAGCACTGATGATAAACAAAATGTACCACTTAACATGGGGGAATTAAGTAAGGCACTTGCTAAAACCGGGAAGATTGCCCCAGGGAAAGATGAGATATGCTACATCATGGTGAAACATTTAAGTATGGAGGGACTGAAGAAGTTGCTTGCATTACTTAATAAAGTGTGGGAAGAAGAAAGAATCCCAGAGAGCTGGAAGGAAGCAATAATTATTCCAATAAGAAAACCTAGGAAGGATGCCAGTAAGCCAACAAACTACAGGCCTATTGCCTTGACATCACATATCTGTAAATTGATGGAACGTATGGTCAATGAGAGGATAATGTATTTATGGAGAGCAGAGGTATGATGGCCGCATACCAAAGTGGATTTAGGAGAGGAAGGGGCACTATGGACCCAGTGGTGTGTCTGGTGGATGAAATAAGAAAAGTGCGAGTAAATAAAGAGACAGTGGCAGCAGTGTTTTTTGATGTGGAAAAACCATATGACATGTCATAGCGAGAGGGACTGATGATCAAATTGTACATTATGGGAGTTAAAGGGAACATGTTCAACTGGATTATGGACTTTCTGAGCGGATGATCCATCCAGGTTAAAACAGGGTCAGAAATGTCAAGTTAACATGTAGAGAATGGAACACGTCAGGGGAGTGTTTTAAGTCCCACTTTATTCTCTGTCATGATAAATGCTATATTTGAAAATATGCCAGTGGATATGGAAAGATCACTGTTTGCAGATGATGTGGCTCTGTGGAAAAGAGGGAGAAATGTTAAACATGTAGTTAAGAAAATACAAGATGGAATCCATCAAGTTGAAATGTGGGGGATGAAATGGGGATTTCAATTTTCAGTGGAGAAGACAAAACGTATGCTCTTCACTAGAAGGAAGCTCAGGGAAGGCAATAATCTGAAATTTTTTTGGGAGTATACTTGGACCTTGGACCTGGAGTTTAACATGGAAAAAGCATGTTAGAAATGTGGAGGATAAGTGTAAAAAAGTGATAAATGTTATGAGATGTCTAGCAGGAGTGGGATGGGGAGCTGATATCACTGAATCACCACTGAAATATATATATGTAGCTTTAATCAAATCAAGGCTCAACTACAGGAGTGTGGTATATGGATCAGCAGCTAAATCTGCGCTTGCAGGGCTGGATATAATTCAGGCTCGGGCTTTGAGAGTGTGTTTAGGAGCAGTGAAAACATTGCCAGTGTGTGCCCTTCAAGTTGAGGCAGGAGAAAGTCCTGTGTGGGTGTTAAAAAACTCTGGTTGTGGATTTAAAATTACTTCAAATAAAGGGAAACAAAAGTGCAGATCAGGTGAGTGAGTTTTATGGTTATGTGGAATATAAATATAAAGACTATGTGCAGGTGTTTACAGATGGATCCAATGATCCATAACAGACCACACAGGTTCTGCAGTTGCAGTTCCCAGCCACAGAGATGAGATGTACAGATGGACCTCAAATTGCCAAAGTGTATTTACTGTTGAGATGTACGCCATCCTAATGGCTTTAAATGGGTTGAACAAAACAAACCAAAGAAAGTCTTAGTCTGTAGTGAGTCAGTCTCTGCTCTGTACAGTCCCAATGCCAGGTACGCTTAGTAATCGTCAGGATTTAACCTATTAAATAATGTCAATACTGTGATGACCCATATGGACTCATGATACCACTTCCTGTTTTATTTTGTAATTTCCTGCCCTCTTGCTTTTCAGTTTGTTTTACTTCCTGTCACTATTGAGTTTCCCGCCAGTTTTGTTTCCATACCTGCGTTCCATTATCTAATTAGTTCTTTCACCATTTATACCCCTTGATGTTTGACCCTATTTTGCCAGATTGTCTTAGCTCTCTTACCAGACTAGCTCTCCAGCCATTCTTTGTCCTGTGTCGCGCCTGTTTGTTTTCCCCTCCTTAACCTCCCGAGCCTCTTTGGAGTTGCCTTTTTGTTTTGTCATTTTTGAGTGTCTTTGAAATCGTTTTTTTTTTTTTTTGTCTTGTTATTTGAGCCTCTTTGGAGTGCCTGTTTGTTTTGTGCATAATAAACTTTTATTTTTTGGACTTCGATTCTGCGATTGAGTCTTCCTCTGCCTGATCATCACAAATACAAGCAAGAATAAGGAAACAAGTGCTGAGGTCGTATTAATCTGGATTCTTGCTCATACAGGCATTGTGGGAAATGAAAGTAAACAAATTAGCCAAACAAGCTATTAAAAAAGGAATCATAGATCAACATATTTATCTCTCAAAAACAGAAGGAAAGAGCATAGTACGAAGGGAAATCAATAAAGAGTGGCAGCAGCACTGGGATCAAAAGACAAGAGAGGGACACTTACATTAATTTCAAAACAAAGTTGGTGTTATGAGAAGCAGGGGAGGAAATAGAAAACAACAAACCGTCATGACTGGATTAAGAATAGGGCACAGTAATCTGAACAATACACTCCACATCATAGGGAAGCATCCATCCGGTTTATGTGATCACTGCCAGGTACCAGAAACCGTAGAACATGTCCTGGTTAGCTGTAGGAAATATAAATCACAGAGAAAGGACATGTTGGAAGGAATGAAAAGATCGGGGATGACAGGAGCAGGAATAAGGAACATACTGGAGTGTGGTGAAAGTGGGCCAGGTAGAAGATGCCTGGTCAGCTTCTTAAGGAGAACAGAACTGATGAGAGTGTAACAGTTAACTAACTCCAGAAGATGGCAGTAGTGCAACGATATGGATTCAAGCTGTCGTTAAAACCCAAAGAAGAAGAAGAAAAAGACCTTGTGTGGGTAGCACATGGATGTAGGGCTAGCCGGGGCAGAAAGATGTGGCTGGTGGAGAGGTAGAGAGAGATCGCAAGAGTTGGAAGATTTGAATTGCTGTGAATTGATACACTGGTTTTTGACTTATTTTACTGATTAAACGACACTGATTTTGGATTTGCGGATGACAAACAAGGTTAGCACGGAAGGAGGAGAATGGCGGCAACATCTGCAGGATGTGAACGAGGAATTAATCGGCAAAATGCGGGGAATCCAAAGCGAGTGGAAGATACTTTCATGGTGGTGGTTGAGCATGACTGTTCTGTGAATGAATCTGAGGTAGGCAGGTGGGCAGAAATGGATTATGATGAAGGGAAAGATGAAGAGAATGAGGGGGAAAGGAGGGGACGAATGAAAGAAAATCGAGGCAAGCAAAAAAAAGGGAATAAAAGAATAAGAAATAATAATGATGAGATATCTGAAAGTGAGGAAGAAGGGCATGAGCAAGTTCAGAAGGAAAGACCTGAGAATTGTATTGTCATAATAAGGTTTATTTTATTTTATTTATCACCCAAGTGTGAAATTATTTCTCCGCATTTAACCCATCCAGTGGCACCTGTACGAACACACACGCACAGGGTCACACAGGAGCGGTGGGCAGCAGTTCACAGTGCCCGGGGAGCAATTACCTTGCTCAAGGGCACCTCGTCCATGTAGTTGGACTGCCACCCCACCAGCTGTCAGTCCACCAATTTTCAGGAGGGAGAGCAGGGATCGAACCTCCAAACTTGGGTTATTGGACGACCCCGCTCTACCACTGAGCCACGGCCACCCATTTAATGAAAAGACTCAAGAAAATGGGTGAAAGAGTGGAAGTGAGACCAGGTGGTGGAATTCCAAAATAGGTCTTTGGAAAAGCAGACTGGGAAAAGTTCCAGAAGATAAGTGAGGACTCTATGACAAGGATTGAAATTTCTGGAGAGATAGATGAAATAAACAGTCAGGTAACATCAGCAATTATAGTGTCAGCCGACGGCTCTATACCCAGGAGTAAAAATAGGATGAGTACAAAACTGGTACCGTGGTGGACAGAGAACTTTTGTCAGGCAGTAAGACACAGGAACAGAGCATTCAGACTAGTTAAAAGAACCCATAACATGCAGCATTTGATTGAGTATAAAAAGGCTCAGGCAGTGGTGAGAAGACTGGAACGTCAAGCTAAGAGGGCAAGTTGGAGAAGGTTTTGCAACAAAATAGGAAGAACAACACCAGTGGGAGAGGTATGGGGAATGATAAAGAGGATGTGAGGAGACAGAAGGGAATGTCAATATCCAGTTATATCATCTGAGGAGGAAACAGGAGTCTCCAATCAGGATGAGGCAGAGATCATGGCCAAGTCATTTAAAAAGATACATAGTTCAAAAAATTTGTCAGAAGAAAGTAGAAGGAAAAGGGAAAGAACAATGAATCAACATCCAGGTGTGTTAGACAGGAAGGAAGAATCAGATGAGATAATTGATAAACCATTTACTTTGGCAGAGATGGTAAGCGCAATAAATAGATCAAGACCAACCTCTCCAGGGGAAGATCAAATATGCTATGTTATGCTAAAGCATCTAGGGGGAGAAGCGATGTTGAAGCTGCTGCAGCTTTATCATAGAGTTGTGGAAGAGGGAAGGTTACCAAGTACATGGAAAGAAGCAGTAGGGATCCCAATAGGAAAACCTGGCAAGGATCCTTCTAAACCTACTAGTTACAGGCCAATAGCACTAACATCAAATATATGCAAAATTATGGAAAGGATGATAACAGAAAGGTTATCATATGATCTTGAGAAGAGAGGAATGCTGACAAGTTACCAGAGTGGTTTTAGGAAAGGAAGGAATACCATGGACTCAGTGATAAGGCTAACGACTGAAGTAAGAAAGGCTCAGGCAAACAAAGGATCAGTAGTTCCAGTGTTTTTAGACATAGAAAAAGCCTATGACGTGATGTGGAAGGAAGGATTATTGATTAAACTGCACAAGATGGGTGTTGGTGGGAGAGTTTTTGACTGGGTAAGGATTTTTTGTTTGGAAGAAAAATTCAAGTACGGATTGGATCAGACATGTCAAGTCAGTACACAGTTGGAAATGGCACACTTCAAGGCAGTGTGATAAGCCTGCTACTCTTCATCATTATGATCAATGACATCTTTTCAAAGGTACCAGTGGATATAGGCAGATCACTGTTTGCGGATGATGGGGCATTGTGGAAAAGAGGAAGGAATGTGGAGCATGCAATCAAGAAAGTGCAAGGAGCAGTTGATGAGGTGGTGGAGTGGGGATATGATTGGGGATGTACTTTCTTAGTAGAAAAAACGCAGTCTTTTTTACTAGGAAAAGAAAAGAGGAAGAGATTAGGCTAAAGATGTATGGGAAAGAATTAGAAACGGTTGGAACATTTAAATTTTTGGGAGTTATTTTTAACATGGGCAGGTCATATCAGGAAAATAGAAGAAAAATGCAAAAAAATAATAAATGTGATGAGATGTTTGACGGGAAGGGAATGGGGAGCAAGTTGCTCATCGTTGAAAAGAATATATGTGGCCTTGATAAAACTGTGTTAGATTACGGCAGTGTAGCATATGGATCAGCAGCCAGGTCTCTTATAAGGAAATTGGATGTAATTCAGGCACAGGCATTGAGAGTGTGCAGTGGGGCTTTTAGAACATCACCAGTAGCTGCTCTACAGGTAGAATTAGGAGAAATGCCGTTGGAATTAAGAAGAATGCAACTGATTGCAAATTACTGGGCTCATTTGAAGGGACATAATGACTCTCACCCTACAAAAGGAGTGTTGCAGGAGTGCTGGGAGAATGGGAGGTATCAGAGGGATAACTTTGGTCATGTGGGGAATGACATTGCAAAACAATTTGGAGTGTTTGATCTGAAGATAAGCCCTTCAGTAGTGTATCCGGTGGTGGCCCCATGAATGCTGGTGTGGTCTGATATAGACTGGTAAAAAGGAAAGGAAAAGGTACATTTGATTTGGTAAGTGCATTTAACTGTCATGTAACAAAAGAGTATAGTGATTTTACACAGATCTATACGGATGGTGCTAAGAAACCGGAGGACTGGAGTAACAGGATATGGGGTGGCAATACCAGCTAAAGGAATTGGAATCAACAGAAGAACATCCAATAAATTAGGGGTTTACACAGTGGAGATGTTGGCAGTGTTGGTAGCACTACCATGGGTGGAAAAAATTAGACAAGATAAGGTGTTGATATGCTCAGATTCATCCTCAGCTCTAACAAATTTAAGGTCTTTCCACTCAAACAGTCGTCAGGATGGACTATATGAAGTCCTTCAGTCAATCACAAGAATAGCAAATCAGGGGGGTTTGGTAAAGTTTCTGTGGGTTCCAGCACATGTAGGGTTGGGGGGGGGGGGGGGGGAATGAGAGAGTAGATGAGTTGGCAAAGAGGGCTTTAAAGAAAGGAAATATAGAAATGCAAATTAGTCTTAGTAAAGCAGAGGTCAAGTGTATAATCTGGGAAAAATCTGACCAAATGTGGGACAGAGAGGGGAAAGGGAGGCATCTTCATCAAATTCAGAAGAATGTCAAAATGACTCGGGTAGGTAGTGGACACAGGAGAGAGGAAACTGTGTTGACAAGGTTAAGATTGGGGCACTGTGCACTAAACAAATCATTGAAAATAGTAGGAAAACACCAGACAGGCTTGTGTGAGAGATGTCAAGAAGAGGAGTCGGTCCAACATGTAGTTCTGAGTTGTAGGCAGTATGGGACAGATAGAGAGACGATAAGGAATAATCTGAAGGAATTAGGTATACAGGAATTCAAATTAAAAGGATTACTGAGCATGGGTGAGAGAGCACAGGTCAGGGTGCTGTTAACCTTCTTAAAGGATACAGGGTTTTTTTTATAGGATATGATGGATAAGCAGGGACAGGGTGCTAGGATGGCTGACATGGATAGGATGTATAGTAGGACTAGGTTTTATTTTCTTTTATTTAATTATTATTATTATTATTATTATTATTATTTTATGAAGGAGCTTAGATTGTAAATCTATTTTCTGATTCACACTCCAGAGCAGAAGGTGGCGGCAATGCACCAATAAGCTGGATGCCAACTGCCGTAAAACAAAAAGATGAAGAAGATGTAGGGGTAGCAGCATGGGAACGGGTAGCCGTGTTTTTAGTGTTTTTACCACAGTCTGCCATTGAGGGCAGTATGTTGAGGTGGTGGGCTGAAGTTGTTTTTACGACAGTTTAGATCAGAAGTAGTCACAGGATGCCGGTGTGTTTGCGGTCTTCGGCATGGTCGTTCGTTACCTTGGAGTTTCTTTGTAGGAGGAGACCGTTCGTCCTAGGGTCCAGCAAGGCAGCGTATCATTCACACTGCAGTAGTGCTTTGCCGAAAAACTCACCGTTTATTCGTGTGTTAAACCCGTTTACCTCACCGGGAACAGGCCGCGACAATACTTACAGATTCGTTTCCATTTGTGACGTCCAGGTGTCCAGAAAAATCAGCATGTCGTCCGCCGCGATATCCCAGAGAATGGTGTGGGTGGACCTGGAGGCAAGTGACAGGGCTGAGAGCAGCGTGTAGCTGTGTACTTACTTGAACGCTAACGTTACAGTGACGCAAGCTGAAGCTACTCAAGCTGACCAGAGGGAACTGTTAGACCGAATAATGCTGATGTTCAGCCGTTAAACGTGCGACTATCTGCCATATATGTAACTAATCCATATGTAAGCAGCCGGGACTGTAACTGACAGTGTTAGTATTTAGCTGGCTGATACGGAGGGAGACATGGAACTAGGTTGACGTTACAAGAGGCGTCACGTTAACGTTATCATGAATATGATGTTTATGTTGTAGTTTTGAAATGGAAACCGGTCGCTCTGCCATAATCAAGACAGTGTAAACAGCTGTCAGTCCACTGAGCAGAGGACTGGGAGAGAGCTAGGACATGTTAGCAGGACATTACACAGGCTGAGCTCAGTGTCTGACCTGAGAACAACTGCATCAGGTTTTATGATAATACTTTATTCATCCCACACTGTCGAAATTCACTTGTTACAGCGGCAGATGGATAAAGCATCCTCAAGCATTTTACACCCTCAAGAACGCTAGTGCTTTTTTTTCACTATAGTTTGAAGCAACATAAGAATGCCTGGCCAGAACAAGGTAACACCCAGGGACAGCATCTGTAACAGGCTGTTTAAATGTGTAACATCAGCTTGTAAATACTCACACATTTGACTCCAGTTGTCGATGTGACCCAGCCAGCAGAAGTTAAGGCCTCATGGATGAGTTAGGCATATTTGTACATCAAGTCTAGTTTCCTTTAATTTTGTAGGTGTGGACGTGGTCCAATCATTAGCATTTTCTCCTACAGTCACCTGTCAGAACTTCACATTGTGTGACACTGTTCTGTTGTGGTTGGTGGGAATTGCTTCCACAAGTAATATGCTGACTCTTTTGATTTTTGTTGTGTTTTCATACCTGCTCCTAAAAATGGTCTCAGTGGTACAGTTTCCCATGAGGGTTTATTGGATGTCATATGCTGCCTGCAGAAAAAAAACATGGTGGATGCAGGCCTACTACTACAAAATACTATTTCTGTTTAGGTTACTTTTCAGCAGCTGTTATGATTGACTCTGCCTGTTGATACTGTAATGAACCCATCCATCCTTTGGAATAAATTCAGAAGTAAAGTGATGCTGTTTTCAAGGGGGAAATACATGTTTAGACTTAGTTCTCAAAGTCAGATCTCTCTGTGTTTTTTTTTTTTTTTTTTCAGATGACAGGTCTGGACATTGAGAAGGACCAGATAATTGAAATGGCGTGCATTATCACAGACTCTGAACTGAACATTTTGGCTGAGGTAATATAAACATAAACACCATTGGACTGCTTCTTGTCTACTATCCATCTTGTGAATTAAACTCATCTGTTCCCGGTCGGCAGGGGCCCAACTTGATAATTAACCAGCCAGACGAGCTGCTGGAAGGGATGTCAGAGTGGTGTAAAGAGCACCATGGGAAGGTAAGCTGTCTTTGTGGAGAGTGGCTTGGAAAAAAAACTGTTAGAAAAATCACACAGGGTTAATATTATTTTTGCACAGCTCTCTGTGAAGTGCAAATCAACCATTGAACCATTTTTCACTTTGGGCCACGCCACAGTCAATGATGTCACACAAAGTATTCTTCCTGTGACACCTATCAGGAAACACCGGCTTTACAGCAGAGCGCAGTGCAACAGTCATTTTCTATCCCAAGGACTTGTCTGTCTGTCCGTCCATTCATCTTCTATGCCATCTTACTTATATTGGGAATCACAGGGGGCTGGAAACTACCCCAGCATGCAATGAGTAGACTGCAAAAGAAACACTATGTTCAGGTTTCCAGTCTATTAGAGGGTTAATACACAGTGCTAACAGTCCCAACTAGGGAAGCTGAATGACACAGAGGGATTTTTTCTTTTGTGTGAATGTCGCATTTTCCCTCTCTTTAAAAAAACTGCATGTTTGAGTTTTCATTATTTCAATCACTTCTTTAAACATGTGACCTCTGAACCACAATATCATGATAAGCATGGAGAGATAACATTGAAATATTACTACGCTACAATGTCTCAATTTCCCACCTAATGCTTCCATCTGAACAATACATGGCATTGTTTAAATGTATATGTTTTTTACATTTCTCCATATCATAAATAAATACTTTTGGAGGGTGCTTTTGGCCGCTTGAGCAAGAAACCAAGACATTTAAATTCCTACCAATTTCACACTATTCCACTTATCTACAGATATCTTATTTATGTAGTTATCTGCCAAGCTATGCTGCAATGTGCAAGCAAAGGCAGATAAGAAGACAATTGCAAGCTAGTAAGCATGGATGTAAACAATGCTGGAGTTAAAATACTCAAAAACGTCAGCTTTGCAAATGTTTTGTTAGGAAGTAAAATGCATTCAACACATTTGTTAGACCTCGAGGATGCACACTGAGAGTAAAACTGAATGTTAACATAACTTTTGTTTCATTACAAGAAACCTTTTAACATACAGACATGACAGCATCAATCCCCTGGGAAGAAATGGTATTTTTGAGAAATATACTTAAAGTAGTATGAAAGAAGGTGTATATAGTCAGTGTCACTGTGTCTCAGTCAGGACTGACCCAGGCCGTACGGGACAGTAAAATCACCCTCGAACAAGCGGAGTATGAGTTCTTGTCTTTCGTCAGACAGCACACTCCACCCGGACAGTGTCCCCTTGCCGGTGAGTTACTTTTTGGCACCAGAAAGTACAACCGCAATATTACTCAGCTGGCTTGGCTCCTGCAGTCATGTGCTATGATCCCTCTTCCTGCAGGTAACTCTGTGCATGCGGACAAGAGGTTCCTCGACAAGTACATGCCACAGTTTATGTACCACCTCCACTACAGAATTATTGATGTCAGCACCATCAAGGAGCTTTGCAGGCCAGTGTTTGTGTGACTGTGGTTTTAACATTCATTGTAATGCAGCCTTGTTCTGTGAGTGCTCTGTTGTGTTCGGATGAGATTGTATTAGTATGTCTGAATAAGCATTTGTATATTTTCCCATATTTGTCTCTGCATTTATCCTCTGTACTCCAGAGGTAGAGCCATGATATGGAAACACTCCTATAAAGACAATCTATTGTAATTTGATGTTTTTCCTAGTCTTTTTTAGTTTGCCTACGGCCTTGTTATTTACTCAAGCTCTACTAATGATCTCTGCCATTCATCAGTTTGCATGTCAAAGGCCCTGTTTAAAAATTGCATTGAGAAGGTTTTGCAACTCAATGATTAGAGTATCTCTACTTTGCAGTACATCAGAAGAAATCAGAGACATCCTCTTCAATGTGACTGTATATGTGTCTAAGCTAAATGCAAAATTAGATTAATGTGGGTTTATTTTTGTTCTATGAACCCTTTCAGACGGTGGTTTCCAAAAGAATACAAGATGGTGCCTCACAAGAAAGCAACCCACAGGTAAACGATGAGAAACAACACTGACATCTTGTGTTTCTTGATGCTTCTTGCTATTGTGCTATCCCCTTTGCTGTTAAAAAAAACTGATCATTGCTTAAATTATGTTTTATGTCAACTGCTGTCTTACCTTTGTATCTTTGGCCTTTGTTGCTGTAAATTATGATTACACTGTACTCACCAAAGTAACTGCTGAGATCTTTGAATACTGTGATAGAGGTCTTCATGGGTCATACATGAACAGTCTGACAATCAGACCGGTTGGACCAAACCAGCTGTTTATCCAGATGATCTAAACCCTTTTTATTTGGAGGTCAAAAAATGAAAAGTCTTAATTAATCATCAACAAACTCAATGTACAGGAAAACTTTGCACAACTAGAGGAACCACAGGAGGTCAAAGTTTAAGCAGGAAGTGGGCCTGTAAACTGTGATAGATGTTTACAACTGATAGTTTGGAAAATTATTTTGACCCTTTAGCTTTTGTTTTCTCAAAAAATTATTAAAATAACCTGTGGCTTTGTTTAAAGCCTCATGTTTCTTGCCACATCTGACTTTTTTGTGATATCACCATGCTCTGAGATCTCAGTGATTTACTTGGTAAGTACACTGTTATCATGACCCAGAGATGATAGTAAAACCTGCACAAATAGGATCCAAGTTGAAATGAATCAGAATGATCCTTTCAGTTGGGTCTGCGCTCAGGTTCAGAAGAATATGCGTAATACAAGGAATACAGTTAAAACTCTGATTTTCCCCTTCAGAGCCTTGGATGATATCTGGGAGAGCATTAAAGAGCTGCAGTACTACAGAGCCAATGTCTTCAAAGCATCAACAGAGGAGAAGAAGATTGTAGAGAACGGAGGCAGCAACAATAGTTAGCACACACGAGTGAGTCTGGGGAGCCTTCAGTGTCGTGTTGCCCCAGAAAGCAGTTTCATCATTTAATGTGATTTATGTGATCATCTTCATTGATTTCAGTTTCTGTTCACAGTTAGCTGCCCATCGATTCTTTATTTTAGTATTGTTGAAAAGTTAAATGTAAAGGTTTCATCAAAGGGAGCAAGATTGTAGTAACACTTTATTCAAGTTTAAAAGAGGAACATTTGAATGTGACCTTTGGTAGTTTGCAATTTTGTATTTATTTAGACATGTTTAGTCTGGGATTGATTCCATTTTCCTTTTGTTTTTAAAATGAAACCAAATAAACTACGGTCCCTGAGGAACAGTCCACTCCACCTGTGTCACCTCTATCAACCAAATACCACACATACTAAATGTAACATGTACTACGTTCACACAACAACAATGACTGAATTACAAAAAAATATACCAAATATTATGTTTGTGTACTAAAACTTTATTGAGTTCTGAGTGTGGTGTTGATGGACAATACTGTTTACTGAAAATAAAACATTTTAGACAGTGGAACAGGGACCTGGTGGAAAACAAACAACCCTACATGTTTGGAAACATTTTTTTTATCCTTTTGTTATTAAGTCTCCAAATTCTGTAAAGTAGCTTTTCTGAGTGTGCTTGCTATCTGTTTGTGTCACATCCTCTTATTACATGAATGACTAACTGCCAAAACAGTAAACTAATTGATACATAATGTAAATACAGTTGTGTGCTGTACAGAGCTGTAGGAATAACACTAGAGGGCAGCGTGCAACTTGGAAAGATCTGAAGTACGTGTGTGCGTGTGGGCTTTGGACAGCACCGCATTCAGAAGCTTCTTGATGTGAATGCTCCCGGTCTACATTACATGAGGCTTCTTCAAATTGTCACACAGAACACAAATTAAAATCAAAATCAGCTTTATTGGCCATGTATGCGTACACATACAAGGAATTTGACTCCGGTTTTTCTGTTGCTCTCAAAGTACATAAACATTTAAATACTATGTACAAATATAAAAATATAAAATATATAATATAGTGTAAAAAAAATATATGAACATAAACATAATGACAGTGAAATGGAGAAATAGTGCAATGAGTGCAAGTATATATGATTATATGATTAAGTGTTCATCAGAGTGTGACGGTCTGTGGGAAGAAGCTGTTCTGGTGTCTGGTTGTTTTTGCCTACAGAGTATTACAGTACTGAAGATCAGTGAGCTGACTGAAAACACACACAGAGAGTATACAGTAAACACCACCAGTACCTGTCAGACCAGAATGGATTTCATTGAATGTGGGATTTTGGAGAAAAAATGGGCAAAAAATGCTTTGTTGAAAATCAGGCTCCCCTGCTTTTTCAAATCAGTCTGGTACAGTATCTCAAAGGTTGAAATTTCAGCTTGAATTATTTGTATGTGTGTACATGTTTCTGGATGAAGTCTGTACATGGCATTGCAATTTAATTGTTGACTCATAAATTCTCCAGTCATCTTTGCACCTCTGCTTCTCTTCTCAAATACAAATCGATGGGGTAGCAGACAACTTGCGCTTTTCACACATTCACTGTGCAAACATGTGACAGTCCTCAGACTCAATCTCAGCCTCCCAGATGTGAGTTAATCTGAAAGGGCACATCATTAAGGGGAAGGCGAAAAGCCTCTGCTAACCCAACTTCAAAGTGAGGGAAGGGATATGGAGATGGATAGACAGTGTTCTGACCTGGGCTGTGTACATCCATGCTGTGATGTGAAAAAGTGGTGGCTGCTCCCTGACCCCTGACGTGCAGCCAAGCTGTCAGTCAAATCTTTGTTAGCTTTGTGTTTTTTCTTTAACAGACAGGTTGAGGCTTACCTTATATATTAACAGAGATCTCAGTGTATTTAAACCTAAGCTATGGTTAAGTCTCTACATCTACCACCATACAGCAAAAATCTGTTTAACCTGATTAGCCTGGCTACTTTAAGTATCTGACAGATATCATTATTTCATGAATATTATAAATTATTAGATGTACTGCATCAAAATGTGGGTCTACAGGGAACAGCTGTCCTGACTGCTCCCTCCTAATGTGACTTTTCAGTTTTCAAAAAGTCTAATCTTGATCTGCTTAATTTTTCCCCACACTAGTTGTGTAACTATGTTGGTCAGTCCAACACTGATTTATTAAGAGCAAAATATTTCAGTTACTGAGAGTTGAAAGTTCCTTCTTCAGCTTGGAAATAGTTTGACTTGAATAAATCAAATCAAATAAATGAAATACTCTTAATTCAAAGTTTCAACTTTCAAACACGTTAGTCTTCACCAGCAGATGGAATTTGTTCAACTCTTATGGAGTTGGCTCCGGTGTAATTAAATGACCTCTGTTTGGCCCTTTGGTCAAATGATAATAGGTGTTGTTTATGGGTGGAGATGGTAACTCCTGTCTCTGTTCACAGATGATCCCTGGTCCTCCTGAATCTTCCTCCATCCGTCCACTGACTCCTAGTTGATGACGCCTTCCCATACTG
Organism: Lateolabrax maculatus; assembly: GCA_031216445.1. NCBI lineage: Eukaryota > Metazoa > Chordata > Actinopteri > Acropomatiformes > Lateolabracidae > Lateolabrax > Lateolabrax maculatus. The sequence continues at coordinate 24,558,122 of CM062197.1, read as the reverse complement.
TGACTGGTTTTCAATCTTATAATTCATATTCATGGTCCCAAGAGGATGAATTCTAATGTCATGTGGGTCCCTTTTGTACAGAAGATACATGTGATTTAGTTTAACAGCATGACCTTTCCTCTGGTGCCAACCTAAGACCAGACTTCATTTCTGTTGTGGAATGATCATTACAGTGTCACTGGGCAGCTGGAGTGGCTGTAGACTCTTTGTCTTGTTAAAACTGAGGTGCTCTGAATCTTCCTTTGTGTTGCACAGATTTACTGTGAGGTCACACGAGAGCAAGCTTAGCATACAAAACACTTTAAACCCATAGAAATCAATTAGACAAAAGAGACTTTCTCATGTATTTATTTTTGTAGTAAAATATACTCATGGTAGGAGTCAAGTCTGGTCGAAATTAAGCTAAATTTGATGTAGTATGATCAAATGTTCTTGTTTTAATTAAGATTCTAGCTGCAGCATTCTGAACCATCTGAAGACCTTAAGTGCGAGCATGCGGCAGACCAGACAACAAAAGATTACAATAATCAAGTCTGGATGAAAGGCAATCTCTGGGATTTCTTTAATGTGCTGATCAAAGGAGGGGGAAGGATAAAACATAACACCAAGATTCTTGGCTGTTAAACTTTGAGAAATCACACAATTGACCAATTGAGCCGGTCTCGAGTTTACAGTGATTTATGGCATCACATGCTGCACTGAGATCCAGTAACAGTAAGTGCTGTTTCAGTGGAAGGACAGGCCCTGAACGCAGATTGAAAAGGTTCAAAAAGATTATTGTTGATTAAGTGGGCCAAATTGCTGAGAGACAACTCTTTCCAGTGAAAGAATGGAAGGTAATAGACTGGTCTGTAGTTATTTAGAGCCTGAGTCAAGGTGTGGTTTCTTAAGTAGAGGTTTATCCACAGCAGTCTTAAAGTAATGTAAGCATTGTAGGTCCCAGAGATAGCCAGAGATCTCTAAAAATATTAGCTGGCAGTGGGGTACAAACCAGTCTCAAAGTGCTTAACCCTTGTGTTGTCCTCTGGGTCAAGGTGATGTATCATATGTTTGTGTCATCCTTTTCCTTTATTCTGTTTCTTACTCTGTTCCTATTGTCAAGAAACAAACTAAAAACAAAAGATAACCGCTTCAAGAATCACAAATGTCATGCATAACAACATTTACATACACAGAAGGACATTTTCGGCCACCGGGTCACCTTGACCCAGAGGACAACACAAGGGTTAAGAACTGAAACTAACTGGGAATCAGCATATGAATATTGTATAACCAAATGTGCAGAAATAACTGGAGAGGAAGAGGTCATCTATTTTACAGAAGAAATCTAGGAAATCATGAGCTGTAAAGAGTGCGCAGCTGACAGACAGGATTCTGAGTAAGTTTAGCAGTGTCAGAAAGAAATCTTCGATTATATTTATCATCTATGTAAGAGCTTGTTTTGTCTGTAAACCAGGCTGTAGACCTCTTTGAGCATCTAGTTTTGGTACAAAAGGATGCAACTGAATCCAAGAAGTCACTAGTATGATTTTCAACAGGCTCTGTTGCTGTCGTGAAAGGAGCCAGGACTGCAGGCAATTGCTCACTAAGTGCAGTTAAAGTTGCCGGGCCAATGTGGCGAGTAGTAAAAACACTGGTTCAAATTTAATTAGAAAGAGGTCCGGCACCGCGGATGAGACAGAAGAGACAGCCAGAGCTGACACCTCTATCTGGCCGGAAGAGGATCAAGTCGAGGGTGTTACCACTGCAGTGAGGAGGTTCATGTAGAAACTGAGTGAAACCCACAGTATCAATAAGTGCCAGAAAGGCTTTTCTTACAGGGTCTGAGCCCTCATTCAAGTGAATATTGAAATCACCAATAACTAAGATCTTATCAGAATGAGTAACAAGATCTGAGATAAAGTCTCCAAATTCTTTAAAGAATAGAAAAGAGTAGGGGCCCTACTTTGCCCTTTAACAACATGCTAACACTTAATTTAATGTTAAATAATACATATACAGTAAAAAACACAAATTTCCCATGTGATAACTGGAAGTATACAAGGATTCACTTTTAAACAAAAGGACAATATATGAAAGAGAAATGGTTACAGTCTTATTTATTCATAAATGTTTTTTATTGGCAGCTAAATATTCACAGTTGTTTGCAAATTGCTGTGTGCAGGTTATTTCCGTTTTGCTAAAGATCAAAAACATTTTTTGAACTCAACTCAAGTCATCTGTGGGTACTTCTAAAACAGTAATGTATTGGAAAACAGTTAGTATGGTTGTTTGAGAACTATTATATGCTAAATAAAGTTATTAGACTACACATGAATTCAAGCCATGCACGATCAGCATGCATTTAATCTGTACTTCCTCTCATTGCTCAGCTCTACTATGCATAAACTGATGATTATAATTTGAGTTGTTATGTTTATATCCCACCTCAGGCTGCTGTTTGTGAGGCACTACAACACCTGGCTGACCAGATAATTAAAATGGTGTTATGTGTCATTCTGTGTTCTAGTGGGTGTGTGTGTGTGGTATTTGTGTTCTAAGAGCAGTTCCCAGAGGGCTGATTGAGGGCACCTGTGAAGATGTGGGCTGGGTCTATATAGGTGGCTCCTTTCTCTGCCCACACTCTCTCTCCTGGACTGAAGACCTAGCTTTTTATGTTCCCTTATTTGATCCTATTTTGTGGTCTTTGATTTTGTAAATGTGTTCTTTTGAAACTAATTTGGTGTCCCTCCCTCCTTGGTTGCCACCTATCTGAGTGAGCAGAGCGTGTCTAAGGTGGAAGAGGCTGCTGTGCTTGCTGATGAGTATGTCCTGGCTCACAAAGTAGTTAGTGACAAATCTCGTGAGACTAGGACTTATGGTTCCCCTCACACTCCTTGCTTTAAAATTGGCAGCAATGGTCCTGGTTTTTCAGTTTTCACTACAAAGGCTGCTAATTCTAGCAATGGAAACTCAGAGTCTGTTTTAATTGTAAAAAGCCTGGTCATGTCAGCTGATTGTCATGCTCTCAGTAAAAAGCAGAGAGGTGCTAAGCCTGTAAGGCTGATAGCTTCACTACCACGTCAGTTGCCTAGTGAAGATGGTCCCATTCAGTCCATTAAAAAAACGATGAGTATGACCCCTTTGCCCCCTTCCGTATGGATGGTTCAGTAGCCATTTCTGAGCCGGAGAAGCTTGTCCCCATTCGTATTCTAATAAACACAGGAGCTGCTCAGTCTTTGCTGTTGAGGGGAGTTTTGCCCCTGTCTGAGAGTACCTTTACTGGTCCGTGTCCTCTAGTATGTGGGTATTGAATGACCTGGCTTAAAGCCCCATTGTATGATGTGTATTTGCAGTCTGGCTTGGTAACAGGCCTTGTGGAAGTGGCTATTTGCATTTAGCTTCCTATAGGAAAAGTGGACATGATACTAGGTAATGACATGGCTGGTGGGGAAGTGTTTCCTGTCCCTAACGTTGTTGACCATCCAACTGGCTCAGTCTTTGATAAAATCTGTTGCAGATATCTTATTGGTTTAGATTTGAGTGTTTTGTTTTTATTTTGATACCCTATAAGTGAGTCAATGAATGACTAATGCATTCTTTTGCTATGTTCTATAATCAACTTTAATGAGAGTCTTCCCGATTTTAATTTGATTTGAAACTCTTGGATTGTTCCATTTGTCAACAAATAAAAGTAGGATTTTTGGCCTATAGTGTGTAGGTGCAAGTTTCTAGTTTTACCTTAAGGTTACACTAAGGTTTTGAAGTATGTTTGATTTACATTCATAATGTTCTTTAGATATGATAGTTAATGATCATGTATGGGGAAAGTAGAGGATGACAATTGTTATACTCTGTAACATATGTAATGTGTAAGTCACTGAAAATCAGTAAGGATAATCATATGTATTTGTATGAATGTTTTGGATACAATAACAATTAGTTTATACAGTTTTGAATACAAGCAATAATTAGTAAACTTTAATCTGATTGGTTTCTTTATATGACACTCTTTAAGAAAGAAGATGAAGAAGTTATTGGTTAATGGTCCATGTATAATTTGGATTCACATGTTTACTTGTTTTATTGAATGTTCAATATTGTTATTGTAAGCAAGTGCGATTCAACCCAAGGTAGTCCTCATTTGTTCTTAAGGTAAAAGTAAGAATACTGGTAGGTAGTGTTGATCTTACGATCAAAAAGGGGAGAACTGTGAAGGAATTTTCCTTCTTGTATGTTAAACTTCCCTCTTCTAGGTTAAAGGTAACTTAAGACAGTGCTTCACAGGTCAGGTCAACTGCTTGTCTCTGCTCACCTGTCTCACTCTGTGTGCCTGACAAGGCCGAATTGGCTCTGGCCTCTGGTAAACCAAGGTCTGCTAGATATCTTCTGTATTCAGGTTTAGATACAAAAGGCTGGCGCCTGGTTGTTGACGCTGGATAAGCAATACTGTAGACAGGCTATGCTGTTGCTAGGACAGCAAAGGTTGACGTCTTTCCTTGTTTGGATCCGATATTTAATGAGTCATCACACATGCCAGGCTGAGTTAGGAATAATGCTATTAGGATATAGCGGAACTTATCAGTTCTGGGGAAGGTTAAATACTGAGCTTCAGGACACCATCTTCAGAATTGGGTAGCAGTACACTTTGATTCACACGTGGTGTTTCCTCCATCGAGCTTCAATAAATATTCCTGCGTAAGACACCCAGATCTCCTGAAACTTCTTGTTACAATGAACCAGGTCTTTCCTACACAGATTTCCTACACAATACCCAGGGTGATCTATCATCCCAGTTGCCTACAGTATTTCCTGCTTGTGTTGTAACTCACGCTCAGTCACTTAAGTTTGAGGATGTGGTGGAACTCTCAGGACTGTCCGCGGTTCCCCCCTTAATGAAATTATAGTGTCTGCTGATCCTTCTGCAGCTTCTAAATTAACTGTAAACAGTACACAGATTCTCCTCTATCTGAGTCCATTGAAGTTACAGTGTCCAGTCCTGTCACATTGCCTGTTGAGTCTTATGCTCAGCTAAAGATTGGCAGGGAGCAGCTTATAGCAGCTCAGAAAGACGATCCTTCCTTAGCTAGGAGTATTGCAGCAGTGTTGCCTAAAGACAAGGTTGATATTTCTCTCGTTGCTTACTACTGGGAAGATGGTATCCTCGTGTGTAAGTGCGCTCCTTCAGCTGATGATTACAGTGGGTGGAATACTTCCTACCAGATTGTTGTCCCGTCCGTTTACCGTGTGCAGATAGTGAGTTTGGCTCATGACAATGTTCTGTCTTATCATCTGGGGATAACTAAAACTTATTATCGGATATTGAAGCATTTTTTCTGGCCTGGTTTAAAAAGCGATGTATCTAGATATTGCCGCTCTTGTCATGCATGCCAAACCAAATGGTCCCTGAAGCTCTGCTCCATCCCATACCTGTGTTGGGGGAGCTATTTGAGAGACTCATTATCGACTGTGTTGGTCCGTTGTCAAAAGTCAAAATCTGGTCATTACTATCTCCTGACTTCAATGTGTGCTGCTACTCAATACCCTGAAGCAATTTCATCTACTATTTCTCAAACCAAAAGTGGTAGTGAAGGAATTAGTGAAGTTCTGTACCACTTTTGGTTTGCCAAAGGTTATTCAAACAGACCAAGGTACTAATTTCATCTCCAAAGTGTTTGCTCAGGTGTTAGAAGTGCTGGCGTCAGATCTTTAGTGCCTATCATCCAGAGAGCCAGAGGCACTAGAGCGGTTCCATCAAACCCTCAAGACTATGTTGTGATCTTATTGTCTGGAAACTGGTAAAGTGTGGGACGAGGGCATACCCTTCTTGCTTTTTGCCATCAGAGAAACTGTTTAGGAGTCCTTGGGTTTCAGTCCTGCAGAGTTGGTGTTTGGCCACACAGTTCGAAGCACATTTAAGTTGTTGCGTGAGCAGTTGATCGGAGAATATTCTCCTAGCCAAAACATGCTGGATTATGTTAGTTCTTTCAGAGAGCGTAGAGAACTTTGATGGGAATGCAGTAGAAAAGTTTCCAATCCGGAGACTCTCTGTTTGCTTTCCTTTCTAACCCTGGTTCAGTACTGCAAGCCAGGTTTGCAGGTCCTTATGTGGGTGATAAAATACTGGGCTAAACAGATTATGTTATTCGCACTCCAGATAGGAGAAGGAAGACGTGTGTGTGTTCCATGTGAACATGCTAAAGCCTTATGTTGCCCAGTGTAGTGAAAGAGACATATCCATTTCAGCTGATGTGTTGCCTGTAGCTTTAGCTTCAGTGTTGGCTTCTTACTTGCCCCAAGAAGATGACTTGCAATGCAAGATGCTGTTCTGTGAGCTCAATTCCCAAGGTGCACAAAGTGTTAAGTGATTTGAAGGCTAATCTGTCTCACCTCTCTGGGTCAACAGTGACAGTGTTGGGTTGATTGAAAATCATTGTGCACTGTTCTCAGATGTACCTACCGAAACCACTGTCTTGCAACATGACATTGATGTTGGCAATTTTCTCCTAATTAAGCAGCATGCTTACCATGTGAACCCCACAAAAATAGTGCGTCCTGTAGATGCTAAGGTAACTGTCATCACTAAGTTCCCTGTTCCCAATACTAACATGGTATAACTCCTATAACCCGTAAATTAAAAGAAACATCGCGAAAATTAGAAAGGAAATGGCGTTCCACCAAACTGGAGGAAACTCATTTAGTTTTACAAGATAGTCTTACAACATACAGGAAGGCCCTCCATAATGCCAGAGGAGCCTATTACTCCTCACTAATAGAGGAACATAAGAACAACCCTAGGTTTCTTTTCAGCACTGTAGCCAGGCTGACACAGAGTCAGAGCTCTGTTGAGCCATGCATTCCCAGAGCTCTCACTAGTAATAACCTTATGAGCTTCTTTGATGATAAAATTCTAACTATTAAAGAAAAAATTCATCATCTTGTGCTCTCAGCCAGTTCAGATATATCTTCGAGTACAGGAACCTCAGGAACCTCAGAAGCAGCTGTAGAACCAGATTTATATTTAGACTGTTTTTCTCCAATTGACCTTTACCAACTAACTTCAATGATTTTTTTGTCTAAACCAACAACCTGCCTCTTAGACCCCATCCCAACTAGGCTGCTTAAAGAAGTTTTACCCTTAGTTAGCACTTCTTTACTAGACATGATCAATCTGTCTTTATTAACAGGCTATGTACCACAGTCCTTCAAAGTAGCTGTAATTAAACCTCTTCTTAAAAAGCTTACGCTTGATCCAGGGGTTTTAGCCAATTATAGACCTATATCTAACCTTCCCTTTCTCTCCAAAATCCTTGAGAAAGTGGTCGTTAATCAGTTATGTGACTTTCTAAACAGCAATAGTTTATTTGAGGATTTTCAGTCAGGATTTAGGGAGCATCATAGCACAGAGACAGCACTGGTGAAAGTGACAAATGACCTTTTGATTGCGTCAGACAAAGGATTTGTCTCTGTACTTGTTCTGTTAGATCTTAGTGCAGCTTTCGATACCATTGACCATTGTATCCTATTACAAAGACTGGAGCATTTGATTGGTGTCAAAGGACAAGTACTAAGCTGGTTTCAGTCGTATTTATCAGATAGATTTCAGTTTGTCCATGTAAATGGTGAATCCTCCATGCACACTGAAGTTAGTTCCACAAGGTTCAGTGCTCGGACCACTTTTATTTACCTTGTATATGCTTCCGTTAGGCAATATTATGAGGAAACACTCCATAAACTTTCACTGCTATGCAGATGATACTCAGTTATACTTATTGATAAAGCCAGATGAAACCGGTAAGTTAGCCAAGCTTCAGGCATGTATTAAGGACATAAAAGACTGGATGACCTGCAATTTCCTGCTGTTAAACTCAGACAAAACTGAAGTTATTGTTCTGGGTCCTAAACACCTGCGGGACGCACTATGTATTGGTATAGTTACTCTAGATGGCATTGCCCTGGCCTCGAGCACCGCTGTAAGGAGTCTAGGAGTAATATTTGATCAGGACATGTCCCTTAATACCCATATAAAACAGACTTCAAGGACTGCCTTCTTCCACTTACGTAACATTATAAAAATCAGGCATATCCTGTCTCAAAAAGATGCAGAAAAACTAGTTCATGCATTTGTTACGTCTAGGTTGGATTATTGTAATTCCTTATTATCGTGGCTGCCCTGATAAGTATCTAAAGACTCTCCAGCTGATCCAGAATGCGGCTGCACGTGTACTGACAGGAACTAGCAAAAGAGAACATGTTTCTCCAATATTAGCTTCTCTGCACTGGCTCCATGTAAAATCTAGAACAGAATTTAAAGTCGTCCTCCTCACTTACAAAGCTCTTATTGGTCAGGCACCATCATATCTTAAAGAGCTGATAGTACCGTATTACTCCACTAGAGCACTACGCTCACAGAATGCAGGGTTACTTGTGGTACCTAAAGTCTCTAAAAGTAGAATGGGAGCCAGAGCCTTTAGTTATCAAGCTCCTCTTCTGTAGAATCAGCTCCCAATTTGGGTTTGGGAGGCAGACACCCTCTCTTCGTTTAAGAGTATGCTAAAAACGTTCCTTTTTGATAAAGCTTATAGTTAGGGCTGGCTCAGGTGAGTCCTGAACCATCCATAGTGATGCTGTTATAGGCTTAGACTGCCGGGGGACTTCCTATAACGCACTGAGCTTCTCTCTCCTCCCCTCCCTCTCTATCTGTACACATTCCTATCCCACTAATACAGGTTACCAACTCCACTTCTTCCTTCCGCCATTTTCTCGGCTTAGCTGGTTACTACTGAGGGTTTTGTCGTAATTTTGCTTCCATTGTGTCCCCTTTGACAGACCTCCTTAGTCCCATTAAGAGTTTGGTTTGGAAAGCAAAGTGTGAACAAGCTTTCTAGACAGTAAACTCTTCTCTGTAGCTCTCCAGTGCTGTCGGCTCCAGACTTTGCAGTATCATTCAAGTTGTAGGTTGACACAAGTGGTACTGGAGCTGGCGCTGTATTGCTACGTGAAGACTAGTTTGGCATTGATCATCTGATGTGTTACTTCTCTAAAAAGTTTTCTGTTGCCCAGCGCAAGTACAGCACAATCGAAAAAGAAGCCCCACCAAATGTGCAACAGTAATCAACAGCTCATGCGTTGGACCCTTATGGTCCAGAACTTCAACATAGAGATCCGTCATAAAAAGGAGTGTGACAATGTTGTGGTCGATGCCCTCTCATGCTTACCTTAGGATGACACCATTACGGATGTCATCTTAAGGGAGGAGGTGTGACGTACCATTCTGTGTTCTAGTGGGTGTGGTCTTTGTGTTCTAGGTGCAGTTCCCAGAGGGCTGATTGAGGCCCCTGTGAAGATGTGGGCTAGGTCCATATAGGTGGCTCCACCCACACTCTCTTCACCAAAGACCTAGCTTCTTGTGTTCCCTTATTTGATCCTATTTTTTTTGTTTTGTTTTTGTAAATAAATGTGTTCTTTTCCAATTTGGTTTCCCTTCCTCCATATGTTGCGGTGTTTGAGCTGGTTGTAACAGTGGAACACAAACACCCAGACTCATTGTTAAGAGCAAACCTGAGCCACGAACTGCCAAAATACAGACACACATTAAGTGTCCCACCAGGGATAAAACCACACTGGACCACTGCTACGCCATATTAAAGGACATCTAGGACAATTTGGATGCCTGCAGGACATCACCAGCTAGAGGAGGCCATCCGCCCACACTCTGGAGAGCCACAGTGTGCTGTCCACCGATTACATGAATGTGTTTTACTGCAGTCCGCGCTGACCAGCTGGCCCCATCTTCATTCAGATCTTCAACAGACTGCTGGAGCTGTGTGAAGTCCCCTCCTGCTTCAAACGCTCCACAATGATCCCGGTCCCCAAAATATCCTCTAGGATTTAATGACTACAGGCCCGTCACCCTGACGTCTGTGGTCATTAAATCGTTCAAGAGACTGGTGTTGACCCACCTGAAGGACATTGCTGGCCCCCTGCTAAACCCCCTAACTTTGCCTACCAGTGGATGATGCAGTCAACATGGGAATGCACTACCTGCTGCAACACCTCGACTCCCGAGGGACATACGCAAGGGTTCTGTTTGTGGACTTCAGCTCGGCGTTTAACACAATTATCCTGGAAATACTTCATCCTAAACTCTCCCGGCTCACTGTGCCAGCCTCCATGTGTCAGTGGATCACGAACTTCCTGACAGAAAGGAGGCAGCAGGTGAGGCTCCCAGGGATGTGTGCTCTCCCTTGTGCTCTTCTCCTGTTAAACCAACAACTAAAACTCTGGAGACCAGTCTGTTAAACTGTGACTGAAGTTAGCAGACAACACAGTGGTCATAAAGAAGAATAAACAATGAGCCCCCTTCAGACTGATATAGAATACACACTGGGGCCCCCCTGCAGACTTGCTGAATTGATCAGGTCTGGACCCCCTTCCCCTATGCTGAGTCTGGTGCTCCTTCCCCTCTGCTAATTAACCCTTTGATCTTGTCAACTTGGTGTCCCCTGCAAGTCTGATAGCAAATGTACCCTTCCTACCTTTTGTCTCCTGTTGTTCTTATGTCACTGCTTTGTTCTTACTGTATAAACTGTATCTCTGTCTTGACTCTGGGTCCACTCACTGACTTGAATAAACTCACAACACTACAGCAAACCTCTAACCTGGACTTGGATTTTTCCACAACAGTCATCTGTCTCATCGTGGTCGGCATAGACACAGGTGGTTGAACAGCTAAACCTCTGGTGTGGTCAGAACAGCCTGGAGTTGAACAAGCTCAAAACTGTGGAGATGACAGTGGACTTCAAGAGGAGCCTTATCCTCACTTTATAGTGTGGGGATGTGACTTGTTTAAAGTTCAGTAGGGGTTTTGCTCTAAAGCATGGTTTGGCACAAAAAGTGAGTTAGTCTCAGCAGCTTTAGTTGCTGAATTATTGGTATTGATCAACAGCCCTGTTAATCCAACAAAGGAATAGTGTATAGTGATATTATTTTGCTGGGGGCAGTAAAAACAAAATATTGCACTTTCAGTGGGTCAGTTTGAGTGTTTCTCTGCCTACAGCACACATTTAAGGTGTTAATGTAAAAAAAGAACACAAAGACATAGTAAACCTGAAAGTTTTGATGGATTTTATCAGATTATCACAACTAGTGCAGTGCCCATTCATAACATGCCTGTTGGGAACAGGCACTTGCTTGCCCTCTAGCTGCTTGCAGCTTTCTGGAGAACCACTTCATACTCGACACTGAGCTTCCTGGAGTCCTTAGCAATACACCTGCCATGTTGGATTCTACGTGTCATGTGGGTGCAAAAGCTCATACAAATATTATATGTCTCAATGGATTCACTTTTCACTTTAAGTAAAAATATGAATGCACAACTTTTACTGTGCAGTAATAATAGTTTTACTATTAATAGTTAATAGTTTTACATCAGAAATAAAGGTCAGAGTACTTCTTCTACCACTGCTGTGAGCATGTTCGTTGATTTGAGAAGGAAGAGTCTCAGAGATATCCAATTCTCAGTTTAACATTTATTACAGCAATTGGAGAGTCAAAAACGTCTTGTACAAGGATCTCCTCTATTCAGAATATCACAGACAGCATGGAGCTGTCCTGTGTCTTCCTCCTAGAAGAGAGTGCTCACCTTAACATTACACAAAGTTTTAAATTGAAATGTGCAACTATCTGATTGGTCAAAATAAAAGGTGGGAAGATACCGTGGTTTAAACTTAGTTCTTCCTTGTTGGTGCACTAGGATGGTCCCAGCCTCTTGGCACACAAATCCACCAATCCGAGGAGACAGAGCGTCCACCAATCCGAGGAGACAGAGCTTTGCTAACTCTGCTCCTCACCCTCTAACTGCTACTACTCCTCATCATGACAATAGTACATGATGTTCTTTTCTGACGTTTCTGTTCCATTCTGTTGATGTAAGCGTATTTTAACAGATAGGCAAATTATTTCATACAGACAGTTGGTCTGCAGGACTGCTCCTTAAAATGTCAAGCTTCAAGGCTTGCTAAAGCTTCAAGGCCAGCTAGTGTGTGTGTGTGTGTGTGTGTGTGAGTAGATAGCCTCTCCCTACCAACAGTTGCTACATGTTATAGTTTTCGCGATCTTCTCTATGTTGCAGGCTTTGTTTTAGGATTAGTAGCATCTATTCAGCATTAGTCATAGTCACACCACTCTGCTCTGTCCTTGAGAATTCCACCCTCCTTTGAATCCTAATATATCTCACAATGCCAATAGGCCTACCAAGATTCCCAGTTAGAGAAAGGGTGAAAAGTAAAGCTAGATGGTGTTTGCCAGGGCAAATCACTAAATCAGCCCTGAATGACACACCAAGTTGCGGTGACATGACCACCGCAGTTATAAAGTAAAGCATGGATTTAATTAGCGGAGGTATTTTGCCGGCAGTAACGTTATTAGTGTTTGTATGGCAAACTTACACAGCTTGTGCTCGTTCACTCCAGGGAAGTGAAGAAGAGTTCAGTCTCTCCCATCTTACCGACAGTCCGCAGTGCCCTGAAGCCCCCACTGCTCGCTTGTTTATGCAAACTTTATTAACATAACTGTGTCGTGTGTCCAAATTGCACCAAAAGAGTTCTTGCTTTATAGTTAATGTGTTTCATCATTACTACTAAAGTGTCACGGGTGGTGGATGCAAGGTAGCAGGGAATACGACCCAAATGCAGACGACGAGGCAGAGCCAATGCAGTTAAATGATTTAATGATCAAAAAAGAACAAAGGGTTAGGTTTAGGCTAATGTTTAAGCTTAGGACCATGAGGCAGGCAAGGGTCAAAACCAGGAAAACAAGCAAACGTATCCAGCAGAGAGCAGGCAAAAATCCAAAGCCCAATAAACAGACAAAAGGTTCCAGCTTGCAGATAAACAGAGGCTATAAAGCAAACACATGAAGCATGGTAATATTAACTTAAATCTGGCAGAGAACTGTGGAAGTTGACGTGTATACAGTATATGGTGAGTGGTTGATGAGAATGAGTTGCAGGTGACGAGGTTGGCGGGAAAGGCTAGGTAACTGCAGAGCAGATGAGGGAAGTGGGAGCAAGTGTGTAGGTGAATGTGGCCATCAGGTGATGGGGAAAGTCTGAGGGCAGAGGAAAGTACATGGCCTGGGAGAAGTGAAATTGTGGCTGGAGAGGAAAGACAGAAGCAGATTCTGACACTTATAACTGACATTATACTTTCAGACCTCTCAGGAAAGAGTCTTCTTGCATGCATCACTTGGTCTTCTGCTCTTAATTCAATCCCACTTTTCCTCAGCAAAGCTTCTGATGACACTTTCACAGCCTTCATGTGTCCTGCCCCTCTACCCCTGCTGCTGTGGAAGACACCACAGCTTCATGTTCTGCATAATGCCCCCCTCAACTAAACTTACAGGCTTCTCTGTGAACCTCTGCAACAAGCCCGGGCATATACCTGTGACTTATGTGGTGCAGTACAGCAGCAAGCTGGTCGACTCTGAGGTGTGCTTGACAAAGCCATGCCCCCGCTTTGTGTATTTGATTACTCAAATTAGTAGCTGTGATTATGGGGAGGGACAGGACTGTGCAAATTTAATGGAGGGAATTGGAACAATCTGCCATTATGTCCCTGCCTCAGAGAAACCAGTGTTTGGAAGCAGGTCTTCACTCTGTCAGCAAGTCTTTGATGTATGTCTGTGTACATGTGTACTGTATGTGTGTGTGTCTGTGCATATGCATGCAACTGAATATTATTAATGAACCAGCTGTCAACAGAAGCAAGCTGAGGAAGTGATTCACCATTCTTACTGCAAAGGTGTCTTTTCTAAGGATCAAACTGAGTCACTCTACTGCACAACTGTGGAGAGCTTCCCACGTGAAGAGCATGACTAGACTAGGCAGATTAAAGCAGACATTTTTTCTGTATTTAAATTGTGGGGAAATAGTCAAAATCAGGCTTAACTAAAGATTTTATGAGCTTTTAGGGGATCTGTTGAAATAGTCTAATATATATAAAGGATTCATAATTTATATAAATATATCAATATAAATTACATAAAAATGTTACAAAGTTAGAAGGCAGGTGCTTGCCTGATTCTTATTTTTATTTCAGAAGAAATATGTACAGTAGTTAACGGTGAGGGACAGATCATTTTTTTGATGACCCAAATGCAGACGACGAGGCAGAGCCAATGCAGTTCAATGATTTAATGATCAAAAAAGAACAAAGGCTTAGGTTTAGGCTAATATTTAAGCTTAGGACCATGAGGCAGGCAAGGGTCATATTTCATTTTTTTGATCCCATTTGAATTGTGGCATGAATTGCACATATGTTTGTCAATTTAAAAGATTTTGGGTTGTTTTTGTCAAAAAAATCCCAGTTTGTAGTAAAACTATCTGGAGAGCTGGTTGCTTGATGCTTTTTAAAAATAAAGCCGCTAAGAGGTTTTCGAAAGTCCTTAAATCCAGCAAGAATGTCACCAAGTTGACAACACTGACAATGTGCAACAATAGCTAACGTTAGCTTAGAAATGGAGTCCACTAACATTAAAAAACAACTGCCTCTCACTAAAAACAAGGACTTTCTGAAACTTAATATAGCACCATTAAATTGACAAAAAATGACAAACATGTAATTCATGGCACTATTCAAATGGATTAAAACATTTTTTGTTTCTCACCGTTGACTACAGTACATATTTTTTCCAAAATAATATCTCACGGGGCACACCGGAGGGGGAGGGACTTCACGTCTCTCTATAGGGCTGGCCATTATATAAAAAAGTGGTACTGGTATATCTATAGTCTGAATAATATACAGTATTTTTGACAGGGAACAAATCACTAGGGTTTCGTCTTTTTCTGCATATCTTTATGCATATGTAATATCTGACTTTGGTTTTGTACTAAAAAGTAATTCAAAAACTGATCAAGCCACATTACAGTCCATGTTTAGCTATTTGCTTCATTACTTTTTTCCATTTGTTCCTCATTTTTTGCTTTTCTTTGTTGAACTGTTTTACATTTTAAGTCACTTTTAAGCTTTTTCTTTAACTGTGTCAGTTTAAGCATATCTGACAGTAAAGATATGGCTGTGCGAATAATTTCTTTTTCAAATTGCCTTCACTATGGAGTATTTCCCAGAGATGTGGTAGTTGTTCTCATTGCTTAGACACATTCTCTGATCACAGCACAAACAAAGAAATTAGTACACCTTCACAAATGTTCTCTGTGAAAACAGGGATGTGGTGTGGGGGTAAAACCAGTTCATCGATGTACTGTAGCTGTTTGTAGGAGAACACAGACACTTTCATAGGCAAAAAAAAGATTCCAACATTTATTACATACTGAATAAGGTTTGGTGTGAACAGAAGTTAGAGAGCTGTAAAACAGACGGTTCGTCAAAGTGACAGGTTGACCTGTCATAACCCCGACCTTTGACCTTCCAAGGATCCCCATCCCACCCCTCCCTCGCATCCGGCCAGATGTGTGTCGTCATCTAATGTCCGGTCGACGTCATCATGAGAAGGGGGGGTGTGGATCGTAGTAGATGTTAGCGGGTGTCTGTCTGTGTGTAGGAATGAAGGGGAGAGATTGTTTAAGGGTTTAAAAACAAATTTATTACTGAGCGGATGAACCAATGAGAAAGCGCCACGCCTTTCCCTCCTTACGAAGCCCTGGGAAGAAAGGGGTTGGTGTTAGAGAGGGCAATAAGAGGAGAGTGTTTGACCGTTTTATATTCGCAGTTTGATTTCCTCAAAAACAAGCAGAAAAAACCCTTCAACATGACAAAGAGAACATCCGAAACCTTGCTGGTTCCTGACACAAGTAATGAAGAAATAATGGGGATACGTACTAAACTTGAGAGAGCGCCCCTAGCTTCGATGATCAGCGAGACACGTGTGACGAGTTTTCGAGTATCTTGGCCCGCTCCAAAGAAACGTGTTGTACATTTGTGTTGAATCCTGACACCTGCGCCTAGCTATCTCCAGGAGGAATGGAGTTTAGATGCGGGAGGTGTATGGGGTTATGTGTTCAACTATAATGCTAGTGAACTGTTTTTTTATCAGTTGGAGAAAGAGGAGTCTTTGGGACCTCTGTCTGTAAAAGCAACACTCACCTCGACGGATTGGACCGTGCTCAATATGCTGGGTTTAAACGATCTCAGAGCACCCTTGGTACAAGTGAAAGAGGAGGAGGAGACGGTAAAAAGCAAGAAAATGGTAGCCTGCATGGTGTGGGAGATGAAAAGTTCTGCTTCAGACCGCTGGTTCTATCGAGCAAGCCGTCAGATGTTGTGTGGCAAGGAACCTGTGGATGAATTTGTCTTGGAGTATTTCAATTCTGAATGCGGGGTATTTCAGCAGTCATTACGTGTTCCGTTTGCAGTTTGGCTGAAAATGATGGAGGAATTTACAGCCAGGATTAAAGACCTCTTTGTAGCCAGTCGGACCTCGAGAGACATTCTGTTTGTGAAAAAAACTCTTTCCTTAGACAACTCCTCCTTTCACCTAAGCCCCACCCTCCCCGCCACATTCAAAAGACTTGTCCGAAAGAGTGAAACGAGACTCTTGAGAAACAATGTCTCTCCCTCTTACACCACCGCCATCATCACCTATCCCTCCAGCTGGGAGCCCTGATCGCCCTCGTCCTTCTCCGGCCCCTCTGTCGCTGACGTTCTCGCCAAGTTCAGCGGTTTCTTCATCACCATCTTCGCCTTTCAACTCATCATGTTCTTCATCATCATCAGGTTCCCCACCTGCATCACCTTTACCGGATGAGGATCTGAGTGTATCCAATGATACAGAGAGAGGTGATCTGACGAGCTTACTTTTGAGCAAGGTAAAAAGCACTGTGGTTCTTCTGTTGAGTGCAGCTCTGAAGAAATAGTCAAGTCAAGTCAATTTTATTTGTATAGCGCCAAATCATAACAAAAGTTAACTCAAGACGCTTTCACATAGAGTAGGTCTAGACCATACTCTTTAAAATATTATTTACAGAGACTCAACAGTTCCCACCATGAGCAAGCACTTGGCGACAGTGGCGAAGAAAAACTCCCTTTTAACAGGTAGAAACCTCGAGCAGAACCAGGCTCTGGGTGGGCAGCCATCTGCATCGACCGAGTTGGGTTGAAAGGGGAGAAGAGAGGGGGAGAGGGGAGACAGGACAAGAGGAGAGTCAACAAATCAGACTAATAATAATATCAACTGCAGCAGTGAGCGTGGAGCAGGAACATGGGGGCAGTAGATGGCCGGCAATCACAGATCCAGAATCTACAGCTCCAGGGGCGGAAATACCTGCAGAAAGTGAGAAGGCGAAAAAGCACAGAAAGCACAAGGACTACCAGGAAGAAGTGGAGTTGGTAACCTGTATTAGTGTGATAGGAATGCGTACAGATAGAGAGGGAGAGGAGGAGAGAGAAGCTCTGTGCGTCATAGGAAGTCCCCCGGCAGTCTAAACCTATAACAGCATAACTAAGGGATGGTTCAGGACTCACCTGAGCCAGCCCTAACTATAAGCTTTATCAAAAAGGAACGTTTTTAGCATACTCTTAAACGAAGAGGGTGTCTGCCTCCCGAACCCAAATTGGGAGCTGATTCCACAGAAGAGGAGCTTGATAACTAAAGGCTCTGGCTCCCATTCTACTTTTAGAGACTTCAGGTACTACAAGTAACCCTGCATTCTGTGAGCGTAGTGCTCTAGTGGGGTAATACGGTACTATCAGCTCTTTAAGATACGATGGTGCCTGACCACTAAGAGCTTTGTAAGTGAGAAGGACGACTTTAAATTCTATTCTAGATTTCACAGGGAGCCAGTGCAGAGAAGCTAATATTGGAGAAATATGTTCTCTTTTGCTAGTTCCTGTCAGTACACGTGCAGCCGCATTCTGGATCAGCTGGAGAGTCTTTAGAGACTTATCGGGGCAGCCCGATAATAAGGAATTACAATAATCTAACCTAGAAGTAACAAATGCATGAACTAGTTTTAATGCATTTTTTTGAGACAGGATATGCCTGATTTTTATAATGTTATGTAAGTGGAAGAAGGCAGTCCTTGAAGTCTGTTTTATATTGGTATTAAAGGACATGTCCTGATCAAAGGTTACTCCTAGACTCCTTACAGCGGTGCTAGAGGCCAGGGCAATGCCATCTAGAGTAACTACAGTAAATACAGAAGTAAAATCTGCTACGGATGTCTAGTGGATCATCCCAGTCAGAAGCAGCATGAATGTCTGGAGGATCTTCCAGAGTATTTCTACATGACTCACTTTCATGATTTGAACAAGACGCTTTACACGGATCGTTTTGTTCCAGTCATCCAACTAACCCTTGAAGCAAACCATATCCACGTGTCTGACTGCAGAGTTTTGAGGCCTTTCTGTACGACCTCAAATCTACTAAACACATTGGCGGGAAACTTGACAAACTCTTCTCCAAGCTGACTGGAAGACAGGTCGCTAAGATCAGGCCTTTGCAAAAAGCTGCAGAGTTTTGGCTCGGTGAATGATTTAAAATGGGTAATTACTGGGGAGAACTAGCCACGGATAAAGAGGAACATTCAGCCGTCGCTATGCTAATCAATGTCTTGGATCAGGTGATTAAAAAGAAAATGAATGATGTGACCAGAGACGCTAGAGTTGGTAAAATGGAATACCTGTTTGACATAGTGCGACATACCTGCGTAAAGACTTTGAATGTGCCATGGGAACAGTTGGTACAAAACACACTGCAATGTATGAAAGAACATTCGGTGTCTGACTCGTTTTATGAAATCGTGCAAGAGATGAATCCATCGTGCGTCAGTGACCTGGTGACTCTGTATGCTTTGTTTGTAGATGTGGTGAAATATCGCATACAAAACAAGGCTGTAGTAAATACCCTGACTGAATTGAGAAGATTGCATTATTATATTCGTCTGTCCCTCGGAACCCCTGTGATGAAGCTGGCCTTGAGTATTTTGAAAACCATGTAAACTATATACCTGTTTTTGAAAACCCTATAGCGTGTGATGTCTGTTTTTGAAAACCCTATTATATTCCAATGAATAAAACGGTTAAAAGAAGCCAATGTCTCGTCATTTGCTGTTTCACCATGTCTGAGAAAGGTGTCATGAAAAAAAATGTATTATAACCCCTCTCATCCCGGTAGTTTGGGTGGAGTGGAATGACTCTCTAGAGCCGTGGAGGATGAAATGGGGAAAAAAGTAAAGGTGGCCCGAGTCAAAGATTTTCTATCGGAGCAAGATGCCTATACTCTGCATAAACCGGTCAGATTACATTTTTCTAGAAATAGAGTGTTTATACCACGACCTCTAAATCAATTTCAGGCAGACCTTTGTGATATGCAAGCCTTGGCCGAACATAATGACGGTTTTAAGTATCTGAGCCTTTAGTTATCAAGCTCCTCTTCTGTGGAATCAGCTCCCAATTTGGGTTCGGGAGGCAGACACCCTCTCTTCGTTTAAGAGTATGCTAAAAACGTTCCTTTTTGATAAAGCCTATAGTTAGGGCTGGCTCAGGTGAGTCCTGAACCATCCCTTAGTTATGCTGTTATAGGCTTAAGACTGCTGGGGGACTTCCTAGGACGCACTGAGCTTCTCTCTCCTCCTCTCCCTCTCTATCTGTACGCATTCCTATCCCACTAATACAGGTTACCAACTCCATTTCTTCCTGGTAGTCCTTGTGCTTTCTGTGTTTTTTCGCCTTCTCACTTTCTGCAGGTATTTCTGCCTCTGGAGCTGTAGAGTCTGGATCTGTGATTGCCGGCCGTCTACTGCCCCCATGTTCCTGCTCCACACTCACTGCTGCAGTTGTTATTATTATTAGTCTGATTTGTTGTCTCTCCTCCTGTTCTGTCTCCCCTCTCCCCCTCTCTCCTCCCCTTTCAACCCAACTCGGTCGATGCAGATGGCCGCCCACCCAGAGCCTGGTTCTGCTCGAGGTTTCTACCTGTTAAAACGGAGTTTTTCCTCGCCACTGTCGCCAAGTGCTTGCTCATGGTGGGAACTGTTGGGTCTCTGTAAATAATATTTTAAAGAGTATGGTCTAGACCTACTCTATGTGAAAGCGTCTTGAGATAACTTTTGTTATGATTTGGCGCTATACAAATAAAATTGACTTGACTTGACTTGACTTGATAACGGTCATAGATGTATTTTCCAAAAAGGCCTATGTACGACCGTTAAAGAAAAAAACAAGCTCAGAGGTGACGGCGGTGTTTGACTCCATTTTAAAAGACAGTCAGACTCCTGAAAAATTACAAACAGATGTGGGTAAAGAATTCTTTAACAAGACTTTTGAGGCTCTGATGAAGAAACGAGGTATTAATAATTTCTCCACAGCCAGAGATCTGAAAGCCTCTGTGATTGAAAGATTTAACCGCACGCTGAAAACTAGAATGTGGAGGTATTTTACGGCCAAAAACACCCGCAGATACTTCGACATCTTGCAGGACTTGGTTCAAAGCTATAACAACAGCTATCATAAAAGTATAAAAATGACTCCTTGGCAGGTGATGGCCGAAAACACCCTGCAAGTTTTCCAAAACCTGTACGGTTCACTACCCCTCCGCTCCCAAGATAAGTTAAAGATGAATTTTAAACAAGGAGATCTCGTGAGAATCTCCAAACTGAGAGGAGTGTTTGATAAAAAAATATGAACAGAGTTTTACCGACGAGACGTTTACGGTGTCTGAAGGAGTACTGCGAATGCCTCCTGTGTACAAACTCAAAGATTATGACGATGAAGCTATTCAAGGCACATTTTATGAGGCAGAGCTGCAAAAAGTAAAGATGGCACGAGATAAGCTGTATCAAGTGGAAAAAGTTTTGGACAAGCTGTTACATTCTTGGAGATTAGGACCCCAAGGCAGAGACACACACACACACACACACTGGTGAGTGGGAACTAAAGATACTGTAATAACACGAACCAAAACACTAGAACGAAGCAAGCTGAGGAGGCAGGGAGTTGGCTGGCTGGAGAACGTCTTCGGTAGAGAAGCGTGGGGAATCCTGAAGCTGGTTAGGCTGGTGAACGGCATGCAGAGTGAGAGCATGGAATAATCTGGCAGCGAGCAGAAGTGAAGACCGGGCTTAAGAGCAGGAGGGAATGGACTGAGTAGAATCAGGTGTGCTACTGCTGCCAACGGAAGGAGCCAGCCACACCCCCTGCCACACACCAGCACTGCAAGAGAATAGAAATGGGAGGGGGAACAGAGAGAGCACAAAAAAGAAATACAACCAAACAACCAAGAACAAACCACCATGACATAAGAAAACTGAACGGGAAATTCAACAATTGGGTCAAAGCTAGCGACCTACGAAATGTATAAAACTCGCTAGAAGGCCCCTTGTGACATCACTACATCATGGATCACACCTCGGGCGAGGGGTTTTACATCACCCTACCCTCCAACGCTAGTATGGATATATTTAAAAACAATACCAGTTCCAGCTACCATGTGAATTTAACACAACATATTGACTTAGAGGGTGCGTGGCAGGTAGCCTTGACAGAGTTTTCATACCCACACACCTGGTTTAACCTCCCTATAGAACAAAGACCCCAGTGTGGAGAGTGAGATCCACCGTCAAAAGATTAGAGGCGGTTATTACGTCGATACGAGTCAGCTCCAGAAGGAAGTGACTGCCTTTCAAAGAAAAATAGGATCCGACATTAACATCAATTTTAGCCACATTCAAAAGAGATTTGAATTTCAAGCGGGGGGTGGTTGTCATCTGCGTGTTTTTCCCCCCTTGGCTTACATGTTGGGGATGAAGCCGAATGAATGGTTCAAGTTTGATGAGAGGATGGCTCCCTACCCAGCCGATATAAAGGGGGGTAATTATCAACTTTACTGTTATAGCGACGTGGTACGTCATCAGATGGTAGGTGACGCTTACGTACCTCTCTTGAGAACCATTGGAATACAAGGGTCATTCGGTGACATAGTGACACAGTCTTTAAACCCCGCCTTCTACTTACCTTAGGCAAAGAAACACATTGAAAACATTCATATCGAGATTAAAACCAGCCTGTAAATTTTACCTTTGGCAAGTGTCTCGTAAAACTTAATTTTAGACCCAGCTCTCAGGCAAAATGACGCTGAAAAATCCTAACCGTTTTGTAAGTTATTATGAAAACCAAGCGGGGGGCAGTCTCCCCGTTTTTTATGGCTCACCCGTAATGTACGGGAGGGGAATAGGGTCTATATTTTCAAGATTATTTTGCTTTGTATCACCCCTGATGAAAAGGGGTTTTGCCATAGCTAAACCTCATCTTAAATCAGCTGCTAAAAACATAGCTTCTGAGGTGATAAGCCATGCCGTGGGTAAAATCGCGGATCCACATGGCTCTCAAGAAGGATCTGGGGGTATTATGGTTTTAGCCAGGAGAGCTAGGAAGAGACCTCCGGGGCAGCGCATTTCAGAGGGATCTAAAAAACGCAGACGCACTGAAAAGGGAAAATCATTTGATACAAGTCGTGCCTGCGGAAGGAAGTCTTTGACGACAGGAGATATCTTTTAGAGTCAAGAAAAGATGGCTCTTTTACACCACAAATCAGCTGAATGTAGCATGGCTGAGTTGGATTTATTTTCGGCCCCCATGACGCAGCTGTCTATTGAGAGCAAGGTGTATACAGAAGTTTTACCTTTAGCGGCTATTACCAACAACGGTCCTATAGAGTTTTTTATCCCTGGAGACGGTGAAAAATATTTGGATTTGAACAATACCTTGCTTCACCTTAGGGTGAAAATTACCAACGATGATGGCACAGATCTAGACGATGATGCCCCCGTGAGTCTCATCAATTATCCTCTGAATACAATATTCAGTCAATGCGACGTTATTCTGGGAGACAGACTGATATCACAATCCAGCACCACACATCCCTACAGAGCTATGATTAAAACCCTGCTCAACTATTCTGAAGATACGTTAAAAAGTCAATTTAGTGCCGGGTTATTTTGCAAAGACACGGCCGGATATATAGACTCTGTGGACATAGATAACGGTCCAAACAAAGGCCTAGTTCAGAGAGCTCAGTACAGCGAGAATTCCAAAGAGGTTCACCTGTTGGGATCTCTTCACACCGACATATTTTTCAGCGAGAGACTTCTTCTGAATGCTGTGGATTTGAGAATCAAGCTGAGTCGGGCTAGCGATGCCTTTGTTCTCATGTGCGCCAATGCCTCCACATACCGTCTAAAAATACAGGGTGCCTCTCTGTTTGTCAAGAAAGCAACCGTTTCCCCCACTGTGCGTTTAGGTCATGCAGCGGCTCTAACGAGGGGCAACGCTCTCTACCCCTTGGCCCGCATTAATGTGAAAACTTACTCCATCCCCGGAAATTCACGAATATGTAACCAAGAGAATCTCTTTTTGGGAACGATGCCCAAGTACATTGTTTTAGGTATGGTGAACCACGAGGCCTTTACGGGGAGAAGAGATTGGTCACCCTTTAATTTTGCCCACAATAATGTATGGAATACTTGGCCCTCTGTCAAGATGGGAGACAGGTTCCCGCTAAAGCTTTCCAGCCACAATTTAACCAGGGGGTCTCCGTCAGAGAGTTTTATAACATGTTTACGGCGACGGGGAGACATCTAAAAGATTTACCTCTGAGTATCAACAGGCAAGAATTTGAACAAGGATACTCCTTGTTTGTGTTCAATCTCAACGCAGGTGAAGACGACGATGCCTTATCCCCCGTTTCCAACGGAAGTTTAAGATTGGAAATGAGATTCCGTGTTCCTTTACCTCATACAACCTCCCTTATTGTTTACGCTTGTTACGAGTCTATTTTGGAGATCAACTCTAAATGACAAGTGTTGGTGGACTATTACTGAGAAAATGAATAATCATCAATTGGAAGATCTCATGCGTCATTTAGTGGGAGATGCTTTTTGCGGGGTATGGGCCTCACCTACCTACCTTTACTGACACGCTCGTTCACACTCCCTGCCTACATGATCGTCAATACACACCCCGCTCATGAGCCCAGAGAGCACTGGCTAGCGCTCACTCTGGATGAAGACGGGAGCGCCACCTTTTTCGACTCGTTTGGATTCCCGCCTGATTTTACCTATTACCCTAAAACCATCCTGCAGTTTTTAGAAAACCGATGTAAAAAAATAAGGTATCATAAAAGACAACTTCAAAACGTTATGTCTACGGCTTGCGGTCAGCATTGCGTTTATTATTTAAGTCATAGGGCCTGCGGGTTATCTTTTGAGAAAGGGCTATCTTTGTATCACGAGGATAATGTGATGAAAAATGATGAGATGGTAATGTGTTTTGTGAAAAAATATCAAAGATGTGTGAGGAATCAAAGAGCCAATTCTTTCCATCATACCGTGTGTTCTTTAGAAATGTTTAAAGATTGTCACAACTTGTAATAATGTGAGACAAATAAAGAGGAATCTAAAGACATTAATGTTGTCACCCTCATTTATTGATTCAAACAAAATCATTTAAAGTCAACCTAGCGCAGAGATAAGTTTATGTTTCTCTGTTTTCTTTTCATCGTCGGTACAGGTGCTTCTTCTTCTTCCTATTCCGGCAATCCTTCAGGTTTAGGTCCACGATAGACAATCCAATGCGGAGATAAGTTTATGTTTCTCTGTTTTCTTTTCACCGTCGGTGAGAGTACTTCTTCTACCACTGTGTCTGTTTTAAGCCGACGATATTGCTTGAAAGCTTGCAGGTTATACACTGAGGACAGAGGAATGTTGACCTCCGATAGAGTATTTAAAAAATCAGTCCAGCCCTTTGGAGGAGTCTGTGATTTTTTTTTTTTAGAAGGGGTTGATAGATTTTTAAACAAGTCAATCATGTGTGATCCTTTCACCACATTTCCCTTATAGAGAAACTCTCCCTTTGAAGTCCACCCACCCTGGCTTTTGGACAATTTATTCATGATAAACCGAGCATTTTTACGATGACGCTGAGGAAGGTTTTGTAACACCTCATCCCCATTTCAACAGGACCTCTTCTCCCTTTAACCCTCTCATCATCTTCTTCTTCTTCTTGACTCGAGGATCTCTGTCCCTCCTCTTTAGCAAAAGAGGGACCCTCACGCTCATCTTGTTTGACTAGGTTGAGGTATCTCTGCAGCAGAGCGTTGTATTTTTTAAATTTTTCATAAGGATTCATACCCTGCTCGTTTAATATAACCCTCATTTTTACATCCAAATCATTTTCGGCCACACGTCTTATGGACGAAGTCTGGTCTACCAAAACCGTCTGATTCATGCGGTTCAACTGCTGAGGCGTCAGCAAAAACATGTTTTGACTCTCCCTCTGAGCCATTTTCTTCTTATTATTTTTGCTAGTTTTTTTGAATGAGTCCTCCTATAAGCTGTCCAACCACAGGAACAATTGCTGAAAGCAGGGGTAGAAGAAACCCTCCAGTTTGCTTTATCAGAGCCTTGTGTTTGCGTTTTAGACTGTTTTTTTAATCCGCCAACAATTTGATAATTTTCTTTTGATTTTTGAGTTTTTTATATTGGTCGATAGACAGGGGTACATTTCCTTTTAAAACATTGAGAGAGACCGGAGAAAGTCGGAGGAGCAATGCTTAAGAATATCTTTACGTCTCTGAGGCGTAGCGTAATACAGAGCTCTCAGTAAATGAACATTCCTTTTTCCTCGCCG